>CM019068.1:126757459-127397370 GCA_009667805.1 Leptobrachium leishanense
TTGTCTTGCATTCGTAGGGTGAGGACAGAATCTTTGAGCATGAGCTCTATCAGTTTAGGGACAGTGTTGGCGTGTTAATTGTGAATGCTATTTACAGATTCCAATCTGATGTTATTCCTTTTCTTTCAATTGCGGGACTCTATTTAACAGAGGGAACACGTTGATTGCCATTCTCTTTTCACATTATCTGCGCACAGCCACCATACACTGGCTTTATTTCCATTACACCCTGCGATGCTTGTTGTTTATGTATGTTTTTAATTTTTGCATCTGGGAGTGTCTAACTTTCGAATCAATAAAGGGAATTGTTTTCTGTAGCCACTCCTCTAGCACCAATTGACAGTTCTCTTTTTAGCTGTCAAGTGGTTTTTGATGCGCATTAATACGTAGGTCAGGTTTAATCCTGAGTGAGAGGTTGTGCTGCCCTTACTTTATAGTGAGGGACAGGTGATTGTTTGTTTGAGGGTCCCTGTAGATACAGGGTTTCCCCATTCCTTTCAATTTTTGGACATTGAAAGCTAGCTGTGTACGACAAGAACTGTTACACAAATATTGTGTTTGTATTTTATGTTTATTGTATCTGGTGTTGAGTGTGTAGGAGAGTGGACTTGTTCTCCCTGAGGAAAAGTCACCTGAAAGAAGAAAACCTAAGTACGTGTGTTACCGCACTGAGCGTGGGCTACGGAACAGGGGTGTGCTTGGCTTGTTGGTTGAAACACCGGATTGTTGGTTAACCACTGTTTAGAGGGTTAAAAGATGGGGAGCGCAGGCTCACACATCAAGATTGTGCGCGGCGAGACTCCGCTTGAGTACATGATACGCAATTTCAAGACTCTCTGTGCAGTTCACCAATATGGAAAGAAACTGCACAAGAGGAAGCTGTGTACATTGTGTGAAATTGAGTGGCCTGTCTTGTATCCTTCATGGCCACGAGAGGAAACAATGGATCCTGTCTTGATACTGGGGGTTCATTCAGTGGTCACTGGGCATCTGGATCAATACCCTGTATGGATATATGGAGTAGTCAATGTAATAGAGCAGCAGGAAATGCTAGCAGAATGCTTGGTTGTGTAGGGAGAGGTATTTAGCAGTAGGAAAAGGGAAGTGATCATGCCACTGTACAGAACACTGGTGAGACCTCACTTGGAGTACTGTGTGCAGTACTGGAGACCGTATCTCCAGAAGGATATAGACATCTTAGAGAGAGTTCAGAGAAGGGCTACTAAAATGGTGTACGGCTTGAAGCAGAAAAGTTACCAGGAAAGGCTTAATAATCTTAACATGTATAGCTTGGAAAAAAAGACGAGACAGAGGAGATATGATAGAAACATTTAAATACGAAAAGGGAATCCACAAGGTAGAGGAAGGGAGTATATTTAAAAGGAAACAAAGTAGCAAAACAAGAGGACATAGTCTTAGATTAGAGGGCAAAGGTTTAAAATTAACATCAGGAAGCATTATTTTACTGAGAGGGTGGTGGATACATGGAACAGCCTTCCAGTTGAAGTGGTAGAGGCCAAAACAGTAATTGAATTTAAGCAGGCATGGGATAGGCATAAGGCTATCCTAAACAAAAGATAAATCCAGGTAAATTATCCATGTAATTGGGCAGACTAGATGGGCCGAAAGGTTCTTATCTGCCGACATTTTCTATGTTTCTATGATATATGGAGGTATTGTATGTCCTCTGTATATATGTGTTGTCTTTGCTTAAAAAAAAAAAGCTTTTGCAGTATGTATACAGAAGCTATTATTTGCTGCATTGAACAAATACACTATGAATGTGTGTTGAGTAGTATTACATATGGCTACAACCAGTGTGGGTATGTGCTATTCACATAGCATATGTGTATATATATGTTACGAATATGGGTTTAGAATTGTGTGTGTATATGTGCTCTGTGCGGTAAGTGCATATATGTGCCGTGTTTGCATATATGGCGCAATGTATATGTGCTGCCCAGTCTGTATAAGTGCTATATATGTGTATAGTGTGTTTATATGCTCTTTGGCTTTGTATGCATTGCAATGAAAATGATCTATGTATGTAATCTCTGTAGTATATATATGTGTATATATCACATGGGATTTCTATAGTGTGTGTGCATATGTATTATTGTGTGTACAGTGTCTATGTGGTTTCCGCGAGTGCAGCAGTTGTTTTGTGTTTTTCAGGTGTGCCCCTAAAGTGCATACAGTTAAAATGAATGTAAAATTGTAAGACAGGATGAATTATAATGAACAAATTTCAGAGAGCATTGATTAAAACGGCTAAATTAGGAAGAGACCTGCAATTAGCACAAGAAAAACAGTTTTTGACTGAGGAATGTTTGAAGTCTGATCAAACCAAGACAAAAGGTGATTTGATTGTGTGTGCTAAACATGCGTTTTTTGTGAGTGTGTGGCGTTCTGTGCTACAGTCGTTCATTAAGTGTATATGTGTACGGCAGAATTGCCACTTGTTCTGGTATGTTGTAATGCTTGATTTAAAGATCTAGTATGACTTACGTACCAGTATTTTTGTCCCAGTAAGTGAATGTGTTGGGTGTTGCAGGCTGCGAGAGTTTGACATTTCACGTAAAACAGTGCTGTTACATCTCAATTGCATTTGTGTTTATTGTAAAGAGACTCTGCTCATTTAAAAAAAAGGAGTTTTTGCAACTCCGAAAAAAACCCATACCCCCTCCCTATGCAAACAGTAACACTGATAGAGGAAAAGGTGGGAGGGAAGAGTCAGGAGACTTGAGGCTGGAGCTAGTAGAGACATCTGAGAGAGACAGCAGATAGAGAGGAAAAGACTGCAGGCATTAGATCAGTTTGGAGAAATTGTAAACTAAATAGAAAAGATAAGAAAGTGACAATAAGAAAGGAAAAGACAAGTGAATTGGGGAATGCACAAAGAAGTTGCTTATGATGAGAAGAGAGAAACGTGTTACAAAATGTGTATTTTTGAAAGTAAGATGAATAAAAAAAGTAACAGAAACTGATTCAGAAGACAATTCACCAGGCCTGGCCTAGAACATCCCTCTGGTATATGGTGATCTCAAACCAGTTGCCCAGCCCGTGGCGCTGCGCCAGTACCACATCCCACAAAAAGCCAAGCAAAACATCCAAGTCCACCTTGAACGCCTGCTTAAGTACGGTTTTCTAAAGTTTTGTGTGTCTTTATGGAATACCCCGTTGCTCCAGTTCAGAAAGAGGGCACTCAAGAATACACATCTGTACAGGAATTAAGGGCAGTTAATTCTGCCAAAGTGACTTTATATGGATTTGGCCCAATTGAGTGTAATCTCCTAGCTCTGATACACGGCAACACAGAATTCTACACTTGATTTAAAAGATGCATTCTTCTGTATCCGCTTGGCTCCAGCGAGTCAGCCATTGTTTGCCTTTCAGTGGGAAAAGGCCCAGAATGGCTCCAAACATCAAATGACGTGCCTCCCTCAAGGTTTCAAATATTTGCCTACTATCTTCGGGAGAACGCTGAACCAAGACTTATCTGCCTTTCACTCTCAGCCAGACAAAGCTACCCTATTGCAGTATGTTGATGATCTCCTGCTTGCTTCACCAACTCAAGAAGATTGTTTCAATGCCACAAAAGAACTGTTAAGTATTTTATGCAAGGCAGGCTACAAAGTTTCTAAAAGAAAGGCCCAAATCTGCCAACGCAGTGTGAAATACCTAGGCTTTCAACTTACAGGTACCAAGCGTGCAATCCAGAACGCAAAGAATCAGTCTGCCGTGTCCCTCAACCACAGACTCGTCGCCAAGTAAGAGAATTCTTGGGAGCTGCAGGCTTCTGTCGCCTGTGGATCCCCAACTTTGACATCATTGCCAAGCCTCTGTACCAAGCCACCAAAGGTGCAGAGCCTGACCTATTCATTTGGGGTGAAGAACAAACTGAGGCTGTCACCCAATTAAAGACTTTGTTGCTTGAAGCCCCTGCCCTGGGCCTACCTGTCCACAGCAAACCTTTCTACCTCTATGTGCATGAACATCACCAGACGGCCGCAGGAGTCTTGGTTCAATACCTTGGCTCATGGCAAAGGCCTGTTGCTTACTTATCCAAACAACTTGATCCTGTAGCCTGCGGCCTACCATCATGTTAAAAGCTGTGGCAGCCACTGCCCTCCTGGTTGCAGAAGCAGACAAGCTCACACTAGGCCAAGAACACTTTGTGAAAGTCCCTCATGCAGTCCAGACTCTTCTAGACTATAAAGGCAATTACTGGTTCAGCAATGCAAGAATGACCAAGTACCAAGCCATGCTGTGTGAAAACCTAAGAGTTCATTTGGAACTAATCTCAACCCTGAACCCTGCTACTTTGCTTCCAGACGCTTCAGAAGACCGAGAACATGAATGACTCCAAATAATGGATGAGGTATATAGCAGCAGACCTGACCTCAAAGACATACCCCTAGACAAATACGACTTGCAACTGTTCACTGATGGAAACAGCTCAGTAGAAAATGGGAAGAGATTCGCTGGGTACGCAGTAGTCACTCTTGACAAGATTATTGAAGCAAAACCATTGCCCAACAGCACTTCTGCTCAGCTGGCTGAAATAATTGCCCTTACCCGAGGCCTAGAACTCTCTAAAGGCAAAAGAGTAAACATATACACCGATTCCAAGTATGCTCTCATGACGATCCACGCCCATGGAGCCCTCTACAAAGAACGTGGCCTCTTGACCTCCGCAGGTAAAGAAGTCAAGAACGCTCCAGAAATACTGAAGCTCCTAGATGCAGTATGGAAACCTACCACAGTTGGTGTTATACATTGTCGAGGACACCAGAAAGGCAAAGAAGAAGTTCCCAGAGGAAACCATAAAGCAGATCAAGTGGCGAAGGAAGCAGCAAGACAGACACAAGCCCTTGAGCGTGGCTGTGGTTGGAAAGAAACCAATGCCAAGAGTACTCGACAGCAACAAGAGAATCACTTGAAAAGCTTCCGGAATGGAAATCCGGAACACCGAACAGAAACTTCGGTTCCCCAGAGAGGACTGGTTCAAGTTGACTCACCTATCAAGATTCCGGTATGTAAACCTGAATCACCACAAATGAAAGTCAAAACTCTGCTCTGTCTAAATATTGCGCTTCAAGATATGCCTAACGTTGACTTATATATGAATAAGAGAAGATTTGCACCTCATGGAGACTTTATTGAAGACATTCTTTGCCACTGGTACAGTGAATATGAACTGTTAGAGAAAAAACACAATTACATCCAATGGCTGTTTCCCCTGCATGAACAAGGCCAGAATGAACATGCACAACCTTTAACTACTTCTGAAATTGAAATTATGAAGAACACCGTTGAAATCCAACAAAGACTCCGTAGAGCCAACAAGCTGATGCTGAATTTCTTCAGCACAAAATTAGTGGGGGAAGAGGAGATAGAAGTGATACGAGACTCAAATTTTTCGACACATCTCTCCAATTTGAATACCAACACCCACAATAACCTGAGAATTACCCTAATTGTGAAAAGCATGGGAGAGCTGGGAGCTGTACAATACCAAGCTCCGCTGGTGAAGTTCTTCCTGAAAGAAATACTGGTTGAAGACCAGCTGCAAAATATGAAAGAAAGTGCCTGAAGTATTTCTTGCCGGCTGTAAAGAATGAACATGAAAGAGATGCACTGTCTGAATATGCTCTGAAGCACCGAATACCCAAGTATGTCAAAAGACTTCTCTCAGTGGTGATACCTCTGTTACCAATAGGGATGAGCCGAACGACCCCCGGGTTCGGTTCGGGCCCGAACCCGAATTTTTCCAAATGTTCGGGTCCGAACCCGAACCCCATACAATTCGATGGGGCTGAAAATTCGGTTTTTAGAGTGCCCTCCAATATATACATGTATGTATATATATATATATATATATATGTATGTATATGTATGTATGTATATATATATGTATGTAAATATATATGTATGTACGTCACCACAAGTCCTGCAACACCTTGGAGTATCTTCATGCGGTCAGTAGTTGGTGCTCAGCCAAAGGATAATATGTATCGGAGGAGAGAAGGCGGCACTCAGTCAAAAGTAAAACATAAAAAATTTATTGAATCATTTAAAATGAAGCCATAGAACCGACGTTTCGGCTCGCACAGGAGCCATTCTCAAGGTAACTCAAACAAACATTGTGTGTGTTTAAATAATGAACAGGCATAGTTGGAATACCAATCCAAACGAGCTAATCAAAAAGAGAAGTGGCCACAGGTGTAAATGTGCGTAGCTCCTAGAGCCCCGCACGTCTCAGCCAAATACGTCACGTGATTACGGCCGAGAGCCAGTTGTCAAGGCAACTAAAAACAATGCTAAACCATACCGGAAGCAGAAAAGAGAGGAGAAAAACATCCCGAACAAGAAGAGAGAGAGCAGCATATTAACAGAAAAATAAAAACATAAAGAGGTGAGCGTTGCTACAAGCAATCATAGAAGCAACATCGGCCAAACAGTATATGGGGAAGTAGATATTAACTACGTCTAAGCAGATCAAGTTACCCATAACAGAGAAATCATAATAATGTACCCATAATGCATCACATCAGTCAAAAATACATGGAAACAATGTAGACACAAAATGTAGTGTCTATAGTACATACACAAAAATAATAAACCACCACAATTAGCGGTCATACAGAAAGCTAGAGAAGGAGACATATTCATTCAGTCCCCTCGGTGCAACAGTATCGAGGGTCCTGATCCAATATGTCTCCCTCTGTAGCAATCGTTGGGAGCGATTGCCACCTCTGGGGAGTGGGGGGACATGATCGATAGCAACAAACCGGAGTGAGGGTAATCTGTGTTGTAATGCCAGAAAATGTTTAGCCACCGGCTTGTCAGTTTAGCCATCTCTATAAGCCTTGTTAATAGAGGAGCGATGGCCTCGAATACGTTCTCTCAATGTGCGATCAGTCTTCCCTATGTACGTAAGCCCACAGGGGCATATGATCATGTAAATTACAAATTCCGTCATACAGGTGATGCGATGTTTTATTGTATATATACGGCCAGTATGTGGATGTGCAAAGGTAGTTGTTGGGTTCATATGATTGCATGTTACACATCCCGTACACCTAAAGCAACCCATTTTCTGTAGGGGAGCCTTGGTAGCATAGGATCTGACGGCATCAGTATGTATGAGTAGGTCTCGAAGATTGCGCCCCCTAGAATAGCTAATAAGTGGCTGATTTCTAAAAGAAATAGGTAAAGATCGATCATATGCAAAATTATGCCAGTGTTTCTTGATTGTATGCGCTATCTTAGCACTATGAGTATGAAACTTAAGTGGAAGAAAAATTCTCGATGGTGTCCCTAGTGTGGGCAGCTTGGGTTCCTGTACACGAATGTTCGCCTTTCTAAGCGTTGTTAAGCGTGTTAGTAGAATACCCCCTAGCAAGGAAGCGTTGATACATTTCCATAACTTGGTCATGGCATGTATCCGCATCGCTATTGTATCTGAGTACTCGCAAGAATTGAGACATAGGAAGTGAGCACTTCAGATGTTGAGGGTGATGACTGTCCATATGTAAAACAGTATTCCTGTCTGTTTCCTTTCGAAAGAGAGTATAGCCTAAGGTGTTATCAGTGCGAAAAATAGTCACATCTAAAAAGGCTATAGAGCTACAACTGCTGTTGGCAGACAATTTCACAGGGGTATCGAGCAGGTTGATAGAATCAACCATCTGATTGAACGAGAGTATATCGCCCTCCCATATTAGGAAAATGTCGTCAACAAAACGGCAGTAAAAAAGAATCTGAGATTCATACCTTTGTAAAAGATGTGTATGTTCAAAACAGTACATGTAGAAATTCGCATAAGTTGGCGCCATGGATGCCCCCATCGCCGTGCCCGCGCATTGTATGTATAAATTATTTTCAAATTTGAAAAAGTTATGATACAAGGCAATTCGCAGGAGCTCCAGTGTGAATTCAATAGGCGGACCTGTGTAATATTGTGACTCTTGTAACACCCGTTGGACGCATTGTATCCCCGCATTATGCGGGATGATAGTGTACAAGCTCTTAACGTCTAATGTAGCCATGAGCCACGGTGATGAGGGTAAGTGTAAAGATTTAATTCTTTCTAAGAAATGTGGAGTATCCTTAATACATGTAGTTAAGTGAGACATAGTGTCCTTAGTTACAAAGTCAATGTATTTGCCAATAGGCTCAAGCAGACTCCCTCTCGCCGAGACTATAGGACGTCCCGGAGGTGTTTGCAAATTCTTGTGAATTTTGGGTAATGTATATAATATTGGTGTAACAGGATGTTTAGTGATCAAAAAAGTCGCAATGGTATCAGTGATATAACACGCCTGTCGTCCCATCTCAACCAAAGAGGCAATTTTATCAGAAAATTCCTTAGTGGGATCGTGTGTTAGTCTACGATAAATAGTAGAATCAGATAATTGTTGTAATATTACATTACAGTAATAAGTATAATCCATAACAACAACAGCACCCCCCTTGTCTGCAGGACGTATAGCAATAGTGGGGTCTGAAGCTAAGTCCTGTAACGCTTCATGTTCCTCCTTGGTGAGATTGGGTCTGCCAGATGGTCGAGTCTGGAGAATGTTGGCAGTCTCTTCTTGTAGAATTTTGGAGAAGGTATTAATGAAAGGATTACCAGATTTAACATCCATAGTACTCTTGAGCCTGAGCCTGGCTGTTCCTGTCGAGGTTGTATAAGTTTCTTTGATCCGTTCTTGAATAGCCAGGGTTCTCTGAATCTTATAGTTTTGTACCTCAGTCTCAAAGATATTGGGTCTAACAGTGGGTACAAAAATTAGACCCTTGTTGAGGACATTGAGATGTGCTGCCGTAAGTTTTTTGGAGGATAGGTTAAAGACGGCAGTTATTTCTTGTAAATTGGGGGTCTCCCCCTTGTACTTCTGGTACCTCCGGCTTCTCCTTGTCCTTTTACTCTGTTCTGGCCCACCCAACCTCTGGTTTGAATACGAGAGTCCGTAGCCACCTGTGTGTCGTGTGTTTGATTGCCCCCTAAAAAAGGCTTAGTTGAACATGAGGGATTCGACTCGTTAGGAAAATCTGAGTCTGAATTGGACTCGCCCGAGGTCACATCAATTGTAGGGTAACGTGGCTTCATAATACGTGGTCGGGAACGAAAGGGTTGAGGTCTTGACCAATCTGCGGACAGCCATCTGTATACCCTATGAGAAGTGTAATCGTAATTCACTTTGTCCATCTTTTGTTTTTTGAAACGTATCAGGTCAGCACGGTACTTGTCCACTTCTTCCTGTAATTTAGTGAGTTAGACTGCAAATGTCGAGGTATCCATGGTACCTGAGTTGGCAATTTCATATTTGGCAATTTGTTGCTTAGTGATAGCCATCTCCTTCCCAACCTCCTCAATGGTAATCACCATCCAATCCAACGCACACTTATTAGATATAGCAACCCATTTCTTGCAGTACTCCGGGTTTGCTCGACCAATAGTGGGAGCATTAGTAACCCTGAAGCCCCTGGGTATGCGTTTACTCCGATAATAGTCAGAGAGAAAGACACCATGCAGATTGAGATCGATCTCCTTACGTTTCATTTTAAGCAAATCAAAATACATATCTTTAGTAGAGGGGTGGTGCTCAAGTTGCTCCGGCGTCAGAGGCCAAAGGATCTGTTGTGCGTGCTCATCGGTAATCTGTAAAGTTTCAGCATGTTCATGATATGCTCCTGCTCTCTGTAAAAAATCTTCCATGAGGCCACAGAGGTTGGTATTCCACAAGTATACAATATGAAAAGAATATACAATATGAAAAGAAAATATGAGAAGAATCTCTCGTATTCAAACCAGAGGTTGGGTGGGCCAGAACAGAGTAAAAGGACAAGGAGAAGCCGGAGGTACCAGAAGTACAAGGGGAGACCCCAATTTACAAGAAATAACTGCCGTCTTTAACCTATCCTCCAAAAAACTTACGGCAGCACATCTCAATGTCCTCAACAAGGGTCTAACTTTTGTACCCACTGTTAGACCCAATATCTTTGAGACTGAGATACAAAACTATAAGATTCAGAGAACCCTGGCTATTCAAGAACGGATCAAAGAAACTTATACAACCTCGACAGGAACAGCCAGGCTCAGGCTCAAGAGTACTATGGATGTTAAATCTGGTAATCCTTTCATTAATACCTTCTCCAAAATTCTACAAGAAGAGACTGCAAACATTCTCCAGACTCGACCATCTGGCAGACCCAATCTCACCAAGGAGGAACATGAAGCGTTACAGGACTTAGCTTCAGACCCCACTATTGCTATACGTCCTGCAGACAAGGGGGGTGCTGTTGTTGTTATGGATTATACTTATTACCGTAATGAAATATTACAACAATTATCTGATTCTACTATTTATCGTAGACTAACACACGATCCCACTAAGGAATTTTCTGATAAAATTGCCTCTTTGGTTGAGATGGGACGACAGGCGTGTTATATCACTGATACCATTGCGACTTTTTTATTTTTCAAAATATTTTTATTGAGAGGTGTTTACAACATAATCACTGTAAATAACATTCAACCATCGTAAGAAATAATCTAGTATGATTGCAGCGGTATCTCTCAAACATTTTTGTAATGACATATAAACTATAATAAAATAACATAAAAATAAAAGAAATACATAAAAAAAAATGACCTAAAAAAACAGGGAAGGGGATGTCAGGATCAGCAGGAGAAGGCAATTTCTCTGAGGCAGAGAGTGCACCAGGAGTTCTCCTTAAACCTCGCATAAAAGTGACCTAGAACCAGAATTCTATCAACACTGTTATCACAAACCACACGCCTCATAAATCTTATGCACGTCCCAGATAGCCCATGGGTCTTGTTAAGTGGGGCGAAAACCCCACGCCGAGGTAGCTTTGGAGTCGAAGGAACGATATTGTGTTAGTAACGTAGCTATCTGTCTTTGTGTTGGGACCGCGGTCGATTTCCAGTTCCGGGCAATAAGCAACATTGTTGTAGAGACAATTATAAATAACATTTTGAGGTGTGATCGAGGAAGGTGGACCATTCCCAGCAATAAGATCTCCGGTGCGCACTGTATCTGACTGCCCAAGACTTCCGATGCAAGAAGAGATATATCTTTCCATAATGGTGCTATCAGTGGACAGTGCCACCAGATATGACCCATCGTACCCGGGGCAGACAAACATCTCCAGCAGACGTCCGAAGTGTTTGGGGCAAAACGGCTAATCCTTGAGGGCGTAAGATACCAACAGTATAGAACTTTTCGTTGTGTTTCAATCAGCGTTGCACACCGTGAGGCTCCAGACGAAAACAAATGTGCCATGGCCCATTGCGAGGGGGTAAATTGCATAGAAAGGTCTTTTTCCCAAGTGTTGTGAAACTTCCACGATGTTATTCCAGTCGGGGTATTAAGCAATCGATAAAACAACGAGATGGGTTTCGTGGTGGTGTGCGGGTCTAGCCAAAATAGTTCAGTGTCCGAGAGGAGCGGCAATGTGGTACGTAAATTAGATATTACTGCATTGGATTTGAAATAGGAATAGAGTTGCATGTATGACAAAAACATTGAGGATGGTATCTTAAATTTCGTTTGTAAAGTTTGGAAGGACAAGATGTCCGGCAGCGAAAACAGACGGTGTAGGTGCGTGACCCCAGACTGAATCCAGGGCCCTGCTCTAAAGTGAGGCAGCAAGTATGACAGAGATGTGAGAGGTGTGGCCATGGATACTGGATTGTAGTTTTGAAATAAGTGGGCATAACGGTCCCACGCCTTAACATACAAAATCGTGGAGGGTAGGATCTCCGGCAGACGTGGTCTCTTTGTACAAGGCACGAATAATAGGTCGGCCAAAGTGTGTCCGGGAATAAAAGTATATTCCACTACCAGCCATTGAGGCATAGGGTGGGTGTGAACCAGTTCTGCTAGTGATGCCAAACATGTGGCCCAATAATAGTTATGTATATGGGTAACGTTAAGGCCTCCATCCCTATGGCGGTAATACAATAGTTTTTTCGGTATTCTGGGCCTTTTATGATTCCAAATATATCTCATTATGATAGATTGTAAGGTATCTAGGAAGGACGTGGGCAGCTGCAAGGGGAGAGTACGAAAAACGTATAAAATTTTTGGTAACACCATCATCTTCACCGCCGCCATCCTGCCCAACCATGAGATCTCCCGAAGTCTCCAGTGATATAACTGTGATTTCACCTCTGACAGTAATCTATCATAATTATAATTAAACAGTTTTTCTGGAGTTCTAGCTATTTTAAGACCCAGGTACACAATATAATCAGTTCGCCAGTCAAACTTATAACTGGCTCGAAGGGCTTCCAGGTGGTGGTGGGATATATTAATCGGGAGTGCTTGGGTTTTTAATATGTTCACCAAATGATATGAAACCTGACTATACAAGCAGGGCCGGATTAAGATATCTATGGGCCTGGAGCTGAATATTTCGGTGGCTTTTTTTGGAATTTAGTGAAATGACAACATATTTTAGGCTATTTAATATTGCATATATAGGTATATCTAACCAGGCAGATACTGTGTGAGTAAATTTCTATTCCGATTTCAATCATCACAGTGTGTAAAATATTTTTTTCATATTTTATCATTCAAACCTCTGGTTATATATTCTGTAGGGAATTCTGGTTAAAAAAAAAAAAATTAACCTGTAACTGCATTTTTCTGAGAAAATATACAATTTTAACCCAAAAATTTGATATTTCCCATGTGATTTGGATAATGGTGTTTTAAGAATAATATGACTATGTATAAAACACTGACCTTGCTCCCAGCGTGGGAAAGGAGAAGGTGAGTAATGGCAGTGGTGTCGCTCATTTTATACATGACAAATGGACAATACCATCACTTTGGAACAAAAAAATAAATAAAAGTTTTTTGTTTTCTTTTTCTTTTAGATTTTATATTGTCATGTTTGGTATCAATGAAAAGGCCAGACTCTGTCCTGTCTGACACCTCAGTTGACCTTGCAAGGTGTAAAGATTAGTGGCGCAGGGTTCCAAAGACCCCCCCAATGCACTTCACTGCAGTGTGGCGGTTTAGGTTCTTGATGTAACAATTCGTAATGATTGTATTATCACCTCCACACTTGTTAGTGACATGAAAAATTAGATGGTGATTTACTGCAGCATCATTGTTCCCTTTATAATTGAAAAATATTGCTGTGTTAGAAAGAATAAATATTTCTTTATTTTTTATTTTTATTGTTACATAAAACCTGGTCATGTTTGGTATCATTGGAAAGATCATGCTCTGATCTTTCCGGTGATACCTCACATGACTATGTAGCTGCTATGGAGGTGGAGATATCGTGGTCCAAATGCCCATCAATGCAGACAAATTTATCCTTTCTATGGGCCTATTCTGGGGCATGGGCCTGGAGCTGCTGCTTCATCTGCCCCTATGTTAATCCGGCCCTGTATACAAGTCTAATTCTTGTTGGAGGGAAGGGAGAGAACGATCCGGGTCAGTCAAGGTTAAAAGGATATCGTCCGCGTATAGGTTGAGTTTATAAGTCACCGGGCCTGCCTGTATTCCACAAATGGAATCATTTTGTCGTATGGCCTGCGCCAAAGGCTCCAAAACCAGGGCATATAATAGTGGGGAAAGTGGGCATCCCTGTCTTGTCCCATTAGTTATTACAAATTCCTCCGACACAAACAACCCGCTGCAGAGTACCTTAGCAGAGGGAGAATCATACAGAGCCTGTATCGCAGTTATAAAGGAGGGTGGAAATCCGAACTTGTGTAAAACTCGATACAGAAAGTTCCAGTGAACCCTGTCAAAGGCTTTTTCTGCGTCCAATGACAGAATCAAGCTTGAAGAGTCCCCACGTCCCATCAGGCCAAGTAAATTAACCAGTTTTTTAGTGCTGTCAGCTCCCTGGCGCCTCGATATAAACCCTACCTGATCTAGACCTATTAGAGTGGGAAGAATATGTTGAAGTCGGTTGGCTAGTATTTTGCTGAATATTTTAACATCTATATTAAGCAAAGAGATAGGGCGTAGGTTAGGACAACGGTCAGGAATTTTACCCGGTTTGGGTAAGGTAATAATGTGTGCTCTCAACATGTCTACTGGGAAGGAGCCACCCTCCCACGCTTCGTCAAAGCTCACACTTAAATGTGGTACTAGTTGGGAAGCGAAGGTGGAGTAATACAATCCCGTCAGTCCATCAGGGCCCGGGCCTTACGTTTTGGGAGGTTTTTAATAGCCTTCAAAATGTCGTCTGTCATTATGGGTGAGGATAAACTTGCAATATGTGTCTGGGACAACGAAGGAAGATGAACCCGCTCCAGGTAGGTATCTATATCTGCCACTGTAGGGCAATGGACTGTCTGTTTCGCATCCAAATTATATAGACTTTCATAATAGGTGGCAAATTCATTCGCTATAATTTTGGGGTCATAAATAAGTCCAGTGGGGGACTTAAGGGTAATTTGTTTACGGGGCGTGTTAACTGGTTGAAGTTTGCGAGCTAAGAATCTACCAGGTTTGTTTCGAAGAGCGTAATACATAGCATTGCGCTTGGTCAATGCCTTGAAATAGCTCTCCGCCTCCAAATCTCTCAACAGACCCATAGTGGAATCTATAGTTTCTATTATTTCTTGAGACGGGGCTGTTTTATTGCGCGTGTCTAGGTCTTGTAATTTAGTAAGTAGGTCCAGTCTTCGTGATACATATTGCTTCCTAAGATGAGTCGCCCATTTTATACATTCCCCTCTTATTACAGCCTTATGGGCTTGCCAGATAGTAAGGCGGTTGACATCAGGCGTCACGTTTTCTTTAAAATAGTTATCTAAGGCTGCTTGTATAGCTATTCGCGCCGGTTCATGAAGTAAAAGGTCGTCTCGAAGTCGCCAAGGGGGCCTGGCAGAGTCTGATAAGCGTCGCCTAACGTCAATATCACTGGAGAATGGTCAGACCAGTAAGGGGCAGTATAGTGCAGTCTATTGTGTATGGAAGGGCTGAGCCCGCTATCAGAAAATAATCTATTCTAGAATAGCTATTGTGGACTCTTGATCGAAATGTATAATCCCGTTCGGTGGGGTGTAGGAGACGCCACGCGTCATAAAGATTGTATCTATTTAACAATTGGCGAAATCTCTGGGAGGAGGTCCCATGCTGTCTACAAGTAACCGTGGACGAACGGTCTTTTAAGGGATCTAGTCCCATGTTTAAGTCTCCACAGATTACCAGAGTGCCCGATTGAATATCTGTTACCTTTTGCAAGACCTGGGACAGAAACTGAGATTGGGCAGCGTTGGGAGCATAAATGGACACCAGAGTATAAATTCTCGAGTTTATCGTACAGACTAATATTATGTAACGACCTTTCGGGTCTTTAAGGATACAGTGCATTTGCAATGCCACTCTATTGTGAATCAACAGGGTGACCCCTCTTGCTTTAGTTTTGAACGTGGAGTGATACTGTGTTAGGTATTGGGGGGTATATAGCTTGGGATGATCCAGACGGCGAAAATGCGTCTCTTGAAGACATACAATATCTGCATCATGAGCTCGGAGATCTCGATATAAAGAGTGCCTTTTTACGGGCATATTTAAGCCCTTAACATTAAAGGTTAATACTTTCATAGATTTTCCATTAAGTGCGTCATGGAACGGGGATTGACTAGGCCAGGGGGCTTCGTATTTATGGGGCATTGCAACGTGTGGGCGGGATAGAAGAACCAGTCACATTGAAAACATAAGTCCTGAGATTGAAAAAGGGAGCAAAAACAAATAAATAACATTCCAAGAATAAAGAACAACCATCGTGTTGTACCATTGTAGCTCAGAAACAAAGAACAAGTAAACAAAACATTATATACAAACCCAGAAGGGTACATCTCCTGTGAGAAGTCCCGAAATTCGGGTACACTTCTCAGACTCCTCAGCCGAGGAGGGAGAGTTGGGTACGGAGGGCCAGACCTGCACACTGCACACCAAGCGGTCCCCTTGGCATTTTGGCCCACTCACCAACCCGGGGGGAGGGGGGTCGAATGGTCCTCTGGCAGGTAAAGCAACGGAGTCTCGGAGATCTTGCAGAGACCAGGTAAAAATATTATTGGAGGAGCCAGACTTTGGAATTTGGAAAGGGGCAACATGACCCAGGGTCAACAAGTCAGCGTTTGTGCACTCCGGATCCAACCGACGAGGCGCTGTTTGTCTCCTAGGCTGGGGAGGATGATCTCCAAAACCCCAGTCACGAAGCAGCTTGTCACCTTCCTCCACAGAAACCGCCACATGGACAGTGCCATTGCGTGAGATCAGCAGTTTAGTCGGGAAACCCCATCTATAGCCGGTGTTATTATTTCGAAGTATCGCCATGATGTGTTTAAAATCCCTCCGCTGCTGAAGAGTAGCCTTGGACAGGTCAGGGTATACAGATATGTGGTCGTATTCGGGTTGTAGCGCCCCTGGGTCCCGTAAAGCTCTCAGTATATCCTCACGTGGTTTAAAATAATGGAGGCGCAGGAGAACGTCACGAGGAGCTTTTACCGGGGCTGATGGAGGTTTCGGCAGACGGTGTATGCGGTCAAATAACAACGAATCTGGCGTAGCATCTGGGAGTAAGCTCTGAAACAAATCTGTCACGTAGGAAGTAAGTTGGGATGAGGTGACAGAATCCGGGACCTCGTATTTTTAAATTATGGCGTCGCGAGCGGTCTCCATATCTGCCAATTTTAAACAAAGTCACCTTAAGTTTTTCCTCCAGAGTTTCAACTTGTTCAGCCATGGTATTGTGGGCATCTGCAAACTCAGACATCTTCGTTTCCAGTCTGTCTGTTCTCTCACCAATTTCCTTAATGTCGCTGCGGATAGCTGTCGCCACTGCATCCAGCCTAGCTGTTAGAGTTGCGGAGAGGTCTCCAAGCATGTCAGCCATACGGGACATAAGTGCTTCCAGATTTGGATTAGCTGGTGTTGCGGCGCTCCCTGTCTCCATCGCGCTCGGGGAAGCTGGAGAGGAGCTGCCGCCATCTTGGGAGGCCGCAGAGTCCTTCAGTTTTGTGGCGCGCGGCGTAAAAAACTCGGATTTTCCTACTTTTTTTCCCCCTTTGGAGGTAGCCATGGTGGGCAGTACTTGTTCCCCCCCGAAATCGAGCTAGTGGGAGCCGATTCGCTTACGTAGTCCGCTGATTTAGAGGATCCGGTGCAGGAGCTCTGCTCTCACACGTCCTCCATGTGCTGCGGTTAGGCCACGCCCCACCATTGTGACTTTTTTGATCACTAAACATCCTGTTACACCAATATTATATACATTACCCAAAATTCACAAGAATTTGCAAACACCTCCGGGACGTCCTATAGTCTCGGCGAGAGGGAGTCTGCTTGAGCCTATTGGCAAATACATTGACTTTGTAACTAAGGACACTATGTCTCACTTAACTACATGTATTAAGGATACTCCACATTTCTTAGAAAGAATTAAATCTTTACACTTACCCTCATCACCGTGGCTCATGGCTACATTAGACGTTAAGAGCTTGTACACTATCATCCCGCATAATGCGGGGATACAATGCATCCAACGGGTGTTACAAGAGTCACAATATTACACAGGTCCGCCTATTGAATTCACACTGGAGCTCCTGCGAATTGCCTTGTATCATAACTTTTTCAAATTTGAAAATAATTTATACATACAATGCGCGGGCACGGCGATGGGGGCATCCATGGCGCCAACTTATGCGAATTTCTACATGTACTGTTTTGAACATACACATCTTTTACAAAGGTATGAATCTCAGATTCTTTTTTACTGCCGTTTTGTTGACGACATTTTCCTAATATGGGAGGGCGATATACTCTCGTTCAATCAGATGGTTGATTCTATCAACCTGCTCGATACCCCTGTGAAATTGTCTGCCAACAGCAGTTGTAGCTCTATAGCCTTTTTAGATGTGACTATTTTTCGCACTGATAACACCGGCTATACTCTCTTTCGAAAGGAAACAGACAGGAATACTGTTTTACATATGGACAGTCATCACCCTCAACATCTGAAGTGCTCACTTCCTATGTCTCAATTCTTGCGAGTACTCAGATACAATAGCGATGCGGATACATGCCATGACCAAGTTATGGAAATGTATCAACGCTTCCTTGCTAGGGGGTATTCTACTAACACGCTTAACAACGCTCTTAGAAAGGCGAACATTCGTGTACAGGAACCCAAGCTGCCCACACTAGGGACACCATCGAGAATTTTTCTTCCACTTAAGTTTCATACTCATAGTGCTAAGATAGCGCATACAATCAAGAAACACTGGCATAATTTTGCATATGATCGATCTTTACCTATTTCTTTTAGAAATCAGCCACTTATTAGCTATTCTAGGGGGCGCAATCTTCGAGACCTACTCATACATACTGATGCCGTCAGATCCTATGCTACCAAGGCTCCCCTACAGAAAATGGGTTGCTTTAGGTGTACGGGATGTGTAACATGCAATCATATGAACCCAACAACTACCTTTGCACATCCACATACTGGCCGTATATATACAATAAAACATTGCATCACCTGTATGACGGAATTTGTAATTTACATGATCATATGCCCCTGTGGGCTTACGTACATAGGGAAGACTGATCGCACATTGAGAGAACGTATTCGAGGCCATCGCTCCTCTATTAACACGGCTTATAGAGATGGCCAAACTGACAAGCCGGTGGCTAAACATTTTCTGGCATTACAACACAGATTACCCTCACTCCGGTTTGTTGCTATCGATCATGTCCCCCCACTCCCCAGAGGTGGCAATCGCTCCCAACGATTGCTACAGAGGGAGACATATTGGATCAGGACCCTCGATACTGTTCCACCGAGGGGACTGAATGAATATGTCTCCTTCTCTAGCTTTCTGTATGACCGCTAATTGTGGTGGTTTATTATTTTTTGTGTATGTACTATAGACACTACATTTTGTGTCTACATTGTTTCCATGTATTTTTGACTGATGTGATGCATTATGGGTACATTATTATGATTTCTCTGTTATGGGTAACTTGATCTGCTTAGACGTAGTTAATATCTACTTCCCCATATACTGTTTGGCCGATGTTGCTTCTATGATTGCTTGTAGCAACGCTCACCTCTTTATGTTTTTATTTTTCTGTTAATATGCTGCTCTCTCTCTTCTTGTTCGGGATGTTTTTCTCCTCTCTTTTCTGCTTCCGGTATGGTTTAGCATTGTTTTTAGTTGCCTTGACAACTGGCTCACGGCCGTAATCACGTGACGTATTTGGCTGAGACGTGCGGGGCTCTAGGAGCTACGCACATTTACACCTGTGGCCACTTCTCTTTTTGATTAGCTCGTTTGGATTGGTATTCCAATTATGCCTGTTCATTATTTAAACACACACAATGTTTGTTTGAGTTACCTTGAGAATGGCTCCTGTGCGAGCCGAAACGTCGGTTCTATGGCTTCATTTTAAATGATTCAATAAATTTTTTATGTTTTACTTTTGACTGAGTGCCGCCTTCTCTCCTCCGATATATATGTATGTATATATGTATGTATATATATGTATGTATATATATATGTATGTATATATATATGTATGTATGTATATATATGTATGTATAATATATATGTATGTATATATGTATGTTATATATATATATGTATGTATATATATGTATATATGTGTATGTATATATATGTATGTATGTGTATATATATGTATGTGTATATATATGTATGTATATATATATGTATGTATATATATATGTATATATGTATATATGTATATATATGTATATATATATGTATTTATATGTATGTATATATATGTATAATATGTATGTATAATTATGTATATTATTATTATTATTCTTTATTTATAAAGCGCCAGCATATTCAGCGCTGTACAATAAACACAGTATAGACAGGGTTACAATACATTGAACAACATTTGACAAACAGTACAGGAGGAGATGAGGGCCCTATTCCCGTAGGAACTCACAATCTGGGAGGGTTGGGGTTGGAAACAGGAGGAGAGGACTGTAAGGTGAGAGTGATTGATGGTTGCGTCAGTGAGTTGGGTGGTAGGCTTCCCTAAATAGGAATGTTTAAGGGAGCGTTTGAAGGAAGAGAAGTTAGGGGAAAGTCTGACAGTACGAGGGAGAGCGTTCCAGAGAGTGGGGGCTGCGCGTGAGAAATCCTGCAGTCTATCATGGGAAGAGGTGATGCGGGGAGAAGCTAGGCGCAGGTCACCGTTTGACCTTAGGGAGCGGGCTGGGGTGTATCTGGTGATTAGTGAGGACAGGTAGTGGGCGCTGAGTTAGTGAGGGTTTTGTAGGTAAGGATAAGGATTTTGAACTTAATTCTGCAGTGGATGGGGAGCCAGTGAAGGGACTCGCAGAGGGGAGCGGCAGAGACAGAGCGGCGGGTGAGGTGAATTAGCCTGGCGGAGGCGTTCAGGATGGATTGTAGGGGGAGAGGCGGGACAGAGGGAGGCCAGATAAGAGATTATTGCAATAGTCGAGTCGGGAGATTACCAGGGCGTGTATGAGTTGTTTTGTGGTGACAGCGGTAAGAAATGGCCGAATTCTGGAAATATTACGCAGTTGGTATCGGCAGGAGGAGGAAAGAGACTGGATGTGGGGGATGAAGGAAAGAGCAGAGTCAAGTGTAACTCCAAGACAGCGAACTTGGTTTGATGGGGAGATGGTGATACCTCCACCGTGATAGAGAAGTCAGGAGGTGGGGAGGCATTGGAGGGAGGAATAAGTAGGAGCTCAGTCTTTGACATGTTGATCTTTAGGTGGTGGGAGGCCATCCAGGAGGAGATGCCAGATAAACAGTCACTGACTTTTGAAAGGACAGGGGGAGAGAGATCAGGGGTAGAGAGGTAGATCTGAGTGTCATCAGCGTAGAGGTGGTAATTAAAGCCAAAGCTGTTGATGATTTTGCCCAGGGAGGAGGTGTAGATGGAAAAGAGCAGAGGACCAAGGACAGAGCCTTGAGGTACACCAACAGATAGAGGCAATAAAGAGGAGGAGTTACCAGCAAAGGACACACAGAAGGACCTGTTGGATAAATAGGAGTCAACCCAAGCAAGTGCAGTGTCACCGAGACCCAGAGAGTTGAGGGTCTGTAGAAGGAGGGGGTGGTCAACAGTGTCAAAAGCAGCCGAGAGGTCAAGCAGGATGAGAATAGAATAGTGGCCGTGTTTTTTAGCAGTTAGAAGGTCGTTGGTGACTTTGGTGAGGGCAGTTTCAGTTGAGTGTAGGGGACGGAAGCCAGATTGCAGGGGGTCAAGTAGGGAATTGGAGGACAGGAAGAGGGAGAGGCGGTTGAAGACTAGTTTTTCTAAGAGCTTTGATGTGAAGGGAAGCAGGGATACAGGGCGGTAGTTGGATGGAGAGTTGGGGTCTAGGGATGGTTTCTTTAGTAAAGGGGTAACTAGCGCATGTTTGAAGGCGGATGGAAAGGAGCCAGTGGAGAGAGATAGGTTGAAGATGTGTGTGAGAGCAGGGGTGAGGGAGGAGGAGAGGGGAGGAATTAGATGTGAGGGAATGGGGTCGAGCGGGCACGTGGTGAGATGTGAGGAGGACAATAAGGAATTGACTTCCTCCTCAGTGGCTGGGAGGAAGCGGCAGAGGGTGGCAGAGGGGACCTGTGGGAGTGGAGGTGGCAGATATACTATCTTGTGTTGGGATGTTGCTTCTGATAGTTAGAGTTTTACTGAGGAAGTAGTCTGCCAGGTCTTGAGCGCTGAAGGCAGCTGAGGGGGGAGGTGCAGGTGGGTAGAGGAGGGTGTTGAAGGTGGACCAGAGCCGTTTAGGGTTGGAGGACAGCGTAGATATAAGAGATGAGAAGAAGGATTGTTTGGCCAAGTGGAGGGCATAGGTGTATGACCGGAGAATAAACTTGAAGTGAACAAAATCAGCTTCAGAGCGGGATTTCCTCCAGGCACGCTCTGCAGTGCGGGAGCATCTTTGCAGGTAGCGAGTCTGGAGGGTGTGCCAGGGCTGAAGCTGGCGGTGTGGGGCCTTACAGAGTCGAAGAGGAGCAAGAGTGTCTAGAGCAGAGATAAGCGTAGTGTTGTAGTGATTAGTGGCAGCATCAGGGCAGGTGAAGGATGAGGTGTGAGGGAGGTGGTGAAGTAGGTTGGAGAATTGATGGGGGTCCACAGCATGTAGATTTCTGCGAGTGTGTGTGCGAGGTGGGGGAGCAGGGTGTTTAGGAAGTCCAGATAGGTTGAAAGAGAGAAGGTGGTGGTCAGAGATGGGGAAAGGGCGACATTTGAACTCAGAAATGGAGCAGAGGTTGGAAAAGACCAGGTCAATAACGTGACCATCGCGGTGGGTAGGGAGGAGGGAGGATTGTGTGAGTCCAAGGGAGGACGTGAGTGAAAGAAGTTTGGAGGCAGCAGGAGCGGAAGGATCGTCAATGGGAATGTTGAAGTCCCCGAGAATTAGGCATGGAAGATTAGAAGACAGGAAGTGAGAAAGCCAGGTAGCAAAGTGGTCAAAGAACTGGGAGATTGGTCCCGGTGGGCGGTAGATGACTGCCACCCTGAGAGCCAGAGGAGAGAACAGGCGGATGCAGTGTGTCTCGAAGGAGGAGAAGGAGAGGGATGGGGGTGGAGGGAGATGCTGGTAGGTGCAGGTGGGAGAGAGCAGGAGTCCGACCCCGCCACCATTTCTCTCACCCGGTCTGGGGGTATGGCTCAAGTGTAGACCGCCATGTGAGAGAGCAGCAACGGAGGCCGTGTCAGAGGGAGTTAGCCAGGTTTCAGTTAAAGCTAGGAGGTTGAAGGAGTTTGAAAGGAAGAGGTCATGGACGGCTGTGAGTTTGTTGCACACAGAGCGAGCGTTCCAGAGGGCGCAGGAGAAAGAGGACAGGCGCTGAGGGATTATGGGAATGAGGTTGCTGGGCTTGCAGGGAGGTGATTTATGTGCGATGGAGATAGGATGAGAGGGAAGTATTGGATGTGTTGTGGGGCCAGGGTTAGGGGATATGTCACCTGAATACAGTAACAGCAGGAGGGTGAGAAAGAGAAGGTGGGAATGGGATTTGTGGGAGTGGGAGTGATTGGCAGCACGAGAGTTAGAGGGAGACCATGTTCTGAGGAAACAAAGGAGCTCATGCGAGGCCATCATGTGGGACGAGAGGAGGGAGGGAGATATATATGTATATATGTATATATATATATATATATGTATGTATGTGTGTGTATATATATATATATATATGTGTGTATATATATATATATATATTCCAAAAATCTTTCAGGAGAAAAATAAAAAGGGGGGTGTGAAAACAAAGAAGGGGGGAAAAGGGGCAGAAGACACCAAAAAAAATGTGTCTGGTGTTGGATTGTACCAACCACTAGGTACGCACTCGGGGGCGAAAGCGACAGCAAGGAGAAGGCCGCTGGTCCAGAGACTCTCCCAAGTGAGGACCGTGACCTAAAGTACAGCAACTAGACCCCCAAAATCCCATCTCTCTAACACCCAAGGCAGCAGAGAGCCGATGTCCAGTCTCATCCGACTTTCCCAACTACCCTCCCCCAGTCGCAGAATAGCCGGGGCAGGAGGCTCTATAGGTCCCCTGTCCGCAGGGACCAGTGGGTTCATATCACAAAACATTCTACAAGTAACAGTAGGGCCTCCGTAAAACCATTCGGTATGTTCCATTCCTCTCCAGTCCTGTCTCAGAATGTCCCGAAAGGGTGCTCACAGGGATCAAATAAAATTTGGCGGTCAAGGCCTCATGGAGAGAAGAAAAAAATATTTTTTTTTTAAAGGAGATGAATCCTACGCCGGCGGCATAGAATAACTGAATCTGGGGGAGGGGATGTCAACATCATCCTGGAGGTTAACGTATTGGGGAGCGCCTCCGATCCTGCCGCTGTGGTCTGCCCCTGGCCTCGACCTGCGCAAATAAATCTTGGGGTTCCGGGATGCCCAGCGTCTCCAAGATCGATGAACAATCAGCTGGTGAACGGAGGGACAGGAAAGTACCATTGTGAGGTATGAGAAGACGGAATGGGAATCCCCAGCGGTATCTGACGTCCTTCTGGCGGAGAAGGTCTGTGAGGGGCTTTAGCGCCCGGCGCTTCTGAAGTGTGGATGGAGCCAGATCGTTGTAGAAGTGGGGATTCACGCCATCGAGGGTCAGTTATAGCCACACAGGGCCATAGAACGTCGTCTGGATAACATCTCTTAATAACAAACAGGAAAGTCATCAAAGGATAGCGATATATCGACAAATAACGTCCCCAATTGGGGAGGGTCTCAAGATAAGAAAACTCTGCATGTGTGTAAAAAGAGAAATAAAATATTAATAAAATAGCGAAAAACATAAAATAATAATAAAAGGGGGGAGGGGTGTGGGAGAAAGGCACAGGCCATAACCGTGACACTCCTGGCACACTCCCGAAGGAGACCATGGAGGGACAACGTCACGAGGCCTGGTGGTCCGAGGGCCAAGTACGACAAGCAGAGCCATAGTGGCGCACCTCGGGACCACACGGAGAGTGCCAAAAAAATAATAGTAAAAATAAATAAATAATAATCAAAAGTCTCTGCCTGCAAGGGGGGGGAATGAACCAGGGGTTCCCTTTGAAATATTTTTGTGATTTTGCTGTACGGCTTATTTCTCTTATAATAAAAATCTTGAATTGAAAAAAAAAATATGAGTCAAAGCAGGGACAGTAACTGGTAGGACAGGCCAAATAAGGTGTGAGGGGATAGGATCAAGTGGACAGGTGGTCGGGTAGGAGGACATAAGAAGTTCTGTTACATCCTCCTCCGAGACTGGAGAAAGGAAGACATAGTAGAAGAGGGGGCAGGGAGTGAGGGAGTCAGTGGGGTAAAATGGTTAAAGGAGGAGGAGGGCAGTGAATGTAGCAGCATTGTTTGTTTTATATGTAAAAGCATATATTGCCTCTGCTGCAGAACAGAAAAAAAATATTTTGCATTTACTTTTTCATTTTTTTTATTTTTACACATTACATGGTCATGTTTGGTATCATAGTAAAGACTAGACTCTGACCTTTCCAATGACACCTCACTTAACCTTGTATGGTGTACAATTCAGGGATGCAGGTTCCAAAGTCCCCCTGTTCCTCCTCACTGCAGCGCCATGGTCTAGGTTGTGAATTAAACAATGCGCTGCTTCACCAGATACACACTTGCTGGCAGTATGGTATCATGAGGTGAGTTAGTGCAGCATCACTGTTCACTTTATAATTGTAAACTGAATAATAGTGCCATATTAGAAAAAAAGAGAAATATATAATTTTAATAGATATTTAATTTTTTCCATAAATCTAAACTAATTATATCTGGTATCACTGGAAAGTCTAGAATCTGACCTTTCCAATGATACCTCATATGTCCCTCTAGCCCTTAGGGCTCCAGAGATACAGTGGTCTAAATTATTGCAAATTGTTAAAAGAAAATATATATTTATTTTTTTACACACAGAGCAAGGCGCCCCCTTGGGGCAGGCGCCTGTAGACACATGCCTACTCTGCCTAATTGTAAATCGGCCCTGGACATGACCCCCAGCTGCCACCGATCAGGAGATAAGGGGGTTCAAAGAATCCTCTATGGGATTTCCTTAAGAAATCCCTTTGCAGCTAGGGGGTTTCCTGGTTAACTGACATCATCGTGCATGGCGCGATGAGTCAGTTGACGCGGGGGGGGGACCCAGAGGTGGGGCTGCCATTCAAGATGGCAGCCGCCACCGATAAAAGGCCACGGTCTTGTACCGATTGGTGCCAGGCCGCGACCTGGCAACTAAGGGGTTAACCCACTACATCGCTGGAAAGGTACGGCTGTGACCTTTCCAGTGATGCTGGCCACAGCCTCCTAGTCCCCGGTGATGGGGCGATAGAGAGTCCCAAAGGATCCCCCCTCCCCTTCAGGCGCTTCCCCTGCTCCGGCGGGGGGGGTCCTGAAACTGACGTCATCGCACCCGGCGCGATGACGTCAATGCGCCGGGAGGAGTAAAACCCGCCGATCTGACTCCGCGGGAGTCAGAGCAGCAAGGGAGCGACTGGAGGAGGTGAGTATGGCCGGAGGGGGGCTGCAGACGCCGTGGACGTACCATTACGTCCTGCAGCGTTAAAGCCCGCCTAATGCAGGACGTAATGGTACGTCCTGCGGTGTTAAGGGGTTAATATAAAATCCCTCCAAGTGAATAAATATTATATTTAGAATCATGTTATTATGGTAATGTTTGTAAACATATGGGGCCCT
This sequence comes from Leptobrachium leishanense, assembly GCA_009667805.1. Taxonomy (NCBI): domain Eukaryota; kingdom Metazoa; phylum Chordata; class Amphibia; order Anura; family Megophryidae; genus Leptobrachium; species Leptobrachium leishanense. The sequence goes on from CM019068.1 coordinate 126,783,710, forward strand.
AATACAATCTTCACAAAAACGTTTGCACCGGCGCAAAAACGCATTAACGTGAGGGGTAAAACCCTTTGCGCCAGGGGCGGACTGGGCCGGGGGGCAGGGTGGCAAATGTCCCCCGGGCCAGTCTTCAGCTGCTGCTGTTTTCCCTTTATGACACCGGCCGGCTGCTACACACCGCAGCCAGCCAGTCTCATTCATTGCCGTCGCTATGTAAGGAGGCCGCCTTCCCATGCCAGACCAGGAGGGGGCAGAAGAATTCCCATCTGGAGCCACTAGGGGATTTGAGCTTCTGTGAGCTGTCACGTGACACAGGGCTCCGGAAGAGGGACGAGCCGCGGCAAGTGGAGTTCAGCATGCTGCTGCTGATGGAATGAGGAAGAGAAGAGCTCTTCTCAGTGGCCGCTCAAATCCCATTCCACTGGACTAGGAGGAGAGGTGAGACCCCTTGTGTGACAGGCTGACACAGTGCAGCAGCGCAGCCTTTCATCAGAGGTGAAAAGAGGGGGAGAGGAGGTAAAGAGGGGGAGAGGAGGTGGAGGGGGAAGAGAGGTGAAAAGAGGGAGAGGAGGTGAAAAGAGGGAGAGGAGGTGAAAAGAGGGGGAGAGGAGGTGAAAAGAGGGGAGAGGAGGTGAAAAGAGGGGGAGAGGAGGTGAAAAGAGGGGAGAGGAGGTGAAAAGAGGGGGTGGATGTGAAAAGAGGGGAGGAGGTGAAAAGAGGGGGAGAGGAGGTGAAAAGAGGGGAGAGGAGGTGAAAAGAGGAGAGGAGGTGAAAAGAGGGGGTGGAGGTGAAAAGAGGGGGTGGATGTGAAAAGAGGGAGAGGAGGTGAAAAGAGGGGGAGAGGAGGTGAAAAGAGGGGGAGAGGAGGTGAAAAGAGGGAGAGGAGGTGAAAAGAGGGGGTGGATGTGAAAAGAGGGAGAGGAGGTGAAAAGAGGGGAGAGGAGGTGAAAAGAGGGGGAGAGGAGGTGAAAAGGGGGAGAGGAGGTGAAAAGAGGGGGTGGAGGTGAAAAGAGGGAGAGGAGGTGAAAAGAGGGGGAGAGGAGGTGAAAAGAGGGGGAGAGGAGGTGAAAAGGGGGAGAGGAGGTGAAAAGAGGGAGAGGAGGTGAAAAGAGGGGGTGGAGGTGAAAAGAGGGAGAGGAGGTGAAAAGAGGGGGAGAGGAGGTGGAGGTGGAAGAGAGGTGAAAAGAGGGGGTGGAGGGGGAAGAGAGGTGAAAAGAGGGGGAAGAGAGGTGAAAAGAGGGGGAAGAGAGGTGAAAAGGGGGGTGGAGGTGGAAGAGAGGTGAAAAGAGGGGGAAGAGAGGTGAAAAGAGGGGGTGGAGGTGGAAGAGAAGTGAAAAGAGGGGGAGAGGAGGTGGAGGGGGAGAGGAGATGAACAGAGGGGGAGAGGAGGTGGAGGGGGAGAGGAGATGAACAGAGGGGGAGAGGAGGTGGAGGGGGAAGAGAGGTGAAAAGAGGGAGAGGAGGGGGAAAGGAGCATGAAGAGAAAGGGGAGTATGTGTGTGTATCCAAGTGGCTTTTACGACTAATAAAATTGGCCACGGGGTACATTAGTGTGGGGTTGATTTTAGGGAAATAGGCAGTGCTGGGATCTAAAAGGGCATCAGTGTAATGTGAATGGGTATTGTTCTGATTCAGGGGTTAGTAGTTATGGGTAAAGGGGGCTATGTTATGAACTAAGGGGTAATGTGAAGAAAAGGGAACATTGCTCTGATATACAAAAAATGAGTTCAGGCACCATCAGCAGTAGTGGGCAACCGGGGTGGAGGTCCCTTGCTGTACAGCCTCAAGTTCCACTAAATAAATAAATAAATAAAACTCCAAGACCCACGATATTAAATCAATTACATTTATTCCAACACCAGAATAAAGACGACGTTTCGACCACAACTGGTCTTTGTCAAGCATGACAAAGACCAGTCGTGGTCGAAACGTCGTTTTTATTGCTCTGATATAGGCAGTAATGGTTTGAGGTAGGTGGGACATTGCTTATAGTTAGGTGGTATTGATTGATTTTTGTTCATTTATGTGTGATGAAAATAAATATGAATTATTTATTAACACATTTTTTTATGTAATTTGTTAACCATGCTTTTAATTTTTTTTATTTAAATGGGGGCTGGGTTGCTGCGCTACGGGCCTATGGCTTGTACTTGTCCCCTGGGCCTAAAGTTGCCAGTCAGCCCCTGTTTTGCGCAGAACGTTGTATTACAATGTCAGCGCAACAAACGCGCGTATACGTCTACCGCGGGTGAACGCTGCGCGAGATTACTGTACGTTGCGCGTCCTAAACTTAACATTGTGAGCGCAAATGCGTTTGTGTGCTGGTACACGGATGGTATTACAATCTATGCGCAGGAATTAACGCATAGACGTTGCGCACATAATTTTAGCAACTCCTAAAAGCTGGTGTTAATGGCACATTCTATCAACCTGGCCGAAACCAAATACACCAGCCCAAAAACAAAAATGCAGCAAAGTATAGTTACACATTCTACACATACCAAACCAATAAATTTGAGAAGTTGTGTGTGCATTTATTATTGCTGCAGCATATATACTCAGATTGACTTAGGCAGGCGCAAAGACTTAACGTGAGATAATTGTGGTTTTTAATTCTGATTGGCTAAATCGTGTGAAAAAAACAGCGCGCACATTGATTTCTGCGCGCAACGTTGCTGTGCGCGCATTTGTTCGTGTACGTTTAACTTGCGTTATTGCTCGACGGATGAAAAAATGCGCGAGGATTGTAATTCCAGCGTTGATTTACACACATTAACGTTTAACGCTTGGCGCACAAATTCACGCGTTGCGCAAGCGTTTTAAAGTGAAGATTGTAATAGGGCCCCAGGTAAATAACACAAATTTGGCCATGTGACTGGTGCCAAAAATACACTTGGCATGAAGAAAGGTAACACAGGGGCAGCATTAAGCTGTATACTTTTTATCCACCCTCCCCGCGTCCCAATGCACCTGAAATGGCTAAAAGGCTTTGACCATAAATTTACATCTGTTAATGGCTGCAATAAACAGAGGCTTAAATGTAAAAAAAAACCAAAAAAACCTGGACTCTACTCCCCTGTTGGAGGAGTGAGGCCCTGGCCTTATACTCGGAAAACATACAGGAAAGAGGACCTTTTAATCCTGCATGCACTGTGAGCCTGAGAATATTGAGGAATATAGGGCCCAGAACTGGAGATTTCCCTGTATAGTCTTTACGCTTCATGATGTAAATCACACATTGTGAAGGCATGTTATAGCGCTTACCCTGGAGAAGTGTAGTTTGGATCCTTTAGGACAGATTTCTAAACACAGAACGCAGCAAGGACCGGATATAAACGGATCTCCCAAGCCAGGGAGTAATTGAACAAGCCTTAGTAGCACCTAGTAGCACCTAAGCTCAATTTGATTTCAAGACGAAAGAGAAAGCTTAGTGCAAACACAACTCTATGAAAACAGATATACAGAGTAGTGATGAGCCGAACACCCCCGTGTTCGGTTTGCATTCGAACTCGAACAATTTCAAGAGTTCGAGTTCGAACTCGAACACGAACCGAACTCAATGCAAGTCAATGGGACTCGAAAGTTCTATTTTTAGAGTGCCCTCCAAAAGGGCATATATGCAAGATATTTGCCATAAAAGGTGTATGGGGGTCCAGGTAGTGCCCTGGAGGACAGGAAACAAGGACAAAAAGATAAAAAAAAAAAGTTTTTAAAGGAACAGTGAGTTTTCCATGAAATAAAGGTTAAGAATAAAAACGGAAAATTCCTTCAAATATCGTGCCTAGGAGGTCCCCATAACCTGCCCGTGAAGTGGCGGATTTGTAGGATGTATAGAAACATTTAAAAACAAAAAAATGACATTTCAAATGACGGTAAATGGTTTTCCTTTAATCTATTCATAAACAACTGCTTGGGGCGACAGCCTGTATGACAAGAGGAGACGTTTTAGGACACGCAGAACAAGTTTAGTGAGTTTTTTGGGCTAAATTATGGTGAAACTTATGCAGGCTTTGGATGAAAGTAACAATAGGTGCTTTAAAATTGGGCCTTTAGTGTCTGCAACAGTGCCGTCACACCGTAAACCCTCTGTGGTATTGTGGAAGAGTGCAGGGTTGGACCCTGCGGTCAAATATTAAAATGATATGAATCTGGTACAGGCGTCAGTGCACCCAAATATTGTGCCTTTGGTGGCAGCAAGTGCCTTCACACCGTAACCCCTTTGTGGTATTGTGGAAGAGTGCAGTGGCAGAGGTTTTGGGAATGCAGAGGAGATCTCGATCTATTCCGTTATGTCAGCATCAGGGGATTGATAGCTGCTGATCCAGGGCTGATTCATTTTTATAAATGTCAGCCGGTCTACAGAGTCGGTGGACAGACGCACTCTTTTGTCTGTGACAAAACCTCCAGCGGCACTGAACGTACTTTCAGAAAGCACGCTGGATGAAGGGCAACCTAGTAGCTGCATAGCATATTGGCAAAGTTCTGGCCAGTGATCCAATCTCAACACCGAGTAAGCCAGTAGATCATCTGCTGTAAAGGTATCCAGGTCTGCCCTTGCCCCTAGGTAGTCCTGCACCATATGGTGAAGACGCTGGCAATGGGTGCCTACATTTGACGTCCCTGGGCGTCGTGGACTAAAAAAAATTAAAAAGGCATCAATCAAGCGCCCCCGGCCTTCACCGCTCTTCCTTCCTCTGATCATCCGCAGCCTCAGAAGCACCTGTGTCATCACTTGGTAACCTACCAGTGCCTGGAAAGGTGTTACACAAGTGTCGCTTTAGAGCGTACTCAAGTTGTTTCATCCTGTCCTCCCTCTGTGCGGGCAGGATGAGCTCTGCAACTTTACCCTTGTATCGTGGATCAAGAAGGCTTGCCAACCAGTAATGATCCCTCTCCTTGATAGCACGAATCCTGGGGTTCTTTAGTAGGCTTTGCAGAATAAGGGAGCCCATGCAGCGTAGGTTGGAGGTGGCATTAGCTTCCGAGTCTTCCTAGTCAATGAGGATGACCCCATCGTGCACTTCCTCCTCCCAGCCATGTACTAGTTCTTGGGTTTCTGGGCACACAAACCCCTCTCTTGAGGAATCACCACCTTCAAAGCCCCCACTACTTAAATATTCCTCCTCCTCCTCATCCTCCTCCTGTCTGATCTGAGGAGGACCCACAGGAATGCTGTCTGCGCAAAGACTGGGGCCTTGAGAGCTAAGGAAGGCCTCCTCTTCCTCCCGCTGCTCTGCCTCTAGTGCCACATCTATAATTCCCTGCAAAGTGCGCTCCAGCAGGAACACTAAAGAAATTGTGTCACTGATGCATGCACTGTCCCTGCTCACCATCCTCGTTGCCTCCTCAAATGGTGACAGTACAGTGCATGCATCCTTGATCATCAGCCACTGTAGGGGGGGAAACCAAGTTGACCTGAACCTGTCCTTGTGCCATACTCACACAGGTACTCATTGATGGCCCTCTGCTGCTTGTGCAGACGCTGCAGCATTGCTAATGTCGACTTCCACCTGGTAGGCATGTCACAGATCAGACGATTTGTGGGAAGGTGGAATTCTCTTTGAATTTCTGCCAGGCGAACACTTGCTGGGAATGACCGTCTGAAGTGGCTGCAGACTTTTCTGGCCTGGCTGAGAAGCTCTGCCAGCCCTGGGTACCTGATTAGTAAACGCTGTACCACCAGATTTAGGACGTGTGCTAGGCATGGTACATACGTCAATTTACCCATGCGTAGGGCGGAGAGAAGGTTGCTGCCATTATCAGAGACGACCATTCCCAGCTGAAGCTGGTGTGGTGTTAACCATCTCTGCACCTGGCCCTGCAGAGCTGACAGAATTTCTGGCCCGGTGTGGCTCTTGTCCCCTAAACAAACCAGCTGAAGCACAGTATGGCATCTTTTTGCTTGAGCCATTGCGTAGCCCCTGCCACGCGTCGGTTTAACTGTCACTTCAGAGACAGAGAAGGAGGAGGAGAAAGAGGTGGTGGAGCAGATAGACCTCATACAAGCAGCTTTCTGGAGGTGTGGTGGATTAACAAACTCCAGCACAGAGCCCCGCCCTGGATCCCTCCCACCTGCAATCAGAGTTACCCAGTGTGCCGTGAAGGAAATGTAACGGCCCTGTCCATGCTTGCTGGACCACGTGTCTAAAGTCATATGCACCTTGCTGCTGACTGCCCTTCCCAATGACTCCATAACATTGTGTTCCACGTGCTGGTATAGTGCTGGAATGGCCTTGCGTGAAAAGAAATGGCATTTTGGAACCTGCCACTGTGGTACAGCACATTCATCAAATTCACGGAAGGAAGCAGAGTCCACCAGCTGGAAAGGCAGCAGCTGTAATGCAAGTAATTTTGCTAAGCTGGCATTTAGACGCTGTGCTTGGGGATGGTTGGGACTATATTTTTTCTTACGCTGCAGCAGCTGGGGCATTGTAATCTGACTGCGTAAATCTTCAGCTGATGGGATGCTGTCACATTCTGAGGAAGGACCTGGTACACACATTACTGTAGCATCATCCCTGTCAGTGGAGGTTGTAGGCAATGACATGGCAGGACATACAGTGGGGGTAGAGACAGATGAGGAGGAGGACCTATGTAAAGTGTTGTGCCAAAGGGATGCGTGGCAGGTGGTCACATGTCGCCTCAAGCACGTGGTACCCAAGCGTGGGATGTCTTTCCCACGCTTGATCCTCATCTGACATAGATTATGAATAGCAACAGTGCGGTCTGCTGCACATTTCTTAAAGTACTCCCAGACAGCAGACTTCCTGTACATGTGCTTTGAGACAACAGCGCTCTGCACCTGAGCAGCTGTGACTTCTGATGCCTTGGACTGGCTACGGTTGGTCATAGAGGACGTTCTGTCTTGTTTTTGTTGTGCTTCCGCCTTCTCCTCCTCCCTTGACTCCTCTGTTCGATCAGGCACCCAGGTGAAGTCAGTGACCTCATCATCATCACTCCCTATCTCCTCGTCACTGGAGCCAACTTGGCAGTATGCTGCAGCTGCTGGGGCAACATGAGTGCCAGTTATTTGTGTCATCACTGGCACCCCCTTCCTCTAGGTTGATTATACTCCCTTCCTCAACCTCAGAGTTTGAATCAGAGCACTGTAGTTGCTGCGCATCCTCAAGCAGCATATCACTGTAATTGTAGTCAAACAATTCAGCTAACTCCTCCGTGTGTGATAGTGAGGCTACGGCAGGAGTAGCTGTGGACATGGAGGCTGAATTAGATGTCTTGGCAGCTGAGGTGGACTGTAAAGCACTACAAGCCTGGCTGGCAGAGGACTCAGAGGATGAGGATGGCCTGGTTAGCCAATCCTGCAAATCCTCTGTATGTTGCTGCTGCTTAAGATGGCCAGCACCAGCTAGAAAGGACAAGCGTGCCCCTGCAGAGGATGCACCACGTCCACGACGACCAGAGGCACAGCCTCCCGACACAGCGGCTTCTTGCCCTCTTATCTGTGTCTGGGAGCGTCTGCCTGTCCTGTTTGGTCTTTCTGACATGGTGAGTGATATATAGATTAAAGATATTCAGAACTCTGATTCAACTCTGTTATAAAAATTGGAGATATGCAGAACTCTGATTCAACTGTGTTATCTAGAGTAAAGGTTTCCAGAACTCTGGTATAACTCAGTGAGTGAGACACCCTGATAGCTGGCAGCCAGTGACAAGACAAAATCTGCTACAAGTCTGTGAGACCCCCGATGGGTGGCAGTGACAAGATACAAATTACAATTCCCAGGAACCTCCTATAAATCAGTGAGACCCCCTGATGGGTGGCAGTGACAAGACACAAATTACAATTCCCAGGAACCTCCTATAAATCAGTGAGACCCCCTAATGGGTGGCAGTGACAAGACACAAATTACAATTCCCAGGAACCTCCTATAAATCAGTGACACCCCCTGATGGGTGGCAGTGACAAGACACAAATTACAATTTCCAGATATCTGCTAGAAGTGAGACCCCCCCCCAATAGCTCCTGGCACTGACAAGACACTGATTACAACAATTTCCAGATATCTGCTAGAAGTGAGACCCCTCCAATAGCTGCTGGCACTGAGAAGACACACTAACAGAACAATCTCCTCTCAAAAAACACGTGCTGGGGCTGCGAGGGACGCCTTATATAGTGTGCTGCGGGACTTAGCTTTGTGAGCCCATGATTGGGCAAAATTTGCCCAATCAGGACTCTGAGCCGTGATTGGCATAGTCTTGCACCTGTCTTGCACCTGACCTGTGGTCAGGTGCAAGGCTGTAGCCAATTACAAGCTTCAGGCCAGTGGAAAAGTGCATTGTGGTCCATTGTGGTGCATTGTGGGCGAACATGCAGCGAACATGCGGAAATGTTCGGAGTTCGACGAACAGCCGAACGGGCGATGTTCGAATCGAACACCGAACAGATCGAACTGAACAGCTCATCCCTACCCCAACCTTCACTGAAATTTGACAAAATGTAGCTGAAACCATTAAAAAACAAACATTTTAGGGTGTGGGGCGAATGGGAGCGCAGGTACCTCTGTAAAAAAGTGGAGGAAATACGTTCCCACAAGTTCCTGCTCGGCTTGACTGCTGTCTAAAAGGATTTTCTTATGCTCAGCCTCATTGTGCTGGAGAAGAGACTTATATCTGAGTACAGGACAGATTCCCTTTAAAAAAAAATTACCCTGTGAAATGTTCAGATTACTGAAACGCCCATACCTGAGACTGCAAGGATTTTGGGAAGCAGCTGCAGATTTTTTCCAATTCTTTCAGGATTCTCTGCTTGGTGGCGTTCTTATTGAGTATTATATCCATGTACTCCACAAACATCTTGCAAATTTTGCAATCACCCACAGATGTCGCCAACGCTGAGTTGAGTTCTGCTGAGCGGAGGGTAAGAGGAGAGGACGCAAGAGTTAGTCATTCTTTAATATTACTGGCCATTTTAGAAAGAGGCTATGTAAGAAAATTATGAAAAGGAGATCCATAAAGACACTTGCTCTGTATTTTTTCAATGTTCTTTTGGTGTAAGTGTATTGTGAGATGGCAACAGTTCATGAGAAGGACTTCTATAATAGGACTCTGCATGAAGGTGGGGCAACATGAGAAGGACCTCTGTAATAGGGCAGGGATCTACAGAAATGGAAGACTTTATGAGAAGGACCTCTATAACCAGGCTTTACAGGAATGTGAGACAACATGAGAAGGACCTCGCCTTGCAATTTTTCTAACTTTGGGCCCTATTACATTCTTAACGCTAATGTTAGTGCTCAGCTGTGTGAGCATTAATGTTTAGTTAAGTGGCCCTAGCACGGGCTGACCATATTACATTCTAAACACTAAGGGGTTAAAAAACCCGTTAGCGATTTGGATCTTGCACTTTTCGGTGCGAGCTTACTGTACTTTGTGCTCCCTATGCTTAACATGGGGAGCACAAAGTGTTAGTTAGGATTGCAAAGTTCTGACGCTAATTACTCATTGCTGCGGCAGACTCAAAAGTTAACCACAGCTAGGAGCTGGTACTAACTGATTCCACTTCTGCAGAATCAGTCAGCACCAGCTAAAAAACCCCACCAAAAATCAAATACCTCTCATCCCACGGCAAGAACAGCAGCTCAATCTATTTCTTCTTGCTGCTGGAAGCAGAGGGAGACTGGGGGAAAAAAGTCCCCCAGTCTCCCTCCGCGATCACTCCACCGACCTGCCGGATCTCGCGAGAAGCGAGATCCTGCAGGTCATGTGACCGGCAGTGGAAGCCTCAATGGAGTCCTATGGACTCCATTGAGGGGATGCTCACGGCGGTGCTTAGCGCTGCCTCGAGCATCCTGATGTTTAGCGCCGCGTTACGGGGCAGGCTACTGAATTAGTGCCTGCCCCGTAATATCATGCTAAAACGGGGAAGCTAAGGAGAAACCCACAGGTGCAGGTTTTCCTCCTTAGCTTCCCTATTTTAGTGTGAAGATTGCAATAGGGCCCTATCTCTATTATCTGAATTTTTATAGGAAAAAACTCTGGTATGTATATTATAATGCCAGGGCATATCGGTTTTTGCCTAGGCTACACGTGTTTATCTTACTCTCTCTCGGTCACTTAAGCTAAAGGTTTTCCACAAACCCTTCTCAGTGGGTCTGGTTTCACACGGGCTCTACGTACCCCAAGTCTGTTAATTTAGAGTAGCCAAAATGGCCAATAGTTCTCCTATTCTACACTGAAGCTGCATCAGCAGACAGAAAGTTTGACTTTCATCTGGAAGAGCACGCTGGGGGGAAGGGCAGACCACCACACCATGGGACATTTGAAAGGAAACGAGATTGCCAGACAACTTGGGCTTCCCTATTCCACTTCTTCCATTATGACATCAGCTGGAGCCGATATACAGATCGACTCCTACCTATATCCTAAAGAATGGAGTTGCTATTCTGACCTTGCCACAAGCTGAGCTTGCAGTTCAGTCATTGCGGCTCCCTACTGTAATTTTACATCCCCTATACTTTGTGTAGGGGCCATTAAATTGTACCTTGAGGAGAAAAACAAGCTATTCTATGGTAGCTCGTTCTTCTCCTCAAAGCTGGTATTTCTCAATGAAATACAGTCTCAAAACCCATGAAAATATCCCATAATTACATATGCGATCTGCTGCTTTCTCTCACTGTGAGCAGCGGGAGTCTGGGAGCCTCCATTGCTCCTGTGCAAAACTCAGAACAGGAATGCGATGGGCTCCATGGAGTCCTATGATCTTCAGAAGCTGATGCCAGTGGCATCATGCAGCACCGCTTCAAGTATCTGTCTGCGCCGCCATACTATTCAGAAGCATGCTGCTAATACAGCGTCTGTGTCAGAATATGTACAGTAAAAGGGACCCCATAAAGGAAATCGGTGGGGATAGGGCCCCTTGACGGGTAATGGAAGTAAGAACTGCATCATTAGAATCCCAAGCATCATATTGCTACGAGGCTTGTGGCAAGGGTCCTTGGAGCATTAACTTAAGCTTAAGGTCAGAGCTGTCACCTGATAATGGCTATGTGAATATGTTAACCACAATCACAAGACTCGCCGTTAAAGTAGACACTGAGCCTTACCAAAATTTGCGCTCTGCCCCTGAGAACAGATATTAAGCATACGGCAGAGAAGTATAGGAGGGAAATCCTGCTCAAGAAGACGAATGATATCAGGGCTGTAAACCTCGACAAAGTGATCACATTTGTGTTTGTATGTCCCAGGAACGTTATGGCAGACTTGTTCCAAGGCTTTCAAAATGGCTTGCTGCAAGAGAACGGAAAATAATATAGATCAAGATTCCTTCAGCTCTGTAACTACATTTTCAACCACCTAATATTCTAACTAGGGCAAGATGATGGGTCGAAAAAGAGACATCAGGTCTGACTTCCTTTACATATTATACAAATTGTTTTATTGTAGCAGTGAACCATGTAAGGCTATTCCTGAGGGTTGTGCAATGGTGAGAAAATAGTGTGGTTCATTTAGCACAACATGAGAAGGAACTCTATAACACGGCTTTACATGGAAGGTGAGATAAGGTTTTATGATATACAAGGCTATGGTGTGATAAAAGGATGACACCTTTTAACACCTTTGTGACAGCAGAACTACAAGGCATGTTGCTTTCGCAGGTTAACTAAATGATGTACATTAGCCAAATTAAAATGCCCTATGGTTCCAATCTTGCTGAGAACGGCGAGATCGCACAAATGCCAGATAACGTATCTGTAACGCTACCCAGAAATAGATCCGTATCCTGCTAAAAGAAATAGTCACCGAATCATGGTGGCCTCTTGCTACAGAGAATGATACCATTGTTACAATGAAAACGGCTGAAGGATGTCGAAAATGAGAAGCATCCTGGACCAATGTCTGAGGCTACCTTGGCATCTGATCACCATAACAGAATGTGATGAGCAGCGGACACCGGACTCCTCTGTGCTGTTCACATTTTGAGGCCCCCATGGCTGACTGGTGGATGTGGAAGCAATCACACTGCAACCATGTGTTTGATTGGATCTCACCACCATCACGCAGATTAAAATTTTATGAGTACGGTCAGAGTTAGTGGTATGGGATAGGGTTAGAAACTATTTTAGGATTACAGTCAGCTGAACGTTTAAGTTTAATTTCCTGTTAGAGACTTGTAATTTTGAGTTTTTCTAACTCTAGGGATATTTTTAGTGTTTTTTGCTTTTATTAGTCAGCTAAAATGTCAATGAATTTGTGTCATAGCTTTAGACATCATAACTTTAAAAAAATTGTGAATAAAACTAAATACAATTATCTACTACAGGGTCTATTCACAAAGCACTGAAATTGCATGAAATTCACTATTTAGCGAATTGTCACCATATTTTGGCGAATTTGAAGTCGCCAAAGTAGTTATCGGATGTCGGCAAAAACCGCCAAACTGCTCTAACTGGCATCGACGAAATCCACCGAAATTCAAAAATGAAACTCTCCTACTACCCTAATAGGTGTTTAAACCTATAAAAATGTATTAAAATGTATCTAAATAATAAAAAGGTCTGTTACAGAATAAAGAAAAACACCTTTTTTAAAAATTGGGAAACAAAAATTTCATTCAAAAAATACAAAAATGTGTTTTAAAAAGATAAATAAATGAAAATGCTGAAAATGGAAAAAAAAGTATTTTTAAAAAAAATAATGCTATTATGGTTTTACATTGAATCCTTTGGTATTCGCCTGCTTAAACCTGTCAAACTGCAACACAGAAAATTAGGTAATTTTGCCGACATTTCGGTGGAGTTCAGCGTTCTGTTAATAGACAAAGCAATACTGCATCGTATTTCACCATCAGTTTGTCTGTATTTGGCAAATTGACTGCTTAGTGAATGTACTGCCCTGAAATTGCACCGAAATTCGGTGGAAAGTTTGGTGCTTAATTTTAGAGTTTCATTCTGTTTTAGAGTTTGGTATAGAATAAGGGGAGGATCTCAGCACAAGCCTATATTGTAGCACAGAGGGTCATTAAAGGAACATTCTACTCATCCTGACCATATTGGCTGTTTAAAGAAGCCAGGATGACTCCTGAACCTATCTGAAGAAATCGGTGTGTGAAAGGGAGAGGCTTCCTCCACCACACCAAGGGCCCTATCACATTCTCCGCGCAAAAACGCGCGAGCAGCGCATTAAATTTTGCGCACAGCATTGAGTGTTAACGCGCGAAAAATAACGGTGGTATTACAATCCTCGCGCAGTTTTTCATCCATCAAAAAATAATGCTAGTAAAACAGACGCGCAAAATGCAGAAAAATACGCGCGCAGTAACGTTGCACGCAGAAATCGGTGTGCGGACTGTTTTGTTTTTTGTTTTACACAAAGATTACAGTTTGTTGTGTTTTAATTTGCACATAAAGTCCAGTAGGTACAGATTCACAGAAAATAAGATTTTATTCACTGCAAAGCAATGTGGATCAGGTGTATGTTATCAACATACAAAAAAAGAAATGCCCATTGGGTAACATTTACACCAACCCCCCCCCCCCACCACTTGAACCAGGGGAAGCCACGAAAAGAGGATTCAAAATAACGTCACTATTAACGTCTCCTTAAACTAAAATCCAACGAGTAAACCCTCAAAGCGCCGGCATGAAACAAAACCTTTTTTTTATTTTCTTTTTCTTTTTTTTTGCTAAAGGACATCTTTATTTGAAAATAACCCACCCAAAAAAACAGGTATCTGAACGCTGAAAAAAAAATTACACTTTGTGTATAACAAGTCCCGTATAAATATTTACAATCATGAACGCTTTAGTTCTACGCCAAGGTCAAAAAAGTATGTTTTTATTGTTGGTAGATATTTTTTGTTCTAAAATATAAAAACAAACAGTTTTGCATATTGCTTATTGGAAATCTACATTAATGGGTAAAAGATCGAACAAAGAAAGGGAGTCTACACCCTTCAAATCGGCATGAAGCCATTTCTGAAAACTGAACAATAACAGTCCCGAGCAACATTTAACGAGCCTTTAAACACCAAATGGGAGGGAGAAGGAGCAGAAGGGACACCAAACCGAAAACTACGTAATATATGTACAACTATATTTCTTTAAATATGTGAATATCACATTATCCAGTTAAAAATGCTGAACAGATATTGAGGATCATTTTCCATAAACCCAAATGGAATTAGAGTGTGTAAGCAATGAATTAATCTTGATAGCACAGAGGGCAATATACAAAAGATTTCCTTATGGGTGTGTACTTGAATTGATCTAACAGAACATAAATGATCTCCATGTACGAATGCAATGAGAGTACATGTGGGGGGACATATTTTTACGATAATATATAGCTTGCAGCTATTTCCACTGCAATTGTTTTCAGATATTTTTCTCCCCCTGATAAATTTATACTAAATATTTATAGAGTGATTTATACAAAATCTTTTGTATATTTTTTAAAAGAACCAGAATCGCCAAACACCAATTAAAATCCATGAAATCGTATGATGAGCACACACCAAGATGTAACCGTGCCCAATGCAGTAGGGATGTGCGTTTCGGGTTTCGGAATTTCGGAATTTTCACGAAATTTCCCGATTCGTGTTTTCGGATGCGGCCGATTTTCCGAAAATTTTTAGATCCGAAAATGGCAGATCCGAAAAGTTTTCCGAGCCGAAACGAAATATTTTCGGAATTTTCGAATGGACTTGAAATGTGTCAAATCGAAATTTATTGCTTTGAAACGAGGAGAACAGACATTCCGAAGAAAACGAAAATTTCCGAAATCACGAAAAGTCGATACAAAAAACGAGCAGTGACACGAAAATACGAAAAATGGTCGATATTCCGAAAACATCTACAATTCCGAAAACCGAAAATTTGCGAAATCACGAAAAGTCGATACAAAAAACGAGCTAAGTGACACGAAAATACGAAAAATGGTCGATTTTCCGAAAAAAAAATGTACACGAAAAACGAGTCGAGCCGAACCGAATCGAAACAGAAATTGGTCGAAACGAGCCGAATCGAAAAGTTTGAAAATCCGAAAAATCGAATCGAACCGAAAAAAAAATCGGTGCACAAGCCTACAATGCAGACTTTTGCAGAGAAGATGCCACAAAAATTAAATATAAAGCAAGACCTACAGTTTTTAAACAGACATGTACAGACACAAATGCATTATATATATATATATAAAATAATGTACAGGAAATACTGAAAAATACATAAAAAACCTTGGAAAAGAAAAGTAAAACCTTTTACTTTTAAACCTACACAAGAACAACTTATCACACCCCCTCATGCCAGGTGTGAATGCAAAGGCCTAGTCTTATTCATCTAAAGCTGTGGGTTCATCATTTTCCAGGTTATAGGAGAATCGCTGGCATCAAAGGTTATTTAGAAAGGATCCACACCTGCTGAACCGTGCCGGGCTGCATCGCCCCATCATTCGTTCCAGCACTCTTCTAATAGGCACGCATGCTGTCTCTCCGCCTGAGTAGCAGCACATCGAGTCCAAGCAATTGATACCTGATCCTGTCTCAGTAGATTGTGCCTTTTCCGTGTTGGTCTGATAAATGTGCCCGTATACAACTTTCTGCATGACATTGAGGAACAGACCAGCAACGATTATGATGATGATGGCAAACCACGCAGAACCACTGGAGAGCAGCTGCACAAATACAAAGTACAAGTCCTGTGTATGCAAAAATGGCTAGATGATTCCCCCATAAAACAGGGAGAATACTAAATAGAATGCAATGGAACCCCAGGTAACGAAATGGTTTAGCCAAGTCCAGAAATGAGTTTCCAGAGCCATCTTCATGATCACTGTAATAACCATAACCGTAAACACCAAGGTTCCAAATGTCCAATGGCAATTGCACAGTCACTGTTTCTTAAAGCTTGTCTGCCTTCCTTCCCCATGATTCCTATGCCCACATGAGTTTCTTGTATCATGCTGACATCATTTGCACCATCTCCAATGGCACTGCCCGCCATACAGACACACAGGATGGCACTGCCCACCATACATTCACAGAGGATTCTATTTTAGGATTAAAGTGGTTTATAATGGCCCTGACATTCACCAGCGAGTGGGTCACCTTGCTGGAGGGCTCCTTCCACTGACCAGCGTTTGTGGAGAGCCGAAGCACCGTGGAGTAAGTTATCGAAAATTTGATGCATACGGATGATCTCGCCCACACCACAAAATGCACAAGCAATGTCACACTGACATGTCATTAGTAATTATCAGTGTTACGTGGCCAAGGCGTTGTTGCACATGCAGATTGTCTTTTTTTTTGTGTATGAGAAAGGAGCATATAAGAGTGTGTACATCTTTTATTTTTTTCAGGTAGTGGAATTCTTGGATGAGTTCCCTCACTTTTTTCCCCAGGACTTGACCCCTGACGACACATTACTGTGAGTTTTATTGTTGTGGAGCTCTGTGATACGCTCATACACACAGCATATTGCTGTGAGTTTTATTGCTGTGGAGCTCTGTGATACGCTCATACATACTGCACATTGCTGTGAGTTTTAATGCTGTGGAACTCTGTATTGTGCAGTGTGTACAAGTGTATCGGTAATGTACAGCATCTTATAAACCTGAAAAGTGATCGGCAGTTTCCCTCATTTGCAACAAGGACCTTCTGTGCCGTAGTGCAGCCTTAGCTGCAATGAGTGGGTGATGGCTGTTGCAGCAGAACGATGGCCATCTGAAGTCTGAAGGGGGCACAATGGATTCCCCAATTCGATGTTGGGCCCGTTTTTGGGGGGTTTGACCTTTTGTGGGCATGGCACAAGGGGCCCCATGATCTCCTATTGCCTGGGGGCCCCATTAGTTGTCAGTCCGTCCCTGTATATATATATTCTGGTTATGATCCCACCAGCCGTAACGCACCCCAAGCTGCTATAAACCCACCGCCCTGAGCTGCTTTTCCTTACCACAGGCTCTTGAAGCACCTTGGCTATAAATAGGTAAACCAATTCGGAGCCATCGGACTCTGGGATCTCACTTGTCTGTAGTTGCTGAAGAGGCTTCAGGCTAGCCAGAAAATGCTGGAGACTTTGGCACAAGTGCAAGGCTTGGCATATCACACCAGGATTATCCTGTAACAGGGGAAGAAAATAGAGGTGGGGAACTTGGTAATTAGTGGAACGAAACTGTACATTATCCTTGTGAAAGGCATATGGCTTCTATGATCACTAGCATGCATTAAATTCCGGATCATTTTTGGTGACCGTGGCCAATGAGGAGGCTCATAACAACAACCAATCTTGATGCAGTTTAGCTTACCAAAAAAAAAAAAAAAAAGAAGGGACAACCAATAGGGGAGTTACATACACCCCTTTTATTTGTGCCAAAGTAAGGAAAAGAAAAGATTATTTTCACATAAACACATAACCATATACAGTACAGTGCCCTAGTACACAAAAATGCATATTCTAGGAATAATGAAAAAATACATACAGTATATATGTACTCACCAACCACTTTATTAGGTACACCTTGATAGTACTGGGCTGGAGCCCTTTTTGCCTTCAGAACTGCCTTAATTCTTTGTGGCATAGATTCAACAAGGTGTTGGAAACATTCCTCAGAGATTTTGGTCCATATTGACATGATAGCATCAAGCAGTTGCTGCAGATTTGTCGGCTGCACATCTGTGATGCGAATCTCCCACTTCACCACATCTCAAAGGTGATCTTTTGGATTGAGATCTGGTGACTGTGGAGGCCATTGGAGTACAGTGAACTCATTGTCATGTTCAAGAAACCAGTTTAACATGATTTGAGCTTTGTGACATGGTGCATTATCCTGCTGGAAGTAGCCACCAGACGATACAGGGTACACTGTGGTCATAAAGAGATGGACAAGGTCTGCAACAATACTCCGGTAGGCCGTGGCATTTATATGATGCTCTATTGGTACAAAAGGGCCCAAAAAGTGTCAAGAAAATATCCCCCACACCATTACACCACTACCACCACCTTAACCATTGATAAAAGGCAAGATGTATCCATGCTGTCATGTTGTCTACGCCAAATTCTGACCTGAAGGAAAAGGAATCCTCAGACCACCATCTGCTAACCTATAAGAAGGACCCTATAAGTAGTTAAATAACACCCCATGAATTATAATATTAATAGATAAATTAAGGTTTAAATATAAGAAATTGTTTTAAGATAAATTGATAATCAGCAGTATTATAGGATTAAGTTTCACTTCTCAATATGTTTGCAAGTGTCTCTGAAATGATGCTGATGTTTGCAAATGTCTCTGAAGTGATAAAATGCTGATGTTTGCAAGTTTCTCTGAAGTGATAAAAGTGCTGATGGCTAGCATGTCTCAAGAAATCACATGTCTCAAGAAATCACATGTCTCGGGCCACGGGACTGTCCAGAAATGCGTCACCAGACCTGTATTGAAACTGGCCAATGAACTATGCTATGTTTTGAAATGTTAACCAATGAAATAAAGAGACAACGTTTTCGTTACAAGCATAAAAAGTGTGTCAAAAACGTTGAAAACGGCAGAGAGAAAGTGCCAGACTAAGATACATGCCTCGTGTGTTTTCTTTGAAGGATTTTTCTCTCTCCCTGCGCAGAAGGAGAGTTAACTCAAGGTGTGCCTAAGACAGGGTCTTAGGGGTTAAAGGACGGACTATTGGAGGCGATTATTCTCTTCATGACCCTACCATCTGAATGTCGCAGCTGAAATCAAGACTCATCAGACCGGGCAACGGTTTTCCAATCTTCTATGCCCAGTTTTGGTGAGCCTGTGCAAACTGCAGCCTCTTCTTAGCTGATAGGAGTGGCACCCGATGTGGTCTTCTGCTGCTGTAGCCCATCTGCTTCAAGGTTGGATGTGCTATGCATTCAGAGAAGGTATTCTGCATATCTTGGTTGTAACGAGTGGTTATTTGAGTTACTGTTGCCTTTCTCTCGAACTCCTGACATCAACAAGGCATTTTGGTCCACTCAACTACCGCTCACTGGATATTTTTCATTTTTCGGACCATTCTATGTAAACCCTATAGATGGTTGTGCCTGAAAATCCCAGTAGATTAGCAGTTTTTGAAATAGTCAGACCAGCCCGTCTGGCACCAACAACCATACCACGTTCAAAGTCACTTAAATCCCCTTTCTTCCCCATTCTGATGCTCGGTTGGAACTTCAGCAAGTTGTCTTCACCACATCTAGATGCATGTGATTGGCTCATTAACAATTTGGGTTAACAAGCAATTGAACAGGTGTACCTAATAAAGTGGCCAGTGAGTGTATGTATGAATATATATACAGTTGTGTTCAAAATTATTCAACCCCCACTGAAATTGAGTGTTTTGGCCAGTTTGACATTGATTTTGATCATTCAGTCATCTTGCTTACAATTAAATCGAAGAGGCACGTGTAGGTCAGACAAATATAACATAACATTTATAATGAAATAACCACAAATGTCTTTTCTGTGCTCACATCATTATCAGTTTTATTCAACCCCCAAGTGACATTCAATCTTAGTACTTAGTACAACATCCTTTTACAGTTATAACAGCTTTTAAACGTGAAGCATAGCTTGACACAAGTGTCTTGCAGCGATCTACGGGTATCTTCGCCCATTCGTCATGGGCAAAAGCCTCCAGTTCAGTCACATTCTTAGGCTTGC
Source organism: Leptobrachium leishanense (assembly GCA_009667805.1). Classification (NCBI taxonomy): domain Eukaryota; kingdom Metazoa; phylum Chordata; class Amphibia; order Anura; family Megophryidae; genus Leptobrachium; species Leptobrachium leishanense. The sequence goes on from CM019068.1 coordinate 126,803,330, forward strand.
GCACTGCAACTGCTTTCTTTAAGTCCCACCAGAGGTTCTCAATCGGATTTAAGTCAGGTGACTGCGATGGCCACTCCAAAATGTTCCAGCCTTTAATCTGCAACCATGCTCTAGTGGACTTGGAGGTAGGCTTGGGATCATTGTCCTGTTGAAAGGTCCAATGTCTCCCAAGCCTCAGGTTTGTGACAGACTGCATCACATTGTCATCCAATATCTCCTGGTACTGAAGAGAATTCATGGTACCTTGCACACGCTGAAGCTTCCCTGTACCTGCAGAAGCACAACAGCCCCAAAGCATGATTGACCCCCCGCCATGCTTCACAGTAGACAAGGTGTTCTTTTCTTCATAGGCCTTGTTCTTCCTCCTCCAAACATAGCGTTGATCCATGGGCCCAAACAGTTCTAATTTTGTTTCATCAGTCCACAGAACACTATCCCAAAACTTCTGTGGTTTGTCCACATGACTTTTGGCATACTGCAGTTGACTCTTCTTATTCTTTGGTGACAGCAAGGGGGTGCGCCTGGGAGTTCTGGCATGGAGGCCTTCATTACGCAGTGTGCGCCGTATTGTCTGAGCTGAAACTTCAGTACCCACATCTGACAAATCTTTTCTCAGTTCCTCAGCAGTCACACGGGGACTTTTCTCCACTCTACGCTTCAGGTAGCGCACAGCAGTCGAAGTCAGCATCTTCTTTCGGCCACGACCAGGTAGCGTTTCAACAGTGCCCTTTGCCTTGAATTTGCGAATGATGCTTCCTATGGTCTCTCTTGGTATGTTTAACATCTTTGCAATCTTCTTATAGCCATTGCCCTTCCTGTGAAGAGTAATCACCTCTTCTCTTGTCTTCCTGGACCATTCTCTTGACTTCACCATGTTTGTAACCACACCAGTAAATGTCTAGAAAGAGCTGAGTATCACAGTCATTTAAAAGCTGCCTAATTGGTGCTTATTATGCTTTATTGCTGCTCCGTGACATCCACAGGTGTTTTCAATACCTGATTGAAAACACTTGAATGAACCTCTGTTCTTCAGAGTGGTAGTCTTTAAGGGGTTGAATAATTGTGTCAATGAAGAATTCACAAAAGAAACATTTACTACTGTATTACAAAACCAATTGATGTCATTTTAGTTGCATATGGTTCTTTAAAAAGTCCTTGTAGGATTTCATTCTGAATACAATTACAAATGTACACTAAATTCCCTAAAACCCTTTACAGCATTGGGGGTTGAATAATTTTGAACACAACTGTATATGAAGTATACATATATACTAGGGATGTGCATGACTTTTTTTTTCATTTTGTTTCAGGGTTTTTTTAGGTGTTTTTTTTAGTTTCGGATCATTTTGGACAGTTTTTTTCTTTCGTTTCGGATCATTTCGATTCGGTGATTCGGATCATTTAGGTGATTCGGATCATTTCGGGTGATTTTGATCAGTTGGTTTTTAGCATTTTTTATGAGTTATTTCGTGTTTTATTGCGTATTCAAGAATGGGAAGTAGATTACTACCAATAGAACGTAAGTTTCTTTACTTAATTATCCTTTTAGGATGTTTCAGGTATTTTTTAGGTGAAATTTTAGGTTTCCTAACTTTTGTAAAGGAAAAAAAAAGGCTTTTTAACTCACGGGTTTCAATGCAGCATATGAATCCACACACTGCTGGGAAGTGCCTCTCTGCAGTATAATTTATTGAGCATATGAATCTGCAAACTGCTGGGCAGCACCTCCCTGGAGATCGATGCATTGATTCTGATCGATTAATTTTTTTGATGAGTTAGTTTTTCATTTTTTATGAGTTAAAATTAATCCTGCATTATTTATACTGCAGAGAGGCTCTACCCGGCAGTGTGTGGACTTATATGCTGCATTAATTATACTGCAGGGAGGTGCTGCCCGGCAGTGTGCATATTCATACGCTGCATTATTTGTACTGCAGAGAGGTGCTGCAGCATATGAATCCGCACACTGCCAGGCAGCGGCTCTCTGGAGATCAATTCATTGATTCGGATAGATTAATTTTTTTGATCAGTTAGTTTTTCATTTTTCATGAGTTAAAATTAATCCTGCATTATTTGTACTGCAGAGAGGCGCTGCCCGACAGTGTGTGGACTTACAGTCAGGTCCAGAAATATTGGGACATCGACACAATTCTAACATCTTTGACTCTATACACCACCACAACGGAGTTGGAATGAAACAAACACAATGTGCTTTAACTGCAGACTGTCAGCTTTAATTTGAGGGTATGTACATCCAACTCAGGTGAACGGTGTAGGACTTACAGCAGTTTGTAGATATGCCTCCCACTTGTTAAGGGTCCAAAAGTAATGGGACAATTGGCTTCTCAGCTGTTCCATGGCCAGGTGTGTGATATTCCCTCATTACCCCAATTACAATGTGCGGAAAAAAGGCCCAGAGTTAATTTCAAGTGTGCTATTTGCATTTGGAATCTATTGCTGTCAACTCTCAAGATGAGATCCAAAGAGCTGTCACTATCAGTGAAGCAAGCCATCATTAGGCTGAAGAAACAAAATAAACCCATCAGAGAGATAGCAAGAACATTAGGCGTGGCCAAAACAACTGTTTGGAGCATTCTCAAAAAGAAGGAACGCACCGTGAGCTCAGCAACACCAAAAGACCCGGGAGACAACTGTGGTGGATGACCGAAGAATTCTTTCCCTGGTGAAGAAAACACCCTTCACAACAGTTAGCCAGATCAAGAACACTCTCCAGGAGGTAGGTGTATGTGTGTCAAATTCAACAATCAAGAGAAGACTTCACAGAGTGAATACAGAGGGTTCACCACAAGATGTAAACCATTGGTGAGCCTCAAAAACAGGAAGGCCAGATTAGAGTTTGCCAAACAACACCTAACAAAGCCTTCACAGTTCTGGAACAAGATACTATGGACAGATGAGACCAAGATCAACTTGTACCAGAGTGATAGGAAGAGAAGAGTATGGAGAAGGAAAGGAACTGCTCATGATCCTAAGCATACCACCTCATCAGTGAAGCATGGTGGTGACAGTGTCATGGCGTGGGCATGTATGGCTGCCAATGGAACTGGTTCTCTTGTATTTATTGATGATGTGACTGCTGAGAAAAGCAGCAGGATGAATTCTGAAGTGTTTCGGGCAATATTATCTGCTCATATTCAGCCAAATGCTGCAGAACTCATTGGACGGCGCTTCACAGTGCAGATGGACAATGACCCAAAGCATACTGCAAAAGCAACCAAAGAGTTTTTGAAGGGACACAAGTGGAATGTTATGCAATGGCCAAGTCAATCACCTGACCTGAATCCCATTGAGCATGCATTTCACTTGCTGAAGACAAAACTGAAGGGAAAATGCCCCAAGAACAAGCAGGAACTGAAGACAGTTGCAGTAGAGGCCTGGCAGAGCATCACCAGGGATGAAACCCAGCGTCTGGTGATTAGGGATGAGCATAACACCCCCCGAGTTCGGTTCGGGCCCGAACCCGAACTTTCCATATGTTCGGGTCCGAACCCGAACTCAAACTCCATGCAAGTCAATGGGGCTGAAAATTCGGATTTTAGAGTGCCCTCCAAGAGGGCACATATGCTAGATATTTGCCATAAAAGGTGTATGGGGGTCCTGGTAGTGCCCTGGGGGACAGGAAACAATGACAAAAAGTAAAAAAAAAATGTTTTTAAAGGGACAGTGAGTTTTCCATGAAATAAGGGTTAAAAATAAAAATGAAAAATTCCTTCAAATATCGTGCTTAGGAGGTCCCCATAACCTGCCCATGAAGTGGCGGATTTCTAGGATGTATAGAAACACTTAAAAACAAAAAAATGACGTTTCAAATGACGGTAAATGCTTTTCCTTTAATCTATCCATAAGCAACTGCTTGGGGCGGCAGTCTGTATGAAAAGAGGAGACATTTTCGGACACGCAGAAAAAGTTTACAGATTTTTTGGCGGTGAAAAGCAGGAGAATGTAAAATTCTAGACCAAATAGCCGATTTGGAAAGTGAGATAAATGGGAGACTTTTTCTGATTTGTCTATTATGACCTAGAATTTTCTCTTCAGTCATTCTCCTGAGTTTCACCTTTCTCTGAATAACCCTGTCAGGGTTATTCAGAGAGCGGTGAAGAGCAGGAGAATGACTGGAGCATGGAAAATTCTAGGTCAAAATAGCCAAACCAAAAAAAAATTCCCATTTATCTCACTTTCCAAATCGGCTATTTGGTCCAGATTGTTCTCTTTTCCTGCCATTCTCCTGGTTTTCACCTTTCTCTGAACAACCCTGAGAGACAGGTGAAAGCCAGGAGAACTGGCAGGAGAAGAGAACAATCTAGACCAAATAGCCGATTTGGAAAGTGAGATAAATGGGAGAATTTTTCTGGTTTGGCTATTTTGACCTAGAATTTCCTCTTCAGTCATTCTCCTCAGTTTCACCTTTCTCTGAATAACCCTGTCAGGGTTATTCAGAGAGCGGTGAAGAGCAGGAGAATGACTGGAGAATGGAAAATTATAGGTCAAAATAGCCAAACCAGAAAAATTCTCCCATTTAGGCTAGGGTGAGACTAACGAATTTTTAATGTGCGTTTAGGCGCACTTAATCACGGCCGCACTTGCAGCAAATGACGGGCAATGACGGCCAATATACGAAGTATGGTCGCACGAAAGTCCGGCTGCGCAATGCAAGTGGAAAATGAAAGCATTTTTTTGAGAACGCAGAACCGCTAGTACGGTCGTACAGAGTGCGCTGCGTCCACTAGCGGTGTGTGTGCATAATTTGGAGACGTCAGACCCTGCTCATGTCCGGCCAACATAACGTCCAGACACCCAAAGTTTCCTGGTTTGGATCCGTAAAAAATCACGCACAAAAATGCGCATCGTATGACCGTTTTCGCGCATTCCGCGAAAAAATACGGCAATGCGTTTGGACGCACTTTTTGACGGTCGCTTTGAAAAATGCGTTAGTCTGACCATAGCCTTATCTCACTTTCCAAATCGGCTATTTGGTCCAGATTGTTCTCTTTTCCTGCCATTCTGCTGGTTTTCACCTTTCTCTGGTTTGGCAACATGAACAGGTGTATAAAGTAAAAAAAATAAAAAATAAAATAAAAACATGTATTTTTTTTGTGTGTTCTTTTTATTAATGCAGCAATATTGTTCACATTGCAATTATAATGTGAACGATGATGCACTAATGATGTTTTTCTATGGGGTGTGTTTGCTATAAATCACGTAATTCCCCCCACAAAATGTAACAAGTCCCCATTACTAATTTTTGTACAAGCGTACCCCATAGAAAACATAACCGCCAACGCTCATGTGCTAAAATGTGAAAAAAACAACACTTTACACACTGCAGATGATTAAAAATTAAATTTTTATTGCATTTTTTTCATAATATACAACCAGGACAGGATGTATAGATATAAAAATTATATATTATAAATCTGCGGAATCTGACGGAAAGAACGATATCTAACATGTCGGTCATTTAACAAAATGTGGCTTCAAAATCACGTTTAAACATGATGAGCGAAAGCGGTAAAAATGAGCTGAGCACACAGCTCACACATATTAGAAGTTTTAGGAGGGAAATTAAAACTTCTCAAATCTCAATCAAAAGCAGACACCAACCCCACCCCCTCAGTATAGTCTACAATGTATCAAATTGATTAGACCAGCCTAAAACACCTGTTGTTATGACATTTGAAAACCAGAGGTCATTTAGAGTTGAGAATTTTTGCATGTACACATTAGTTTTTAATTCAATATCTAATAAACCGTTGCTTGTAATATTCTGCAGTAAAGAGTCTCTTTATTTCTAGATTTTTTAGTATTTTTTTAAGCATTTTCTATACTTTTTTCAAAATTTCTTTTTTTTTTTCGAACGCGAATTGAACACACCCGAAAAGTTCGAAGTTTGCGAACTTTCGAACAACCAAAATTCGGGCCGAACTCCGAACCGTCCAACCCGAACAGCTCATCCCTACTGGTGATGTCTATGCGTTCCAGACTTCAGGCTGTGATTGACTGCAAAGGATTTGCAACCAAGTATTAAGAAGGGAAAGTTTGATTTATGATTATTATTCTGTCCCATTACTTTTGGTCCCTTAAAAAGTGTGAGGCACATCTGCAAACTGCTGTAAGTCCTACACCGTTCACCTGAGTTGGATGTACATACCCTCAAATTAAAGCTGACAGTCTGCAGTTAAAGCACATTGTGTTTGTTTCATTCCAACTCCATTGTGGTGGTGTATAGAGCCAAAGATGTTAGAATTGTGTCGATGTCCCAATATTTCTGGACCTGACTGTATATAGAAACATAGAAACAAAGAAAAATGTCGGCAGATAAGAACCTTTCGGCCCATCTAGTCTGCCCAATTACATGGATACTTTACCTGGATTTATCTTTTGTTTAGGATAGCCTTATGCCTATCCCATGCTTGCTTAAATTCAATTACTGTTTTGGCTCTACCACTTCAACTGGAAGACTGTTCCATGTATCCACCACCCTCTCAGTAAAATAATGCTTTCTGATGTTACTTTTAAACCTTTGCCCCTCTAATCTAAGACTATGTCCTCTTGTTTTGCTACTTTGTTTCCTTTTATATATACTCCCTTCCTCTACCTTGTGGATTCCCTTTACGTATTTAAATGTTTCTATCATATCTCCTCTGTCTCGTCTTTTTTCCAAGCTGTACATGTTAAGATCATTAAGCCTTTCCTGGTAACTTTTCTCCTTCAAGCCGTACACCATTTTAGTAGCCCTTCTCTGAACTCAATCTAAGATGTCTATATCCTTCTGGAGATACGGTCTCCAGTACTGCACACAGTACTCCAAGTGAGGTCTCACCAGTGCTCTGTACAGTGGCATGAGCACTTCCCTTTTCCTACTGCTAATACCTCTCCCTACACAACCAAGCATTCTGCTAGCATTTCCTGCTGCTCTATTACATTGACTACTTACCCTTAGATCCTCTGAAATAATAACCCCTAAATCCCTTTCCTCAGATGTTGAGGTTAGGACTGTATCAAATATTCTATATTCAGCCCTTGGGTTTTTACGTCCCAGGTGCATTATCTTGCACTTATCCACATTAAAACTCAATTGCCACAGCTCCGACCATTTTTTTAGTTTACCTAAATCATTTGTCATTTGGCTGATCCCTCCAGGAACGTCAACCCTGTTGCAAATCTTTGTGTCATCAGCAAAAAGACATACTTTTCCATTAATACCTTCTGCAATATCACTAATAAAAATATTAAATAGAATGGGTCCAAGTACTGACCCCTGAGGTACCCCACTGGTAACAAGACCTTGCGCCGAATAAACTCTATTTACCACAACCCTCTGTTGCCTGTCACTCAGCCACTGCCTAATCCATTCAACAATATTGGAATCCAAGCTCAAAGATTGCAATTTATTGATAAGCCTTCAATGCGGAACAGTATCAAAAGCCTTACTGAAATCTAAATAAGCAATGTCTACTGCACCACCTGTGTCTATTATTTTTGTTACCCAATCAAAAAAATCAATAAGATTAGTTTGGCATTATCTCCCTGAGGTAAACCCATGTTGTTTCTGATCCTGTAATCTATGTGTTTTTAGATGTTCAACAATCCTTTCCTTTAACATGGTTTCCATTAATTTTCCCACTACTGACGTAAGACTAACTGGCCTATAGTTCCCAGATTCCTCCCTACTACCCTTCTTGTGAATGGGCACAACATTTGCTAATTTCCAGTCTTCTGGGACGACTCCCGTTAGCAAGGATTGGTTAAATAAATCTGTTAACGGTTTTGCTATTACATCACTGAGCTCTTTTAATAATTTAGGGTGGATCCCATCAGGCCCCATTGACTTATTTGTCTTTACTTTAGACAGCTGCTGTAGAACCTCCTCCTCTGTAACCTGATATGTAATTGTCTCATTAGTGTTTCCTCCTAACTGAGGTCCCTTTCCTTCCTTTTCTTCTGCAAAGACTGAACAAAAATATTCATTGAGGCAGTCAGCGAGACTTTTATCCTCTTCTACATACCTTCCTTCCTTTGTTTTTAATCTAACTAATCCTTGTTTTACTTTTCTTTTCTCGTTTATGTATCTAAAAAATGTTTTGTCCCCCTTTTTTACTGACTGAGCTATTTTCTCTTCTGCGTGTGCTTTGGAAGCCCTTATAAATTGCTTTGCCTCTTTCTGCCTAATCTTATAGGTTTGCCTATCTTCTTCACTCTGAGTTGTTTTATAATTATTGAATGCTGTCTTTTTGTTCTTCACTATTTTGGCCACTTCTGCAGAGTACCACAGTGGTTTCTTCCCTTTTTTGTTTTTGCTAACAAGTCGAATGCAATTGCCTGTGGCCTTCAATAATGCTTCCTTTAAATAATCCCATTTCTCCTGGACTCCCTTTAAACTCCTCCAGTCTGATAATGACTCCTTCACACAAAATCTCATTTTAGAAAAATCTGTTTTTTTAAAGTCTAAAACTTTTGTTTGTGTGGTGCGGCTCCATCCCTGTTCTTCTATTAAACCATACTGACTGATCACTAGATCCCAAATTTTCACCTACAACAACGTCCGATACCAAATCTCCATTTGTGAGTATTAAATCCAATATGGCCTCTTTACGGGTCGGCTCCTCAACTACTTGTGTTACAGATAATCCCAGTAGGGAGTTTAGAATATTTGTACTCCTGGTGCACCCAGCTGTTTTGGTTTTCCAGTTCACATCAGGAAGATTAAAGTCCCCCATGATAATAACTTCCCCCTTCATTGCCATTTTGGCTATTTCCTCAAGCAGCAGATTATCTAGCTCTTCTACTTGTCCAGGGGGTCTATAGATCACACCTACACGAGCTAGTGTATGATTGCCAAATGTTAGCGTAACCCAAACTGACCCAAACTAACCCAAACTGATGTTCACCTCGCTCACTTTTATTTGGTTCATTTTTATGTTGTTTTTCACATACAGGGCCACTCCTCCTCCTTTCCTACCTTCTCTGTCTTTTCTATATAAAGAGTACCCCGGTATTGTTTTGTCCCAGTTATTTTTCTCACTGAACCATGTCTCAGTAACCGCCATTAAATCTACTTTTTCAGCTGCCATCATTGCCTCCAGTTCATTGATTTTATTGACTAAACTGCGAGCATTTATAGACACGACTCTGAGCTTGTCATTTTTTTGCATAATTAATGCAGCATATGAATCCGCACACTGCCGGGCAGCGCCTCTCTAACGGAAAAAAATTTTGCCAAAAAAATCCTGAAAAATGCCTAAGAGATCCTATAAAATCTAGAAATAAAGAGACTTTTTACTGCAGAATAAAATAATAAACGGTTTACTAGATGTTGAATTAAAACGGGAATATTTTTAACATTGAAGCCTATGGGACTCGACTGAATAAACCTGACAAATGAAACCACCGGAAGGCAGGGCACTTCAATGACATTCCTCAGCTGTTCGGTGTTCTCTGAATTGATTAACTATTGCTTCTCTATGGGGGATTTCACTGCCCTCGAAAAGGCACCATACTTGCAGGCAATTTGCCAAAATTTAGCGACTTGCCTGCTCTCCGAATAGCCGAATGGCCCCGAAATGTCACCGCACGTTGAATTTCAGTGTCCGGTTACATTAAATCGGTTCTCTCTGAATAACCTCTTATATATGGTTTATGTCTTAAATTTTTTTATTATTATTTTGGCACTAATAAAACTGATCTTGATTCTTCCATTGGATGCCCTCTTTGTTGCTTTTTGCCTTTATTAAAATCTAAGGTTCAGGCTCCTTTTTGTTGGGTCACTATGGACTTCATCCATCTTTAAACCAGGTCTAAACCAACCTAGGTTACACTCGCTAGCCAGTAAGAAATTGTTGGAGCCATCTGTAGATTTCGATGAGCCAGTCAAAGCTTTGTGTATACATATTTGTGTCTATTTACAGCTCAAATATCTAGCTGCCAGTGATAAAATATGAGGAATCTCTGGTTAATTGGCCCTCACATTTAATTTATTTTAGTTTACATTTCCCTTAATTAATTCAATGTGTTAAAAGTTATCCTATGACAAAGACTTGCTTTTAAGTAACGTCACAAAATGATGGGGTAAAAATATTGCATCTTTGAAAAAGACATTCCAATTTGGATGGCACCCAAATTGGACACCTGTCAAATTCAGTCACGGATGAAGTTTGACGCTACAATATTGGCTACGTCAGATTTGGATGCCTTAGCCAAACTGGAGTGTTCTTCTCAATTACATATTAGGTTTAGGGTTAGATATTAAGGATTGGGTTAGAAATTTGTGTTAAATTTACAAATTAGGGTTAGTGCTAGAATTTAGGATTAGGTTTAGTGTTAGAAATTAGGATTTGGTTTAGAATTTAGGGTTAGGTTTACAAATTAGGGTTATTGTTAGAAAATAGGGTTTGGCTTAGAAATTAAGGTTAGGGTTAGGTTTAGAAACTAGGGTTAGTGTTTGTATTTAGGGTTAAGGATAGGTTTAGAAATTAGGGTTAATGCTGGAAATTAGAGTTAGTGTTAGGAATTAACCCTGATACAAACACAAATAGTAAACTAACCCTATTTTCTAACTCTGTAAGCGTTGGCCCACGGTTTTAGTAATTTTGGACATTTTTCAGTTCAGGAGATTCAAATTTGGGCTCACCAACATTTTCCATTCCTGATTAAAAATTCAACACAAATATCAGCTCTTGCAGCTATACTCCTTAATGAAAATATTGGTTTTAATGATTCAATTTGAATTTATCGGGATGTTGATTTTCAAAAAAAAAAAATTCAGGCATAGAAATAGAGGGGATAAGACAGGAATCTTTTTTTAAACATTGGGATTTTCTAATAGCCATGTTTAAAGGCACAAATTTGTATGATGCTGGCCAAAAATAAGCTTTTTCCAGTGTTTTATCAGCTGTCTGTTTTTGGACCAGTGTCAATTTTCAAATTTTGGTTCTGGCCAAATTATTTCATTTGCATTGGCCGATATTTAGAAAGAAATATCAGCCAATAGAATTAACTCGAACCCTTAGTTGGTAAGTAAAGTGCTTAGGTCTAGAGGAATACATTAGAGGACTCTACGTGTAAATAGGGATAACTCACTAAAGGTAGAAAATAGAAAAGGATGTAAATTAGGAATTCTTTCAACAAGCTGGATCAAGGTTTCAGAAACTACTAGATTTACAGGAATGTCTAACTTCGGCCTCTCAGATGCTGCTGAACTACAATTCCCTTGTTTCTCTAGCCATTTATGGCATTCAAAGATTTTCGGGAAATCTGGGGGCCGCAGTTTGACATCGCTCCACTCGAATGTCCCACTAGAAAGTTAAAAACTTGTGTGTTTCTGTCCATGTGGATTTCTCTTATTTTGAGAGTTTGTGGTGGTGGGACTCATACATGTCCTAGCTAACTTCTCTCCGTAAAGTGAAGTGATGTCTGGACATGTGTTTCCATTTTCATAACAGTTGATTTTTACAGTTTTCAAAAACATGAAGACCTACCAGTTTTTGTTCCAGTATTTCATACACAATAGGGAAATAGGCATTGACCATGTTCTTGCATAAGGAGGCGAGGGTGGGTTCGGGTGCTGAGTCACACAGCATCTGTAGGAACTGTTGGGCTTCACTCTGTCAAAATATTAGACAATTACCAGCTGGAAGATCCAGAACCTCTTCCTTTATTATAAATGCTTATGTTACATTCTACAAGAGATCTAATTGACTGGATTAGAACGATCAAGTGGTATCCAGGTTCAAAAATCCATAAAAAGCATTGGAATGGTTCTGATCTAAGCAGGACATAGGTTTATTGACTATAACAAGTTTGACTCTGGTTCTGTTTTCATAAGACAGGGCTGTCGTGTCAAGACTTTGGTCTCATATACACCATAGGTGAGAAGGCAAGGGAAGGCAAATTATATAATTTGGTGCTGAAGTTAAAAAACACTATCAGGGTTATTCAAAGAGCTCCGAATTGCTTGAGAAAGGTAACGGAACGCTGAAAATCAGTGTTCGGTTACCTTTCTTGGCCATTCGGCTATCCAGAGAGCAGGCAATTCGCCAAATCCTGGCGAATTGCCTGCACATACGGTGCCTGTTCGGTGCCTGTTTGAGGGCAGTGAAAACCCCACGAAAAAGCACTGCTTCGGCTATTCAGAGACACAAACCAGCAGTGAAAGGTTCCCCTAATGCCCTGCCATTCGGTGGTTTAATTCGGCAAATTTATTCAGGAGAATCCCATAGGCTTCAATGTTAAAAATATTCCCGTTTTTATTCTATATCTAATAAACCGTTCATTATAAATCATTCCCTGGACCTCCTGTGTTAATGTCAGACATTTTCGCTCAGTAGTTTCTTTGCAAACAGCGTTTCATTTTCACACATTCACACAAACTATTTTGCTAATTTATTCACTGCCTCTTCTGCGGTCTCAGCTGCTTCGGCTCTGTGTGATCGGCTCCTGTTCGGGTTTTTCTGCGGTTTTCGGCAGGTTAATCCAGATGTTTTTGAGGGTTTTCGGCATGCATTCGCTGGGTTTTGCGATTAGTTTCCGTCAGGTTTGCGGCAGCTTTTCCCTGCAATTCGGGGACCCTGTGGTGCTTGCTGAATACACCGCAGGGTCACCGAAATGGGATCGGCAAAAGGAACCGAATTGAAGAGAACGAAAAGTCACCAAACGTGCGGTGACTTTTCGAATCTCTTTGAATAACCATGTATTTGTTTAAGTTTTATTTATGAATCCACACCAAATAAGTAGTTTATTTACTTACTACAAATAGTAGTTTACCCAAAAGAATAGACAGACAATATTTTTTCCAATGGTATGACTTATGGGTGTGTGAGCCTTTTAGCAATAGAGTTAAGGGGATCTACGCAGCTCTACATTGATGGTAGGTTAGTTTTATCATCACAGCCACCACATCGCCCCTCCCCCCACAACCAGGGCCATGTATATTACTGACTGGGTCACTGGTGTAGAATACAGTGATTGGTTCTGGAAATGGAGGGGTAAGTGATCCCAGGGGAGGATGGCATGATGCTAAAATCCGTATTCCAATGGATTCCTACAGAAAGGATGCCATTAAAAAGTCGCACCAAAATAAAGTGCATCAATCCAATTTAAATAAGTTGTGTCATTATACCATTTTTTCATTTATATTATAATAATTATATAATTAATAATATAATTTGAAAAATTAGGCCATTATCTTTCCAATGACACCGGTTATGTGGGTCTAGAATGTATGGAAGCAGAGATACTGTGGTCCAATGTCACCCCCTCTATATCCCAATCAGCTCTGCTAGGGTTAAGAGTTCTGGTCATGTCACATCCATTTACCAGTCAACTGGTGTTCCTCCGGTTAGGCTGACAGTCTACAGGAAAGAAACCTTTCACCATGGGATTTGGAAGGTAAATAAAAATCGGCAAACATTTTTGGCAAAAAAATCCCGAAAAATGCTTAAAATATCCCAAAAAAATCTAAAAATAAAGAGACTTTTTACTACAGAATAATATTATAATGAACGGTTTATTAGATATTGAATTAAAACGGGAATATTTTTAACATTGAAGCCTATGGGATTCGCCTGAATAAATCTGCCGAATTAAACCACCGAATGGCAGGGCATTTCGGGAACCTTTCACTGCTGGTTTTTGCTCTCTGAATAGCCAAAGCATTGCTTCTCTATGGGGATTTCACTGCCCTCGAACAGGCACCGAACAGGCACTGTATGTGCAGGCAATTCGCCAAGATTTGTCGAATTGCCTGCTCTCTGAATAACCGAATGGCCAGGAAAGGTAACCGAACGCTGATTTTCAGCGTTCGGTTACCTTTCTCCAGCAATTCGGATCTCTTTGAATAACCCTGTAGGTCAAAATAGCCAAACCAGAATAATTCTCCCATTCATCTCACTTTCCAAATCTTCTATTTTGACCTAGAATTTTCCATTCTCCAGTCATTCTCCTGCTTTTCACCTCTCTCTGAATAACCCTGTTAATGATAGATGGAACGGAGCTGCATTGGAACGTATGGTGCGCGCAAGCGTATGAAAGGAATGCGACATTCTAGCTGCGATCAAGGAAAGAAGGAATGCGCATGCGCGCACCAGAATGATGACTTGAAAACGGAGTGACAAGAAGATGGAGGAATACAATGGAACGCGGAAGTGAATTGATGAAACGGACCCCGAGCAACGTATAAAAAGAAGAGAAAACACACTGCATACACTGACTGATGAAGCTGGGTTCTAGCCAGCGAAACGCATCTCATCCTTATTTATTTTATGTTATTTTCACTTTTAATGGTTTTTATTATTCATCTCAATTGAAATAAATTTAAAAAAAAAAATTATTTTTAATTACATCTCGGAATCAGTGGTTTTTACTGGCGGAGAACCTAGAACTCATTTGGAGGCTGAGGGCTGCCTAAAGAAAACCCCAAACACGAAATTTCTGAGAGCCAAAGCAAAGGTTCTCTATTTTTGATGTACCCCATAGGGATAGGCATAGGCCAGTGTCAATGTGTACTACTGTCATGTAACGGACGTAGCGCTCCACGCTTCAAACCACAAGAGACTTTTTGTTCAATTATATTGTATCGTGTGATTTTAAATATATTTTACATTGTTTGGTTTTAGTTTAAATGTAGTGTAAATTGCGTAGCTTTAGTTTTAAATATACTTCTACTTCTGTAGGTAAAGGTGTTTTTGTGTAGCCAGTAAACAAGCTTTACTACTGTGTAATTTATGCAACAGGGCTTTCCCCTTATCTGGCTGCATGTTTGATTCAAGAAGTCTGGGATAGTGTTTGTCTTTAATCTGATGTGTTAGAACAATTGATTATGTAAATGTTGTGTGAGCTAATGGCTAAAGAATGTTTATTGTAAATATCTAACTGACATAATGTAATTAGAGACTTTAGGTACATGTTCACCATTTGGTATGCAAATTATAACTGACGAGGACCTGCAGTGGTCTTGGAACCAACCAATCAGAACTGTTGGGGTGGGCGGGAAGTTTGAATGTGCATTGCTGTATTTTGTATAAATATCCGGTGAAATCTTCCATAAAGAGAGAGAATCCTGTTGGAACATACAGCTCGTCTGGTGTCTCCTTCAACTACGCTACACTACACTCAACCTGAGAAGGCACAGAGCGGCCTTCTGGAAATGCAAAGAGGCTCCAAGGCAAAGGTTCAGACCCAGCAAGGGGGTATCTGGAGAGTCAGGACAGGCTGAAGAGAATGGTTCCGTCACATTGGCTGGCAGCGGTGTGGATAGAGGCTCTCCAACACCAATACACCCCGAGATGGACAACTATACAGCTAGCCGCGGATGGAACAGATACTGAAGTAAGGGTCAAAGGCACAAGTGTGGTGCAACCCGGAGCGAGTGGAGATGTGTCCCCGCTGAGAGAGACTGTAGACGGTTTTCTTTCACCACAGGCAAAAACCTCTGCGGAGGACTATGGAGCAGGACAGCTCATTTATTTCTTATGAGCAGAGGATCACAGAGGACCTTCAGCTGTGGAGACTCTGAGTGTTGGGGCCTGAGCCCACTGTGTGACAACATGAGTTGTCCCTGGCACAAGCTGCCAGCACCCATGTGCCCACCATGGAGGAGAGCAGCACAACAGGGAGTCAAGGCATTGCCCATGTTATATTTGGCATAGAGGAGCGATTGTACCCAGTGTTGCTGGAGGTGGATGCTGTGCTGGCATCAGAGTGTGTCTTATCCCCAACAAAGATGGAGACCCCCCAGTACTCCACCACTATGAACCAAGGTGCCACCAGAGAGGGGACCTCTTCTTACCTGCCTAGAAGACCAGCAGAATTGGTGAGTGACTACCCTGAGAGGCAATTAAGTTCCTGGTCCCAGGAAGAATTGCTAACTTTTGGGATTCTGGGGATTGTCATGGGCTGGGCCCTTTTTAAATGTTCAGGAGGGGGCAGCAGCAGAAGGAGAGACTGGGGACTTGGACTGCTGACTGTGTTCTGGTCCTGGGTCCGCTCCGCAGAGGGGCCCTGGAGACAGAAGAAAGATGTGGGGGAAATTCCAGTGTGCCTGCTAGCAAACGTTTTGTGTCTGTGGACTGTGGTGGCCTGTTGCCTTTACAGACACTACTGCGGTGAGTCCTTGGGAGCACTGGACAAGAGGGTTGGCTTGCCTCCTACCCTGGGACTATGGACCCACACCCAGGGATACCCTGTGGCGACTGTCAGACCCCGCTGACTGTGCTTATGTGCCAGCACCCTGGAACTTTGAAGATGGTGCAGAAAAGGGACACAGTGAGAGGTCTCGTCAGCGGCAAGCGATCCGTTTGTGATCTAAGCTTGCCCTGCCGTTCTGGAAGGGGGGACATATGTCATGGAACAGACGTAGCGCTCCACGCTTCAAACCCCAATAGACTTTTTGTTCAATTATATTGTATCGTGTGATTTTAAATATATTTTACATTGCTTGGTTTTAGTTTAAATGTAGTGTAAATTGCATAGCTTTGGTTTTAAATATACTTATATTTCTGTAGGTAAAGGTGTTTTTGTGTAGCCAGTAAACAAGCTTTACTACTGTGTAATTTATGCAACAGGGCTTTTCCCCTTATCTGGCTGCATGTTTGATTCAAGAAGTCTGGGATAGTGTTTGTCTTTCATCTGATGTGTTAGAACAATTGATTATGTAAATGTTGTGTGACCTAAAAGCTAAAGAATGTTTATTGTAAATATCTAACTGACATAATGTAATTAGAGACTTTAGGTACATGTTCATCATTTGGTATGCAAATTATAACTGAAGAGGACCTGCAGTGGTCTTGGAACCAACCAATCAGAACTGTTGGGGTGGGCGGGAAGTTTGAATGTGCATTGCTGTATTTTGTATAAATATCCGGTGAAATCTTCCATAAAGAGAGAGAATCCTGTTGGAACATACAGCTCGTCTGGTGTCTCCTTCAACTACGCTACACTACACTCAACCTGAGAAGGCACAGAGCGGCCTTCTGGAAATGCAAAGATGCTCCAAGGCAAAGGTTCAGACCCAGCAGGTTTGGAGCTGCAGATCAGGCTGCTCGAGGCACTGAGATCCCTGCAACTCAGAGGCCGGGCTGATCTTGGCAAGGGGGTATCTGGAGAGTCAGGACAGGTGGAAGAGAACGGTTCCGTCACAACTATGCATTGTATCTTATTTTTGCTTGAACTATAGTGTAAGATGAATCTTCCCTCGGTATCTGGCTGATGCTTGAAGAGCTGATATTTTAAGGCTACAGTATTGTTAATATCATCCATATTCTGGACCCATAAGGATAAGATCACATGTGAGATTTAAATATGTGATCAATAACATAAATACAACTAGTGCGTAGATGTTTTTACTGGATCCACTGACTTTTATCCACTATGAAATGCACTGGTGAAGGGTTAACCCTTTTTTTATAATGTAACGTTTTCCACGCTCTCTCCGTTAAAGTATACCTCAAATATTAAAAATTTTTGGAAATATCAGACGGTTATCTTTCAAACACGTTTTTCTCATTGTCTCATTTTCGTATTGCAATGGCCTGACTGTGACCTTTCCAATGATGCCTCTTTTGACCTTTTGGGTTGTACAGAGGATGAGATACAGTGGTCTGTTAAACCCCGCCCCCATCAATTTTAAATTCTGTCCAGCTGTGTTGGAGTTAAGAGATTTAACTGGCATCATGACTTCTTCCCAGCCAGACACTCTGTTGGGGTAGAAGAAACTGCCAATCATCGTGAAAGTGGCTGATGACGTGTGGGCTATGGTGTCCGTATACAGTAGGGAAACCCATTGATGTGTTACCCACATCATCTGCAACAAATGGGTTAAGATGCCCACATATGATGGTGTGAGCAGATTAAGGAACTCAAACACCATACTAAAACAAAGGAATTATACGGTAAGTCTAGTTGCAGAAAACCCCAATACATGATGTGGAACAAACACTCAATGCCAGTTGTAGGTGCCAACACGGGACAGACAGGAATACCTCGGTACAGTTGTTTTTCAGGATGTTCCCCAATATAGTCATCACTTGTTTGCATAAGTCACATGGCACAGATTTCTGAAAGAGAAACAAACAAATAAAATTATGTGAGGATTTATCAATGGATCACATGCAGCAATACCTTTGGAGAAATCCTTCGTAGGAGTCAACATGATTTTGTGAAGGATCAATCAGGTCCGACCAACTAGACTGAATTCTGTGATGTCATGAGTAAAAGCATAGCTCAAGGTGCATGAAAAGATGTGATTATTTAAATTTTGGTTTATCATTTGACACAATCCCACACAAGTAGCTACTAAAAGAGATCGGATCAGACAGACGTATTGATTTCTGGATTGAAAACTGTATCTGAGTCATTTTTTTTACATTAAATATTTACGTTGGTATGTAGGCTACCTCAGGGTTCTGCCCTGAGTCCAGTTCTTCTTAATATATATATTAATGATGTTGCAAGGGGTCTTGGGTTGGGAAGTGGAAGATTAGATTTAAAGGGACACTCCACTCATTCTGATTACTTTATCTTGCTAAATTAGCCAGGATAAGCAGCATCCCACCCCCACCAACCCCCCGCAGCCCCGTTGTGGTGTAATTGCTGAGTGAAGTGGAAATGTTTCCTCCATCCATCCAGTCTCACAAGCTCCCGGGATTTTGAATTTCCAGGCTGCCAGTCACCAGATCGTTCACTAGTGAAGTTAGCAGGCAGACGTGCCAACATCACTTTCCCTGAGACCACCTGCAATAGGAAGAATTCTGAGTAAGGCAACCAATGGATTGGATCTGCACATGAGCGCACAGCTCCAATCTATTGTTCTGCATAGGCACTACAGAATATGCGTACATAAATTGCGCAGGCCTGAGCAAAGCACGATTTCCAGATCATATGGTATGCAATTTTTGTAGCCATGCAAGCTGCATATAAAGCTGCGGGGACTTTGGGGAGACCAGGAGCTGAAGAGGAGTTGCGCGCGGTGAGGGACAAAAGGTGAGTAAAATTGTCTAAAATAATATATATATAGGGTGGATTACATTGACGAAGTTGGCAGGCTTAAGCAATTCACAGCCGTTCATTGCGAACCAAATTTCCACCATTTTATTCAGCGAAGCTCAGAGTTATAAAATTTTCACCATGTGGTAAAAGCTGGTATTATGCACCCATGCATGGAGCTGTTGTTGCAGGTTTTTGAATGTGTTTCTCTGGAGTGCTCTCTCCGTGGTTTTGTTTTGTATTTTTTATTTTTGAGATGCACTCGCATTGAATGCTTAGTTTAGGCTGAGTGCAACCCCCCCATGTGTTTTATATATATATATATATACTGTATATATTTTAAAAGTTTATAATTGTAGAAGGCATTTACACATCCCAGCAATTCAGAGAACTGCTTCACAGAGCTCATGTGCTACATTCCCCATATGCAGCAAGGAACTCTGGGTAGGACATGCAAATTAAGTCGCCAACTTCTAGGGATGTGCGTTTCGGGTTTCGGAATTTCGGAAATTTCACGAAATTTCCCGATTCGGGTCTTCGGATGCGGCCGAAATTCCGAAATTTTTTAGATCCGAAAAAGTCGAATCCGAAATGTTTTCCGAGCCGAATCGAAAAATTTTCGGAATTTTCGAATGGACTTGAAATGTGTCAAATCGAAATTTATTTTCCCTCTATTCATGATTTCGTTTCCATTCGGGATTTCGGTTCCATTTCGGTAAGTCTGTTATATCGCTGATTCTGTAAATTTTGTATTTGTAAATGCGTATTAATTTTTTTTGGTTTCCAATGATCCGATACGAATTTTCATAATTGGGTCGGATCTGATTCGTCCGCGGGTCGCGCATGCGCGCGCGCGCGGATGTCGTAACTTTATTGAGCCAGTTTTTTGACAACTTTTTTTTGGACAAAATATTGTTATTATTATTCACCATGGCGGCAAGAGACGACGAGTGCCATTCTGACACCTCTGCATCGTCTCTTAATGAACCACCACCACCCAGAAAGAAGCGGGCCAGCAATATGTCGTTTGAGGAGATGCTCGAGCTGGTCCGGATCTTTGATCTGAAGGATTATGATTGCTGTAAGGGACCTTACGGCAGGAAGAAGAACGCTAGAAAAGATCGTTTCCTTGACAAGCTACGCACCACCATTTTGGAGTTGTTCGGGAAGGACCGGACGAAGGACCAGCTCCGGAAACGCTGGTCTGATCTGAAGGTACGCGAGGAGGAGCAGCTGAGACACATCCATCGCGTCATAGCGAAACGTAAGTGTCATGTTATATTGTAAAGCGCTGCACAAACTGTTGGTGCTATATAAATCCTGTATAATAATAATAATGTGCTTGCATGTGCTAATGTGCAAAGAAATACGCTGATTTATCTAGTCCTTTTTTCATGCAATGTGATTGTGTATAGCTTTGCGTTTTCACAATTCGTCATACATGCATTTTTGCCATAGCTCTTCTTTTTTGTGATTTTACGTATTCGTGAAAATTGTGACATTTGATGTATGTAGATGAAGTTACAATGCTGGATTTCTTTTGGCACTGTGTGTACTGTAGTGTGCTGGGGGGGGGGAGGTTGTTGTGATTGAGTGATGCATACGAGATAACCCTCAGCTTGCCCAATATTGGCTCCCACCTGCGCATCAATAAAAATCTCTGCGTCTCTGCTAAAGTGGTAGGATGGGACATGTAGTTCTTCTGTAAGTGCATCCAAACAGAGCCGCCTTCAATACATCCTCAGCAGCTGCTGAATTGTTGCAGCGCAGCGATTCAGTTTGCTGCAGCAGTGTCATTGAATGCTTTAGATGCAAATTTCAAAACAAAATGGTGGATTTCTGTTGTTGTTTCTGCAATATCCAGTTTTATTCACAGAAACTGAAAGTGAAACTGAGGCTGAGGCCTTCTATAAAATAACTAAAAGCAGTCGCACAATGCGTTTTGTACGCACACAACACAAATAATAGTTTTTATTGAATAAACGTAATGTTTACTTCTGAAAAAAATATATAATTGAACGGTAATATATGTCTATGTGCAGAGGAAATAAATAAATATTTTGTGACTTTAGAACAATCAGATGGGAGTAGTGGTGGGTCAAGCTGGTAGTGGGGTAGTGGAGGGGTGTCGCAATACTTTCGGCAATATAGTGTATAGATATACCATTTTTTCCAGTCTGCATTATTTACGTGTTATTTTTTGGATTTGGCAGAAGACAGGAAGAAGAAGGCAGCAGCATCTGCCCCGGCGGGCACCAGTGCCCCAGTGGAGGAGGAGGAGGAGCCACGGGCGTCCACCAGCGCTGGTATATACTGTTTTATTTTGCAACGACTTTTGGTCAAAAACAGAAAAAAAAATTGTTTACTGTATTTTAATTTAATTTTTTTATGTATAGCACAAGAGGAGCAGGAGGAGGAAGAGGAGGAGCAGGAGGAGGGTGAAGTTGGAGAGAGGGAGCCGGAGCAGCAGGAGGCCGCCAGTCCAGGTTTTTTTTTTTTTACTGTCGTATTTTGCATCGACTTTTGTTCAAAAATAAATCAGTTTTGTTGTTTACTGTATTTTTTATTTCTTTAATTTCTTAGATATAGCACTGGATATGCAGACGGTGGTGGTGGGGGAGGAGTCGGAGGAGGAGTCGGCGCCTCAGGAGGCCGCCAGCACTGGTATATACTACTGTTATATTTTTTCAACACTTTCAGTCAAAAATAGAAACCTGCTTTACTTACTGTATTTTCCTTCTTTCATTTATTGGATATATAGAAGGAGAAGCCAGACGGGAGGCGATCGGTGAGCTTCGCCTGGCAGTTACCTCCATCGATGCCATACAGGAACTGCTCCAGGAACTGCGGGAGCACATAAACAATGCCGCAGACATCCTGGAGCAGCAGTGAGACCAGTGGCAGCCTCCTCCCGAATGTCACCAGAATGTGCCTCAGCTGCTCCTGCTCGCATGCCTTGAGGTCGGACCAGCGTTTTCGGAGATGGTCCTTCGTCCGGTCCTTCCAGAACAACTCGAGGATGGTGGTGCGTAGCTTTTCAAGGATACGATCCTTGCGGGTGTTATTCTTCCTGCCGTAAGGGCCCTTACAGCAATCATAATCTTTGTAATCCAAGATGCGGACCAGCTCCAACATCTCCTCAAATGCCAGTAACTGTTGGGCAGTTTGCCATCCTTGGCATGTTCCCTTCCCTATGTTCATATGTTGTAAATAAATTTTCTATTTTTTCTATATTTTCCTGTTTGTGTGCGTTGCTTTTCCTTACTTAATAAGTTAATATGTATTGCTTGGTTTCCACACTGTTAAAATTATATGTACATAAATGTATTGACATTTCTATGGACCCTTTGTCATAAATTTGTCAACATATTTGTGGCCATGAATGTGACTGCACATTCTACACTTCCTGCCTGGCCAAAAAATGTCACACACTAACACAACCTTGTTGTACTGCCTTGAGATTTGATTACCGACGTGGCCTGGTTTTGTTAAGCTTAGGCGATGTCACAACAACACGGATTTTTGTCCACAGTCACATTCATTGTATAACCAAGAATTTATCAAAAAATATTGATGGCAGCACTGCGTGAAGTCTTCTCCGACACAACCCAAAGATCCTTAGTGCGGCTCAGGTCTAGTTTATTTGTCCCTGTTTGCAGCTTCACACAACACCTCCTCCCAGCTATGAGCTCTCTCTCTCCCACCGCTGTCCGCTAAGATGCTGCCCGCCAACATGGTCACGTCTTTGCAGGAAGACAACAGCGTGGGGGAACAGCAGCTGCCGACAGTCCCAAGACCTCGTCACAATGACGTCAGTTCTGGAGTTAACCCCTAACTGTGACCAATGGTGGAGATAGGGGGTTCATTGGAACCCCTATCTCCCAATCCGCGGCAGCTATCGGTTGGTTAATGTTTGGTATCTTTGGATCGACCAGAGCATGGCCTTTCCAACAATACCAAACATGACAATGTTAAAAATTTTAAAAAATTAAAATATAAAAAAAAATAAACAGGTTTTTTGTTTTGTTTTGTTAATGCAGCAATATTGTTGCCATTTCAATTATAATGTGAACAATGATGCTGCACTAACGATTTTTGTATGCGGTGCGTTTGTTAAAAATCGTGTAATTTTCCCCCAAAAAAATGTAACGAGACCCCATCTCTAATTTTTTTAACAAGCGCACCCCATACAAAATATAACCGCAATTGCTCGCATGTTAAAATGTGAAAAAAAACACTTTACACGTTGTAAATTATTGAAAAATCATATTTTATTGCATTTTTTGTTATAATATACAGACAGGTCATGACGTATACATATAATAAGGACATATTATGAATCTGCCGAGTCTGACGGAAAGAACGATATATAATATGTCTGGGTCATATACTAAAATAAGCCTTCAAAACGCGTTTAAACAAGATGAGCAAAACCGGTAAAAATGACCTCAGCACAGGGGCGGGAAAAGCCTCAGCAGCGAAAGGGTTAATTAAAAAAACACGATAGAATCGACAGAATTATCGTATCGACAGAATGAATTATCGGATCCGAAAAACAAACCAAAAATTTATTATAAAAAATATATAAAGTATTATTAAAAAAGTAAACCATAGTAGTTTACATCAAAATGAATAGAGTTAGACAGGTTTGAAACGAGGAGAACAGACGAAAATTTCCGAAATCACGAAAAGTCGATACAAAAAAATGAGCAATGTGACACGAAATACGAAAAATGGCCGATATTCCGAAAACCATGTACAATGCCGAAAAACGAACATTTCCGAAATCATGAAAAAGTCGATACAAAAAAAGAATAAAGCGACACGAAAATACGAAAAATGGTCGATATTCCGAAAAATAAATGTACCCGAAAAACGAATCGAACCGAACCGAATCGAAACAGAAAGCGGTCGAAACGAGCCGAATCGAAAAGTTTAAAAATTTGAAAAATCGAATCGAACCGAAAAAAAAATCGGTGCACATCCCTACCAACTTCCCACTTTTTTGCATCCTGGAAATGTTTTAACACAGAACCCTCAAGGTCAGGTTATGCAATGACTTGTTGCATAACCTGACCTTTGCTAAAAGCCATCTACTATGGCATTGCACTGGCAAGGAGGGTTCAGTGTTAAAACAGATGCAGGATGCAAAAAAGTGGGAAGTTGGAGACTTCATTTGCATGTCTTACCCAGAGTTCCTTGCTACATATGGGGAATGTAGCACATGAGCTCTGTGAAGCAGTTCTCTGAATTGCTGGGATGTGTAAATGTCTTCTACAATAATTTTTTTTTAATCTTTTAATCTCACTTTTTGCCCTCCACCATAACTTAAGTGTGTGTATATAGTGTGACAGTCCTTGCTTGTCTGCCTGTCCTGCTCTCCCGGCACCCCCTTACCTAGATCAGCCTGGCCACTGAGTTGTTCAGAACTCAGTGCGTCGAGCAGCCTGATCTCTTAGAACGGATCCACTGATCCGGATCTGCCACCCTGGAGTCTTTTTCAGAATCGTCGAGCTGATTCGTCCTGCTGAATTGGATCTGCTGATCCAGATCTGCGCTTCCTACCTGGTGAATCGGATCCGCTGATCCGATTCGGTGAATCGGATCAGATGTTCTGATTTGTTCCGACGGATCTGCCGAGTCGATCTTTCGGCCAAGTACCCAGACGGCCGCTCCATGCCTGCTATGTAGGGGAGGAGAGAGTACCCTGAAATGAAACCCCAGACAGGCTGTATGTTTAAACAGGCTGTATGATCAACTGCTTTATTGGAAAAAGACACCAGTATTTTTGCTCAGGTAAAACACACACACTTTCAAACTTCCAGCCCACCCCAACAGTTCTGATTGGCTACTTTCAAGTCTGGAGGCTCCATTTTGGTCGGCTACTGGTTTCAACATGGTCCGCTGGCTTAGGCAAAGGAGTCTTGAAATTTGCCGTGATTCGGATTGGCTGGCCAATCTGAGTCGCGTGGTGACTCGGATCGTGTGGTGATCCGGATCGCGGCCGGAAGCCGTGAGTCGGCTGGACCCAATCTGAACTGCTTCTGGCTGGTTTGGGAAACCCTCCATTTTGAGCCTACGTTCCTTTGTAGTCTGGACCCAGGGGTAATGGGGACAATCAGTTCAGTGCCAGGGCTAGGGGAAACGGATCCAGCAAGCGTTGGCAGCAGTTTTACACACAGTACAGCAATGAAAGTACATCACACCAGGGACACAGTATACATTAGGGAAATGTAAAGGGAATATCACCCTGGCTTAACATCCTTCAGCCGGGGTGAAAAGTCAGTTCCGTGACATCTATATCTATAAAACCGTTTGTCCGTCGCCGAAGGCGGACGGAACACGCATGCGCAAGCCTACTTGCGCATGCGCGACGAAGGAAATTGCCAGCTTTCGCGAGGGCCAAGAAGAAAAAAAAAAGCCGATGCGTTGTAGAGGCACGCACAAAGTGTCTCTCCCTCACACCTGAACCGAAGCGCTTCGGCACCGGGCGCGGACACCTCCCACTCCTTCTGGGGCCTTGCAGATAGTTGGCGCCACACTCCGGACCGTCTGCCCGCAACGATCCTGGAGGTCAGTGGGCAGGACGTGGCCGGCGCTTGGACGCGACGCCCTCGCACCCTGGGTCCAGGCTGCGATGCGGATGCATCTGTCACCGGTTCCACCTCCTGGCATTCTTGCAGCAGTCACTCCTACTGCGGGCTTGCTCAAAGGGGAGGTGTGCCGATCGGGTCCAGAGCCTCTGCGCCAGCAAAGGGAAGCAAACCCAACATGGTGCTGCCGGCTCAGTGGCCGGGCCTTGCCCCACCTGTTTGTGGGCCCCTGCTGGGATTGAAAGAGGAGGCGGTGACAGCAACTGGGGGGCTGTGCTAAGGGGGCCAGACCCCTTTAGGAGTCAGGGTCTCTCAATCAAAGATAGTCTTGTTCCCATGAGCTTACAATCTAAGGGTGCCTGTTCCCATGAGTTTACAATCTAAGGGGGTCTGATCCCATGAGTTTACAATCTAAGGGGGGCTGTTCCCATGAGCTTACAATCTAAGGGGGCCTGTTCCCATGAGTTTACAATCTAAGGGGGCCTGATCCCATGAGTTTACACTCTAAGGGGGGGATGTTCCCATGAGCTTACAATATAAGGGGGGCTGTTCCCATGAGCTTACAATCTAAGGGGGCCTGATACCATGAGCTTACAATTTAAGGGGGCCTGATCCCGTCAGTTTATAATCTAAGAGGGGAAAGAGGAGCCGCTCCCGTGAGCTTACAATCTAAAAAGGAAAACAAGAACCGCTCCTGTGAGTTTACAATCTAAGAGAGAAAACAGGAGCTGCTCCCGTCAGTTTACAATCTAAGAGGGGAAAGAGGAGCCCGCTCTAATCTATAAATGCATTTGTAATGCGCAGTCAGCTGCGCGCACACCCATCCCAGCTCCTCACTCGGCCCTCCCGTTGTGTACGGCGACGGACGAGTTACAAATGGATTTTATATATAGAGATACTCTTGGATAGGACATTGAAAAGCTAATTTGTGGACATGGTTTCTGAGCTGGCAACAACAATAGACTGCCCTCCGGGCAGGCTTAACAACTACTAGTATATATATATAATTGGGCAGAGGCTGTCACAGCTTGTCCAATTATTTAACCATAAAAAATGGAGCTGTATTTTTAATAGTGTCCCTTTTAATATAGATAAGTGTAGAGTAAAGTTAAATCCAACAAGGTACTGCCATGTTTCCATGTATATAAAGAGGTATTAATTCACTTGATGAGCTGATAACTTTACCTCTTTATAAAGCAACCCGAAGACCCCATGTGGGACATGTGGTGCAGTTTTCTGCACCAGTTGTAATTGAAAAATTATAACGATAAGGCTTGAGAAACTTGGGACATAGTTAGCCACATGGTCCTAGTATATTTTACCTGGCTACTAAATTTCTGCATTATTGTACACAAATCCATGCAGAATATTTTGACTGCCTCCTAAAACATGCACTTGGCTCCTTATGTTTTCTTTTTGTCTTCTAATCTTGATCTACATTACTCCCGCCTGTTTTACAGGCATGGAGAATGGATAGAGGCTTTAAGAAATCTAACAGATGGAATAGAAGATTTAATTAAAATACAATTTTTGGAGTGTATCTGCTGTTTTACCTTATAAAGTATAGTGTGATGTTATTTCTCAAAATAACCACAAGATGGAGTTCTAACATCACCCAATTGGGATTAAATCCTGTAAACGTTAAAATGTATATGTGACTATAATGGCTCGGAACTGCAGTGTCAGGGGTTGTTTTTCTTTTCCTCATTTCCTCACGTCTATTTATGGTTTTCCTATTTCACTTGTTTGGTCGAATTTATGTTGACATATGATCTTAAAGCATTAATTAAAAGTTATATTTTAACACATCACCAGTAATAGGCTTCAAAAAAAGGGGGGGATATATATCTGAAAATGGAAGAATAAAATTTATAAATTGATATCCCACAGACTAGGTATACGCAAAATAAACTTGGCAACTCACAAAGGTAAATGTAATTCAGCCCATCATCCTCCAAGAATTGCCATGCGGTAGATGCCCAAACGGTGTTGAGTCGGTATCACATCCATCCGATGGTACACGGTCTTGGAATAAATGATAAACCAGGATGGCACCAAGCATCAAAATGTATACAATAACAATTTATTTGACTTACTCGTGAGAGTAGTTAAAACAGCATAGCAGTACTGGAGGCAACAGGATGAAAACAATCCCCACAGGCGAGGGGGATTAGATGCCAGGTGGGACCAATTTTCTTTAGATTCCAGACTATAAAAAGACTCACATTGGGGGG
This sequence comes from Leptobrachium leishanense, assembly GCA_009667805.1. Classification (NCBI taxonomy): domain Eukaryota; kingdom Metazoa; phylum Chordata; class Amphibia; order Anura; family Megophryidae; genus Leptobrachium; species Leptobrachium leishanense. Next base: position 126,831,153 of record CM019068.1, read on the forward strand.
TGATGGTTATAACATTCATCTTCTCCTGAGGAAGACCTTGTGTGGTAGAAACGCGTTGAGCTGTTTGTTTTCATCCTGTCACCTCCAGTACTGCTATGCTGTTATAACTACTCTGACGAGTAAGTCAAATAAATTTTTATTGTATACATTTTGATGCTTGGTGCCATCCTTGTTTAACATTTATTCCAAGACCGTGTACCATCGGATGGATGTGATACCGACTCAACACCGTTTGGGCATCTACCGCATGGCAATTCTTGGAGGATGATGGGCTGATTTACATCACCAGTAATGTCTGGATTTTTCTGAGCCATTAAAGTTCCATATACAATTTACCTATAGAATGATTTCTCCTTAACCTGCCATATATGAACTCAACCCTTTAAGTAGGGCTTGAGTCCTGCGGGAATGCGCGGAAACGGGGTTCCCGCACTTCTCCCGCAGCCAGAATTTAGCAGGAATGGCTGTGGGCCGACAAAAGATTATTGCTGGGGTTGCTAGCAGAGTGCATTAACAGCATTTCGCTAGCAGCTCCCTCCGACTGGCTGTGTTTAATTGCGAGCGCCATCGTGCTCCCAGGAGGGAGGAGCACGCTGGCACACGCAAGAACATGTGGGTCGCCTGATCCTGAGGTCTGTATTGGGTATGTGTAATTCTGGGATCTGTGCTTGGTACATAAAATTCTGGGGTCTGTGCTGGGTATGTATAATTCTGGGAGGGTCTGTGCTGGCTATGTATAATTCTGGGGGATGTGCTGAGTACGTATAATTCTGGGGTCTGTGCTGGGTATGTATAATTCTGGGTGTCTGTGCTGAGTATGTATAATTCTGGGGGTGTCTGTGCTGGGTATGTATAATTCTGGGTGTCTGTGCTGAGTATGTATAATTCTGGGGGGGTCTGTGCTGGGTATGTATAATTCTGGGGTCTGTGCTGGATATACATAATTTTGGGGGTCTGTGCTGCTGTTACATAATTCTGGGGGCCTGTGCTGGTTATACATGATTCTCGGGTGTGTGTCTAAAGTTTGGTGGGTGTGTATATATATATATATATGAAGTATGTGTGTGTGTGTGGTCAGGGTGTGTGCAGGGGGTAAATGAGGTGTCTGGACATACATTTCAATATTAACAAAAACTGGACAAGCTTTCAGAAAAATCCAAAATTATTTATTGGAAAGTGTCACATGACTTTAAATTAAAGTATCGGTGAGTACTTGAAAAGAGCATCCAGCTCAGCTGCCAATAGAGCCACAAAAAGCAATCGTGCTGCGCGCCATTAACCCATTGCAACGCCCTATTACCAGTAGAAATATGGGGAGAGTGTCCTAATTGGGCGCCTGTTCTGTAGTGTGTGGACCGTGTGTGCTGCTGCTCTCCAGAGATAATGTGGCAATGCACTGCTATTGCCTAGTACAATTTACATAAATGGAGGTTAATCTCTGGTTGAGCGCTTCTCACACGAGTAGGGTATTTTATGACCCTTCTACTGGGAAATGAGCAGTATTCTCTGGATGGCAACTTGTGCATAAATCCTTTGTAATGGGGGGGGTGGCTGGCCGTGAAGGGAGGAAGATGCGTTTGCGTGGAGCTCCGTCTCCTGCTTCTCTTTGAGGGGTCTTGAGGGTGACCCCACTTGCTTACTGGCCTTTTTTTTTAGTTCCCAGACCGGCTAGCCATTCGGGGGTGCTGTCTCGGGAGCCTGACTTGCCTCCCCTCTGGAGCCGAGTGGTTGGGAGGCCTGATCGCCTGCTGAGACACGTGGCCGGTGGCCATTTTGAGGCCTACTCGGATCAAGGACTTGCAAGTTCCTCCTCTACCTGTGGAGCCTACTGCCGGGCGAGTGTCTACTGTGGGCCACTGGGATGGAGGGCCCCCATCTCTCGGTCGCTCTGGATGGCGGCACGGCGGAGGTTACAGATGGAGCCTGGCGGCATGGTGCTCCCCCTCCCCCTAACATTATGCAGTTGAGTATAATTTCATACCTTGATACCTGTTTGGAGCTGTTGGGGGAGGAGGACTCGAGTCTGCTTACGCGGGGCACCTGGCGCCAGATGATGGCAGTGCTGTGCCGCTGCAGGGGAGAGGAGGCTGACCTGGAGTGTAGACCGACGGGGACCTCGCGAAACGGAGATCCGGTTGGTCCAGTGGAGGTGGCGGAGATGGCGGTGGCCTGCGATGACCCTGAAGGTCCAGATGATCATTGGCTGGCTCCTAGGTTTGCGTAGACGCCTCCTGCACTGCACGGCGTAGAGGAGCTGGCTACAGGCGAGTGTGCTGCTAAGATGGCGGGGCAACCTGGCGACGATCCCACTTTCGTAACCGCGGTGGTGAAGCCTCCTGCTGGTGACAGGCCGCCTCTTGGCGGGGAGCGACGTCGTTCACGGCCCTGCAATTTGTCTGCCTCCACAGATGAAGATATTTGGGGCTGGCTCGTTCGTCGGGCCATACAGGCGGTGGTTGGTCCCATAGGGGTGGCCTCTGTTGCTCTCTGGCTGGATACTGGATGAAGAGGTCTGCTGATTTCTCCCCCTGGTGCCTGGCCCCCTTTTCCAGTGTACCCCCCATACAATGACATTTTTGATGTCCCCCCATACGATGACATTTTTGATGTCCCCCCCCATTTGCTTTCATCTCTGAGAATTGTGAATTCCCAAAGTACAACACTGAGTGACTTTCTCTTAGGTCTTATGCGACATTTCACGAGGACTGTGTTTTTGCAGAGGTTTTTCTTTTTGATTTTGCTTATTCCCCCACATTTTTCTGAGATTTGCGGATTTCTGGAACCCCTCCTTTTCTTGAGACATTCCCGTTGACTTCCATCCCCCTTTTTTTTAGTGGCGTTTTCGGGTTTGCCCGGGGTGTGTCAGCGTGGCCTGGCACCCGACTTGGCCCCCGAGTACCTGGGCCTAGTGCCGCTGATCCCCCTGGCCTCCCGTGGTCCCTCGGGCTCGCGGGAACGTACCAGGGTAGGCACATTTTTGGCCTCTGCCACTGCCCCTGTTTCCCCCCCCTTTTTATTTTCCTGGATGTCTATAGCTGACGTTTTATTTCACGTTGAGCTTTTTGTTTATTTTCTCTGAGTGGCCACGCGAGGCCCTCACCTTGTTTGTTATTTTTCATCCGCTGTGCTTTCATTGAAGACTACCCCTGGCCCTGCGAGGCCCTCACTTTGTGATTGTATGCTGACTTGTTTGCAAAATAAAAATTGTCAATATAAGAAATCCTTTGTAATGGATCTTGTATTTAGGTGGTATCACGTTTTATATGAAGTATAAGGTGTGACCATTAAGCATAATAAAGTCTGTGGCCATGAACCTAATTACCTCCACATGAAGAGTGAAAAATTGCTTAGGTAGTGTAAACCGTGTAGTGACATACCTGTTTACTCAGTACAATTATATCAACTGTGTCTCTTGTTCACAGATTATGCACAAAATATTCTGTCATGGAGTGCTCTTATATGCAATATTGCACAGGAATATACAAAATATATGTAGCAAGTTATAATGAAATTGCAGTATCAGGTTGTAACAATTTCCAACTCACGTTGGCAGGAGCCGATATCACTATCACGCTCACTCTCATGCTCATATCTGGCCCATAGATACAACCATCTTCCCTTTCTCTTTGCATAACAATATGTACTATGGAATCTGTTTTTTCTGTCTTCCTTTATTAATATGAGAACTGGACCTGACACGGATGAATGGAAGGAGCAGCAGCAAAACAGTTTTCTCTCTGAACTACCGCCTGCAAAACTGAACTTTGACCACCAGGTGGCAGTGGTACATAAGGAACTGTGAGACTTTAATACAGGCAAACATTTCTTTATACCAAAACCTGATACTGCACTTTCATTATAACTTGCTACATGTGTTTAGTATATTTCTGTGCAATATTGCATATAAGAGCACTCCATGACGGAATATTTTGTGCATAATCTGTCAACAAGAGACACAGTTGATATAACTGTACTGAGTATATGAATGTCACTACACGGTTTACACTACCTAAGCAATTTTTCACTCTTCCTGCGCAAGTAATTAGGTTCATGGCCACAGACTTTATTATGCTTAATGGTCACACCTTATACTTCATATAAAACGTGATACCACCCAAATACAAGATCCATTACAAAGGATTTATGCACAAGTTGCCATCCAGAGAATACTGATCATTTCCCAGTAGAAGGGTCTTAAAATACCCTACTCGTGTGAGCAGCGCTCAACCAGAGATTAACCTCCATTTTTGTAAATTGCCCTATTACCATTGTTCCATCATTTGATCAAGCCGGTAACCGAGTGAGACTTTTGTCACTGCCAGTGCACGTTCATCCCTTCTGCTGCCATGAAATTGACTGTTCACTGCCAAACAACACAATACAGATGCACGCCACACCACAAAATGCACAAACAACGTCACACTGACATGTCAGTGTGACGTGGCCAAGGCGTGGCGCACATTGTCTTTTTTTGGTGTATGAAAAAGGAGCGTATAAAAGTGTGTGTGTGTATATATATATATATATGTAGTCCTGTGTTTAATTTGGCTCTGAGGACTGCAGCTGTTATGCCTCTAGGGGGAGCCAGAGGACAATGTATGGGAAAGGAAGGACCCAAGCTAAAAGAAACAGGAAGTAAAAAGCATGCATGCAGCGTGGGCAGAACAAAGTGAGCAAAGAGAGTGAGCAGTCAGATAAGAGAGATTTTCCAGGATCTGTGCAAGCTGGAGCACAGAGAATCAGCAGCATCCAGTGCTGGAGAGTGTACCTTGGTCTGCTGTATATTGTGCTGGACTGTTCAGGAGGCGAGTGTGTTTGAAGAGGGGCCCTGTGTTAAGGAGGCCGCAGGCAGAGGGATTTGCTGGTGGCATTGACTTCAGGCAGAGGAGATTCTGCATTCTGCGTGGGGAAGAATTGATCCAGAGGCTGCAGATTGCTACAACGTTCAAGAGGCCTTCTTGGGACTGTGAGCAACTGAAGTTGTGTGGGTAACGAGCATCTTTTCTCTCTGTCTCGCTGACAGCATTCTATCCATCTTTACACTAACTAAGAATCACACAGCTGCTGAGCGGATTTTACCCACAGCCTTTCCTGTACTGGCAGCTACGTTATGCTAAAAGGGCCCCATCTCTTATGTGCACCAACTGGTACCCATCATCGCTGTCATTAGGACGAAGATCAGGGTGGTTCCAGGTTGTTTGGGAGGGTCCTGGGTTGGGAGGTTAGAGAGCAGTTGGTGTGTCTAGTTAGCTACTGTATTACCTGAAATCCTTTTATGCTGCCACTTGCATTTCAATACAAGTTTATATTGTTTATTGTACCACTGTGTAGTTGTTATTATTAGGTTCCTGCCTGGGCAAACAGTCCATGCCATGGATGCCCAGACAGGTGGAGGCACTGCCAACACTATGTATCCTTATTCCCAAAATGCGGAAACTCAGGACCAACAGGTAAAGCAAGAAGATGTAACCCAGCTGGAGGGTGCCAGCGGGGGCGGCCCCCAGCGGCAAAAGAGCGTTACAGATGGAGGCACTGCTGAGATGAAAAAGGATACATTTTTCCACCTTACATTTGAGCCACGACCCACGGTGTCGTTTGTAACTGAGTGGGCTATTAATCAGAGGATACCCATATATCAGGCCCTGATGGTATGCAATATACCACCCCAAGGACAGGCTATGCAATGCATTCGCGTGTTAGAGAATCTTATACCAGAGACTATGGTGACCATCAAGGATGTGTTGAGAAACCAAACAGGAGAGAAATATATCCTGGTTTATGCATTGAAGGATCTCAGGAACTGCACAAAGCCAATAGGTCTTCATTTAAGCGATGAACTATCAGAGTTTTGTCCGATTGTATATGCCGGTGTCAAAGAAGAAGCAGGGGCCATTCCAAAGAGATGGCACCGGACATTACCTATTCCACCCCAAGAGGAGAAGAGGCTCCGTGTCAACCACATTGATTTTGTGGATGAAATACCGACCACGTCTTCTAGACCTAGCAATGTGCCAAACCCAACTGAGGCTAGTAATGGCGATATACCAGATGTACTCAGGAAACTCTCAGAGGCAATTGTGACAGCTAATCATACTCATAGCTATCGCAAGTTGAGGGTATTCTCAGGGATGCAACCCGTTCCATCGGGAGAAGAGAGTTTTGAAATATGGAAGCGGAATGCAGCACAATTGCTGGGCGAATGGACCTGTACTGATGCTATGAAACGACAGAGAATAATGGAGAGTCTGCGGTCCCCAGCTACGGACATTGTGAATGCACATAAAATCTTAAAAGGAGAAATTGAGTCTCAGGAGTACCTACTGGTATTACAACGAGTATATGGAGATGTGGAGGATGCCGAAAGTCTTCTTAATAAGTTCTATAATACCCGTCAAAAGAAACATGAGAGGTTGTCTGACTATGTTACCAGATTGCAAGTGTTTTTGGGAAAACTGATGGAAAAGAATGTAGTGTTACCTGCTCAAGCTCATGTGAAATTGACAAAACAAGTATTGCGGGGTGCCTTGTCCGATGACCCAGTAATTGTTACTTTGCGAGCAGGACTGACTAAAGAAGATTTAGATTTTATATTGCTCATAACCCAAGTGAAGGAGATCGAGAGTCAGATATTTTCTCCTGCCACCTCCAAAGAAAACCTGACGAAACCTCGGGAAAAAGAGAACACTGAAATGGCTAGCCTCAGGGAAAGACTAGCAGAATTAGAGTCTCAGTCACATCCTCCACGGTCCGAGCGGGATCCGAAAAGGGCAGAGCCCACCCGGCTGACTCGAAATCAACCAAGGGAGAGGAAATGTTTTACTTGCGGCCAGCCAGGACATTTTGCCAGGGAATGCCCTGCCCCTTCGGGAGAAGAAGACGGGCATGTGCTAGTGATAGGACCCCTGGAAGACAGTACAGTTTTCTCAAAGAAAATTAAGAAAAAAAAGGAGAAACTGGACTAAAAAAAGAGCTCCTCGTTTACAGGCCAATCCCAAAGTAGGGCCCAGGTCTATCATCCATGTACTAATCAATGGCATCTATGCTTCAGCACTGTTAGATACTGGGTCACAGGTGACTATAGTTTACAGGTCATTCTATGAGCAGCATTTAAAGCATCTGCCCTTACTGCCCACTGAAGAGATGCAGCTATGGGGCATGGGAGATCAAGTCTGCAAGACTGATGGAAGCATCAAGGTCGCCATCACCATTCCTCAGTTGAATACCGGAACAGAACAGAGCATGGAGTTGGAGGCCATAATCTGCCCAGATGTGAAGAAGTTTGTGCCCCCATCATACTCGGGACCAATGCCAGGGTGGTGCAGGATGTATTCAGAAACTACCTTGGGGGAACGAGGGGTGCTTCACTGGATCATCTGATGGAAGTTAGTCCGCACCTTGGAGAAGAGTGTCAGCGACTGGCATTGCAGGCTAAAGCTGGAAATGCCATTACATCGGAATTGGAGCTGTGTTCATCAGACCAGGTGAAACACTATCCCTACGGGCCTCGGCAACTCTACATGATGGAATTTTAGATGGTGGGCGACAATACTTAATTGAATCCCTTCCGGAGGATGACGCTCAGAAAGGATGGATGGTCATACCTGAAGTTAAAGACTGGAAGAACCACCGGGGGCAAGCCTTTCCGGTGATGGTGCAAAACCTAACTCACACTGAAGTGCGTATAGACCGGGGTCAGCTGCTGGGAGTGATCCACCTGCTAGACCAAATCTCCTCGATTATGGCAGTGACAGCTGAAGAGGGAAAGATGCCCGGGACTCCTGTGGATTTCAGTCTAGAGGATTCTCCCCTATCCCAGGAATGGAAGGATAGTCTCCGAACTAAACTCCAAGCCAGAGAGAGTGTGTTCTCCAAAGAAGAGATGGATGTAGGCTGTGCAAAAAGTGCCACCCATGCCATCCGATTATCCAACTTTGCCCCCTTTCGGGAAAGATCTAGACGTATTCCACCCCGTGACATACAAGATGTCAGGGATATTCTCCATCAGATGGAAGGAGCAGGGATTATTACAGAATCTCGTAGCCGCTATGCATCCCCAATCGTAGTAGTACGCAAGAAGAATGGATCAGTCCGGCTGTGCATAGATTACAGGACACTAAATAAGCGCACCATACCAGACCAGTATACGTTGCCCCGGATAGAAGATCTGCTGAATGCTCTGTCTGGAAGTCAGTGGTTCAGTGTACTTGATCTAAGGTCTGGGTATTACCAGGTACCCATGAAGGTAGATGATCAGGAAAAAACCGCCTTTATCTGTCCTCTGGGATTTTACCAGTTTACGCGGATGCCCCAAGGTATCACTGGAGCTCCCGCCACTTTCCAACGTCTAATGGAGAAAACCGTTGGGGATATGAACCCTCGAGAGTGCTTGGTGTACTTGGATGATCTCATAGTGTTTGGGAAGACTCCAGAGGAGCATGAGCACCGACTATTGAAAGTGTTGGATAGACTTGAAGCTGAGGGATTAAAACTATCCTTAGACAAATGCAAGTTCGCTAGAAGCTCTGTCACCTACGTGGGACATATAGTTTCTGCCCAAGGGGTTGCAACTGACCCGGCCAAAATCGAAGCTGTGGTGAACTGGCCCAAGCCGGATAATGTTGGAGAACTAAGGTCCTTTCTTGGATTCTGTGGGTATTACCGTAGATTTGTGGAAGGCTACTCCAAGATAGCGCACGAATTGCATAATCTCCTAAAAGGCTCTTTAAGTGCAGATGGTTCTAAAGTGTTATATTCCAGAGATTCCTTCGGGGAAAAATGGACCTCTGAATGCGAGCAGGCCTTCCTCACCCTGAAGAAGAAGCTCACTGAAGCCCCAGTGCTGGCTTATGCAGATCCTGAAAGGCCTTATGTGCTCCATGTAGATGCTAGTCTGGAGGGCATAGGAGGTGTACTACACCAGAGTTATGCTGAGGGACTGAGACCAGTTGCTTACATTAGTCGAAGCATAACAGGGAGTGAGAAGAACTACCCGGTCCACAAGCTGGAATTTTTGGCTCTTAAATGGGCAATAGTAGACAAACTTCATGATTATCTGTATGGGACAGAGTTTGAAGTAAGAACGGATAACAATCCCCTTACTTACATACAGACGACAGCAAAACTGGATGCCACCGGACATCGATGGTTGGCGGCGTTGTCGAATTACCGTTTCCATCTGAGATATAAACCGGGCCCCAAAAACATCAGTGCAGATGCGCTATCACGGCGACCCGGGCTTCCTCCTCATCAAGAAGAAGAGGAGTAGGAAGAAGTCCCTGGACCTGGAGTGAGGGCTCTATGTAATACGGCGGTAGTTGTAGAACACCCAGAAGATTTTACCGAACTTAGGGGAATAGACTCCATTAGCTGTTCACCTGGAGTTGTGCCCGAAGCCTTCAGTGCTCCCATTATTCTACAGCATTGGTCAGATATCACGACAGCGGACAAGCGGAGAGCTCAGGCTCAAGATTGGCATGTAGGCAATGTCATCAAGGCCGTGAAGGCGAAGAATCCTGACCTTCTGACCAGTCTTCCCTCAGGACTGAAGGAGATATTTCGGCGAGAATGGAGCAAATTGCATCTGGAGGAAGGGTTGTTGTATCGGATTATTGAGTACCATGATCACCCAGATCGCAAGCAGTTGGTGCTCCCTCACCGGTTCAGGGGATGGTTCTGAGAGCCCTACACGATCAGCATGGACATCTTGGAATAGACAAAACATATGGTCTAGTGCAAGATAGATTTTTTTGGCCAAAGATGAGAGAGACGGTGGAGCAGTATATAAAAACCTGCAAAAGATGCATACAGAGGAAGACCCTACCCGTAAAGGCTGCACCCATGGGCCATCTTAAAAGTAATGGTCCCCTGGATCTGGTCTGCATGGATTTTCTGTGTATTGAAAATGACTCTGCTGGCATTGGAAATGTCCTGGTGGTTACAGATCATTTCACACGCTACGCACAAGCATTTCCCACCAAAGATCAAAAGGCATTGACGGTAGCCAAGACTTTGTGGCAAAAGTACTTTGTGCATTATGGTCTGCCCAATCGGATACATTCTGATCAGGGCAGAGATTTTGAAAGTCGAATCATCAAGGAATTCCTGAGCTTGCTCAACGTTAATAAGTCAAGGACTACTCCCTATCACCCAGAAGGCGATGCACAGCCTGAGCGATTTAACAGGACCCTTTTGGATATGTTGGGTACACTGCCACACGTAGAAAAAAGAGCTTGGAGTCGGCATGTGGAAGCTATGGTGCATGCTTACAACTGTACGAGACATGAATCTACTGGATTTTCACCATATTTCTTAATGTTTGGGAGGGAAGCCCGCTTGCCCATAGATTTGAGGCTGGGAGTTTCTTCAGATGGGTCGAGTCTTGTCTCTCATTATCAATATGTCAAGTCACTGAAACAGAACCTTCAGAGAGCTTATGAATTATCTATTCAGTCTGCTGCTAAGTTGAATGAACAAAACAAGAGGCGCTATGATGCCAAAGTAAAATATAGAGAGATACAGCCCGGGGATAAAGTTCTTCTCCGGAATCTAGGGGTGCCTGGGAAACATAAGCTTGCAGATAGATGGAAAGACATTCTGTTTGAAGTGGTCGCCAAGTTGCCAGGACTTCCTGTATACAAGATCAAGGGACCAGAAGGTCGTATCAAGGCATGGCACAGGAACCATCTGCTGCCAGTGTTATACTCCCAAGAAGAGTTCCAGAAAGGAAATGAAGAGAGTGAGAATATATCCGCACCACCTGTAAGGGGCATGGAGGAGACAGTGCAAGACTGTAATGTGGAGAGAGCTAAAGAAAAGACCCTAGAATCCACTGACCACAGTGACGAGTGGTGGATGGTACAAGACACTTCTCAGCAGCCACCTCCCTCTCCTCCCATAGCCTCTTCTACATTGGATCCAAACAGCCCTAGTTTTGTGCCTGGGACCCCTGAAAGAGACTCTTGTATCATGGGAAAGCCAGGGCCTCAAGCCTCTGGTGACCTCCCCAACCCAATGGCAGGAGCCGAAGATTCCCAGGCACACTATGGACTTCCTCAGAGAGAATTGAGACAGGGCACTAGAGCGAGACAACCTCCCAGGGTTCTTACTTACGATCACGTTGGAGAACCTAGCTATGTCCCAGTGCCTCAGCTACACTGTAAAGTTGTTGATTTCCTGTATGCTTTTGCAGAAATGATGAATATGGGAACTCCTGTTTATTAGAGCAGACTTCAAGATAGTTGACAATTGTCTAGATAGGACTGTTATGCAGGACTGTCATGCAGAAATATATATGTTGCCGTTGTTTTTTTTTTTGTGTGTGTTTTGCACTTGGCTGGTCTTGCCAGTGGAAGGCAAGGAATTTTTTTCGAGGGGGAGAATGTAGTCCTGTGTTTAATTTGGCTCTGAGGACTGCAGCTGTTATGCCTCTAGGGGAGCCAGAGGACAATGTATGGGAAAGGAAGGACCCAAGCTAAAAGAAACAGGAAGTAAAAAGCATGCATGCAGCGTGGGCAGAACAAAGTGAGCAAAGAGAGTGAGCAGTCAGATAAGAGAGATTTTCCAGGATCTGTGCAAGCTGGAGCACAGAGAATCAGCAGCATCCAGTGCTGGAGAGTGTACCTTGGTCTGCTGTATATTGTGCTGGACTGTTCAGGAGGCGAGTGTGTTTGAAGAGGGGCCCTGTGTTAAGGAGGCCGCAGGCAGAGGGATTTGCTGGGGCATTGACTTCAGGCAGAGGAGATTCTGCATTCTGCGTGGGGAAGAATTGATCCAGAGGCTGCAGATTGCTACAACGTTCAAGAGGCCTTCTTGGGACTGTGAGCAACTGAAGTTGTGTGGGTAACGAGCATCTTTTCTCTCTGTCTCGCTGACAGCATTCTATCCATCTTTACACTAACTAAGAATCACACAGCTGCTGAGCGGATTTTACCCACAGCCTTTCCTGTACTGGCAGCTACGTTATGCTAAAAGGCCCCATCTCTTATGTGCACCAACTGGTACCCATCATCACTGTCATTAGGACGAAGATCAGGGTGGTTCCAGGTTGTTTGGGAGGGTCCTGGGTTGGGAGGTTAGAGAGCAGTTGGTGTGTCTAGTTAGCTACTGTATTACCTGAAATCCTTTTATGCTGCCACTTGCATTTCAATACAAGTTTATATTGTTTATTGTACCACTGTGTAGTTGTTATTATTAGGTTCCTGCCTGGGCAAACAGTCCAAGCCATGGATGCCCAGACAGGTGGAGGCACTGCCAACACTATGTATCCTTATTCCCAAAATGCGGAAACTCAGGACCAACAGGTAAAGCAAGAAGATGTAACCCAGCTGGAGGGTGCCAGCGGGGGCGGCCCCCAGCGGCAAAAGAGCGTTACATATATATATATATATGCCTGACTCCATAACAAGACATCTGACTCTCTATGTTTAGTGTATTTGAATGATTAACTGCTCACTGATACAGACAAGCATGTGGAAGAGTACTTCACTGATTTATTACTGCATAAAACTAAAACACAGAGACATACACACAAGAGACACAAACTACACATAAGAACAAATGCACACATTTACTATGCTGCCATCTGCTGGATGGAGGACAGCATAATACCTCAATACATAACACTCCTCCCCCTCCCTAGATCTCAAAGTCTTTGAGGTAACTGGGAGGGCGAGTATTTCTTCTTGTGCGCCAAAGGGCCATGTTTGGAGCCGCTTCGAGGGGACTATCAGTTGGACCAATTCCTACTTCCTGTGCTCTCTCAGATGGACCGTCAGAAACGGGTTCTGCAACAGCAACTCCTGGAGAACTTGCACTGGTATCATCCAGTAGTTCACCAACATCTGGCAACCCAGAAAACCCAGTAGAACGGGAACTACCAACTGGCACAATTTCATCACTCCGCTCCCGGATCTGATAGATATGCTGTCTTAATATTCTGCCATCAGTAATTTGTACCTTGAATGACAAAGGTCCTGTAGCCACAAGCACTTTTGCAGGTATCCATTTAGGTCCAGAAGCATAGTTTCTGACATAGACAGCACTGTCAGATGCAAACAACACTCTCACAGTAGAAGCATTAGAGTCCTTATTGAATTGCAATTCTTGCTTCTCTTGTAACTCAGATGTCAGATCAGGATGTAAACAATCTAAACAAATTATTAGACGACAGTTCATAAGGAGCTCTGCTGGGCTACAGCCAGTGCTTGAGCATGGTGTCACATGTTGTTGCAGAAGGAAACTAGCAAGTCTATGATTCCAAGCTCCTTCAATAATTCTATTTATTGAGTGTTTGGTGGTCTGCACCATACGCTCAGCTAGACCATTTGATGACGGGTGAAATGGTGCAATCGTAGGTTGCCATAAAGGTTTTGAATTCAGTTGAGGTAAACTGTGTTCCATTATCAGACACAATTGTATCAGGCAGCCCATGTGTAGCAAACAGACTCCTTAAGACTCTTATGACAGTGGCTGAGGTAGCAGATGTAACTGAAACAACTTCGAGCCATTTTGAAAAGGGAATCAACAACTAAAAAAAAAATCTGTCCTTGAAAAGGGCCAACAAAATCTACATGTAAACGTGACCGAGGTGACCTAGTCACTTCCCACGGACGTACCGTGGCTTTAGATGGAGCATGACGAGTGGATTGACATGGTACACAGTTGTTTACCCACTTCTCAATAACTTCATCCATTTTAGGCCACCAAACATAACTTCTAGCTAAAGCTTTCATGCGGACTATTCCAGGATGTCCCTCATGGAGAGCATACAGTACTTGATCCTGTCCTGCATTTGGAATTATCACTCTGTTTCCCCATAATAAACAACCTTTATAGGCAGATAATTCATGTTGACGCACTATAAATGGTCTGAACTTCTCTTCAACTTTCGATTTTGGCCACCCCCTCCAAACCCAGTTGAGCACACGGGCCAGCAAAGAGTCTTTAGCCGTCATACAAGCAATGTCACCTGCATGTAAGGGAGGGTTCAGAATAGATTCCAACAGAAGAACCTCAAACACCGGATGAACAAGGAAGTCCGTTGAAGGCAAGGGTAACCTGCTTAACCCATCAGCACAAGTGATATCTTTGCCAGGAGGACGATATTGGAACTGACAATCGTAGGTGTTTAGCATAAGTGACCATCTGAGCATGCGTGGGGAAATAATTTGAGGTGTTGGAGAATCTCTGGTGAACAGACCCAGTAAAGGCTTATGGTCTGTGATAATGGTAAATCTCTGCCCATACAAATAGTTATGAAACTTTTTCACACCGGACACAATAGCTAAAGCTTCCTTGTCAATTTGGGCGTAATTCCTCTCTGTGGTAGACATGGTCCGCAAATAAAATGTAATAGGAGTCGCAACACCATTTCTCAAAGTGTGGCTCAATACAGCCCCAATACCATATGGAGAAGCATCACAGGTAAGGGAGAGTGGCTTTTCCAAATCATAGTGTACAAGTACATTGTCAGAAGATAACAGCTGTTTTGCAGCATTGAAGGCTGTAGTATGAACATCAGTCCACTTCCATGGAGCATCTTTATCCAGAAGATGATGCAAAGGTTCAGCAACAGTGGCTTTGTCAGGCAGGAAAGAATGGTAAAAATTAAGTAACCCCAGGAAAGCTTGCAGTTCTGGTTTGCTTGTTGGAACTGTAGCTCTATGGATAGCTTCAACCTTAGAATCAGTTGGATGAATGCCATGTGCATCAATTCTGTAGCCAAGGAAATCCACACTGCTTACCCCAAAAACACACTTTTCTTTTTTACGTTTTAGACCAGCAGCCAGGAAACGTTTCAACACAAGTTGTAGCTGTGACGTCAAGGACTGTATGCAGTCTGCTCCAATAAAAACATCATCAAAATATCGCACCACACCTGGAAGTCCAGATAAGAGGTCCTCCAGTAATTTCTGGAATATGCCGGGAGCAATAGAAACCCCCAAACGTCTGGCTCAGAAAGCACCTTTGTGTGTTATGATCGTTTGTGCGTCAGCTGCTTCCTCATACACAGGTAACTGCTGGTAAGCTTGTGCCATATCCAATTTGGCAAATACCTTTCCTTTTGCCAAAGTAGTAAGGGTGACGGAACGGCCGCCCCAAAGTTTATTTGCATTTATTTTTCTTTACAGTTCATTGTCTGTATATAGGGTAGAGTGTTTGTGTTCTGTGTGCCCTATTACCTGATGTCTGTGTTATATTAATATTTTCTTATGTGTTTATTATAGAGTATTGTTTATGTGTACCTTCTCTCTGTATTAGCTGTCTTCTGTAGATTGAACATTTCTGTAGTTACCCCCTCTCTGCATATTGTATACTTACTGCTGTAAGAAGACTCCTTGGTCTCCCTCTAGTCCTAGCAGACTGGTTAGATAATAGTGCATGTGTAAACACTCCATTGTGTTGAATGTCTTTTCTATTGTTCAGTGGCTGGAATCTTATCTGTTATCTGTAATGTATTCTGGAAGAGAGGGGTTATCTCCACTGTGTTTTACCGGTGTGTAGTTGAAACCAAAGCCAGTCTCCTTTTGGATTTTGAATCTGCAAGAACTCCTCACAGTTTATGTATCTTCTACTCTGTGGATACAAGCACCATCTTATACAGTGTAAAGGGGCGCGCAGACAGAGGGTACCGAGCGTGGGGGTACCCCGATCCATAACACTGGTTGGCAGCACGGTGGGATTGCCCTTTCCAGCTGGAGGGAGGTTATGGACACCTAAAATGCTGAATGGAGAGCGTCTACCTGTGCCTGAAACGGATAACGCTTAAAGAATTGGTAGAGGTTCAAGGACTGGCAACAAGCAGCAAACCGAAACCTGCCCTCATTGTTGCCCTAATGGAGGATGACCGTGCCAGGTCAGCCGCGTCCCAAGCCTCCGTAGAAGAGATGGAGTTTCAAAAAGAGATGCGGATGAGGATGGTATACTTTGGCCCTAACCCATCTGCGGAGGTCACTCGAGCCATCATGGATGATGTCAACACTTATTTGCTTTCAGAAAGAGAATGCAGAGATCGCCAAGCAGGGATGCGACCACCCGGGGAGCAGCACCAGCTTCCCTGAACCAGGTGCCCACAGCCCGTAAAGTCCCATACTAGACTTTCCAGACGTTTGTGGAGGCCGACGACGACATCGATGGGTACCTGCAGGATTTTGAAAGGCAATGTAATCTGCAAGAGATTGATGCAAGAGACTGGGCACCCATACTGGCCAGCAAACTCTCTGGTCACGCAGTGAATGCCTACAGCACTGTTTTAGCTATGGACTCCAGCAACTACGACTGAGTCAAGGATGTCCTACTGACCAGGTATGCATTTATGCCAGAGGCATACCGCAGGTGTTTCCGAGACTTAAAAAAGACTGAGAAAAATACCCATGCGGAATGGGCTTGCAAACTGCACCGAGCAACATTACAATGAATACAAGGGTGCCAGGCTGACTCGAGAAAGGATGTAATGCAGTTAATGCTGCTAGAACAATTTTACAATGGCATCCCAGCAGAAACCCAGGAATGGGTCTGAGACCATGGCCCCTCACAATCTCGGAGGCTGCCCTCCTAGCGGATGAGCACCATGATGCCAGGAGGCACCAACGCCATACCCCCGAAGCTCCAGCCCTGTCTGCCTCCCATGCCCAGTGGGGCCACAGGACAACCAGGAATGGGAGGTGAGCCACCCTCATTGGGATCCCGTTCGGATCCCAGATCTGGGGTTTGGTGCTATGCATGCAACCAACTGGGACACGTGAGGAGACAATGTTCCATGGGTAACCAGCGCCCTCTCGGAGCTCGACCCAGCCCCCCTCCACAGCCTCGGGCCACAGTTCATTGTTGCCACAAAGTGCTTTTGAAGTATCTATCGGGGGTGAAGAAACTTGGGCCACCCTACACGAAGTGAACCCCGTGCAGGCCGTGGCAGAGGACAACCGCCAATACCACCGACAACCGGTGTGGATTAACGGGAAACAAGCCCATGGTCTTCTGGACACCGGAGCCACCATCACCCTGGTAAAACACTATCTGGTCCGGGATGCAGACAAAACCAACGGGGTGGTCGCAGTCCAGGTGGCTGGAGGACTACCCACAGCCCCTTTGTTGATTGTACATTTGTAGTCGGCACAAATTCAGACATCACCATTTGGCTTCAATACTGGAACTATTGTGGTTCGCCGGAGTGGCACCGTGTCAAGCTAAAATGAACAGCGGATCAGGTGACTGGACCTACATCGCTCTCTTTTCTGCCCTATGGGACTTTACCAACTCCCGCTTCTCCTTCGCTGATGGGATGACCCATCCTTTGATATGGAACCAAGCTCCCTCACCCCCTGTTGGTGGTTCGTACTCGATACGATCTCATTGATCTGGATATTTCCTTTCCCTGATATACCAGGGATAACCCCGCGTGGGTGTTTACTCTCCTGATTTTCTACCTCGCATTATCCACGATGGCGAGTTTCACCCCGTCGCACTGCGGGCTCGCAGTGTTTTCTTGTTACTGTAATTTTCTAAAAATTTTCCTCTTTTTTTTCTTTTCTTTTTTTTTTGGTTCGTCTGGTTCCTTATTCCCCTCAGCTCTCTTTTTTTTTTTCTTGCACAGGTCCCTTGGAGGCCTTACGCTTCTTACGAGTTGGTGATTATCTGCATTGTGGGGGTGGGAAGAGAAGGAGGCATTCACCAACTGGTGCTTCCCAATGTTTATTACCTTTACATTGATTGATGGGTTCTCCTGAACTGAAATTTTTCTCCTTGAATGTTAGAGGTTTGAATGTTCCTTTTAAACGACACTGCCTTTTCCGAGATTTGCATAAGTATAAACCTGCGATAGTGTGCTTACAGGAGACTCATTTTCATTCTCTCGATGCCCCCCGTCTTCGGTCTCAGATGTACCCTGAAGCTTATCACTCTATGTCTCCTACAAAATCGAGAGGAGTCTCCATCCTTTTTCATAGAGATTGGTTGTTTCAGGTTGCATCTCAATACCAGGACAAGGAGGGGAGAATGTTGATATTGACTGGCTCTCTTAATGATGTTCCGGTGACTATTGTTAATTTGTATGTCCTAGAATGTTAACCAGTTGCAGTTCCTGAGGAAAGCCCATAAAAAACTTCAGTCTCTTAGCCAAGGCGCTGTGTACATATGTGGCGACTTCAATATGACTCCTTGCCCCATGGTTGATAGCCAGGCCCTCACTTTGCATATTCCTGGTCCCTCGCTGGTTGCCCTTAAAATTCAATATTCCCTCGATTGGCGTTCGGAATCTATCAAATACTTAGGCATTTTCCTAATGAAAAATAGGAGCTCCATAGTTAAGCATAATTTTCTCCCTCTTCGGCAATCTATTGAAAAACAACTGCAATCATGGCACACAGTGGAACTGTCCTGGTTAGGCCGCATGGCTTCCTTAAAAATGTCAATCCTTCCGCAAATCCTTTATTATTTTCGCAATATTCTGATTTTTCTCCCAGCACATATCCTCTTGCGTATGCAAAAACTGCTATTTGCCCATATCTGGAAAAGCAAGCCCCCTAGAGTCTCGGCTAATATGATTACAACCCCTAGAGAGAAGGGTGGCCTCGGCTTCCCTGACCTGTTGAGATATTATAGAGCTTCCCTATTAGCCCAATTACTAGCTGCACTGCACGCTTCAGAACCTCCCTTATGGCTGCGTCTGGAAAATGCCGTTATCACCCCTAATTCGGTTCGTGACTTTATGTGGTATGACCCTCTCCCTAGAAGTAAACTGGAAGGGATACTTCCCTCCTCTTATCTCTCGGTCTTGACCTGGCGTCACTGGGGCAGACCGTTACTAAAACCGTTTCGGCTGCTCAGTTTTGCACCTCTTAGTTTTTTAAGTAGACTATCTCCTGACCTATGCCTTGCCCCTTGGACGCTTCAGGGTATAACCCTTGTCCAAAACCTTCTCACTCCAACCTCTATTAAACCATTCCCAGACTTGGTACAAGAATTTGGTACCCCCCTAAATGAACTCTTTACATACCTTCGTATTAAACATATATTGTTAACGCACAAGGTCGGGTGATTTCAGTCACAGATATTACAGCTTTCCACAGACTATGCTTGGGTAAAAAAAAACTACTGAAACCACTGTCTCTATGTTACCGAAGCTTAGTATCCCCTAGTAAGGAACATAAATTACCATATATGTTGAGATGGGAAAAGGACTTAAATTTATCATTTTCGCGTGAGGACTGGTTTTATGCCACGACTTCGGTATATCGATTATCTAAAAGCACTGGCATGAGAGAAGCACATCTTAAGTTATTGTACCGCTGGTATCTTACCCCTGCTCGACTACACCATATTTCCAAGGGTACAGATGTTTGCTGGCGTTGTTTAGCAGACAAAGGTTCTTTGCTTCATGATTTTTGGTCTTGCCCGAAAATTAGCCCTTACTGGGCCGACATCCGTTGCCTGATCAAACTATGTACCTCGTTAGATATTCCTCTCCAACCGGAAACCTACCTATTACATTTTATCCCCGTTAACATTCAAATACCACCTAGAGGGTTGATCTCTGCAATCTTAGGGGTTGCCAAATTAGTGTTGGCTAGTCACTGGAAATCTGCCTCTACCCCCTCACTCTCAGAAGTCCTGAACCGTTTAGATAGTATCTGTAAATATGAGGAAATGTTCGCTTCGGCCCATAACACCCTTTCACAGTACCGGGCTACCTGGGAGGGTTGGGTATCTCACAGATCCTCCAAGGGAGTCTCTTAAAATCTCTTACAATTGCTCTCAGCCTGTCGAACCGTAATTTTTATCCTTTTGTTTTCCTTTTGTTTTTGGTTTTTCTTTTCTTTCTCTTCTTTCCTTCTTCCTTCTCTCTTCCTCTCTCGTTTATGCTTACTTACTGTATTTGCTATTTACTATAGAATGTAAAATGTACCGAATAATGCTGATGACCATCCACCTGCACATATGCGACTTATATTGCTGGAGGGTCCTGCGCGGCCTCTGTTGTCATTACTATATCTTTGTATTTAAACTTATGATGGTACTCAATAAAAAAACTTTATATTGAAAAAAAAAAGGATATATGTGGATAAAGGATCCATTGGCAGCCATGTACATACCCTCAAATTAAAGCTGACAGTCTGCAGTTAAAGCACATTGTGTTTGTTTCATTCCAACTCCATTGTGGTGGTATATAGAGCCAAAGATGTTAGAATTGTGTCGATGTCCCAATATTTCTGGACCTGACTGTATATATATATATATACACATATACACACAGCAGACCCCAGAATTATATATACACCAAGCAGACCCAAGAATTATATATATATATATATATAATATATATATATTTATATTCTGGGGTCTGCTGGATATAAATAATCTGAGCTCTGTGTATGGTCAGTTTGTGCGGGGGTAAATGGGGTGTCTGGCCATACATTTCAATATTAAAATAAACTGGCTTTCAGCAAAACCCAAAATTATTTATTGGAAAGCATCACATGACTTTAAATAAAAGTTTCCAGCTCAGCTGCTAATAAGCCACAAGAGAGCAATCGTTGTGTGAGTTATTAACCCATTGCAACTCCCTATTACCAGTGTTCCATCATTTGAACAAGTTGTAACTGAGCGAGACCATCGTCACTGCCAGTGCACACACATCCCTTCTGTTGGCGTGAAATTGGCTGTTCACTGCCAAAACAACACAATACAGATGTGCGCCACACCACAATATGCACACGTAACGTCACACTGAAACGTCAAAGGTAATTGTCAGTGTGACGTTGCCAAGGTGTGGCGCACATGCACATTGTCATTTTTTTTTTGTCTATGAGAAAGGAGCGTATATGTACATGCATCTTTTTTTTTATTAGGTAATGGGGGGTAGTGGAATTCGTGGGTGAGTTCCCTCAGTTTCTTTCCCAGGACTTGACCCCTGGCGAAAAGTACAGTAATATTGCTCTACCAATTGCTAATAACAACGCGCTAAGTGATTTTTCCTGTTTGTAGCGGTAGTCAAAGAACCTGTTGGTCAGGCACTAGACTGAATTTACCTGGCACTAACGCAAAAACATGCTGACGCTAGGGTTAGCTCACACCAGGTGATAGGGCCATAAATAAGTATATATAAATAAGATTCCAAAACCCCAGAGTAATGTGATGTACTGATGCCTTTTTAATGTACTAACCTGATACATAAACTCAATATTTTATTTGGCGCAGTTCGGTGGTGTTCGCCAATGTCCGATAACTGCTTCAGCGACTCCCTATTTTAGCAAATTACAGTGACCATTCGCTAAATAGGAAAGTTGCAATATTTTCAGTGAAATTAATTCCTCAAAATGTGATGAAAAGCAAAGGATCTAAAGATGAATAGACCCTTTAGAATCTAGCTTACATAAACCCAGTGAAATACAATAAAAATAATAAGAGTATGGCATGTAGCTACCTATTAACCCCTAAAACGCCATAACTCAAGGGGAAAAAATAAAATGTATACTGTGAGGGATGAAGCCTGCCCATTAACCCTTAATACGCAACTAAACCAAGGCAAAACCAAGTAATACACAGTGTAATATATAGTCTGAACGTTCACCCCTTCACTGCTGAACCATTTCAACCCTGTGCAAATGTTTACGTGCACCTTATGTTTTAGTTTTTTATGACTTTACTGTAGACTGAATATGGTCATGTTGGATATCGTTGGAAAGGCTGGAATCTGCCCTTTTCAATGACACTGATAGCGTCCATATATAATGCACAAGGACGGAGATACAGCTGTCCGAATATGTGGGGGATGCTGGATGCTGATTTCTGGTGGGGGGGCACATGGGGGGGCAAAGAATAACCTAGGGGGCAATTGCTCCCCTTGCCCTCCTGTAGAGACAGCTATGCAGCCTCATATACAAGAGCTTCCACTTGTGCTGTAGTAGAAGTTAAGTTCTGTTTTGCAAGCAGTCTCCTCTGCCGCGCTTCATCTTGTACACCATACACAAGCCTATCCCTTAGCAAGAATTCGAAACTGGCACCAAAATTGCAATTTTCAGACAGCCTGCTCAGTTCTGCAATGTATGCTGCAATGCTTTCACCTGCTTGCTGATTTCGTCTGTTAAAATGGAAATGCTGCACTGTTTCCGATGGAGTGGCTGCAAAATGATTTTTTAACAGTGCCAGTATGTCTTGAAAAAAGCAGTCTTTTGTTTTTTTAGGAAAAATCAGTGAGCAAACAGTATCAAAAGTCTTAGATCCAATAACTATCAGTAACACAGCTCTTTTCCTAGCAGCATCGATCACCTTGTTAGCTTCCAAGAAAAATTCGAACCTGTCAGCATATGAGTCCCATGAAGATGGATTAATCAGATCAAACTCCTCCATGTGTCCTAGAGAAGCCATATTCGGGATATTTGTGAATGTATATGTCTGAATAAAGTTCAGCTTCCTCACTCAGGGTGATTTCTGTATGTTTTCTGCAGTGTTCTGTTACGGAGATCCCATCTTCGTCGCCAATTTAGGCTAATGTCAGACGAACGCAGTCTGAGCGCACACTGTGTGCGTGCACAACGGATGTATGTTCTGACGGAAGACACGGTAGACACCACACAGTCCATTTTTTATGACAGATGTAGAAAAAAAGGGAAATATGGGAAACAAAATGAATATGAAAAAGGATATGAAAAGTCATTTTGTGCGTCAAGGTGCTGGACATCGCAAATGCGCTGCGTCTGACGTCTCCTCATCACGCACACAGAACACTACGTGGACGTGGTGGACATGGTGCACTCTGCGCGTCCGTGTTAGCAGTTTTACGTTCTTGCCTAACTTGCGTCCGTTTGCCACGTGCGTTGTGCGTGCACAGTTCGGTGCAGACGCACTTAGGGCAATATTAATATAAAATAATACCCAGGACATACTTGAAAACGAGAGAAATCTCAATGTATCCTTCCTGGTAAAATCCTTTATAAATAAATAAATAAATATTACAATGTTGGTGCTAACTTAACCAGAGCTGTTGTAAACTTAAAACCTCCATAGGCTATAATGGCTCTGGGAAGTTTACAACAGCTCTGGCTACTTACAACTGGTTAAGTTAGCACCAACTATGTAATAGAGCCCTTAGGCTAGGGTCAGACGAACGCATTTTTCATGTTGTCCGTGAAAAAGTGCGTTCGAACGAACGTACGTATTTTTTCCCGGAATACGCGATAGCGGTCATACGATGCGCCTTTTCGTCCGTGATTTTGTACGGATCATCAATAAAACACTTTTTGTGTCTGGACGTTATGTTAGCCGGACAATAGCAGCGTCTGACGTCTCCTAATCACACACACACGCCGCTATGCGGCCGCAGCGCACTCTGTACGTCAGTAGTAGCGGTTTGACGTTCTCGAAAAAATGCGTTCGTTGGCCACTTGCGTTGCACGGATGAACTTTCGTGCGGCCGTTCGTCGTATGTTCCCCGGCATTGGACGTCATTTGCTGCTAGCACGGCCGTGATTTCGTGCGGCTAAACGCACGTGAAAAATGCGTTCGTCTGACCCTAGCCTTAGTGTGTGGGTCTCTATTGCTCATGATTCTATGCTACGACGGACGTTAAACTGTGCGGCAACACGGACGTGATCACTGCGTTCGTCTGACACGGACCTTAGTGTATTTGAATGAGTAACTGCTCACTGATACAGACAAGCATGTGGAAGAGTACTTCACTGATTTATTACAGCAGAAAACTAAAACACAGAGACATACACACAAGAGACACAAACTACATATAAGAACAAATGCACACATTTACTATGCTGCCATCTGCTGGATGGGGGACAACATAATGCCTCAATACATAACACTATCAGGGTTATTCAAAGAGATCCGAATTGCTTGAGAAAGGTAACCGAACACTGAAAATCAGCGTTCGGTTACCTTTCCTGGCCATTCGGCTATCCAGAGAGCAGGCAATTCGCCAAATCCTGGTGAATTGCCTGAACATACGGTGCCTGCACATTCGGTGCCTGTTCGAGGGCAGTGAAATCCCCATGAAAAAGCACTGCTTCAGCTATTCAGAGAACACAAACCAGCAGTGAAAGGTTCCCGAAATGCCCTGCCATTCGGTGGTTTAATTCGGCAAATTTATTCAGGAGAATCCCATAGGCTTCAATGTTAAAAATATTCCCGTTTTAATTCAATATCTAATAAACCGTTCATTATAAAATTCTGCAGTAAAAAGTCTCTTTATTTATAGATTTTTTAGGATACTTTAATCATTTTTCTTAAAAAAAAATTTTTTTTAAAAGTCTGATTTTTAGATATATTTTTTTTTAAGTTTACTTATTTTTTCTGTAACAGCCCTTTTTATTATCATTCCCCGGACCTCATGTGCAAATTTCAGACATTTTCGCTCAGTAGTTTCTTTGCAAACAGCGTTTCATTTTCACAGATTCATACAAATGGTTTTGCTAATTTATTCACCTCCCTCGTCTGCGGTCTCAGCTGCTTCGGCTGAGTGCGATCGGCTCCTGCTCGGGCTTTTTCTGTGGTTTTCGGCAGGTTAATCCAGATGTTTTTGGGGGTTTTCGTCGTGCATTCGGTGGGTTTTGCGGTTAGTTTTCGTCAGGTTTGCGGCGGCTTTTCCCTGCAATTCGGGGACCCTGTGGTGCTTGCTGAATACACCGCAGGGTCACCGAAATGGGATCGGCAAAAGGAACCGAATTGAAGAGAACGAAAAGTCACCGAACATGCGGTGACTTTTCGAATCTCTTTGGATAACCCTGTATGTGTACTCATCTTAAGCTACGGCTAAGGACTGGAGAAAGGCAGGGGAGTCTGCTGGGGTAGAACACGGGGAATTGGCAGAGGTAACCCGGTCATGGTACAGAGATCTGGTATAACCAGATCAGCGGGTTGTGGACCTTTAACACAGTCAAAGACTGCCCGTATAGGTAGGGCTGGAGGTTTTTGAGGACCCATACCAGGGCCAGGCATTCCTTTTCAATTGCTGCATATGCCCAATTCTTGGGGCAAATGTAGATCCAGATCTTGTAGGGTGGCTTATCCAGAAGCATGGTTCCTCAGGGCTGGAGCCATACTAAGCAGTTCACAATATATATATGTAACAAATGGGATGGATACTAGGAAAAAGGAACATAAACAAACATGGTGTAACCTGATAGAACGATGTGAGCAGCCCTCACTGATACTATAAAAATGTACAAAAATATAAACATTTAAACGTAGCTGAAACCTCCTCAGAAAGAAAACTTATACGGTATGGTATGGTATCAACAACACCATCGTGTACAGAGAGACAAGCAAATGTTTTTTATGACTGCACAGGGACAGTAGAACCACTAGTTAAGGATTCTTCTCCAGCGTTTTGGTGCACTGACCATGATGTAGTTCTGAACCATCTGATAGGATGCATCACTGGTCTAGTGTGTGTTTGTGTCTGAATGGGGCCTGATCGATCCGTCTTCCTCGAAGAAACTCCCACAGGTTTAATAGTTCCAGGGCTGTTAATATACAGTGTAAAACATATCCAATTTCCGTCTACTTACGATAGTAGGTTTGTTCCAGACGGTTTGCTGGCAGTGTTTGATTGCGCCACACTGGAAAGCGGTTTGGATGTTGTCGCACCAGACTGGCGGGCCTTTGATACATTGTTCTGTCCCCAACAAAAGGGATGCAGACACTGCAAGAGAAAACAGCAAGGTCAGACAGCAAAAACACAAACAGATAGTATAATAAAACAAATCCAAGGACCTACTGATGGCTCCCATCCTTTCAGTAGAGTTGCAAACTCCTCTTGTGGCTCAGCTGCTATGACTGCCTTCTGTGCAGTAACGTTTCATATACTATGTAAAGGAATCACTAATGTGGAGGCAGATGGAGAATAATGAGTTCCAAGATCATTCATTTTCCTCTCATGTAGCTTAATAAGTGATAAATGTTAAGTGATTTTGCATCAGAGAAATTGACAGGCTGACAGGAACCCTAACATACCACCACAGTTGCAGACATACACACATTCACACACAGCCACAGACAAACACAGACCCCGACACTTCCTCCCACACACAGACTGAGCCTGACAATCCTCTCCATATACCACTCCTGTGGAGTTCTTACTGTGGCCATCCCTCCTTCCTTGGTGTTCCAGTGCAGCAGCTGGTGAAAGGAGAGCTCAGCATGCAGAGGCCAGGATCAATGTACACTAGGACTGCTGCTCTAGGTCTTACTGTGGCGTGGTGCAGCATGGGGCAGCTTGCAGCAGCACAAAGTACTGCAACTGCTTGCTCCTCATCGCCGAGGCTTCGGAACTTGTTTCCACAGCTCCACTCTTTTTGTTTTTCTTTTGACATATTAGTTTTTTGAAAAGAGAACATAATAAGGTGTAGAAACACATGTTACATGTGTTCAGTAGTAAAAGGGTGGGTAGGAATAAAGAAACAAGATCGAAAAGTAACACATTGACAACTATATCAATATCAATTTAGACTTCGAGATTTAACTTATGAACAAAGGGAAAACAAGCAGAGTGATTTAGCGGCGTAGATCAAATTATCGCTTGGACCGATCTTATGCAGCAGCAAAGGTCCAGATACACTCACTCCCAAAATGTATAAAGAGTTCAGTCATAAAATAAATGTATAGTCCTTGCGCTTGCAAAGGTCCGGATCAAATTATTTTTTTAAGTGACCTAAAAGATATAAAACGGGACATACTGTATATTGTGCAGTATATCCCAATCACTGGTCATTTATATAAGTGATACTGGTTCAACTCACTCACTCACATATAGCTGGCTCTAAGCTGTATTCACAAAAGATAATGGGTGTAGGATGGTTCTCCTCCCCGATATATCAGCTCCCACAAACTTGTCAGTTTGATATATAAACTGGTAACAGACCTTGCAGGGCTCCGATGGGGTCAAGGAACACACCACATCATCTCCATACAGCAATAGGATTTAATGAATAAAATTCAGTGCAACACACTAACGCGTTTCGACCATAAGGTCTTTATCAAAGTGCAAAAATAAACTTGGCAACTCACAAAGGTAAATGTAATTCAGCCCATCATCCTCCAAGAATTGCCATGCGGCAGATGCCCAAACGATGTTGAGTCGGTATCACATCCATCCTATGATAAACGGTCTCGGAATAAATGATAAACAAGGATGGCACCAAGCATCAAAGTGTATACGATAAAAATGTATTTGACTTACTCTTCAGAGTAGTTAAAACAGCATAGCAGTACTGGAGGCGACAGGATAAAAACAAACAGCTCAACGCGTTTCTACCACACCGACAACACCGACAATAATATAATTTGCAATATGTTCTCCTTTGAGATGGTGCCAGCGGCTCTATAACATAGAGTTATGAAGGGTGGTTCTTTTATATTTTTTTCGTGTTTTGTTGCATGTTGCTCTGTAGGATGGGATGTTTTTCTGGTTGTCCCCCTCTAGAATGGGGCTGGCTGCTTCAGAGTGTGGGGGAGCTGGACTCTGTTGGGTCCGGTGGGCCTACATCCGTGTGCGGTGGTTCCCTGGGGGCGGAGGTGACGCTGATCTTGGGAGCCAGATTTGGGGCACTGGTGTCATTGACATCGGGCGCCGGACCGCGACGCATGTGTGGCGTGTCTGGTGCAGCGGGTGTCGAGGATGAGGGGTGCCGTTGTTTTTTTCTGGTTGCCCTCCTCCAAGATGGCGCCGGCAGCTTCAGACTGTGAAGGGCTGGACTCACTATATCCTGCGGACATAGATCAATGCATGGTGGTTCGCAGGAAGCGGAAGTGACGCCGATCATAAGCGCCTGAATTATACTACTGATACCACCAATATGGGGGCCGGACCACGACGCATGCGCAATGTACTTAGTGCGGCGGATGCCGCATGTGAGGGGGATTAGATGTCAGGTGGGACCAATTTTCTTTAGATGTCAGATTATAAAAAGACTCACATTGGGGGATGATGGTTATAACATTCATTTTTTTCCTGAGGAAGACCTTGTGTGGTAGAAACGTGTTGAGCTGTTTGTTTTCATCCTGTCGCCTCCAGTACTGCTATGCTGTTTTAACTACTCTGAAGAGTAAGTCAAATAAATTTTTATCATTTATTCCGAGACCGTTTATCATCAGATGGATGTGATACTGACTCACATCGTTTGTGCATCTACCCCATGGCAATTCTTGGAGGATGATGGACTGAATTACATTTATCTTTGTGAGTTGCCAAGTAAATTTTTGCGTTACCTAGTCTGAGGGATATTACCCTATATATTTTATTCTTTCATTTCATATACAGTATATATCCCCCCATTTTTTAAGCTTTATCAAAGTGCATCTGTATAGAGATGATTCGGTGTGTTCCTTGACCCCATCGGAGAACTGCAAGGTTTGTTACCAGTTTATATATCAAACTGACAAGTCGGGAGCTGATATATCGGGGAGGAGGACCATCTACACCTATTATCTTTTGTGAATTCAGCTTAGAGCCAGCTATATGTGGCTCTCTAAAGAGTGAGTTGAACCAGTATCACTAATATGAATGACCAGTGATTGGTATGTTCTGCGCAATGTACAGTATGTCCCATTTTATATGTTTTAGGTCACTTAGAAAAATAATTTGATCCGGACCTTTGCAAGCGCAAGGACTATATATTTCTTTTATGACCAGACTTCGAGATTTGCCATTTCCTTTAATACGTAGGCTAAAGTTTCTGTATTCCTCTTGTCAAAAGCAGTTCTTTTGGAAAAGCAAATTGTCCTTTCAAGATACCATCCAGGACTCTCATCCTTCCCGCCCCCACCCATATAACAACCTTCCTATATATCTTTGCTCTCAACCACCGTACTATTTATTAAATTACAAAAATAGAAAGGTAGGCAATCTTTTTCCCGCTTAGATCAGCAGCAACTATTGGTTGGTGATAGTATAGGTTGTGTATTTAAAGGAAGTGACAACCAGTAGGTGTTAGGAGCCAACTGAGGAAGTCATATGAATATTGTATTGTAGGTGAAACGCGGTTTGGCATGTTTTTATTTTTATTTTAATGATTTTATGGAATAAATAACTCTTTTTTTTCTATCCACTGCTGACAACATCTGTACCGAAGCGGATGTGGTTTTCTTGGAGGTTGTACCCAAAAAACAACTACCTGGGCGATTATTCTAGGGACCTGGATTAGGTTCAGGACCATGTGAGTGTTTCCATTTCCCTTTATCATTGCCTGTGTTTATAGTCTGCACTATGTTTTCATATGTTTTATTCAAGATGTAAAATAAACAAATGGACCTAGGGGGCTGTTGGGTGGCCAAGTTAAGTGAGACATGTTAACGATTAATTGGGGAGCAGAAATCTTGGAGAGTTCGCACACTTAATGTTTTAGGACTTACTCTTGCCCTTAGTTAGTGACCCACCATGGACGATAACCATATGGGCTACTTAATGGAGCTACTGACAGTGGATAAGGATTCCTCCACAGGACTATTGGACAAAGGTAGCGAGCAACTCATGACGGTAAGTCATAAGGGTTGAAATGGAAATTCAATGTTAATGGTCAGGACAATAAGCCCTGGCTTAGCATGAGGACACACTGTCAGCATGGTCCCATCAGCCAGTGATACCAACGTTGTGTACAGGCGTCCATTGCGCCAGCATGTAGAGTGATTTGACTCGCGGAATCAGACATTTAGAGATCACACCTCCCCTCTTATCAGCTGGTTCTAGGTATTTTTTTTTTTAATTCTTTATTTTAGAGGTTTTGCATAGTCAGACAAAAAAACAGCGTTGAGATAGTGGCCACGCAGGGCCGCATAAAGCCATCTAAGTAAATACAGGGCATCGGTATAAATAAAACAACATCTACCAATGGTCATAATGAATCATCTGCAATAACACGCTGAAGGGCTAACATGTCCTTGATAGAGGACAGACTCATAGAAATAAAAGCATACTCAAAAAGTGCCCAATATGTCTCATAATAAGGGGGGGAGCAGGAGAAGGACATCAAAAGAACTAGAGTATGCATCGTATTAAAAGGGAGGAGGAGGGAGAAGGAGAAAATAAAAAAAATTATTTAAAAAATTATATAATACAGAGAGAGAAAAAAAAATTAATAATAATATGGCCAAGGCCAAAAAGTGACATTCCCGGCACAAACCTCATAGTCCAAGGACCATGGGGAAGGCCAAGGAGTGGATTAGTCACGAGGCCAGGGCAACCGAGGATACTCCTCTGTACAGTCCAAAAATGCCAAAATAGCAAAAGAGAGGGAAAAAAAAGGGGGGCATAGGAGGGGGGGGAACGGGGGGAGCAATCTCTCGAGCAACAAAGAACTTGAAAAGAACTGGCTAAACCAAGCGTATGCGGAGTAACATTGCCTCAAAAAGTCCTAGTAGAGAAAGCAACAGGTAATGTCCTAGACAAAAAGAAAATTAGCCTGGTGAAGTAGTCGCCGGATCCTGAGACAAGCCAATACTGGCTAGCATCGGCCAAGCCTCGGCCGGGTCAGAGATGATGCATGGTATGTTCCCGTGGGTCACCACGAGCGAGCCAGCCAGCCCCCAACGGTAAGGAACCTCTTTAAGACGGAGAAACCCTGTCACCAGTCGAAAGCGACGTCGCGCCAGCAGGGTGACAAACGGTAGGTCTTGGTATAGTGACATCGTCGCCCCTTCAAACTTCACCGCCGTCCTGGCCCCAGGA
Organism: Leptobrachium leishanense; assembly: GCA_009667805.1. Taxonomy (NCBI): domain Eukaryota; kingdom Metazoa; phylum Chordata; class Amphibia; order Anura; family Megophryidae; genus Leptobrachium; species Leptobrachium leishanense. Next base: position 126,861,820 of record CM019068.1, read on the forward strand.
GCTGACATAATCCGAGTCTTAGTCGCTACGTCCTGGGCAATCGCAATAATATCTCTAGTGGAATCTCTGGGGGCCGTCGCGGGCTTACGGATCCGTGAGGCTGAGACGAACAGTTCTGAAACATGGGGGGCAATCCTATTATATGATGAGTGAGGCGATTTACATAGGAAAGCAAATCAGACGTTGGCACCGACTCCGGGGCACCTCGGACTCGTATGTTGCGTCTGCAGTGTCTAGATTCCAGGGCCTCCACCGAGCGAGTCAGTAAGTCGACTTGGGATCGTAAGGTGTCAACTTGCGATGTAAGTATATTCTGCTCCGCAGCTACATCCGAGGTCTGAGCCTGTATTGCCACCACTTGAGAGCGCACCGACGCAACTTGGGACCGCAGTCCAGACACCTCCGTCATCCACAGGGATTTTATTTCATCTATAAACCGGCGGTAGTCTCCCATCGTGGTGGGACGAGCGTCATCTATCTCCGTAGTAGGGGTAGTAACAGTGCAGGGTTTCAAGGAAGGTGGACAGGCCTCCAAAGAGGCCTCTGTTCCCACAGAGGCATTCGTCTCCCGGATCACATTCTCCCGTGGCGAAAGTACGCACCTCTGCGGTACCTCCACGCCACTGGGTGAGGGTATTCTATCTCCATCAGAGGGACCCCGTACAGGGCCTGCAGCAGGTCCCACGACCCCACATGAAGCCGCAGCCGCTGCTTTCCTCAGTTTCTGTGCTCTTTTTTTTGCGGCTTTTCCCTTCGCTGCACTATCTCCCCGTGACAAGGGAGCCAGCCAGTCTATTCCTGCTGCAGTATCTGTGGGCTAGGAACCATCATCCTCATCCGAGGAGCCATAGCCTGCAGGGAGCATCGGTGATGGGACCGTGCTACAGGAGAGTCTGCTGCTGTACAGGGAGTCTCTGATATCCCTCTGACGAGGGCCCTCTGAGACGTCCCGGTGGGGCTGCAATTTCTTACCCATCCGCTGTGTATCAGGAGGTAATCAGGAGAAACGGCTGAGCTGACCTGTGGGAAACTCCCCGGCTCCAGAAAGAAGACTGCTCTGTCTAGGCCGCACTAGGCCCAGATCCTGTCGGCCCAGAAATACGTCGTCTATCACCCGGCAAGTCGCAGTACCGGAGTCCAGGGGCAGCAGTGGATCTCAAGTTCACCAGGAAACCTGGTTTTAGCCCATAAATCAGAGGAATTTCAGCAATAGAAAACAGATTCTCAGAGGAGCTCTGAAGCATGCAACCACTCAGTTCAACAGCTAGCTCCGCCCCTCGGTTCTAGGTATTTTAACCACCAGAAGTCTGATTGAATTCCACCACAGCATCCATCCCAGGTTGGCTATCTGTCCTAAATCAGGATAGAGAGAAAGTCTATCTAGGAGAGAAAGTCTAGCTTGGCATCTTTAAAATACAAAGGCTTAAGTATTGGCACCACCTGATGTTCAATCTTTAAGTTATTTTAAATAAGAAAAACAGTATCAGATAGCAGCAAACACCATCTGGTGGTCATAGAATATATGCCATGTATAAAGAAGCAAACCAGGAGAAGGCAGAATAAAATAAGTGTCTCTCAAAATATCATACAGTTCCTTGAGACCAGCAGCTGTTCCTCACAAAGGGCGGTGGTATATCCTTTATCACTCCCACCGTTAGGTAGAAATTCCAGAACAGAAGAAAGTGCGAGATCAGCGCTTCCCTCACTATACAGGGCTAGATTTATAACTAGGCAGAGTAGGCATGTGCCTACAGGCGCCTGCAACAAGGGGGCACATTGCTCTGTAAAATAAAAAATATATATACAGTATATATTTTTTTCAATCTCCAATCATTTAGACTGTATCTCTGCAGCCCTAAGGGCTAGAGGGACATATGAGGTGCCATTTGAAAGGCCAGATTATGGCCTTTCCAATGGTACCAAAGCTAAGCAGGTTAGATTTATGTAAAAATAAAGTAACAAAATCTTATTTTTCTCTTTTTTTTCTAGCGCAGCACTATTATTCAGTTTAGAATTATAAAGTGGAATGTGTTCTAATTCACCAACTCGTTTCCCACATTGCCAGCAAGCGCGGAGCTGATAATACAACACATTTTTTCGTCGACAACCGAAGCTGTGGCACTGCAGTGAGTAGAGACTGGGGGACTTTGGAACCCGCATCTCTGAAATGTACACAGCACAAGGTTAAGAGAGGTGTCATTGGAAAGGTCAGAGTCTGATCTTTACAATGATAACAAACATGACCATGTAATGTGCATGTAGCAGGTGCCTCTCAGCCCAGCTGTGGCCTTGTATCTCCACTGCAGCCCAGACTTAAACAAACACAGGCAGGTTCATAGGTACACATACAGCCTGTCAGTAGCGGTGAGGGAATCCCCCCTCCCTTCTTTGTTGTGCAGTGAGTGACAGGCATTCACAGAAGCAGCTGCCTACATAGCTCCCTCCCCATCTATTCATTGGCAGAGGAAGCTGACTGATCCAGGGAGGACTGGGAGAACAGCAATGAATTTTGGGACATGTAGTCCCCAATAGTGATAGGCCGAACACCCCCGTGTTCGGTTCGCATTCGAACTCGACCATTTGAAAAAGTTTGAATTCGAACACGATTCAAACGCAGTGCAAGTCAATGGGTCTCAAAAGTTTGAAAATTAAGGTTCCCTCCAGAGGGCATATATGCAAGATGTTGGTCATAAAAGGTGTATGGGGGTCCGGGTACTGCCCTGGGGGACTGGAAACAATGAAAAACTAATTTTTAAAAAAATGTTTTTAACCATTTCACCGCTGTGCGCTGAGCTCATTTTTACCACTTTTGCTCTAAACGCGATTTGAAGCCATGGGAAATGTTTGAGCAACAACAAGTGGGAAAAATTAAGATTTTAACACAAACGTTAACGCTCACTTGCGTGAGCATTAACGTTTGCTGCGGTGTTCACAATGGGGCATCTTGGTTAGAGGCTTCATTCACTGAAGGTGATCTTACATTTCTACGTCTCACATAGCCTAATGCATTTTCTTTTGATGTATATTATGTTAACTCTGTAATATCACTGTATATGTGTTTGTATGTGTGTGATACATATATATTACACACACATATATATGTGTATATATATATATATATATGTATATGTATGTATAGCACACAAGTGTATCTTTATATATATTTGAATTGTTGCAATGCTATCTGAATTCTGCATTCCACTCCCTTTTTCTACATTTTCTACCCATTTGCTCTAAATCTGCAATTCTACCCAATGTCTCCTGTTCAACGAACCTTAACTTTTATTGCCCCCTACAAACTCCCCCCTAAGTTCCTGGACAATTTCAACCCAATGTGATGCTATTTGCAATCTTGATTTCTCTTTCAGCACACACCCCATACTCAGTCAGTGTTTGTAGCAGGCCCTTGCAGAGAGCAGCTCATTACCCTCATCCAGCTGGACTTTGCGACTAGATTTCCTACATATTTATTTTCTGTTAATCTGTATATTTGTGTTGTTTTTTTAATATCTTGCATTGTATTACTTTGTATTTCTGTAACTGTAACACTTCAATGTTCTTGAACCCAGGACATACTTGAAAACGAGAGAAATCTCAATGTATCCTTCCTGGTAAAATCCTTTATAAATAAATAAATAAATATTACAATCCAAACGCAAAAAGGTTATATAACCAAATTTGTAAGAAGAATAATTAATGCAGCATATGAATCCTCACACTGCCGGGCAGCACCTCTACAGTATAATTAATGCAGCATATGAATCCTCACACTGCCAGGCAGGGCCGGCGCTAGTGTAAGGCGGCTGCCTTACTGTCCTGGCTTGCTGTCAGTGTGAGGGGTGGAAAAATTCTGTTTTTAAAATACCGGAAGCGGAGCTATGAATGATCTTCAGACATCAACCCCAAAGCTTAGGGTGCGGCCCTGCAGAAGAGTCAGCCTGCGTGCTTCCACTGTAGTGTGAAGGAGGACTGGGCAGAGAGGCCTAGAGAAGATTTTTAAAAGGTTTGAATAAAATGAGGGAGGGTGTGTGTTTGTAATGTTCTGCTGGGGGGGGTGTAATGTTCTGCTGGGGGGGGTGTAATGTTCTGCTCCGGGGGTGTAATGTTCTGCTGGGGGGTGTAATGTTTTGCTGGGAGGGGTAGGTGTAATGTTCTGCTGGGGAGGTGTGTGTGTAATGTTCTGCTGGGGGTGTGTGTGTAATGTGCTGCTGGGGTGTGTGTAATGTTCTGCTGGGGGGTTTGAGTAAACTGATATCGGTACATTACTGTGAGGTTTATTGCTGTGAAGCTCTGTGATACGCTCATACACACTGCACATTACTGTGAGTTTTATTGTTGTGGAGCTCTGTCATATGCTCATACACCCCGCACAGTACTGTGAGGTTTATTGCTGTGGAGCTCTGTCATACGCTCATACACCCCACACATTACTGTGAGTTTTATTGTTGTGGAGCTCTGTCATACGCTCATACACCCCGCACATTACTGTGAGTTTTATTGCTGTGGAGCTCTGTCATACGCTATATGAAATGAATTTAAGGGGGGAGGGGGTGAAAGTAATTAAAGGGGAAAAATGAATTAAGGGGGAGTGAATTGAATTAGAGGATGAGGACCCTGCTGCCAGTCTGCTTCTGGAGACCTGGAGTCGGACAGTGGACCACAGCAACAGAGTGAGAGTGGTAGGTAGCAGGATCACAGGGAAACACTGGGAGTGGCAGGCAGTTTGAAATATGTGGGTATATTGACACAGCAAGACCAGGGGGCACCACCAGGCCACATTGCAAATTTGTGCAGTGCCTGGTGCCCCTCCTACGCCACATTGCCAAAGGAGGGGACCACACACTCTGTAGATTGGCCCTGTGGCACAGGAGGGGCACCAGACACAGCACAGATTGGCAATGCGTGAGGACACCAAACACTCCCGATTGGCATGGCACGGATTGGGTGGAGTGGGGCACCAAAACGCAACTTCGCCTGAGTAAACAAAAATGCTTGCACCGGCCCTGCTGCCGGGCAGCACCTCCTACAGTCTGACGCTAGCTTTAACTGGCGCGTTGTGTGCAGCTTCTGAGAAGATACGCTATTAGTGTAGCGGGGAAGCTGGCTGTGCATTTTGCATTGCTCCCTCTACACTAATAGCATGTCTTCTCAGAAGCTGCACACAGCGACGGTGTATGCAGCTTCTAACAGCATGGGAGATGGAGGTTGCGCATGTTGGTGGATCCAGGAATCAGGTGAGTATTAGAAAGAAAAAAAATAAGGTTTATTTTATGTTCCCGGGGACATTTAAAAATGTCCACGGATTTTTTTTTTTTTAAATGTGTCACCTTACCTTAGCCTGATGGTCAGTGGGGGCTCCCTAGATCCTGGTTGTGGGGGGGCGTCTGCTGTGGCCGCAGGTGCAGTTGCTCCCTCCCTGCCCCGCCTCTCTGCCACATGCACCCGGCCGGCCAGCCCGCACAGTCGCAGCTCTGTCATCGCTCCTCAAGGGGGTCCTTGAGATGCCCTGGCGGGCAGCCCTCTACACTGCCTGATTAGAGGGCCACGTCTGCCTGATGTTTTAGCAACAAGGTGTGGGAAATGTTGAATACCATAGGCTTCAATGTTAAAAATATTCCCGTTTTAATTCAATATCTAATAAACTGTGGCTTATAATATTCTGCAATAAAGAGTCTCTTTATTTCTAGATTTTTTAGGATTTATTTAAGCATTTTTTTCAAATTTTTTCAATTCTTTTATTTTTTTCGAACTTTTTGCGATTGTCCCGAAAAGTTCGCAGTTCGCGAACTTTCGAACAGCCGATGTTCGAATCGAACATTGAACCAATTAGAACCGGCAGCCCATCCCTAGTCCCCAACACAGATGGCCCACTATAGTTCCTGAAGGGGGAATCTACACATCCCAGCAGCCCAGAGGCAGAGGGGAGATCTTACAGTGTGGCGGCCTGCCTTTTCCTGAGGAGACAGTATGAGCACGTGCCTGTGGATGTGAGAGGAAGAGAAGCCAGGCCCAGGAGTTTCTGAGAGACCACGAGGAGAAATAGAGAGGCAAGCTATCATCATTATTATTATTATTGTTATCATTTATATAGCACCAACAGATTCCGCAGCGCTTTACAATAACCAAAGGGAACGAAATACATATAAACGGACTTAAGAAGGAAACAAGAGGTGTAGAGGGCCCTGCTCTTAGGAGCTTACAGTCGAGAGGGATTGGGGTTGAGGAAGACAAGAGGAATTTTAATCGATAGCAGGGGGGGACTGAGAACTAATGGGGCCCCTGGGCAATAGGAGATCATGGGGCCCCTTGTGTTACACTCACAGGAGGCCACACCCATAAAAATCCCCACCCACTACAACACAACACCCACATGTACATTATTGTGCTCACACATGAATATATATATTTCCCCCAGCAGCTCACACGTGGATATATATATTGCCCTCAGCAGCTCACACATGGATATATATTTCCCCAGCAGTTCACACATGGATATATTTGCCCCCAGCTCACACGGATATAGTGCCCCAGCTCACATGGATATATATATTGCCCCCAGCAGCTCACACCTGGATAAATATATATATTTTATTTTTTTTGAGAAAGTATTTTACCAGGAAGGATACATTGAGATTTCTCTCGTTTTCAAGTATGTCCTGGGTGGCGAGTATGTATCGTTAAGTGTCTTGCCCAAGGACACTTACTGGAGAGAGGCTCTTGCCGGGATCGAACCCATGTCTCCACAGGCTCTCTCCATTGCCCCCAGCAGCTCACACATGGATATGTATATTGCCCAGCAGCTCACACATGGATATATATTGCCCCCAGCAGCTCACACATATGGATATATATATTGCCCCCAGTTCACACATGGATATATATTGCCCCCCCAGCAGCTCACACATGGAAATATATATTGCCCCCAGCAGCTCACATATATGGATATATATATTGCCCCAGCTCACACATGGATATATATTGCCCCCAGCAGCTCACACATGGATATATATTGCCCCCAGCAGCTCACACATATGGATATATATATTGCCCCCAGTTCACACATGGATATATATTGCCCCCAGCAGCTCACACATGGAAATACTGTATATTGCCCCAGCTCACACATGTATATTTTTGCCCCAGCTCACACATGGATATATATTGCCCCCAGCTCACACATGGAAATATATTGCCCCCAGCTCACACATGGAAATATATTGCCCCCCCCCGCTCACACATGGAAATATATTGCCCCCAGCTCACACATGGATATATATTGCCCCCAGCTCACACATTGAAATATTTTGCCCCAGCAGCTCACACATGGAAATATATTGCCCCCAGCTCACACATGGAAATATATTGCTCCCTGCAAGCCCAGCAACCTCATTCCCATAATCCCTCAGTGCCTGTCCTCTTTCTCCTGCGCCCTCTGGAACGCTCGCTCTGTGTGCAACAAACTCACAGCAATCCATGACCTCTTCCTTTCAAACTCCTTCAACCTCCTAGCTTTAACTGAAACCTGGCTAACTCCCTCTGACACGGCCTCCGTTGCTGCTCTCTCACATGGCGGTCTACACTTGAGCCATACCCCCAGACCGGGTGAGAGAAATGGTGGCGGGGTCGGACTCCTGCTCTCTCCCACCTGCACCTACCAGCATCTCCCTCCACCCCCATCCCTCTCCTTCTCCTCCTTCGAGACACACTGCATCCGCCTGTTCTCTCCTCTGGCTCTCAGGGTGGCAGTCATCTACCGCCCACCGGGACCAACCTCCCAGTTCTTTGACCACTTTGCTACCTGGCTTTCTCACTTCCTGTCTTCTAATCTTCCATGCCTAATTCTCGGGGACTTCAACATTCCCATTGACGATCCTTCCGCCCCTGCTGCCTCCAAACTTCTTTCACTCACGTCCTCCCTTGGACTCACACAATCCTCCCTCCTCCCTACCCACCGCGATGGTCATGCTATTGACCTTTAGGGATGTGCATTTCGGAATTTCGGAATTTTCACAAAATTTCCCGATTCGTGTTTTCGGATGCGGCCGAATTTCCGAAAATTTTTAGATCCGAAAATGGCAGATCCGAAAAGTTTTCCGAGCCGAAACGAAATATTTTCGGAATTTTCGAATGAACTTGAAATGTGTCAAATCGAAATTTATTGCTTTGAAACGAGGAGACAGACGTTCCGGAAAAAAGAAAATTTGCGAAGTTACGAAAAGTCGATACAAAAAACGAGCAAAGTGACACGAAAATACGAAAAAGGTCGATATTCCGAAAACATGTACAATTCCGAAAAACGAAAATTTCCGAAGTTCCGAAAAGTCGATACAAAAAATGAGCAAAGTGACACGAAAATACGAAAAATGGTCGATATTCCGAAAAAAATATGTACACGAAAAACGAGTCGAACCGAACCGAATCGAAACAGAAATCAGTCGAAACGAGCCGAATCGAAAAGTTTAAAAATCCGAAAAATCGTACCGAATCGAACTGAAAAAAAATCGGTGCAAAAGCCTATTGACCTTGTCTTTTCCAACCTCTGCTCCATTTCTGAGTTCAAATGTCGCCCTTTCCTCATCTCTGACCACCACCTTCTCTCTTTCAACCTATCTGGACTTCCTAAACACCCTGCTCCCCCACCCCGCACACACACTCGCAGAAATCTACATGCTGTGGACCCCCATCAATTCTCCAACCTACTTCACCACCTCCCTCATACCTCATCCTTCACCTGCCCTGATGCTGCCACTAATCACTACAACACCACGCTTATCTCTGCTCTAGACACTCTTGCTCCTCTTCGACTCTGTAAGGCCCCACGCCGCCAGCTTCAGCCCTGGCACACCCTCCAGACTCGCTACCTGCAAAGATGCTCCTGCACCGCAGAGCGTGCCTGGAGGAAATCCCGCTCTGAAGCTAATTTTGTTCACTTCAAGTTTATTCTCCGGTCATACACCTCTGCCTTCCACTTGGCCAAACAATCCTTCTTCTCATCTCTTATATCTACGCTGTCCTCCAACCCTAAACGGCTCTGGTCCACCTTCAACACCCTCCTCTACCCACCTGCACCTCCCCCCACAGCTGCCTTCAGCGCTCAAGACCTGGCAGACTACTTCCTCAGTAAAAACTCTAACTATCAGAAGCAACATCCCAACACAAGATAGTTATCTGCCACCTCCACTCCCACAGGTCCCCTCTGCCACCCTCTGCCGCTTCCTCCCAGCCACTGAGGAGGAAGTCAATTCCTTATTGTCCTAATCACATCTCACCACGTGCCCGCTCGCCCCCATTCCCTCACATCTAATAACCTCCCCTCTCCTCCTCCCTCACCCCTGCTCTCACACACATCTTCAACCTATCTCTCTCCACTGGCTCCTTTCCATCCGCCTTCAAACACGCGCTAGTTACCCCTTTACTAAAGAAACTATCCCTAGATCCCAACTCTCCATCCAACTACCGCCCTGTATCCCTGCTTCCCTTCACATCAAAGCTCTTAGAAAAACTAGTCTTCAACCGCCTCTCCCTCTTCCTGTCCTCCAATTCCCTACTTGACCCCCTGCAATCTGGCTTCCGTCCCCTACACTCAACTGAAACTGCCCTCACCAAAGTCATCAACGACCTCCTGACTGCTAAAAAACATGGCCACTATTCTATTCTCATCCTGCTTGACCTCTCGGCTGCTTTTGACACTGTTGACCACCCCCTCCTTCTACAGACCCTCAACTCTCTGGGTCTCGGTGACACTGCACTTGCTTGGGTTGACTCCTATTTATCCAACAGGTCCTTCTGTGTGTCCTTTGCTGGTAACTCCTCCTCCTCATTGCCTCTATCTGTTGGTGTACCTCAAGGCTCTGTCCTTGGTCCTCTGCTCTTTTCCATCTACACCTCCTCCCTGGGCAAAATCATCAACAGCTTTGGCTTTGATTACCACCTCTACGCTGATGACACTCAGATCTACCTCTCTACCCCTGATCTCTCTCCCCCTGTCCTCTCAAAAGTCAGTGACTGTTTATCTGGCATCTCCTCCTGGATGGCCTCCCACCACCTAAAGATCAACATGTCAAAGACTGAACTCCAACTTATTCCTCCCTCCAATGCCTCCCCACCTCCTGACTTCTCTATCACGGTGGAGGGTATCACCATCTCCCCATCAAACCAAGTTCGCTGCCTTGGAGTTACACTTGACTCTGCTCTTTCCTTCATCCCCCACATCAAGTCTCTTTCCTCCTCCTGCCGATACCAACTGCGTAATATTTCCAGAATTCGGCCATTTCTTACCGCTGTCACCACAAAACAACTCATACACGCCCTGGTAATCTCCCGACTCGACTATTGCAATAATCTCTTATCTGGCCTCCCTCTGTCCCGCCTCTCCCCCCTACAATCCATCCTGAACGCCTCCGCCAGGCTAATTCACCTCACCCGCCGCTCTGTCTCTGCCGCTCCCCTCTGCGAGTCCCTTCACTGGCTCCCCATCCACTGCAGAATTAAGTTCAAAATCCTTATCCTTACCTACAAAACCCTCACTAACTCAGCTCTCCACTACCTGTCCTCACTAATCACCAAATACACCCCAGCCCGCTCCCTAAGGTCAAACAGTGACCTGTGCCTAGCTTCTCCCCGCATCACCTCTTCCCATGATAGACTGCAGGATTTCTCACGCGCAGCCCCCACTCTCTGGAACGCTCTCCCTCGTACTGTCAGACTTTCCCCTAACTTCTCTTCCTTCAAACGCTCCCTGAAAACATTCCTATTTAGGGAAGCCTACCACCCAACTCACTGACGCAACCATCAATCACTCTCACCTTACAGTCCTCTCCTCCTGTTTACAACCTCAACCCTCCCAGATTGTGAGTTCCTACGGGAATAGGGCCCTCATCTCCTTCTGTACTGTTTGTCAAATGTTGTTCAATGTATTGTAACCCTGTCTATACTGTGCTTATTGTACAGCGCTGCGGAATATGCTGGCGCTTTATAAATAAAGAATAATAATAATAATAATAATAATATTGCCCCAGCTCACACATGGAAATATATTGCCCCCCCCGCTCACACATGGAAATATATTGCCCTCAGCTCACACATGGATAAATATTGCCCCCAGCTCACACATGGAAATATATTGCCCCCAGCTCACCTCTCCTCTGCCAGGCCCCTTCTGGAAAATATAGCCGGCTGCCGCGTGTTCCTACGAGCGGCCGCAGGCTTGAAACACTGTCGCTCACGTGGGTTCCACCAGCCAGCCGCAATCTCGCGAGATCACGTGGCTGGCTGGTGGAACCCACGTGAGCGGCAGAGTTTCAAGCCAGCAGCCACTCGTAGGAAGCACGTGGCGGCTGTCAATATTTTTCAGGAGGGGCCTGGCAGAGGAGAGGTCCACACTCATGGCAGGGCCCACTGAGCCAGCCAAAACTGGGCCCCCACTGACCCGCGGGCCCTCAGCGAGTGCCCAATGGGTCAGTCCACCCCTGCTCAATAGCAGGATCAATACTGCCAGTGGTTTGGGAACTGTGGGGCCATAGAAGCAGCTTCAATCAAGTGTGAGCAGGAGAGCAGAGGGATGAGTTGCATCAGTGATGTGGTACGCTAATCTGAAGAGATGGGTTTTGAGGGAATTCTTGAAATCTTCATCCTGTTTGGAAGATCGTGTGGTCTGTATCGCTTCCATCGTCATCCATTCAGTTGAGACAGCGATCAAGCTACCAATTTCTGGAAGGAAGATATAATGAGTGCATCTAATGGTGAGAGACCTTCTGCCATCCTTGTGTGAGTTGATCTTGCTAACTTGATTAGATCCTATTTACTGCCAATGCAGCTCTACGTGAAGGAGGATCACTACAGTTGTTAATCTTTGTTACCCTGTGACACTTTGTGAAGATTTCACTTTCCATACTGTGGATTACAAATATTGCTTCACAATAAAATGTACCCAACTACCGAATTCAAAGGGCCCCAACGCTAGCAGACTTGTGTTTGTGTGTAATTCCCACTGACTAGTGGTTATTTTGAACATATAAGACCTAGATAGGTTCTTAATGTCAGTTATGTTACTTTTAGCTAATAATTGAGCAGTGTTGATGTATTGTGTAGCTGACTGTTTCGTTCACCCATCACTCCGCTGAGTGGTTGTATTATATTATTTTCAATTAATGTTGTTGTACTGTTAATCATTTTATCGCTTTTCAGGGCTTATCGTCAGTTCTAATAAAGGACTTCTAAGAGTACAAGCAGTGTTTTGGGGTCACTTGGATCCAGGAGGGGAGAGGTGAGTGATCACTGGTGTAGGAAAGAAGGCCCGTATACTACAGCGGCCCTTGCGGGGGTAGCGCTACACGTAAATATAGATATATTTTTTTTTTTAAGAAGTACTTGCAAAATGTATTTTTTTCTCTGTTCTACGGCAGAGGCAATATATGCTTTTACATATAAGACAAACAATGCCGCTGCACTAATTCAACTAAAGCAACAGGTAATTTAAAAAGTCATTTTGGCATGTTTTTTGTTGTTGGAAGGGGTGGGCACACCACATTTCTGTGCCTACAGGCTCCTGAGATGCAAGTCCGGCCCTGTCAATACATATGTCGTGGTGTACCGCCAAAGGAATATATATATTCCAGAACCAGTATATATATAATAAAAAAGGTATTTATTAAATAAATGTTAAAAACAAGAGGGTGGAGTCGGCGCTCAAGCTGAATGGCCGTGTTTTGAGGAGCTCCTCCATGGATGTCTTCTATAGCAGTCTATTGAGCGCCCTAACGTCACCCAACCGCCTTTTCGAGAACCCCGATGGTTGCACTTGAGTGTCTTGGCTCCTGACTTGAATCAACTGCTGTGCACACGTTTGTGGTATTTGCAGTTCGGGACCTTCTCCTGCGGCCTACTATCGACGGCTATCTTAGGCTACTCCTGTTGGGCCCTGCGGACAGCTACGGTGTCAATGTGCCTCTCCTCCTTGCTGACGGCTCGAACTGATGGGGAAAAGATCTGCCAAGCGGTGCTGCCTGGTGGAGGGCCAGCAAGTATGGTGCCTGTTCGACGGCAGTGGAAGTCCCCATAGAGAAGTAATGGTAAATCTGTTCAGAGACATCGAACAGCAGAGAAATGCCCTGAAGTTCAGTGGTTTCATTAGACAGGTTTATTCAGGCGAACACCATCAGGGCTATTCAAAGAGAGGTGAAAACCTTGAGAATTGCCAGGAGAATGAACAATCTAGACCAAATAGCCAATTTGGAAAGTGAGATAAATGGGAGACTTTTTCTGGTTTGACTATTTTGCCCTAGAATTTTCAATTCTACAGTCATTCTCAAGGTTTTCACCTCTCTCTGAATAACCCTGCATAGGTTTCAATGTTAAAAATATTCCCGTTTTTACCCAATATCTAATAAAACGTTTATTCCATTAATCTGTAGTAAAAGGTCTCTTTATTTATTTTATTTTTGATTTATTTTTCTTAGTATCTAACAGGCATTTTTAAAAAAAATATATTTTTTTTCTTTCTAGTGTTTTTTTCTGTAACAGCCCTTTTTATTATCATTCAGAGGATCTTATATGTTAATTACAGACATTTTCGTTCAGTAGTTTTTTTTTAAAACAGCTGGTGACGGGTTAGCGGTGGCATTCGGTGGCTGATTCCCTGCACTTCAAGGACCCTGCGGTGAATTCACCAGGGAAATTTGATTCCCCAAAGTGCCTGCGTCATTTCGGTGCTCTGTGAATATCCCCTTTAGTGGTGATTTTTTTGCTGCCCCCTGGAAAGTGCCAGCCTAGGCCTTGCCTACCCAGGACATACTTGAAAATGAGAGAATTCTCAATGTATCCTTCCAGGTAAAATAGTTTTGTGTAAAAAAAAATATATATATTTTTTTGGGTGTCACCCTAGGAGGTGTTGCCACCCGGTGCGGGCCGCACCCCTGCCCCCTAGCGACGCTAGTGGTCGCTGGTAATGTGAATACCCTTGCGCAGTGGCACTCGTCGCCTGCTGGTCCTACTGGCACGGTGCCTGGGACCATGGGCCCGCTGGATTTGACGGAGGAGGTCAAAGCTGACTACTTGTCTTCTACAAAGGGGGACATCAGAGTTCTGGTCCAGGGAGCTGCGTGCCCTATGGAAGGCTGACGTTGTGGGCTTGTGGGTGGAAGCTTCTGCCGTGCAGGGGTTGTGGTGGAGGTCCAGACGTGATTGGAGGAAACTGAGGTCGCGCATTGCCATCTTACCGACAGGATGGATACGCTTCAGGACCAGGTGACACAACTTTCGCCATTGAGACTATGTAGGCACGCCATAGGTGGAGGAATTTCAGGATCAGGGTATCCCCAAAGACGTGTCCCACGATTCCCTTTTGGGGTACGTGAACCGGGTTGCTGGCCATCTCCTTTGCTTGCCCATGGATGCACCCGACACCTTCTGCTCGGTGATGAGAATACGGAAAGCCACTATGGCCCCTTTGGAGGCCTCTTTGGATGTCCTTGCCATTGCCAGTGATATTGCTCCGGGGATGCCGCAGCTGGTCTTGTCCATTCAGGCTGACCAATTATTTTCTGTACCGCATGATTGGTTTTCATTTTCTGCACCATTTCGTTTCTGCGGCCTCCACTGTGCTGTGAGGTTTTGAAGACACAATGCTGTTCTCCCTCATTTTTGTTTAATGTACAGCTGCCTGACGATGACCCCCCCTGGCATTTTTTGTTGGCAATAGTGGTGAGGACTTGGGGATTATCAAGATGTGGGTTCGCCCTTTTTTATGGATCCTTGGGTTGTTTCAGGTGTGCCACGGGGGCAGATACCTAGGCACTGTGTGCCCCTTTTGGCCCTGAGTCTCCCGGCCCTGTGACCTCAACCATGGTCTTAGGTCAACCATGGGAGTCCCTGAATGCACCAGGAATGTCACTATATATTGGGCATTAGTCCACACCCGCATTTTTTTCTGCACCTCACATCCCTCTCTGGCCTGTTTGCTGTTCGGAGGGTTGACCTTATTGACTGCCAATCTGACGCTCAGCTACCCCGTTTGCTGTCTCTTTGGGCTTGGCACTCTATGCTGTATTGTTTTATTTTTCTTATATTGATGTCATTCTACATGATATGTTCACTATCTACTGTACCGCTGACTTATTTTCAAAATTTTAAACGAAAAAAAAAGGTTTAAAATAAAACAGAGTTATCAAAAAGCATTTCACTTTAAAAACTTCATCATTTGATAATAGAGTCAATATAACAAACCTCGCTTTCCCTCATAGCTTCTCAGTTACTTCCCTGAGGGCTTGTTTTATTGACTCTATTATCAGCTGATTAAGCTTTTAAAGCAAAATGTGTTTTGATAATGTAGCGCTGCTTTAAAGACTGTGTTCTGCTGCAATTATTATTATGGCCAGCCACCAGAGGGAGACAGAGACATAATGGACTATGCTGGACAAACACTGAACTACATTTTCCATCATGCTTTGCGAGAGAACCGGAAGGAGATCAGCAGCCTCGTGGAAGGCATGTTCAGAGTGAGCTGAGCGGTGAAAGGTGGAGAACGCACGTGAAGACTGTCGAGGATCGCGACCAGGCCGGAGTACAGGCGCTGCCTCACTGGTGCTGGAGATCGGGACAGTGACCAGGCTGAGACCTACCTACGCAGCGCTGTGAGGTCTGGATGATAATCTGGTTCCGACTGGACCCTGAGTTAGGAGACCGCGCTGATCACTTGGGAGTGCAGGCGGTGGATCCTTGTTCCGGTTGCTGAGATTCGACAAACAGGGAGCGGATCCAGTGGAGCAGAGTCCCAGTACACCGCAGAGAAGATCCTTGATCGGGTGCTGGACAGCTTGCATATCGGATGGGTGAGAGGCCTCCCAGGCCGCAGTTCCAAAATAAGAAACGCACGCTGCAGTATTGTTTAAATCCACAGGGCCCCAACGTGACTAGTCGAAGATTGTTTTATTTCATTCACTGGCCAGTTGAATACAGTACCCGGGTACCCGAGACAATACACATACACCTTTTTGAGCTATTATTCACGGGACTTACACTCCAGAACTGAGGGGGTTAACCGTTACTTTTGCAGCCACGTGTTTTTCCCGCGTTACGAATCCTTGTCATTTAAATACCGTATATACGTAATATTTGCAGCTTTATTGGGATCAGTAAAGTATATAATATAAGAAAATCCACAACAGTGCTGGTGTATAGTTATTTCCTAGTGCGGTGAGACTAACCCGAGGTTTATTCAGCGGCTCCTCCAGGAGTGAGCGCTACACGTGGGGGCACGTTCCAGGATTCCAGTCTCTGTAGATACCGCAATTAAAGGGTTGATTATGGATCCAGACACTGCTGCCAAATGGTGTGAGGAGCAAAATAGCCAGATAGGGTTAAGCATAGTCATGGACATTCCTGCAGACACTTGGGCCGAAGATCAGATTCGCCGGGCCGTGGCCGCGCTGACACCAGATCATCGGGGGTTAATTCTGGACATTAAAGCGAACCCAGATACTTCTCACACATATGTTCTTTTTGAGTGGAGAAAGGGTGTTCCAGTGTGTCTCCAGGGCGCGAGCGTAAAGCTGACCGACGATGTGGAAGTTCAACTGATTCAGCCAAGTGCGCTACGTGGCAATCCCGCGAATGTTCCCGCGCCCAGTCCGCTGGCCATGATCGGGCCTGAATTTATAGTGGCTATTGGAGATTTGCTGGCTAAATGTCAAAGAACAAGCCCTCCACACACTATTTGGTTATCGACGGTTGAGGAATTTTACAGGAAACGTACCAACTCCGGCAGGAGAAGAAACCTTCGAAGAATGGGTAGAACAGGCGATGCAGGCTCTGTATGAGTGGGACGTCCCTGAAGCGCAGAAGAAGCAAAGGATTACTGAGAGCCTAAAGGGACCTGCGTCAGAGGCTGTCAGAAACCTGAAGTTGAGTAAGCAAGACTGCACTGCTTTAGATTACCTAAATATATTACAGGAAGTCTTTGGGTGAACAGAAAAGGCTGCTGAGCTCAGTACGAACACACCCACCAGCGAAAAGGTGAGAAAATGACTGAATATATGAGGCGCCTAGATAAGATTCTGCACCAGATACTTCTTAAGAAAGGGGCTGAACCGGCCACAATAGACAAAATCCGAATGCAGCAGATATTGAGGGGCGCACAACCTCTAGATCCTGTGATGTTACAGCTGAAAACCAGAGAAGGTAACCGAGAATTGAAATACCTGGAACTGATTCGAGCTGTTAGAGAGGAAGAGGCTCTGCTGGAAGAAAAATCCTTAAGGAGAGGAGAAAGAGCTTACGCACAACCCGTGAGGCATAACGAATATTTGCAAACTGAAGATGATTCGTTGGATACCTATGGATCCGAAGTTGACAGACAAGAGCATCTGTTTGTTCCTATATTCACAGAGAGTGTTGCCAAAGAGTCAACCATTCCGGCATATAGTGAGATACAAAAGACCGTTAAGAAGGTGCAAGAAGCTCAAGCTGAACTGGAACAGGTGCACACGGACCTGTGCCGAGTACTTTTGAAGGTGTCAGAGACACAGACCGATATGCAGAAGTTCCTCACTGACATGTGGACAATGGGAGTTGCTGTGGCGTCTGGCCAGGGTCCTTCAACCGAGTCACCACGAGCAAGTGCGTCTCCGTCTTCAAAGAGGAGATGTTTCAGTTGTGGGGAAATGGGTCATTTCTGAGTACAGTGCAAAAACCAAAGGCCTGAAGGAAATAGAATGGAAGAGTTCCTAAACTCCTTGGAAGGGCTGCTATCTACCTCACAGGCGGGAAACGCCAGAGGGCCCAAGTGAAGGAGCGAACTAGGTGCCCAATGGTTGAAAACCGCTCCAAATTTCAAGTCAGAACCGAAAGGCCGAGAGGGCCCGGATTCTTGCCAACTGCTGAGCCTACCAGGACTGAAAGAGTTACTCCCTTAGTATCCGGTCCTATGTCATGGGAAAGCAATGCACACCCAAAACCTACAGCGAACTGGGTCTATACCTCCTGCGGCTACGAACAAGTTTCCTGACCAGCTGATAGGTCCTTCTCCCATCATTCCAATCCAAGTAGAGGGAGTCTACACTAAAGGTCTGTTAGACACAGGGGCTCAAGTGACGTTGATCTATCGAGACTTCTACGAGAAGCACTTGAAACATATACCTCTAAAGAAATTAAAGGACCTTGAGATCTGGGGTATCGGTACTGAGAAGCTTCCCTATGATGGATATCTACAGATGAAGTTAGAAATTGGATCCGAGGTTATCGGACAGTCTGGGGGTTGTGATGCATTGGCCATTGTGTGTCCTCGCCCTTCAGGGGCCAACAGAAGTTCTATGATAGTGGGGACGAATACTGATCTGGTGAGACGTCTCCTGACTCCAATAGTGATGGAAGAAGGTTCTACCAGAGGAATACATCCGATGTTACGTCCGGTCTATCAAGGAATGGTCGAAGAACAGAAGGCACCTGCTGAAGTGGGGCGTCTGTGGAGATTGGGAGGAACAGAGAAGGTTCTGCAATCAGGAGAAGTGGCGAGCTTCCGGGCTTCAGTCAAGTTGAACGGATCACAACCGGGTCCTTATGTGGTACTGGAAACTGATCTCAGTCATGGGAGTGAGGCCGGAGTAGAAGTAATCCCTGAGATAATCTCTACAAGAGCTTTGAAACGGACACAAGGAAGAGTTTCAGTTAGCGTGTGTAATGTGTCTGATTCTCCAGTGGTCCTGAAAGCACGAATGCCCATCGGACAAGTAGCTTCTGTTACACCTCTCTCCCCTACTGATTTAGGGGGGGAAGTGAATAAAGAGAGTCCAGCTGAACGGTTCTATCCTAAAGATGCTCCCATCTCGCCTGAATGGAAGAAACGACTTCAGTCCCAGATTCTAAAGTGGAAGGACTTGTTCTCGAAGGATGAGTTCGACGTGGGATTAGCTAAGAGTACTGAACATCGCATTCGACTACAAGAGGATAAGACGTTTCGGGAAAGGTCAAGACGAGTTCCGCTGGGAGACTTGGATGATCTACGAGAACAGCTAAATGAACTACAGAGGACTAAGGTGATTCAAGAGTCCAGGAGTCCTTATGCTTCTCCAATAGTGATGGTTCGAAAGAAGAATGGTTCTATCCGTTTATGTATAGACTATCGCACACTAAATCAGAGGACCATTCCAGATCAATATGCCACTCCTCGGATAGAAGATGCCCTACAGTGTTTGTCTGGAGCAAAATGGTTTAGTGTACTAGACCTGCGAAGTGGGTATCATCAGATACCAATGCATCCTGAGGACAAAGAGAAGACTGCGTTCATCTGCCCACTGGGGTTCTTTGAGTTCAACAGAATGCCCCAAGGCCTTTACGGGGGCTCCTGCCATGTTTCAACGGTTAATGGAGAAGACAGTCGGGGATATGAACCTGTTAGAAGTGTTGGTGTATCTAGATGATATTATTGTGTTCGGAAAGACTCTGGAAGAACATGAGCAGCGGTTGGAGAAGGTCTTGAAGCGGCTCCACGAAGAGGGGTTGAAACTGTCCCTGGAGAAGTGTCAATTTTGTCTACCTTCTGTTACGTACCTGGGACATGTTGTTTCGGCAGAAGGTGTTTCGACAGATCCTCGAAAGTTGGAAGCCGTAGCTTCCTGGCCTAGACCCCGAAATGTTACTGAACTTAGATCTTTCCTGGGGTTCTGCTCATATTACCGAAGATTCGTAGGAGGATTTGCTAAGATAGCTCAACCTTTGAATAAGCTCCTACAGAAAGAAGAAGTGGAAGAAGGCTCCAAGGCCCCTGATCGAAGTTCGTCGGCTCAAGGGCCAAGGAAGGCTCGAGAATCCATCCAAGAAGACTGGACTAATCAATGTGAAAGTGCCTTCATGAAGTTGAAAGAGAGTCTGACTCGAGCTCCCAGTCCTGGCTTACTCTGATCCTCATAAGCCGTACGAATTACATGTGGATGCCAGCAGAGAAGGTCTAGGGGGAGTCCTATACCAAGAATATGATGGATTGTTGAGGCCTGTAGCATATGTAAGCCGAAGCCTTACGCCTTCAGAGAAGAACTATCCTACCCACAAATTAGAGTTCCTAGCCTTGAAGTGGGCGGTAGTAGACAAGCTGAAAGATTATCTGTATGGGGCTGAATTTGTGATAAAGACTGACAACAATCCTCTTACGTACGTCCTTACTACTGCGAAACTGGATGCAACGGGACATCAGTGGTTGGCCGCTCTGTCAGGGTTTCGGTTCAAGCTTAAGTATCGCCCTGGAGTGAATAATCGAGATGCAGATGCTTTGTCAAGAAGACCCTACACTACTGAATGGACTCAGCTGACTCCAGATGGGGTGCAAGCCTTATGTCAAGGAGCAGAGCGCCGGGTCAAGGGAGTAGTTGAAGCAGAAGCTATAGGAGTTATAGCTGCGACTGTTCCAGAGTTTTATTGTAATCCTATGCAGCTGAGGGATGAAAGTCTACCTACTCTCTCGAAACAGGACCTGAGAGCCGATCAGGCTGGAGATCCTCTGATTGCTTTAACAGTGAAGGCTATAAACGCGGGTCAAAGGGAAATTCTACTGACAAATTCCCCAGAAGGAGCCCGATTGGTATACAAAGAATGGGAACGGCTGAAGATGTTGGATGGGGTGGTCTACCGAAGGGGCCCCTCGAACAATGCTGAAGAGACACAACAGTTGTTCCTCCCCACCAAGTACAGAGAGGGTGTGCTGAGAGCATTGCACGATGACCATGAACATTTGGGTGCAGAGAGAACTTTTAAACTGGTCCGAGACAGATTCTATTGGCCTTGTATGAGACCTGAAATTGAAAGTTACTGCCATTCGTGTTTGAGGTGTATCCAGAGAAAGACCCTACGAACCCGAACTGCTCCAATGAGCCACCTGCAAAGTCAAGGACCCATGGATTTGGTGTGCATTGATTTCCTGTGCTTAGAGCCTGATGCTAGTGGGCAGGGAAATATTCTATTAGTGACTGATCATTTCACCCGTTATGCCCAAGCTTTCTCTACTAAAGACCAATGTGCTCCTACAGTGGCAAAGGTTTTAATGGAGAAGTTTTTTGTTCATTTTGGCCTACCAAAGAGAGTCCAATCGGATCAGGGCAGAGACTTTGAGAGCTGACTTGTTGGGCAATTGCTGGAACTGTTAGGAATTCAGAAGACCCGAACTACTCCATATCACCCTCAAGGTGATGCCCAACTGGAAAGATTTAATCGCACGCTGTTAAATATGTTGGGGACACTGTCAAACAGAGAGAAGCAGAATTGGAGTCGTCACATAGCTACGCTGGTGCATGCGTATAACAGTACGGAGAATGACGCTACTGGATACTCACCTTACCGTCCCATGTTCGGAAGAGAAGCTCGACTGCCTGTTGACTTGGCATTTGGACTATCTCTTGATCAGACATCGGTGGCCTCTCACAAAAATTATGTGGATAGACTTCGGAAAAATTTGTCTTCTGCGTTTGAACAGGCCCGTTTGACTTCAGGGAGCAGAGAACAGAGGAATAAGCAAAACTACGACTTGAGAGTTCGTATACAGGATCTACAACCCGGTGATAGGGTTTTGTTGAAGAATTTGGGTGTTTCTGCAAGGCATAAACTGGCAGATAGATGGAGTTCTCAAGTTTATATTGTCTGCAAGCAACTGCCTGGTCTGCCAGTTTACCAAATCCGGCCGGATGGAAAGGCCGGGCCTCTAAAGAACTGTCACCGAAATAATCTGTTGCCTTGCCATCTGTTGCCTTTGAGAGAAGCTGTAAGGATACCTGTTGGAGACGAACTTTCTTTGCCGAACCCGCCTGTTCCTCGCTCGGCTCCCGTTACTCGGTCTCAGCAGTCACGGGTTGTTGAAGAAAGTGAAGAGAACAGTGAGGAAGGAAGTTTTTGTCTGGACTGGGTGCGCTCGCCTGAGCCTGAAGAAGTCATTCCAGTTTCTGAACGGTGGGAAAGTAACCTGAGGCCTGAGGCTCCTGAATTCAGATTTGAAGTACCTGAGACTTCGGAAGTTCCTGTAGTTCCAGAAGATGCGTCCATAGATTATAGTTCTATGCCTTCACTGGAAGGCTCATACTCAGAGGAGGTGTCTGCTCCAGTTGTGGATGAAAGAATTGAGCCCGTAAATGTGGCACTACAACCCGAAGAGGAGATGATTGAACCAGAGTCTAAACATTCTAACCGACCCCCTCAGAGACTTACCTACGATTCACTGGGACATAGCACTGAAGAGGCTGTTACCACTGTGCGACGGTTGCCTGAAGTGTCTGCTATGCTAGCTGAGGTAGTCAGGAGCATGAGTCAGCTTGAGGATGTATATCTGACCCAGTATATGTTTGCTACTGAGCCTGAATGTATTGCTTAATGTAAATACTGCAATGCTATGTATCTGTTACACTTCCTTGGAGAGACCCAAGAGTCCAAGGGGGGGGAAGAGTGTAGCGCTGCTTTAAAGACTGTGTTCTGCTGCAAATATTATTGTGGCCACCAGAGGGAGACAGAGACATAATGGACTATGCTGGACAAACACTGAACTACATTTTTCCATCATGCTTTGCGAGAGAACCGGAAGGAGATCAGCAGCCTCATGGAAGGCATGTTCAGAGTGAGCTGAGCGGTGAAAGGTGGAGGACGCACGTGAAGACTGTTGAGGATCGCGACCAGGCCGGAGTACAGGCGCTGCCTCACTGGTGCTGGAGATCGGGACAGTGACCGGGCTGAGACCTACCTATGCAGCGCTGAGAGGTCTGGATGATAATCTGGTTCCGGCTGGACCCCGAGTTAGGAGACTGCACTGATCGATTGGGAGTGCAGGTGGTGGATCGTTGTTCCGGTTGCGGAGATTCGACAAACAGGGAGCAGATCCAGTGGCACAGAGTCCCAGTACACCGCGGAGAAGATCCTTGATCGGGTGCTGGACAGCTTGCATATCGGATGGGTGAGAGGCCTCCCAGGCCACAGTTCCAAAATAAGAAACGCACGCTGAAGTATTGTTTAAATCCACAGGGCCCCAACGTGACTAGTCGAAGATTGTTTTATTTCATTCACTGGCCAGTTGAATACAGTACCCGGGTACCCGAGACAATACACATACACCTTTTTGAGCTATTATTCACGGGACTTACACTCCAGAACTGAGGGGGTTAACCGTTACTTTTGCCGCTGTGTGTTTTTCCTGTGTTACGAATCCTTGTCATTTAAATACCGTATATACGTAATATTTTCTGCTTTATTGGGATCAGTAAAGTATATAATATAAGAAAATCCACAACAGTGCTGGTGTATAGTTATTTCCTAGTGCGGTGAGACTAACCCGAGGTTTATTCAGCGGCTCCTCCGGGAGTGAGCGCTACAATAACTTTGTTATAAACTTTTATTTATTAAATACCTTTTTTGTTATATATACTGGTTCCTGGTATACTGAGATCCATGGCTGAGGAAGATGGGAGGTCCGGTGCTCCTAGCCTAAATTCACTGGTGGCTTACTAGTGTCTTGGCAAGACACCCCAGTATGTGAGTATATCCCTTTACTTTTCTCTACCACATACTCCCCAAGGTTGCTGCGCTATATCCCATTGTTATTTTTGAGGATTGCTGTACCTGACTAAGGAGTAAATGCAAAGTGGATACCCACTCCAGGCAGACCATGCAAGGCCTTGAGAAAAAGGGGGGGTCGTCTTACGGGTCCAAACACGCAACTATTGAGCCACATATACAGACTCGAAAAACCAGTATAACAGGCAACAAGGCCCATCAACTGATGACCAGGGAGTGGCTAGCACACAATGAACTTTATTTAACAACTAACACTCCCAGATCTCAAACATTAAAATACATAAACGAACAGCATCATAGGGTAAATTGGACAACTAGCCAAGCATAAATAAATAGGCTGGGTGATGGGCTAAATGGTAAACACTAGAAACGCACTAATAATATATAATGATACCACCCACATAAGGAAAGTAGGGCTAAATCCCTTGTGCTCAATTAAGTGTACCAAAGCAAATTTGCCAACCCAAGCTTGCCCTAATGCTAGTTGAGCTCAAGCTCATAGATTCTATCCTAACCCTAGCGATGCAAACAACACATGGACAACTTAAAATCAAAAGTTGGACATTAGCTCAACTTTACATTGAGACATTAGCTCATTAGTCCAACTTTTGATTTTAAGTTGTCCATGTGTTGTTTGCATCGCTAGGGTTAGGATAGAATCTATGAGCACGAGCTCAACTAGCATTAGGGCAAGCTTGGGTTGGCAAATTTGCTTTGGTACACTTAATTGAGCAGAAGGGATTTAGCCCTACTTTCCCTATGTGGGTGGTATCATTATATATTATTAGTGAGTTTCTAGTGTTTACCATTTAGCCCATCACCCAGCCTATTTATGCTTGGCTAGTTGTCCAATTTACCCTATGATGCTGTGTGTTTATATGTATTTTAATGTTTGAGATCTGGGAGTGTTAGTTGTTAAATAAAGCTTCACAGGTTGCCAATGGAGTCCTCTTCCACTCCTCCTTGAGGACAACACAGAGCTGGCGGATGTTAGAGGCCTTACGCTCCACCACCTTTCATTTGAGGATACCCCAAGATGCTCAATAGGGTTTAGGTCAGGAGACATGCTTGGCCAGTCCATCACCTTGACCCTCAGCTTCTTTAGCAAGGCAGTGGTCACCTATTGGCACCATTGCAGTGCCACAAATCAGCAATGGGGACAAGGTTTGCCCCCAGCTATGCCAACCTGTACATGGAAAGCTGGGAGGAGTGTGTTTGGCCAGTGGCTGGGGGCAACCTTGTCCTCTGGCAGCGATTCATAGATGACATTTTTGTCATCTGGGATGGCCCTATGGACTCACTAAAGGTTTTTGTAGAGTCCTTCAGTACCAATAATCATAATTTGAAATTCACCTATAAAATCCATCCTAGTGAAATTGATTTTCTAGATTTGACTATTTTTGTTAACAAAGGTAAACTCGAGACCAAAGCCTTTTTTAAACCCACAGATTGTAATTCGGCAATAGATATGAGTAGTGCTCACGCTGATTTTTGGCTTAAAAACATTCCTAAAGGCCAATTTAAAAGGTTGAGACGTAATTGTTCTGATCTCACTCTCTATAACACCCAAGCAAATATTATTCTGGATAGGTATGTCAAGAAGGGCTATGATAGAAGTAAAGCGTTGAGGGATTTAGAAGAAGTGAGATGTTTAGATAGGGCTTTATTATTAAAAGAGGGCAACGGTATAACAGATAACAGATTCAATTTTGCGTTTAGCACTCAATTTAATCCACACTTTCACTAAATCAGAAGTATACTTAATAAACATTGGCATATATAACAAACAGATGATCTGCTGAAACATCGTATTCCCACAAAGCCACAAGTAATCTTTAAGAAAGCTCAAAATCTTAAGAACGTATTGGCTCCTAGTGTATTACCATCAAATAAGATTGCTACTGCTAATGATAAAAATTTCCTAAAAAACCTATGGGTTACAACAAATGTGGGAGATGTAAAGCTTGCGTTAACCAAGAAAGAAAGATTACGGAATTTACCAGTAGCATCACAGGGAAGTCATATAGGATTAACCAATTCATTAACTGTTCTAGTAAGGGGGTTGTTTACTTACTCCAATGCCCATGTGGGGCTCAGTACATAGGCCAAACTGCACGATCATTACGTGTTCGTATATTAGAACATTTGGGTAATATTAGAAGGCGATCCACTAATCATGGTGTACCTATTCACTGTAACAATTGCCCTGCTTTAAATCTTGATCGGTTTATTTGTTTTGGTATAGATTTGGTTGTTCGTAATTGGAGGGGAGGTGACCCTTCTAAGGATCTGATTAAAAGAGAGACTGAGTGGATTTTTAAAATGGGTACTTGGAAGAAGGGTGGGCTGAATACAGATCTGGACATTCATCAATGTCTTTGATCGCTCAATATTTTCTAATATTCTATATCATACTTTTTTTATATATATTTTAAATTAGGAGTGTTGCTGCTTGTTTACACTGTGCGGTTCTGCATCTATTTTGGTGCTGGATTTTGCAGTTTCTCTTGACATCAGGTGCGGAGTTTTCTGTTGATACTTGTGTTTTTTTCCAGTTTATTGCAGAGGGGGTTTATGGGATCTGTGGAGAGAGTTGTAGTCTGGTGTGCTATAATGTTATATACCAGTCGGCGATTGATGTGCATGGACCTTTTTGTGCAAGGGTAAAGAAAGTGCATATTGACCTTCCGAAGATGGCGACTATCAAGTTCCGATTGGACTAACATCGCGATACGTCACTTCCGGCGAGACCGGAAATGAATCGCCTGCAGGAAGACTACTGGGATATGCGCTCCAGGATGAGGCGCACGACGGATCGTTTCATTCTAATTAAATTCAGCTGTTAACTATTCACCTGTTAGATGCAGGCGGGCTTTAATGTTTTGTATTTCTATAAAGTGTGACTTGTTTGTATGAACACATATTTCCCTGATGAAGTCTCTGCCCTTATAGAGACGAAACGTGTTGGAATGTGTTTCTTTTTATGATATATTAAATTGATTTTATACTCAAAAAAGCACCTGCGTGAACTTTCTAAAAAATAGCTTCTCTAACCCTGGATTTTCCTGGCGGTGTGCATTCTGGAAGGAGTCCACGGTGCTAATTCTTGTTGACAGAGCCCAGGAGACCTCATATCTTCCATTCCGACCAGGAGGGGTAACAAAAAGATTTGCTATGTGTCTACTATTTATTCACATCTTGTGAGTTCAATTTAAGCAGGGGCTAAAATGTTGATATTTTCATCTGCTATCTGCACTATGGTTTTGTAATTTATTTTACAGATACCGCTTCGTTTTTACCTTGTATCGTTCCAGCACTAGGGGAAAGTGCTTTGCAGGACGCAGATACGTATTATTTTATCATTGTTGTCACAGGGGGTGGTAACGTTTTTCTTCTGTTTCTAATGTCGAGTTCCACCTGGTGGGCATGTCACAGATCAGATGGTTTGTGGGAAGGTGGAATTCTCTTTGAATTTCTGCCAGGCGAACGCTTGCTGGGAATGACCATCTGAAGTGGCTGCAGACTTTTCTGGCCTGGCTGAGAAGCTCTGCCAGCCCTGTGTACCTCGTTAGGAAATGCTGTACCACCAGATTTAGGACGTGTGCTAGGCATGGTACATGCGTCAACTTACCCTGGCGTAGGGCGGAGAGAAGGTTGCTGCCATTATCACAGACGACCATTCCCAAGCTGGCGTGGTGTTAACCATCTCTGCACCTGCCCCTGCAGAGCTGACAGAATTTCTGGCCCGGTGTGGCTCCTGTCCCCTAAACAAACCAGCTCAAGCACAGTATGGCATCTTTTTGCTTGAGCCATTGCGTAGCCCCTGCCACGCGTCAGTTTAACTGCCACTTCGCCAGAGACAGAGAAGGAGGAGGAGGAGGAGGAAGAGGGAGAGGTGGTGGTGGAGCATACAGACCTCATACAAGCAGCTTTCTGGAGGCGTGGTGGATGAACAAGCTCCAGCACAGAGCCCCGTCTTGATCCCTCCCAGCTGCAATCAGAGTTACCCAGTGTGCCGTGAAGGAAATGTAACGACCCTGTCCATGCTTGCTGGACCACGTGTCTAAAGTCACATGCAACTTGCTGCTGACTGCCTTTCCCAATGACTCGACAACATTTTCTTCCACGTGCTGGTATAGTGCTGGAATGGCCTTCCGTGAAAAGTAATGGCGTTTTGGAACATGCCACTGTGGTACAGCACATTCAGCAAATTCACGGAAGGGAGCAGAGTCCACCAGCTGGAAAGGCAGCAGCTGCAATGCAAGTAATTTTGCTAAACTGGCATTTAGACGCTGTGCTTGGGGATGGTTGGGACTATATTTTTTCTTACACTGCAGCAGCTGGGGTAACGTAATCTGACTGCGTAAATCTTCAGTTGATGGGATGCTGTCACATTGTGAGGAAGGACCTGGTACATCCATTACTGTAGCATCATCCCTGTCAGTGGAGGTTGTAGGCAATGACATGGCAGGACATACAGTGGGGGTAGAGACAGATGAGGAGGAGGAGGACCTACGCAAAGTTTTGCGCCAATGGGATGTGTGGCAGGTGGTCATATGTCGCCTCAATCACGCGGTACCCAAGCGTCCGGTGTCTTTCCCACGCTTGAGCCTCATCTGACATAGATTACAAATAGCAACGGTGGGGTCTGCTGCACATTTCTTAAAGAACTCCCAGACAGCAGAGTTCCTGGATGTGTGCTTTGAGACAACAGCGCTCTGCACCTGAGCAGCTCTGACATCTGATGCCTTGGACTGGCTAGTGCTACGGTTGGTCATAGAGGATGTTGTGCCTCGTGTTTCTTGTGCCTCCTCCTCCTCACTTGACTCTTCTGTTCGATCAGGCACCCAGGTGGAGTCAGTGACCTCATCATCATTGTCATCATCACCCCCTATCTCCTCGTCACTGGAGCCAACTTGGCAGTATGCTGCAGCTGCTGGGGCAACATGAGTGCCAGTTATTTGTGTGTCATCACTGGCACCCCCTTCCTCTAGGTTGATTATACTCCCTTCCTCAACCTCAGAGATTGAATCAGAGCACTGTACTTGCTGCACATCCTGAAGCAGCATGTCACTGTCATTGTAGTCAAACAATTCAGCTGACTCCTCCGTGAGTGATAGCGAGGCTACGGCAGGAGTAGCTGTGGACATGGAGGCTGCATTAGATGCTTTGGCAGCTGAGGTGGACTGTAAAGCACTACAAGCCTGGCTGGCAGAGGACTCGGAGGATGAGGATGGCCTGGTTAGCCAATCCACCAAATCCTCTGTATGTTGCTGCTGCTTAAGACGGCCAGCACCAGTTAGAAAGAACAAGCGTGCCCCTGCAGAGGATGCACCATGTCCACCACGACCAGAGGCACAGCCTCCCGACACAGACACTGTGTCTAGGAGCATCTGCCTGTCATTTTTGGTCTTTCTGACATAGTGAGTGATATATAGATTAAATATATACAGAACTCTGATTCAACTCTGGTATAAAGATTAAAGATTTCCAGAACTCTTGTATAACTCAGAGAGACACCCTGATAGCTGGCAGCCAGTGACAAGACACAGATTACAATTCCCAGAAACCTCCTATACATCAGTGAGACCCCCTGATGGGTGGCAGTGACAAGACACAGATTACATGTCTCAGAAACCTCCTATAAATCAGTGAGACCCCCTGATGGGTGGCAGTGACAAGACACAAATTACAATTCACAGAAATCTTCTACAAGTCAGTGAGACCCCCTGATAGGACCCCCTGATAGCTGGCAACAGTGAGAAGACACAGATTACAATTCTCAGAAATCTGCTAGAAGTATGTGGGACCCCCTGATAGCTGACAGTGAGAAGACACAGATTACAAGTCTCAGAAACCTCCTATAAATCAGTTAGACCCCCTGATGGGTGGCAGTGACAAGACACAGATTACAACAGTTCCCATATATTTTGTAGAAATTACTGACCCCCAAAATACTTACTGGCAGTGACAAGACACAGATCACCTCAATTCCCAAATATTTTGTAGAAATTACTGATGCCCAAAATACTGCGTGGCACTGGCTGTGACAAGACACAGATCACCTCAGTTCCCAAATATTTTGCAGAAATTACTGACCCCCAAAATACTGCGTGGCACTGGCAGTGAGTCACAAGACACAGATCACCTCAATTCCCAAATATTTTGTAGAAATTAGTGAGCCCCCAAAATAGTTGCTGGGAGTGAGAACACAAAGATTACCTCAGATTACCTCAATTCCCAAATATTTTGTAGAAATTAGTGAGCCCCCAAAATTTGCCCAATCAGGACTCTGAGCCGTGATTGGCATAGTGTTGAACCTGTCTTGCACCTGACCTGTGGTCAGGTGCAAGGCTGTAGCCAATTACAAGCTTCAGGCCAGTAGAAAAGAGCATTGTGGGCGAACATGTGGCGAACAGGCGGAAATTTTCGTAGTTCACGAACATGCGAACAGGCTATGTTCGATGCGAACTCCGAACCGATCGAACCGAACAGCTCATCCCTACTCCCTATTAACATACCTCAATAAGGAAAGCACCTGTAAACATGTAACATAGTGAATATATTTCCTACATATTTATTTTCTGTTAATCTGTATTTGTTTTGTGTTAATATCTTGCATTTTACTACTTTGTATTTCTGTAACCATGTTCTTGAACCCAGGACATACTTGAAAACGAGAGAAATCTCAATGTTTCCTTCCTGGTAAAATCCTTTATAAATAAATAAATAAATAAATTATACACCAGCTCTGTGGGAATTAACAATGTGAAGATCAGCCTCCCTGCCTGTTATTTAAAGGGACCCTCTACCCTAAAATTGACCCCTCTTACCCTTTTTTTCACCATTAATAACTCTGCAAGTGGTGTTCACAGCATTTTTACCATTATTTTTTAATACTTTAGATAAAAAATACTCGCCTTCTGTCCAGCGGCGCTGACCTCCCCCCCTCTTCTGCTCTTGGGTTTCCAAATGTGGAAGTCCCTGGAGCATTGTGCGTGTGAAAGGTGCATGCGCCACTTGCATGATAAGGACCAATCAACTGGGCACTTCAATTCGACTGAAGAATTTGCTGCTCTTAATTCGGCTATGGTAGAATTTGGAGACTTATTGAGGATCAGACATTAGCATGTTCTCAGCAAGCTGACATCATCGGTCCCTGAGTTGGTCCCTTGTAGCCTGGGACATTCAAAATCTTGTCTGCCAAGTGACAGCTCTGTGGACGGCGAAAACTCCCCCATATCACAAAGCTGTTAGAGCTGTTCCGGAAAGGAAGGGGGAAAATACTTGTCTCACTCTGACCACCTTAAAAACCGAACATGGTCAGAGTCTGTAGCATGTCTCTTTAAAAAAAAAAAACAACCACAAACATGTAAATAAATTGATTAGAAATGGTCAAAACTGATCAATGAATCCAGACCATCATGTGATAACCCAGGACTGTAACACTCAGGCCCTCCAGATGTTGATGTCTACAATTCCCATAATTCCTTCAATGTAATAGATGACCAGGGAATCATGGGAGATGTAGTTCAGAAACATCTGGCAGGCCAGAGTTTGACAGCCCTACCATAAACCATCAGAAATATTGTTCATAATCATTAGATTGTAAAGGGATTTTCTCGTAGCCTTAAATTCTCCCCAAAATCTAATCAATCCGCTACCACCTGCATCATAATTCATCTTAAAGCTTATTAAAGGCTTGTCGAATAATGACATTTTGTTCTTTAGTTGAATACTCCGCACATTCAGCTGGTTTTCTCTCACTTTCTCTGTAAGAGGATCTCAATCCCCTTCCCTCTGCATTACTAAACAAATCTGACACCCCCCTCTGTGAACCAGGAGGATAAGGAGCAACCGTTCCTGTTTGAAAAAAGAGTTAATCGCAAGTAGAAAATTCAAATATGAATTATTATTAATTAATTAGGATCTCAATTGTTAAAATGCTTCTTTTGACCGATTTTGCCATTTTTAACGCATCGGGAAGCGTTTTGTAATTCTATTTTTTGTTGCAGATATATATTCCTAGAGCTTGCGTCACAGTCACTGCAGAACATCTGGGTCAGCCCTGCATTTTCAGAAAATCCTGCCCAAGCCCAGAACCGGATCTACTGGTTTTGATGTCAGGCAGGTAACCCAGATTCGAGTTTTAATCCCTAGTAACCCACAATCAATCTCACCTGTGAGCATTTACTTACCTGTAGCATATATATATATATATATATATATATATATATATACACACACATCATGTGTATAACACATGGAATAAGCGTGATCCAGTAATCAGGAGCTGGAAAGCCCCTTTTTCCATTTATTTCTTTCCTGGTTCCCCCAGTTTCCAGCAATCACCTCCATTCTAATCTTAATCTGTCCTGCAATTGGTAAACTGGCATCATTCATTAATGGCATCTAGCCACCATTACTTTAATTTGATGGCCATGGTAATATTAGGGCACAGAGTCGCACAATGCCAAATTGCTTTATGTATACGTGAGGGCAGAAAGACCGAAGAATTACCCTAGCTACCCTATATATACTCTACATGAGGGCACAGGGTGCACTGTATACAGAGTGAACCTGCATATACCCTAAATGTGAGGGCACAGGGGACACTGAATACAGACTGACCCTATATATACACCCTAAATGTGAGGGCACAGGGGGTACTGTATAGTGATCCGATACATACCCTACATCTGAGGGCACAGGGGGCACTCTAATACTATACAGAGTGACCCAATACATACTCTACATGTTAAGGCACAGGGGGCACTGTATATAAAGCGGTGCTATATATACCATACATGTGAGGGCACACTGTATAAAGAGTGATCCTATATACCCTACATGTGAGGGCACACTCAGGGGGCACTATATACAGAGTGACCTTATACATGCCTGACATGAGAGCAGAAAACCTGCTATATGCAGAATACCGTTTTATATTCCCTATATGAGGGCACAGTCTCGCTGTATTCTATACATTCATTACCTGTATGGAGGAGGCAGCACAGCACAACCAGCAGCTTCATGTCACCGGACAGACTGGAGAACAATAAATATAATGATAGGATACACATCTAATTAACATCTGGGATGTGGCGGGACTGGAAGGTCACATGATACAGTTTGCTGCAAGAAGTTCCAGACAGAGAGCTGCTACCATCCTGCAGGTGGACCTTGTGCACCCTAGTGGCCAGGTACTGCATAGGGATTAAAATCTCAATGTGAGCAACCTGGTTACTCTACTGACCTGCAGACATTTCAGAAACAGACTCTCCACACTGACCTGCAGTGTTCATAACCAGAGAGGACTTTATCATCAGTTTGTAAAAAGTAAATAATCTTCTATTGGGATGGGAAATAGACTATTATTAATCAGCTATTTTGGTTTAAAATATGGCATTTGGGAAGGAGCTGACTGTCAATGGCAGAGGCGTAGCAAGGTCATGAGGCGCAAGTCCTCCCCTAGCACCCCACCCATGTTTTAGATGAAATAACGCATAGTATCCCATTATGCCATCACTTTCGAATTTGCTCAGTGTGGGAAATGAGGTGAATTAGTGCAGCGACATTGTTTGCGCTGTAAGGGAATAATGCCACTGCTTTAGAACAGAGAGGAAAAAAAAGTTTTGCAATTATTTTTTTCCCACTTTTTTATTTTTATACATTATATGGTTATGTTTGGTAACATCGGAAAGGCCAAACTCTATCCTTTCCATTGACACTTCACTTGACCTTGTGGAGCATACAAAATGGTGATGCAGCGGTTCAAAGGACCCCCTGCACTCTTCGCAGCAGATTAACAGGTTTATTCAGAGAGGTGAAAACCAGGAAAATTGGCAGGAGAAAAGAACAATCTAGACCAAACAGCCGATTTGGAAAGTGAGATAAATGGAAGAATTTTTTCTGGTTT
This sequence comes from Leptobrachium leishanense, assembly GCA_009667805.1. NCBI lineage: Eukaryota > Metazoa > Chordata > Amphibia > Anura > Megophryidae > Leptobrachium > Leptobrachium leishanense. Next base: position 126,895,271 of record CM019068.1, read on the forward strand.
GAAAATTTTGACCTAGAATTTTCACGTCTCCAGTCATTCTCCTGGTTTTCACCTCTCTGAATAACCATGCGAGTTTTCAATGAAACAATGCGTAATAATGCATTGCTCCATACTGCTGCTGCTGTGAGAAATGAGGTGAGTAAAGCAGCAATATTATTCACTTTATTATTGAGTGAATAATACAGATGGAGGTGCAAAAACAGGGGTCCCCATGTCCCTTATCCACATCCAGATTGAGTCAACCCTTCCATTCCCCAAGTTAGAATGGCCCTAGTCATCACTTCCCTTTCTCACATCTCCAGTAGTCTGCCTCATTCTTCCTTCCGTTCTCCAGTAGTTTCCCTCACCCTGGGCCACCATTGCCACTAGTGGGGCTCTAGGCGAGTACAATTTACATGGCTCCAGGGCTCCTCCATATATTCAGGGTGTGCAAGTGTCTTTTTAGGGGTTCCTCCATATATTCAGGGTGTGCGGGTGTCTTTTTAGGCGCTCCTCCATATATTCAGGGTGTGTGGGTGTCCTTTTTAGGGGCTCCTCTATATGTTCAGGGTGTGCGGGTGCATTTTTAGAGGCTCCTCCATATGTTCAGTGTGTGTACAGGTGTCTTTTTAGGGTCTCCTCTGTATACTCACCGGTGTGTGGGCGTCTTTTTAGGGGCTCCACCATATATTCAGGGTGTGCTTTTTTTTTTTTTTTAGAGGCTCCTCCATATATTCAGTGTGTGCTGGTGATTTTAGGGGTTCCACCATATAATCAGTGTGTGTGTGTGAGAGTGTTTTTAGGGGTTCCTCCATCTATTTAGGGTGTTCGGGTGTTTTTAGGCGCTCCATATATTCAGGGTGTTTTTTAGGGGTTCCACCATATATTCAGTGTATGCGGGTGTTTTTAAGGGCTCCTCCATATATTCAGGGTGGTTTTTTTTGTTTGTTTTTTTTAGGGTCTCCTCCATATATTTAGGGGGGTCTATTTGGGGGCTCCTCCAGGATCAATAAAACCAAGGTACACCAGTATTATAAAAAGAGACCTGTAAAAGTATAGGTATGGTCATTTATTTCAGACTTTTCAGTTTCTCCCTGTGTCTATCACTTTTATGTTTGCAGACTATGCTTCTCTTCCTGCAGATTTCTTGGGTGCAGATCAGAATCTGTGTCCCTGGCTGCAGGATGAGGAGAGACAGTACGTGTCGTCACATGCTGCCTGACAGCCCCCCGCCCCTGCAGTTTCCAGCTCTGGTAGGGATATACCACCTAAAGAAGCTGCTGTATTCTATTTTCCATACTACTGGACTATTTGTATGAACTGCCATTGATTGCACTTTCTTTGCACCTTATAAATTATTACTGTGACACTTTACCAGGAAAACAATTTCCTAATATTTATTGTACTTCATGATTGATTAGACTTCACACTATGTGGGCTGATGTGGCTTGCACTACTTCGGTTTTGCTCTTTAACCTCCCTGACGGTTTTCTCGAGTGTGGCTCAGGGTTAACTTTTTGTACCGAAAGCGGTAGCCCCGAGACACACTCTAGCTGTATACTTACATGTTCTGTGCTCCCTTGCTGAGCCCCAGTCTCCTCCAGCCGCTCACAACATCACTCTGCCTGGATCTCTTCTCACGAGGAGTGAACCAGGAAGTGAGACATCGATCGGCTGCAGTGTGACTGCAGGGACAGCGAGGGAGCGCAGGGACATGTAAGTATCGGCCCAAGAACGGCTCGGGGATACCGCTTTATAGTTACACTAGTTGTAAAGCCTGCCCAGAGGGCAGTCTATTGTGGATATACTGCCCCAGCTCGTGGATATACTGCCCCAGCTCGTGGATATACTGCCCCAGCTCGTGGATATACTGCCCCAGCACGTGGATATACTGCCCCAGCTCGTGGATATACTGCCCCAGCTCGTGGATACTGCCCCAGCACGTGGATATTGCCCCAGCACGTGGATATTGCCCCAGCACGTGGATATTGCCCCAGCACGTGGATATACTGCCCCAGCTCGTGGATATACTGCCCCAGCTCGTGGATACTGCCCCAGCACGTGGATACTGCCCCAGCTCGTGGATACTGCCCCAGCACGTGGATACTGCCCCAGCTCGTGGATACTGCCCCCGCACGTGGATACTGCCCCCGCACGTGGATACTGCCCCCGCACGTGGATGTTTGCCCCCAGCTCGTGGATATTTGCCCCCAGCTCGTGGATATTTGCCCCCAGCTCGTGGATTTGCCCCAGCACGTGGATACTGCCCCAGCACATGGATATTTGCCCCCAGCTCATGGATTTGCTCAGCTCATGGATTTGCCCCCAGCTCATGGATTTGCCCCAGGTCATGGATTTGGTCCCCCAGCTCGTGGATATGGCCCCCCCAGCGCTCATACTTACCTGTCGAGCGGCGCCAGGGAAGTGAAGATTTCCCCGCTTCCGGTCTTTGAAGGACCCAAGCCGCGGTCACGTGACCGGGGCTTGGGTCCTTCAAAGCGGAAGCGAGGGAACTTTCCCTCCGCCGCTCGGGGGTAGGATGCGCGCGGCAGCCGGGTAGAGGCTGCGCCTCTACCCGGCTGCCGCGCGCATCCTACCCGAGCGGCGGAGGGAACTTTCCCTTCGCCGCTCGGGGGACCCGTTAGATGCGCACAGCAGCCGGGTAGAGGCTGCGCTCGCAGCCTCTACCCGGCTGCCGCGCGCATCCAACCCCCGAGCGGCGGAGGAAACTTTCCCTTCGCCGCTCGGGGGGTTGGATGCGCGCGGCAGCCGGGTAGAGGCTGCGAGCGCAGCCTCTACCCGGCTGCTGTGTGCATGTGTAACCGCCGCGGCGAGCCGGCAGCCGGCTCGTGCCGCGGCGGTTGCATGCGCGCGCAACCAACCGCCGCTTCTTGCGCGCGCATGCGCAGTAGGGTTTTGGCGACGGACAGCCAAAGCCTTACTCTTTTATAGTATAGATAGTTATATAGGCTGAAAAAAGACATGCGTCCATCGGGTTCAGCCTCTCCCACATAACCTACTGCTGTTAATCCAAAAGAAGGCAAAAAACCCAGTCTGAAATATGCAACATACCGGGAAAAAATTCCTTCTTGACCCCAGAATGGCAGTCAGATTTCTCTTTGGATCAAGAAGCTTTTACCCACATATTAAATATTATAACCCTTAATATTCTGTGTCTGCAGGAAGTCATCCAGTCGTTTTTTTAAAAGTCTGTACAGACTCTGACCCAACCACCTCAACAGGCAGAGAATTCCACAGCTTTATTGTTCTCACCGTAAAATAACCCTTCCTATGCTTTAAGCTAAATTTTCTTTCTTCCAGTCTAAATGGATGACCCCTTGTCCTATGTATAGACCTGTTAATGAATAGGTTATCAGACAATGGTTGATAATGGCCCCGTATATATTTATATAAGGTTATCAGATCCCCTCTAAGGCGCCGTTTCTCTAAACTAAACAGGTTTAAGCTTGTTAGTCTTTCCTCATAACTTAACCCTTCCATTCCCCTTATTAATTTAGTTGCCCGTCTCTGCACTTTTTCTAACTCTATAGTATCTTTTTTTAAGACAGGTGCCCAAAATTGCACGGCGTATTCAAGGTGCGGCCTGACCATTGATTTATACAGAGGCAAAATTATGTTTTCATCCCGTGAGTGAACTCCCCTTTTAATGCATGCCAATACTTTGCTGGCCTTGGCGGCTGCTGTTTGACATTGCACATTGTTACTTAGTTTGAAGTCTATGATTATTCCCAAATCCTTCTCCTGCTTGGATTTCCCTAACTCCGTACCATTTAGGGTATAAATTACTTGTGTGTTCTTCACTCCAAAGTGCATAACTTTGCATTTATCTAGATTAAATCTCAGCCATTTAAGTGCCCAGTCCCCCAATTTATCTAAATCCCTCTGCAGCGAAGTAACATCCTGCTCACATTGTATTACTTTTCCTAGTTTTGTGTCATCTGCAAACACTGATACATGACTTTCAATGCCTATCTCAAGGTCATTTATAAATAAATTGAATAGTATTGGTCCTATAACAGACCCCTGAGGGACACCGCTTACCACTGGTGTCCATCTTGAAGTTGTACCATTTATGACCACTCTCTGTACCCTATCTTTTAGCCAGTTTTCTATCCAAGAACAAGTATTTTCCTCTAGACCAATTTTTCTCAATTTAAATAGTAACCTTTTGTGTGGAACCGTGTCGAAAGCTTTGGCAAAATCTAAGTAAATCTCATCCACTGCGACCCCCTGATCTATACTTCTACTTACTTCCTCATAGAACGTAATTAGGTTAGTCTGACATGATCTGTGTTTCATGAAACCATGCTGATTTTTGCCAATTACATTATACCTCCCAATAAATTCCTGAATATTATCCCTTAGTAACCCCTCAAATACTTTCCCAGCCACAGATGTTAAGCTCACAGGTCTATAATTCCCAGGCACAAATTTTAAACCTTTCTTAAATATAGGGACCACGTCAGCTTTTCTCCAATCCTCTGGTACGATTCCTGAAAGAAAAGAATCTTGAAAGATTAAGAACAGAGGTTTACATATTTCAACACATAGCTCTCTCAGTACTCGCGGGTGAATTCCATCTGGCCCTGGGGCTTTATTCACATTCACATTGTTTTCAGTACTGAACGTTAACACCAGAACCACACTGTCAGAATCGGACCGCCAGGGAGGTTAAATGATTACCGTGGCACTTTACCACTAAGGAATCACTAGGTGGCACCAAGATACAGATCACCCTCATTTTTATTGCAACGACAACTGTCTAGTCTGGACAGAAACTTCCTGGACTTGCCAGGAAAAATGGAAATCCGCCACGCTAATAAACAAAGGTTGTCCCACAGCAGAAGAGGATGGGGAAGGCCGTCTGCGACCAGTGGAAGGCCCCATTGACGTGGAGGCAGCTTGGGACAGTCGGTCCTCAACTCCAGAGATGGGAACTGTGGTTGAGCTGGCCAACTTGGAGTTCTGAGAACAATTGCCACCTTCTGTGCCCGCACCCGGGCAATCGTTCATATGATGAGCGAACGGGGGGGGGGGAGAGCAGTAACGAGTCCTGAAGAAATGCAGCCGGCCTCCAACTGAAGACTGGAAGTTGAGCGTTCAGCCTGGACACAAGTCCCACCACAGGGGTCCCCACAGTGACTGGGTGTCTGAGAACACCGACAACAGTATGTACCAATCCCCCCCCTGTGGGTGCCTGGAATTCCTTACCCCCATTTGGTTGGAGAGGCTCGGGATGCACTGCACCTGAACCCAGATATTGGTGCAGAGACAGTAATACCAGAAGGTGGTCACCATGCGGGTCAGGGGTTCTGACCTGGGGCCCCCATGGAGTTGATAAGGCATAGTAGAATGTGGCAGTGAGGAGAGTTCCTAGTAAAACATTGGATAGCAAACAGACCTGCTAGTAATTCCAATGCATTTATGTGGAGATCATGTTTCATGGGGGACCAACGACCCCATCTGCAAACTGTCACAATGGGCTCCCTAATCCAGTCCACTGGCGACGAGTCTAGGATGAGGGTCAAATGAGGAACCAGGTGTTCCCATTCCAGGTGGATAACTTCTGGGTAATCCAAACTCTCCCAGAGGGAACGGGCCTTCAGGTGTTGGGAGGGCCCGATAAGCAGAGCTGGAGTGATCGACGACCTTGCTGCCACCGGTAGGCCTATCACTCTGAGTGGTGGAGAAGAGGAAGCTTCCTTCCACATGCTGCACACTTGAGGCAGGTAGGGAGGTAGGTAAAGCATCAAGTGTGCAGCATGTGGAAGGAAGCTTCCTCTTCTCCACCACTCAGAGTGATAGGCCTACCGGTGGTAGCAAGGTCGATCACTCCAGCTCTGCTTATCAGGCCCTCCAACACCTGAAGGCCCGTTCCCTCTGGGAGGGTTTGGATTACCCAGAAGGGAAACACAAGTAGTGGAGGAGCCGACCCGTAAAGCGTCCATATTGGATTTAATACTCACAAATGGAGGTTTGGTAGCGGCTATTGTTGTAGGTGAAAATTTGGGCTCTAGTGATCGTCAGTATGGTTTAGTATAAGAACAGGGATGGAGCCGCACCACACAAAAACAGATTTTTCTAAAATCTGATTTTGTGTGAGGAGTCATTATCAGACTGGAGGAGTTTAAAAGGGAGTCCAGGAGAAATGGGATTATTTAAAAGGAAGCATTATTGAAGGACACAGGCAATTGCATTCGGCTTGTTAGCAAAAACAAAAAAGGGAAGAAACCACTGTGGTACTCTGCAGAAGTGGCCAAAATAGTGAAGAACAAAAAGACAGCATTCAATAATTATAAAAAAACTCAGAGGCAAAGCAATTTAGAAGAGCTTCCAAAGCACACGCAGCTGAGAAAATAGCCCAGTCAGTAAGAAAAGGGGGACAAAACATTTTTTAGATACATAAATGAGAAAAGTAAAACAAGGATTAGTTAGATTAAAAACAAAGGAAGGAAGGTAGAAGAGGATAAAAGTCTCGCTGACTGAACAAAAATATTCATTGAGGCAGTCTTTGCAGAAGAAAAAGGAAGGAAAGGGACCTCAGTTAGTAAACACTAACGAGACATTTACATAGGAGTTTACAGAGGAGGTTCTACAGCAGCTGTCTAAAGTAAAGACAAATCAATGGGGCCTGATGGGATCCACCCTAAATTATTAAAAGAGCTCAGTGATGGAATAGCAAAACCGTTAACAGATTTATTTAACCAATCCTTGCTAACGGGAGTCGTCCCAGAAGACTGAAAATTAGCAAATGTTGTGCCCATTTACAAGAAGGGTAGTAGGGAGGAATCGGGGAACTATAGGCCAGTTAGTCTTACGTCAGTAGTGGGGAAATTAATGGAAACCATGTTAAAGGAAAGGATTGTTGAACATCTAAAAACACATAGATTACAGGATCAGAAACAACATGGGTTTACCTCAGGGAGATCATGCCAAACTAATCTTATTGATTTTTTTGATTGGGTAACAAAAATAATAGACACAGGTGGTGCAGTAGACATTGCTTATTTAGATTTCAGTAAGGCTTTTGATACTGTTCCGCATAGAAGGCTTATCAATAAATTGCAATCTTTGAGCTTGGATTCCAATATTGTTGAATGGATTAGGCAGTGGCTGAGTGACAGGCAACAGAGGGTTGTGGTAAATGGAGTTTATTCGGCGCAAGGTCTTGTTACCAGTGGGGTACCTCAGGGGTCAGTACTTGGACCCATTCTCTTTAATATTTTTATTAGTGATATTGCAGAAGGTATTAATGGAAAAGTATGACCTTTTTGCTGATGACACAAAGATTTGCAACAGGGTTGATGTTCCTGGAGGGAATCAGCCAAATGATTTAGGTAAACTGAAAAAAATGGTCGGAGCTTTGGCAATTGAGTTTTAATGTGGATAAGTGCAAGATAATGCACCTGGGACGTAAAAACCCAAGGGCTGAATATAGAATATTTGATACAGTCCTAACCTCAACATCTGAGGAAAGGGATTTAGGGGTTATTATTTCAGAGAATCTAAGGGTAAGTAGTCAATGTAATAGAGCAGCAGGAAATGCTAGCAGAATGCTTGGTTGTGTAGGGAGAGGTATTAGCAGTAGGAAAAGGGAAGTGCTCATGCCACTGTACAGAGCACTGGTGAGACCTCACTTGGAGTACTGTGTGCAGTACTGGAGACCGTATGTCCAGAAGGATATAGACATCTTAGAGAGGGTTCAGAGAAGGGCTACTAAAATGGTGTACGGCTTGGAAAAAACATGTACAGCTTGGAAAAAAGACGAGACAGGAGATATGATAGAAACATTTAAATACGTAAAGGGAAACCACAAGGTAGAGGGAGTATATTTAAAAGGAAAGAAAGTAGCAAAACAAGAGGACATAGTCTTAGATTAGAGGGGCAAAGGTTTAAAAGTAACATCAGGAAGCATTATTTTACTGAAAGGGTGGTGGATACATGGAACAGTCTTCCAGTTGAAGTGGTAGAGGCCAAAACAGTAATTGAATTTAAGCAGGCATGGGATAGGCATAAGGCTATCCTAAACAAAAGATAAATCCAGGTAAAGTATCCATGTAATTGGGCAGACTAGATGGGCCGAAAGAAAAATGTCAGCAGATAAGAACCTATGTTTCGATGTTTCTATGTAAGGAAAAGACGTCCACAAAATGTGGTTTAACCCCTTAGTGATCAGGCGGTTTTACTCAAATCCATCCTTTAACAGCGCAGAAATGTAAAAATGTCAGCAGTCACTAGGGTTTATTCAACCCACACATATTGGACTTTTCTAAAAATACCATTTCCATCATATCGAATAATTTACTATAAAAAAAATATGAAATGAAAAAATAAAATGGGGATTAAATTACAAAAGTGTTTACCAAAATCTACCACCAAAAAAGACCGGCTAAATAGTTTCAAAATTTTGTTGAGAATAGAAATACCCAATTGTAATGCTCGGACTCCGAGGCTCCTATTGCGTTTCTTTCTTGCCTTTATAAAACAGCAGCAAGGTACAATAACATTGAACTGAAAAAAACTTTAAACGAGGTGTAAACAAGAGACACATAAGCCCTCCCCATCTCCCTCAGCCAATCCTGTCGACCTCCCTCCTCTATAAATTGATCCCGGGTTGTGTCCTAAGGCCTCTTTCTTGCTGCTAGCAACAAGATAAGTATCGCTCTTTCATCTCGATTTTTTGCACGCTTTCGTTTTGCGATTTCCCCGGCTTCAACCGCGGGAATCGCTATGCGCTAGCTTCTCTAACATACCATTTTATTTATTTTTAATACGTTTCACCGTTCTTTGTTTTTAACCCGGTCCTCCGGCGCTGGTGGGGCGGAGCTTCCTCCCGAGTGCACTGAGCATCGTGGTTCAACACATGCGCAGTCGCTTTTGCGCGCTTCCTCTGACTCCTCAGAATTCCCTCGAGATTAGACGCACCACTCTAACATGCCGCGCCAAAAGCCACCAACCAAAGCTCTCTCCCCTGCGGAGGATTCCGATGACTCGGACAGCTCCGATAAACAGGCTCTCGACCAGGCTGGTAAACCTTCCCCCAAAAATTATATATCTCCTCAACTCCATACCCCTTCACTTCCCCAACTCGACCCAGCTATACAGGCCTCAATAAACACGGCCGTTTTCAATGCAGTCGCCGTTCTATCGGCAGACTTTAAATCTACTTTGGCGGAAGCCATTGCTGATGTAAAAAATATGTCACCGCTATCAGCGGACATTGATCAAGGCAATTCACTCACCACGGTGAGGCCTCCAGACGCGCCCCTGCCTCGTGCTGCGGGCAAAAAGTCAGGGCACAAATCCAAACATCTCCACAGAGGGGCTGGCAACCCCGCAGTACTGCCAATGGATTCTGTGCCTGACTCATCTGCACGTAAAAGAGCCCTCAACCGCCGGGCGTTAGTGACGGATACCCCCCAGAAACGTGCAAGACCCTCAGACTCCACTCTGGAGATAGAAGAGGAACCTCTGAGTGAGGACCCCGATTCGGAGTCAGACGAAGGGGAGGCAGTAGATGCCTTAGAAATCCATGCCCCTGAAGACGAGCTTCTGATCTCTGACCCCGTGTTTAACTCATCCCCTCCGGAAACTGAGCTGATTTATGACCCCATGGGAAATCCATTATTCTGTCCTGAAGACCTTCAGCACCCAAAATCCACAGAGTGGACTCCGCAACCTCACGTGGCACGATATGTGGACGCGAGATTACGCAGAAAAATTTGGACAAGAGCACCCGGGCGAAAATGAAGGCCGAATGCCCTCGCCCGGTTACTGAAGGCAAAACCTGTGTCACACCTGAAATTGATGCCAGCTTCTTACAATATGTGGAACCCCAGGGCTGGTCCGCGAAGAGAGGTGTGGACCATGCCTTCCGCTTGTGTCAAGACAAATTGCTTGACGTGGCGGGGCCGCTGGTCCGTCTCTTAGATGCCGCAGAATCTGTGCGCTTGAACCAAACCCCACTTTGCCCCTCAGCAATCTCTAACTGGGCACTCCGCTCCCTAAGCTTCCTGGGGAACGCCAATTCCGCTCTCGCTACGGAAAGGCGTAGGTCTATACTTTTAAAAGTGGATCCCACTTTGACGTCCATTGCGGGCACAGACCAAGCTGCCAAAGCAAAAGGCTTTTTGTTTGGCAAGGGATTCTTAAAGGATATGGGAGAATATTCCGGAGCATTTAATACTATCCACACGGTGTCCCACTCCCTTAAGATTTTCCCAAAGCGTGTTTTTGGGAGGGCCGGTAGAACGAAGGGCCGTGCTACCGGCCGTACAGGCTTTGCCAACACACCCCACCCTACCTCAGGCCCCAATAATTATGGCTCCAACGCCAGCACCACCGGTTATGACTTCCAACAACCACAGTTCTTCCCCTCAAGATCCAGACCCTGGAGAGGACGGGGTTCCAGAGGCGCTTACCGCTGAATACGCAGTTACGTCTGTTTTTCAGTTAGAGACCGGACCCGGAAGCGCTGGCGACGGATGCTTCCCTACAACAATGGAATCAGCATCGCCACTATGCGTTTCCCCCGTTCCACCTAGACTCAACACGCAGAAATAGTGCTCGTTGTTCCATTCTGGGAGAATCAGCCGTGGTTCCCAATGCTTCTGCAGATGACGGCAGATTTTCCCAGACTGCTACCGGCCCTTCCGGGCCTCCTCCGGGATGCGAACTTGGCTGTCGACTGTTGGCGTGTCGGGGGTCCCGGACTCTCCAAGGAAGTTTCAGAACGGACTTCCGCACTCCTCAGGGGAGCGTGGGCACCAGAGCCTGCTATGACTCAGCCTGGAACGGAACGTGGATCCCTTTCAAGCTCCGAGATTCGTGCTGGACTTTCTGTCCGAGACTTGACACTCGGGAAAAGCCTATCGCACTATTAACGTTTTTCGTTCTGCCTTATCGGCCCAACACGTGGGATTTCTGGGAGTACCACTGGGTCGCCACCCGTTGGTCTGTAGACTTAGGGGCATGAGATTTTCTCGTCCCTCTCCCTCCTTACTCGACCACTTGGGAGGTTTCATTGCTTTTACGGTTCATCTCCAAGTGGCCATCTAACGAGCTTCTCTCCCTTCGTCAGCTTTCCGCTAAACTTGTGACACTGCTCTGCCTGATCTCCTGGAAAAGGGTGGGTGATGTTCGTGCTCAATCTTTTGTGCCTGAGGGTGTCAGATTCGACATCTCTAGACGTACCAAGACCTCTTTGACTTCTGTACTCTATCCAGCTTTCCCCGACTCACCTCAATTATGTCCAGTCCTTTGTTTAAAAAGAATACGAAACACGTACTGTTCCTTTGTGCTCCCTGCGAATATCTGTTTATTTCATTCAGGACGCCTTATCGCAGTTGGTTCCACAACGTTGGCACGCTGGTTAAAAATGGCTTCTGAACCTCGCGGGTGTTGATGTATCTGTTTGGCTTCTTCCTCGGTGGCTGCCTTGAAGATCTACTTAAAGGTAGACTCTCTAGACCAATCCGCAGCCTTAAGACTTATTTCAAACCGATTGTTCACTGGTCCGCACCCCTGGTAGATCAGCTTTGAACTCGCAATAGGAGCCTCCGAGTCCGAGCATTACAATTACAGAATTTTCCTAAGAATGAAGAAGTTTGAATTGTAATAAAAGGACTCAAGAGGCGAGTATTGCCCGCCTCTCCCGCCCTATTTAGGGGGGGGGGGGGGGTTGTACCAGTTGTTACATAACAGAGGAGGAGCAAGCCTGTATCTGCTCTCTCCAGCTTCCTGATTTCACACTGACTTTGACGGTCTTCTATTCCTCTGCCGGAACTGTGTTTCGATCGTTTCGGGCTGCCACTTCTAAAATATGTTCGTGTGGATGTTCTACCTGCACCAAGAAAGAGGCCTTAGGACACAACCTGGGATCAATTTATAGGAGGAGGGAGGTCGACAGGATTGGCTGAGGGCTTATGTGTCTCTTGTTTAAACAATGTGTAAAGTTTTTCCAGTTCAATGTTATTGTACCTTGCTGCTGTGTTTTATAAAAAGGCAAGAAAGAAATGCAATACTCGCCTCTGAGCCCTTTATTACAATTCAAACTTCCCTTCATTCTTAGGAAAATTCTGTAAATTTTTTACATGTGTTTTTGCTTTTTAACCCCTTCACTGCTGAGCCAGTTCACCTATATGCAGAGCTCATTATTTTCAGATGACAGCCTAGGTACTATTTAAACACCCGACAAAAATTTTATTTAAAATTTCAAATATTTTTGTACCTGGTCATGTTTGGTATCATTGGAAATATTACCCTCTAGCGCCAACAGATCGGGAGATGAGGGGGATCCTTTTGGATCCCCTCCTCTCCACAAGGCAGCTAGAGGGTTAACTGGCCCACTGCCAAACTCACACATGGTGAGGATGTCAGTGGGTGTGGGGGTGACCTGGAGGATCGGCTGACATCCAAGAGGTCAGCCCCTTCCAGTTTTGAATCGCGATCCGGCAGCGAAATAGTTAAGACTCTCCCCTTTCCTGTCGTGCAACCTGCATCGCTCTAGCTTAAACGGTTGGGGAGATGGGGTGCTCCTTTTGGAGCCCTCTCCCTGAATTCTGCCCTCTGGCGCTGACTGATGAAGTCATCATGCAGCGTGATAATCGGATCAGCCAGCCCCCAGGAAACGGCAAGTCAAGCTTGCCATAGATGTCGTGGGAGCCAGCAAGGGAGAGTTTCGGCAAGAGGGAGGTTAGGAGCCCGCTGGAGGTACCATGTACATCTGCGGGTCTAAGGGAGACACGTGAGCAGGATGTACATGGTACGTCAGCGGTCGGGAAGGGGTTAAACGCTTTTCCTTTTTAATGGTAAATACAAATGGCAATGTACACCAAAACGCGTTTCGCGGTTAAAACCGCTTCCTAAAAATCAGTGCAATTGCCAGAGCATTTCTTGTTCTTACGTGGAGGAAAGTGAAAATCGTATTCCAGAGTGTGGAAACCAAGATGGCTGCCACCAGTGGTACTGCGCAGCGCATTATGGAATCCTTACATAGTATCTTTAGAGACATGCCAGCCCTGTATGTAGTGAAAATGCTGAAATGGCGCTGAGCTGGGGCAGGCTCAAGACCTACTGCGGGAAGTCCCTTTTGACAGGAAAAGACAACATGTGCGAGAGGTGGGAATGGAAAACCCCTTGCGCAGGAGTATGAAAACCAGGACGAGGGAGTGCAGTGGAAAGCTTGACTTCAGGTGTTTTAAGCAAGACCGCAAATGTAAAAAATTAATGCCATCAGGCATCAAGACCGCAAGATCCCTGCGGCTAAAACTGGGAATAAAAATAAAAATCAGTGCCCTGCAAGAAGCCAACAAGTTATAAACAACTGAAAAAAAAATAAATAAATAAATCACAAGACAAACAATTACAGAAATAAAATATAAAAATCAGACAAAAGGTACTTAGGAGCTACCCTCAAAGCTAGCTACGTGAACCGTTGGGGGACAGTATCGGGATCTTTGGTTAGCCCCTTTTAGGGAAGTTTGTGTTACAAATAAATGAAAAGGCGAAGGCAACTAGGAGCCCCCACATCCTCTGGTAAAATTTATCATGCGAAACGTGAATGGGTTAGGACAGACAAAAGGGGTTATTCAGACCACTGAAATTTCAGTGCCCTCCTTCAGCAACCTCAATTGCAGACCTTGTAAATGCAGTATTCACCACAGGGTCCCTGAAGTGATCCGCAGAATGCTGCTGTGCAATGGGTAAGACTCAAAAATGTTGCCGGAAAAAAAAAAAAAAAATTCTAAATAGACTGGTGGCAAATTAAGAATAAACTGTTGAATAAAAAAAAAGAATTTTTACATTGTTTAAACCTGTGTCAAATGAAACCGCTGAATTCTGGGCATGTTGCCAACTTGTCACTGCTGATTAACCAGTACCTCTATGGGGAGTTCATTGTTGCTGAACTGCACTGTATTTTTCTGGCAATTCACTAATATTTGGTGAATTGCCAGCTTTCTGAATAGCCTCGAAATTTCACCATTCTGTGCAAGTCAGCGGCCAAGTCAGCAGGCTTTGATCAACCCCCAAAATGATAACAGATCTGGCGAGAGGATATTTGAATTTTGTGAAACATGTTTGGTACACTGGATGCCCACGTCCACTTTAGTCACACTGTCACACACGTACTGACTGCTAAATAAAAAAAAAAAGACAATAAATCTGTTAATACCCCAAGCCTTGGTTGTCAATTAACTTTATTGCAAAGACAAAATCTTTAAAACCAAATACACTAATTTAGGGTGAAGGGAAAAAAAGAGAGGTTTCAGTGGTAAAACATTTAAGAGAGATTTTGAAAAGCAAGACCGGCGTCAAAAATGTTCTCAATGAAGCAAGCATTAAGGTCATGCCCGCCTATAGATCATCTGTTTATCTGGCCAATTGGTCTGCAATTCACGATAAGGTCTGGTTTAGATAAGTGGACACAAATGCATCAGACCACAATTGCGGCATGGGCGATACAAATTAAAATTGCTGCACAAAACAAGCATGATTAGGGGTGTATGGAGTCTGAGAGGCAACAGAATGATCAACATGACAGCTCATGCAGACAGTATAAATTTGAAACGAAACACCCCCATATCCCCAAAAAACTGAAATTTACTTGCCGAGGATCTCCACTTCAAAAAGAAAAACGACAATGTACAAACTGAAAGTCCCTGGTCACCCTCGTTAGTGCAATTTAGAGATTTATATGACACAAACCTCAGAAAATCCACAACTGTTGCAGTCAGGATGCTTAATATTTCAATCTATATAATCTTTAGATTTAAAAGCCCTATGTGGGCCTTACTAGGAACCTCAACCATCAAAAAAAATGTCTGCAACACCGAGCGATGCAGGGTACCGAAAGTGACGAAACATTTAAAATTTAAATCAAATGAGAAGCTTTAAAAAAAAATTTTTTGGTTTTAAAAAAAAAAAAAAAAAAAAAATAGAAAACCCTGTTAATTTTACAGTTAGTTCCTGTCCTAGAGTTTGGAGTAAGATATGTACAGCACGTTACAGTTCAGACATGAAGCCGAGACTCCATGTGAGATGCGGGCTAGCTGGGGAGAGACTGATGGATCACACAGCAGATACAGCGCAGCCGCTACTCTTCATCATTGCGACCGGCTTAGACCCAGACGTGACGTTTGCAGTGCTGAACAGCCTGGATAGAGACAAAAACTGTCAGTTACTTGCTTCTAGTGGCAGAGATGCTTGCACAATCATATACACCCATTGTGTGCTTTAAGTTTTAGCATGAACCCGTGAAAAAAATAAAATCCATCATAATGTAGTATGCAGCCACCAGAGATGACAAAAGTGATCTCTATTCAAGCTACGATAGCAAGTGACCGTTCCATGGACCTGCAATACCTCCACACACCTTGCATTTATGCCAGTATGGATTGTGAAGCTGCAAATCATACATTCTTTAACCTGTCCACTACACAACTGCTGGTAGGTAGGAAACATACCTGCCACCACCAAGGTAAATATGGCCTTAAGCTACCATGACATTGGAGGAGCAGGGTTTGAAATCCCTGATTTACACAAATGTCTGGTCTACCTCTGATGACCAGGGAATCATTGGACTTAGTTCAGTAACATGTCATGGGGCTGTTTGACAAACCTGGTGTAAGTACTAGCAAGACAAGCCACCATAACAACTTTTCATGTTGAAAAGGGGAACCGAACCCCCTACCCCACCTGTCACCCCCAAATCTGTTTCCAGTGAGATACTTACATTGCACATGGCAGCGGTGCTCATGTCTTTACACCAGTAGCTCGGGCCCAAAGTGCATTTATCTGTCCCCACCAATGGAATCTTTGAGGATGAACACAAACCCAGCTCCTAAAAATTGAGAATTGAAACAGCGCTTAGAAGGGGGGGGGGGGGACACAACACCTATGGCAAACCCTTGACTAGTTTACAATCTTATATGCTAGACTCACCATACACACGTAATCCGGGACCAGTGTTTGCAGAAGTAGCTGTAACAACATAGGCTCGTACGCTGAAAGTATTGAACGACACTATAATAAAAAGGAAAATGTCCAGTTAAATTACTTGGAAAGGGAAGTAAAGCTTTAATAAAAATTCAGAGAACCCCCCCCCCCCCCACACACACAGGCTCAGCATCCCTCATCTGGAATCCTGAAATCCTACATTTTTCGCGCAGTGACATGACGCCATGCGTCTAAAATTCTGCTCCTGAACTAATGCAATGGAGAAAAAAACAAACCTACCATATTGTTTAAAATAACCTTCAGTGTAAGTGTATGAAACCAGTCTGTTTATACTTTGAGCCCCATCCCAGTTATATTCCTCTATGCAAATATCCCAAATCTAAAAAAAGATCCCAATATGTCTGAAATGTACTTAAAAAAAGATTACAAAAAAATGTTTATGTTTAAAGAAATCTATTGGTTTTCAAGAACACTTAAGATGCATACTAGGGATGCATCGAAACGGAAGTTTCTGGCCAATACCGAAAATTTGTGATCGGTTCAGTTGAAAGCCGATACCAAAAATCAGATACGAGAACCTGGGCCTGGAGGCCAGGCACTCGCCTGATCCCGAAGGCCAGCCGAGCAAGCTGCTTGGCTGACCTCCAGGCTCAGGCGAGCCCCTGGCTCGGCCTTCAAGGTGACAGTCCTCCGGCTGTCGCAGGCTGCTAGGCCTGAGCCTGGAGGACAGTCAGCGCTGTAGCTCAGGGCCGAAGTAGGAGGATGTAGGCGAGTATGTAAGCAACTAGGCCCAGGCCAACACGGGAGCTCGCCTGAGTTTGGAAGACGGCCGAGCAGGCAGCTCGGCTGGCCTCCAGACTCAGGCGAGCACCTGGCTCAGCTAGGCCTCCAAAAAAAGGGAAATTTCCGGCTGAATTTCCATTTCAGCTGAAACCGAAAATACCATTTTTCAGTGGCTGAAATTTCAGTGCATCCCTAATAATTCATACCCATTAGATTCCTCTGCTGAAGGGGCCACTACCACAAAAAAAAAAAAATTAAATGTCCTTCGTGTTTATTTTATGTTGCTGATATGTTACATGTGCTTTGTTTTCTCTTGTAGGTTTAGTGAAAAGATTTCACTGTCACTAGGTGCATCCAATGTGATATTTTGTGCTGTATACTGCCCACTGTATCTTTCCATCACTTGCTCCTCACATTGTGTGGCTTTGACCCATTCTATGGCCAATCACTGACTCCCATCATTGTATTGTGTGGGATGTATTTAAAGGACACCACCAGGGATTAGACTAGATGTCCGAAGCCACCCCCTTCAGCTGCCATCTCTTAGGGCTGGGACACACACACCTAAGCATTCCCTCCTCCACGCCTTGACAGTTAAATACTGTACAAGATAAAAGCAAAGCTGCAAAATGTTCAGAGTTTTGTAAATGTTGCAACGTGGGACAAATCCACAAAATATAAATTGAAGATTAAAAAGTTCGGTTTTAAGTAAATTAAAAACAGAATGTGCTCTACAATGTGTTCTTTGTAATCTAGTTAGAGTTTATGCAAAGTGGTGGTGTCTGTTAAACCCATCGAATGGAAATCACTGAAATCAGGGCATTTTGACGTTCTGTGAATAGATGAGGCAATTGTTCTCTATGGGACAGTTTCTGCGCTACCGAACAGCATCGTATTTCAGTGTCAATTCGGCGTTTTTGGCAAACTGACAGCTTTGTGAACAGACTAGTTGCTATAAAAAAAGCACATCTGGTGAAAGTCACCAATTGGTGGCAAATTCTGACGTCGAATGACTGAATGGACAGCCTTAGAATTTGAGTAAATGCAGATTGCTCACCACCATTTATCACTTTGTCGTGGGATGTGCAGAGTATGTTGCGAGATCAGCCATATTCCTCCTGGACCCTGCGCAACGTAGAATCCATACGCTGAAGGCAGGAAGTCAGAAAGATGCCTGGATTTCCTTCCTGCAGCATATGAGTTATATATGTTGCAGGGCAACACTGTTCTCTGCATGAAATATACATGTCCAGGAAAACCATGCCGATCTCGCAATCCTAGCAGAAAGACTGCAGGCTGTTTAACAGTTCTTGCATGACACCAAGCGATTATTGAGGGCACGTGTTTAAGAGACCACTTGGCAGAAAATCAGCCCTTCGACGCAATACGGTTTATCAAGCAGTGAAAAATGTCACTGAGCAAGCAGCTTTTATACGAAATGAGTTTTCATGATCGCCCAGAATGTCTGTACCTGATCTTGCATCTCATTTGGGAGGAAGTTGCAGACTCTGATTAGGGCGTCCGTGATTCGCTCTTCAGTGGTGTTCTTCTCTAGAACAGAGTCCACGTAGTTTACGATCAGCTTGCAAATCTTACAACAGCCACCGGATTTCACAACCACTGGGTCAAGTTTTACTGCAGAGTGAGGCAAGAAAGCATTAGCTGGGTCAATTTTACTGACAAGAGAATACAGAAAGAAATCGAGAATCACTGTATTGGTTAGCCAAACCCTTCATACTGGAACCTCGTTTTAGAACAGTCTTTATTCCGATAATAAATTAAGCAACCGCTTAGGCGATATGCAATACCATACACCGTTGTGTAAGCATGTTTGTTCCCGGTTGCATCATTCTGCTTTGCAGGGCCAGCACTAATGTAAGGTGGCACAGGTGGCTGCATAAGAGTCGGCCGGCCCCCCACCAATGTCATCAGGGCACAACACATTTAATCCAGAGAGCACAGAGGGTGCCAGCACACTGCTCTGCACAGCCCAGCTCCTGAATCCCTTCAAGAGACGTGGGCTGGCTCCACGTCTTTCACAGTGCGCTGAGGGACTGACTGCGGAGCCAGGGCTACACAGCCTGCATGTGTATTGGCCTTACCCCCTGCAGGTCACCAGACTGAATTCCCTGTCACTCCTCTCACTCCATTTTCTTCTATTACACCCCTCACCCTCTTCTCTCCCCCCCCCCACCAACACAGTATTCCCCTCTTTGAATTGTGATTCACACCCACAATGAGTGTCATTACTATGGCCCTGAATCTTTGGTTACACCCTCGGGGGGGGGGGGGATGATGCAGCCATCACCAACATCTTCATGAGCCTTACCAATAACTGCACCTGGATTGTTAGAGCAGATTCCACAAAAGGTGCAGATAGTCTTTGGATCAGCTCCGCTCACCAACATGTCAATGATAATTCTGCTGTAAGTATCTACCAAGTCTACGCATTTGGGCCTGTATTTTTCTGGAAGGATCGAGCAGAATTTCTCCAAGGCCTTCTCCAGAGCTTCCTGCAAGAACAGGACAAGATAAGCAAGGCTTATGCAGCTTTAAATACCACATTTACAGATCCCAAGTAACGTTACGAAGCCAAGATTACAAAAGAGAAGAGGTCACTTCTGTACACTTTGGCAAGATGTTCTCCCACCACTGCAATGGCCTTAAAGTACAACACAGTTCAAGCTTCAGGAATTTAAGCAAATCATGCAGTCTGTTCTAGACCCCGATGTGTGAAAGGCAGCATGTCAAAACCAAACAACAAAGTGACCGGACCATGGCCGCCGCAGGTCAAGTCAAAGACGTTGTGTTTGGTCACTTAGCACCATACTAGCATTATTTTACAAGGCCAGTAGGGTGGAAAGTGATGGACAGAGTTACTGTATGCCAAAAGGAACAGAATTTTTTACCTAGAAATGAAGTTAACGCTGCACAGTTTGGAGTTAGCCCAAACCCTAAAGCAAGGGTCAGTAAAACGACATTTGTATGGAACCAAGTTTGACTAAAAATTGCACGGTTTTTGCATCAAATACAACTTCTTCCCCAAACATTAACGTTATACAAGTACAAAGAAAACCCTGGGCAGCGCTGAAAAAAAGAAAACATGGGCAATCCAGAGGGCATGTTATTTATAGCTATACAAAAATTAGGACATTGGAGAGGGGGAGATTAAATCGAAAAATTGTATAGAACTGAATAGGATATACATGTTGAACACTGACTCCTTTAGGTTTAAACTTGGATCAATAAGAAGGAAATTTATAAAAAAAGTGGCACAATTCAAAATCTATTAGATAAAATTACAGACACTGGATAACCTAACTTTCAGAGAACACAGTTTAGATTGTGTTGGGTGCATGAATGTCTAGAACATTGTATTGACCTTCATCCAGCTTAGGCTTTATGGCAATAATTATATCACGGTTGTGGTGTCAATGTACCATATAGATCTCTATAATAGTGTGCAGGCACCTATTTCGTCGAGGCTTTACAGCTATAATTCTATTAAAATTGCTTGTTTTATGACAGCGAATATTATTAAAAACTGAAAATTGATGCCGATTATCGGCAGTACCCTGTGAGATTGAAGTAGAGGTACTATATACATACATATATTTGGAGATATACAATCGGAATTACCTGGCACTTTGATGCTATAGACATATTTGCAGTTGGAAAATTGAGTGGATATTGCCTGTGTTTCAGCTATAAGAATAGACGTCATCCCATTTCCAGACTCCATCGCAATCTAGCAAATTGCTGATGGTGTCTGGATTAATGCGCATGCTTTCTCTTTGTAGTGGACTAACGTGCGGTTTAATTTTTGACAAAGCGGAAACCGATTCAGAATAATGTGCAGATTGTGCACTTTCGATTTTACATCCTAGTGACGTTGAACCACCCCCTTTGTGTTTCCAGTGGAGACAAATAATGAAAGTACCGATTTGATTGGATCTAACAACTGCCAAATAGCAAGCACGAGATAGGAGGTAGGGGTGTATAAAGAGAAAAACGGTCATTTGATTTCAGCAGCCAGCTGAGGAAGCCACTGGCATTTTGTCCAACAGGTGAAATGTGTTCTGGCCATTTTTTAATGGTTTTATTAAATATTTACCACTACTGCAGTCATCGCTTGGATCAGGTTTTGGAGGTTGTACCTTACAAAACAATCTCTGGGCTCATTTCCTGTGGACCTGGGTCAGGTCCTATACTTTGAAGTAGTGGCAAAAATAGAAAGCGCATATGAAATACAGTCTGCGCTATGGTCCTACCTTTTTATATTTAAGGTTCTAAGGATTGTGATATCAGAGGGGGGCGTTTGGGTTGCCAATTACCCAGAAGCACACTACCTTGAGCCAGGAAGGCTCTGCCTCATGTGAGTAACCATATGAGTATTTGCACAACTATCCTACATGGGTCACACTGTTAAAAAATAATCAAGTTTCTGCTACTGCACTAAAGGAAGGTGCTACTCCGTGATCTCTCCCGCTCACCGCCTAATAACCATAGAAGTAAATGTTGCGAGTGCACACAAGGGTACAACTTGAAAACATGCAAATTTACACTGTACTTAGGATCAATGTAATTTTGATGGTCAATGTAGGACGACCACAAGGTACTGTTCCCCCCTTATTCGTTCTCCACCTGGGAGATAAAGCGAAGATCGGCTACAAATTCACATGGAGGGACGTCAGCGGAGCCAGGGATTAAGCGTGTACCCTTGTGTGCACTCACAACATTTACTTCTATGGTCACAGTGTGTTCTCGGTTTACTTTGAGGCGAGTTAAAGAGGGAGAGGATTGATCTACCCTTAGAACTGACCTGTGATTTGATAAGGAACACTGATCGCTACACCATTTTGTATTTTATTAACGTTACATAACATTGTTAAAACTTGACCAACATACCCACCGTGGTGACCACAAAGGTGGTGTTGTAGGGACATCAAGCAGTCAAAACAGTAGTGAGAAGGTGAGGTACTGCTACAGCACTGAAGCCCAGTCGGTTGGGTTTTTATTGGGGGGGGGGGATGAGAAGAAAGATCAGTGTGAAGGACAGCTGAATGGATTACCTCGGTATGGTTTTTTGCCAAGAGACGTTCAAGTTCCTCCACCAGCAGTTCACACAACTCGCATGTTGGATTCAGCTGAACAGGCTGCTCCTTCTCAATCTACAATGAGATCTTTAGTTACCGTTAACTTGTAAAAAAAGGTTTCATCCGTACAATCCATAAACCTTCAACATTCCGACTCAAACATTACAAAGCCACAGCTCAAAAGACAAACAGCCAAACATTCACTGGGAGGTTGCAGCGGGCTCCCATACCTTCATAGCAGGCTGCAACTTCATGGCAGGAACGATTTTAGCTGGAGTGAGGACCTCAGAGGGAGATTTTGTCTCGCTGCACATCGCAAAGAGGCTGCAGATCTGTTGTGCCGGCTGGGATGGAAGAGAGGATTTTATGGAGTAAATAAGTATAACCCCTTGTCACATGGCATTATTATACAGTTAAGCTTTTCACTACCAGGTTACTTTCTGTAATAGATATATATATCTATCTATCATCTGAAGAATGAAATGTGCAGCTAACAGCATAAAAGTATTTCATGAAGGTGAAGATTAAAATGGAATATCTGTTAATCTTTTACACAAACATTGTTGGGATGAAAGATTCTAAGCTCTAGACTGGGCCCCTTGAGTGGAATAAGGGGGTCTGTATTATCAGCATACAGAGCACCATGACCTCAACGCTAGCGCTCACATAAAATTAGCATTACCGTGCCACAGATCACCTCCCAATCACGAACAGGCAAAAAAAATAAAAAATCTGTTAGCACGAATACTGATGCACTTTTCAGTGCAAGCTTACTGTACTTTGCGCACCCTATACTTAACATGGGTAGCGAAAAAAGCAAGCAGAGCGTATTTATTGTTATGACCACAGCCCCAACACCAAATTACAAACCGCAGTCAACAAAAAAAAAAAAAATAAAGACCCCAGTCTCCCTCCACTGACCTGCAGGATCTTGCAAAAGGGAGATCCTGACGGTCATGTGACCTGGGAAGAGAAGCCTCCATGGGAGTCCTATAGACACCATGAAGGAGGTTGCTCGCGATGGCCCGTTAGCATGGCCGAGCATTCATAGATAGTAGCTGCTATGGGCCAAACTGCAGGACTCCACCTGCCGTGTAATCTACAGGTAAAACAGGGACACTAGGGGGAGGTAAGCAAACGCCAATTTTTTTCTTCCACTTAGTACCCCCGTTTTAGCTGAGGGTAGCAGTTTGTGCTAGAAATGGGTTTGTGGTGTCAGTTCCAGTAAATGCGATGCAGACATAATCTAAAAATGGTCAGATCCTGTTTATGGGGCTTTGTAGTGATCATTGGATTAGCAGCAATGCAGCTTTAAAAAAAATAAAAATAAAAAATTCTATCTTTGGATATTACAATAATGCCTTGTATCTACTGTACAGGTATTTTCAATCATAACCCCCTAAATCTTAGCCATGTAGTGACCCCAGACCTCTCCCAGGCTGTTGTAATGCAGCAAAAAGGTTTGTGGGCGACGCTAACTAAAAGCCCATTTTGAGAAATTGAGATAATGGCTTAACAGAAAAGGGGAAAAAAAAAAAAAAAAAAAGCCAAATTGGTTGGCACTTTCAGTACTGAACAAGCAACATGCGTCTGCCACTTAAGACACGTGTTACAAAAAGAAAGGGTGGGGCAGGGGTTAAAAATTAAACTACCAACAAGTTAGGAGCATTAGACAAGCTATTGTTAGTTCTCATTTGCACAGCTGCTTGGAGGACCTGTGACCACACTTTGCACAGGGTGGTCCTGCCTTACAGGTATGAGGGGGGCACGCCTGGATACCAACCGAACATCTATTGGGTACCATAAGTTTTAACTAGTCCAGTCTGGCAAACCGAGCACTTTGAACATTAAAGAGTTGAGGCAGCATAAAAACACAAACGGCAATGTATGCCGAGACAAATACACAAGCCCAGTTTACTGTTAACAGGGATCAAAATACAGCCACAAGCTTGTTACACCTCCGAGTGTAAGTTAAACACCGGCCTTTTTACTTTTGTCACCCATTGTGCAGAAAAGGAAAAGTGGATGGGAACGTGTTAGTTTATAGTAGCGTGCAAATTAGGGAGAAGTCAGAAAGCTGAGCACGGCAGAGCTGCCACATACCTGACTCTGATGATTTAAATGGAAGAGAACGGAAAGCGAATGAGGGTGGGAAAAAAAAAATTAAATTAAAAGTTCAAGATTTAAAATTTAATTTCAGTAAGAAGCAGCTGTGTCAGAAGGCAGGTGGGGGGGGGGGAACCTATGGCCAGAGGTATAAACCCTAACCAGAAGAAGTGGCCTGTGCTGAGCATTCATGTGCACACTTTGGCGGGGTGGGGATGGATTTAGGATAGGACAAGGGAGTCCATTTAGTATAGGCTGAAGTTCCGTAGCTCTGTACAATGGGTGAGAACAACGAATATACATACATGTTACACACAAAACAGTAGAAGGGAGGACACAGCTTGAGAACTGAGAGGAAGGGGGGGGGGGTGACACTAGGTAAGGGTAAAGAGAATATGAAATAGCCGGGTGCATATGGGCTGGGTAGGAAGAGGACATAAATAGAGGGGGATTAGAGAGTGAAATGAAGGGGAGAGTAATGTTGTGGGGGAGGGAGCTCTATAGAAAAGGGCAGCTTGAGAGGTCTTGAAGGCAAGAGTTGGGGGTGCGGGTACAATGAATGGATAGCATCAGATCATTAGCCGAGCGAAGTGGTGGGGATGGGATATAGCTGCCAATAAAAGGGAGATGTAGGACAGGGGAGCAGTTATGGAGAGCTTTATAGATTAGAATCCAATTCAGAATATTGGTCCTAAAGAAAAGAGCCAGTGCAGCAATTGCGAGAGGCCATATAGTTTTCACCTACTGACGAGACTGCAACGCAGGAGCATAAAGAATACACCTGTTAACATGACCAAGGACAACCTAGTCAAGGATCTCAAATTCTTGCCCCACCAGATGTTAATTGCCTACAAGTCTCAGAATTTTTTGAAAGCCATAAAATGGGAAAGAATCACGGAACGTCTTGTTGGATCCCAATCCCTACCTTTAGCAAATTATCCTTTTAACCTCCCTGGCGTTACGATTCCGACATAAAATATGTCAGAAATCAGAACAATTATTTTATCCCCCGACCCCGGTGGTTTTCCCGAGTGTGGCTTGAGGTTAAATTAAATCGCTGAAAGCGGTAACCGAGCCACACTGGGGGGCTGGATAGATACCTGTCCCTGCACTCCCTCGCAGTCACCTCCATCCGATCGTGGCATCCCGGTTCCTTTCTTGTGAGAAGGGAACCTGAGAGCAGCAACCACACAGTATGCGATGGCAGGAGGTCAGTGAGGGAGCGCAGGTACAGGCATGTGTCCAGCCTGAGTGTGGCTCAGGGTTACCACTTTTAGCAGTGAAATTTAACCCCGAGACACACACGAAAAACCGCCAGGGAGGTTAAAATGTAGAGTCCAAGTCCCTGTAACAATTGCCTAAAGGGTAACCCTGGATTGGTGCCAGGGATAGTGTGTCAGACACATTTATTAGCTGTGCATGGCCAATTACCACCCCTCTCATTGCAGTCTAGATTTCAATGTCTTAGAATTGAAACCGCAAACAAATCCAGATTTACTTAGGACTGTGATAAATGCATCCCAAGGATGACGACTTATAACTGACTCGGAGGCTCATATTTGCATCTCAGTAAACAGCAGCACAGGGGGAATAAAAAAAAAAAAAAAAAGAAAAAGATTTTTGTTCAAAATAAAGAAATCCTTCCCTAGCCATAAAACCAACAGTTCCCAGAAAGAAGTACTCTTTGCTGCTGCGCAGACGAGAAGTCTTCCGCCACTGCCCTCGTGGTCCTATTTTTTGTAAACCTTTAAAGGACACCGCAGCAGGGTTCATCAGATTTAAGAAAAAAAATAAATTATAAAAGAGATTAACGAAATCAAACATGGGTATGGCCACGCAGGGCCGGCAAACAAGGCACGAAACGACACAGCTTAACATTTTAACAGAAAATGCAAAGCCCAATAGAAAACCCCCCCCTCTTTTCAGAAAGACATCTCTGTATCGAACCAGAAAAAGACCCCAGCATGAAAGGGGGGGGGGGAGAGAGAGAGAATCCCCAGAGAGTCAGTGTCCAAATAAGGCACAAAATAGTATATATATTATATATAAATAAATCAAGGTCACTGGAGGATGTCCATCCGGGGATTTTCAAAGAACAAAAACTGTCGAGCATTACAAAAGGGAGGGGGGGGGGGAAAGAGTCATCCAGGATACAGAACGTGGGTAAGCCCCGTAAAGTGGGAGGGGGAGTCATAGGAGTCCGGACAACCCAAAGACTAAGGAGGTGTATGGTCCCTCAGACCAGCTGGGCATCCGACTTCTCCGGTGAGAGGCCTGCAGCAGCAAGGTCATTCCAGCCTGTAGGATCATAGCAGCGTTGCAAGGCACATTCTAGTACATTACCACCAGAGAGCTGGCCAGGCCCCACCGATATCGTATCCCCCGGCTGCGGAGGATGGCAGTTACTTCCCAAAGCCAGCGACGGGCCAGCAGGGTCAAACAGGAGATTGTGGTATAAAGCCATTGCACCTTCAAACTGTATGGGGTCAAGTGCACCGGGGGGGGGGGGGGCACATTATACTCACCTTTCAGAATCACTACGACATCTCTAGGTGCTCCTCTGGGGGCTGCTGCAGCCTTCCAGACCTGGATTACTGATCCAACCAGCTCTGGCGTGTCAGGAGGCAGACCAGATACCTGGAGCACAAGACAAGTCACATAAGGCTGCAATTCGTTGGAGACCGAGTCCAGAACACCTGACACGGATGTAATGACAGCAGTGTCTGGATTCTAAAGCCTCTGCAGAGCGAGTTAGGTCAACCTGAGAGCGGAGGGCATCCAACTGTCCAGTAAGGTTAGTCTGCTCCACCGCTACCTTGGCAGTCTTCTCCCGAACCGCTGTTACCGGTGTGTTGATCACTGCCACATCCGCTTGGACCACTGCCACCTCAGGATCCCACATGGCCTGGAATTCCACCAGGATCCTGCGAAGGTCACCTTCCTCTGGTCTGGGATGTAGCAGAGTGTGGATGGGAAGATCCAGCTGGTGTTCCCGGTCTCTGGGATTCTGGCAGCGAACTGTACCCAGGTGCAGGAGCCAGGCCATCTTCAATAGAGAGCAGTCGTCTTTAAGACCCCCTCTGGGGGGGGTCCACAATCCGGAGACATCACCATCGCAGCTTTGCAGTGGTGCTGGCGGGTAGTGATCCCTGCGCCCGGGGGAGACGGGGTAAGCCAGGACATGCCTGTTCCATCTCCAGAAGGGCCGTCAGAGCACGGAGACTTCCACAATGGCCGACTCAACTAGGCCTGAATTGTAAGGCCAGGTCCCTACGGAACAAAAAGGACCCCACAGAACTCAGCAGCTCGGATCGGGTGCCCCAGGTCTTGCCATGCAGTAAGCAGTCGTGGTGCGAAGCAGTTAAAGTTAAAAAAAAAAAAAAAAAAAAATCATATTGCAGCGGAGCTCCACAATATGCGACTGTTTGCTTCCACAGCTAGCTCCACCCCCCAATCTGTTTTAACTATATTGTTTGCATTTCCTGGGGTGTGCGCTTGCAGGCCCCACCGGGTCAGCACGGTGCTCGTGAGCTGCCTGCCCCTTCCGTTGTGGGCAGATCTTTCAGCTGTGGACGAATCTCATCACGTACCTGCACGTGTATCCCTCACAGTAGGTCCCAAACGCTACATGCATCACTCGCTCCGCAGACATGCCTGCCAAACCTAAACAGATGCCGTCTCCCTCCCCTTCAGAGACAAGCTCCATGCATCTGGCTGAGGCCTTCGAGCAGGCTCAAACAGCCCTGATCCGAGAGTTCCACTGGGGGACCACCTCCCAGGCTTGATCCCCACCTGCAAGCCTTCATATCCGCCGCAATTCACTCCAAGGTATCCATTTTAGCTACTACCTTTCATGCCTCCCTGCAAGATGTGCTGGCAGCTGTTCAGGCCCCAATGCCGACCCGGACCCTGACTCTCAGGCCGGGACACTAGATCCCCTGCAGCTGATTTGCTACCCACTATGGTGTGCAAAAAGTCTGCAGAAACTGAAGTACCAGACTCGAGGGCTTGGCATCCCTGGATCACTGCCAAAGCCCAAATGCTGACAACCACTTAAGGGGGCCCTGCATCCAGGGTGCCAAAGAGTGTTGCATCAAAAAAAAAATAAAAAAAAAAGATTTAAAAAGATTATATATCATCTCGATCCCTGTGGTGCGTGAATGCAGGGACTTCCGGCGGTTCAGATGGAGAGGTAGTCTTTAGCACTTCTCCAGTCTGCCGTTTGCACTCTTCTGTACCATGGTGCTTCACAAAGATCCTCAAGCCAGTGTTCACTGCCTTGCGTGCCACAGGGGTGAGACTGATCATTTGCCAGGACAATGTCACCGTCTGCAACACTCCTTCAGTTACACCTTTGCTGGGCCCCTCGACCTCTTCCAAAATTTGGGTTGTGATAAAAAAAAAAAAAAAAAAAAAAACCAACAAAACCACAATCCCAACTCCCACACCACCCCTGGAATTCCTGGGCCTGAGGCTGGACTGTCTCCCTACGACTGAACCTTCCACCTGCAAAATTGGCGACTATGACGAAGGAGACCACGTCTTGCTATGCAAACACTGCTGTTCTCTACAGACATTATCTCACATGGTGTGCCTTTTGTCAGCTAGGAGATTGGCGGTCCTTCCTGCTCCCCTACATTAAATCAGGCCCTCCAACGCCAGAAGACCTGTTCCCTCCGAGAAGGGAAGCGATAGCAGGCCTGCTGGTGTGCCGAGGGACTTCCATTGGTGTAGCAGGGACGTCTGCTCCTACAACAGGAGGGAAATTCTTCCATCTTGATATAGACTCTGATGCTTGCCAATCCGGCTGGGGTGCCAGTTACGGCCCCTTGAAGTCAGGCCGGTGGTCCCTCCACATAAATTGTCTGGAACTGCTGGCAGAGTTGTTTGCCGTACAATGCTTTGCAAGGTCGTTGCCACCAGGTGAGATTGTTCTTGTCTGGACAACTTTGCCGCATTACCGTCATAGGCAGCCTACAGTCCATGATGCTCAAGCGTCTGGCTTCTGTTCTGGGATCAAGATCTCAGCCGGGGCTTGTTTGTCCAAGTGGTGTTTCTCCCTGGTCTGGCCAATGTGTTGGCAGACTGGAACTCCAGGCATACCCTGGACTCTATGTTTGGCATCTGCTGTCAATGGTCTTTGCAAGGGTGTTACCTCTTTGGCGCCCCTTGCATATGGGCCGGTTCGTGTCAAGCCTCAACACGCAACTGCCAGCATTCTACAGTTGGCATCCCAACCCGGATGTGCGGGGTGACAGACACCGTCCTATAAACACTGGGCCAGGGAAATTGCAACTACACTTTCCCTCCATTCGATGGTCACACGCACACATATGAATGCAACAGGCTATTGTTGTACCCCCCCCCCCCCAGCAGGTTCAGCCATGGTTCCCAGTTCTCCTGGAGTTAGACTGCCCTTGATAGCTCCTGAACCCAAAGGACTTACTACTGAATCTCATCCAGCACCAGATCCAGCTAGCTACGCTAGTGTGTCACATGGGGTTTCAGTCCCTTTTCTGCCTTTCTAGACTTCCTTACAGGTCTCTTTGACGAAGGAAAGGCGTATTGTACAGTAAACACCTTCCGTTCAGCTATTTCCTCAGGTCATGTAGGTTTCTTTGGTGTCCTTGCGGGTCGTCACCCATTGATTTGCCACCTCCTAAAGGCGGTGCAGGTCTCATGTTCCGACACTACCTGGCATGTGTCCTTGTTTGGCAGGCCAGGCGGATAAGAACACCATTTACTTTTACATCAGCTGTCCAAGCTTCTTATATGCTCCTTTGCCTGAGCTTGTGCAAGCGAGTGGGGGACCTACGTGCCTTAGACTTTCAGGTCTGCACGTTCTTACCTGCGTTTCAACATCTGCTGCACGAAGACTTTTATCTGTTTTCTATCCACTGCTGCTGGATTTTCTGCAGCTTTGCCCGTGGCTTGCCTGAGGGAGTATGAGGCTCATACGGCAGCATGCTGCCATGACAGTGTGTCCCATTGTTTCTTATGCTGCGCGCTATAGGCCTGTGTCCTCTACAACGCTTGTCTGCTGGACAAGGTCCTTTGCCAGGGTTGAGGTGTCAATCTTCGGTGCCCACTCAAGATGCAGTGCCATGGCATCTTCGGCCCTGGGTGTCGCTTGGAAGACATCTGGAGGGCGGCAGACTGGTCACGCGACTCCACCTTCTGCATATTCTACTTCAAACCGGTCTCACTGGTCTTCTGTCCTAGAGGATCTTTGAACGCAAATATGAGCCTCCGAGTCACTGTATTATACTTGAATTTTTCTAGTGATTGACAGCAAATTAGAATTTTAATGCAACGACTCAGGCTCATATTTGCATTTCTTTGCTTTATTAACAACAGCAGCAAAAAGAACAAAAACTGTTCAATAAAGAAAAAGGTCACACCCCTCCCTTCACATATCCTCCAATCCACTTAACCTTTCCATCCAGTAAAACCGATCAGAACCGGAAATCGTCCTCTTTCTTGCTGCTGGCGCAGGAGAGTTAAGTATGATTTTCTCCCCTTCTGCGCTCAGCGTAATTAATCATCTTGACCTGGTCTCCGGCGCTCCGATCCTGTAACTTGGAAGCCGGCTGGGTCTTTTTGCGCTCTGCCTCAGACTGCTCTGCACCGCCCCCCTCTTACATGCTCTGAGCTTGCCGGCCGCTCCAGCATTCTCCTCGCGGCCGGAACTATTTCTGGCCGCGGAGGCTCCTACACGCGACCTCACATACGGCGCGCCATTCTCCCTGCGCTTTCTGCCACTCGCTGAAGCACGCTCCCCCATCCATCGCGATGCCTGCCAAACAAAAAAAAAAAGCAGAGATCCCCCTCACCCTCTGAGGACTCAGACTCCGGGGACACATCGCACAATCCCGACTCCCCCCGTGAACAGGCAGAGGCACCCGCTCCACAGCCCGACCCCAATTTTAAGATCATGGGCCCCTCTCCAGATCCTCTGGACCCGCAGGTACAGGCCTCTATTGGCTGCAGTGAAAGCGGAGGTGGCCTCTATGTCACGCTCCTTTGATACCTCTATTCAGAATGTATTGGCAGCCGTTCAGGCTTTGCAGCACCCACTGATACCTGCCACCCCGGCTTCCAAGTCGGTTGCGGGGCCTGCCACAGGCCAGGCAGATGTTTTGCCCCCCTGTCGGGTGGGTAAAAAGGCGACATTCAAGACAGATTGCTCGTCTCGAGGGGCTGGCAACCCTGCATGCAACCCTGCATTACTGCCTCAGCCCAAATCCCATACTGTGCCTTCCAAACGGGACCCAACCCTCAAACGACAAAAAAAAAGGGCTGTGACGTCCACTCAGGAGTCGGACAGGGAAGGTGGCTATACCTCTCCCAATGATGACCCCGAAGGTCTGTCGACCGGGGATGAAGGTGATGAGGTGGAAATTCACGCTTACGATGAGCTGTTTGATATGGAGGAACCCACGGCACCCCCCCTTACTGGGACGGAGGCAGCTGTTATTTATGACCCGCAAGGGGACCCCCTCTTTTACCCCGAGGAGTTACACCACCCAAATTCCTCTGCCTGGTCCCCCAGGCCTCATATTGAAAAGTGGCTGGATGACCGCATGCGGCGTCCCATGGACAAAGCCACCCGTAACCACCTCAAGGCTGAATGCCCGCGCCCCACCACCTCTGGCAAGGCATGCCTCACGCCACTAGTGGACCCAAAATTCCAAAAGTTCATCACCAGACACGGGTGGTCCGCAAAGACGGGTATAGACCACGCATTTAGAAAATGTCAGGACAAACTCCTGGATTCTCTGGGTCCCTTGACGCGCCTCTTTATCAGAGGATGCTAAGGCACAGGGTGTTACCCTTGATCCCCTGATAGTCCGAGGCTGGCTGCAGCTCTCTCTATGCTTTATAGCCGACGCCAATGCTGCTATATCAGCGGAGCGCCGCCGCTCCATTCTGCTAAAAGTTGATGGCCACCTCACGGAGATCGCAGATTCAGACCTGGGCAGTAAGGCTCAAGGCCTCCTTTTCGGAGACACCTACGTCAAAGACATGGGTACATATGCGAGTACTTTCACCTCCCTCGATAAGGTGTCCACCTCACTTAAACGGGTCTTCAAGGGCCGCATTTTTGACAGGGCCGGTGGCAACAAGGGGCGCCCCCCCGGCCAAGCTGGATCTTCCTTTACCTACAGATCCTCAGACGCCCCGAATCAACGATCCTCTGCTAACTTCCAAGGAGGCAATCCGTACCCCTACTCCTCCGGTGGTTTCTTCCCCACTCGCTCCCGCTTCTGGCGTAGCAGAGGAGGTCGTGGCGGCTGCGGTCCTTTTGCAGGACGTCATCCACAAGGTAAAAGTACCTCCCAACTCCCAATCCCCGCACCTCATGGCCGGGTGTCACATTGCCGCATTCCACAAACACTGGATGGACATTACATCCAATCCTTGGGTACTCCAAACCGTACTGGGATTTCACACAGAATTCACCCAAACCCCGGTTCAGCTAACCCCCCGGTCCCTTCCCGCCTCCCGAGAACTCTCACATCGTAGAACAAGAGCTACACGACCTCGCGAAAAAAGGCGTGATAGAACAGGTCCCTTTCCAAAACCCGGGTTATGTCGGCAATATTTCTTTGGTGACAAAAAAAAAGGGGTAGGCATGAGACCGGTGAATAAAAGAGCTCAATACCTCAGTCCTATACCGACACTTCAAGATGGAAGGTCTACAGGACCTTCCGTCAACTCTACTCCAAGGAGACTGGCTGGCAAAAATCGACCTGAAGGACGCTTATCTGTCAGTTCCAGTGGCTCTGGAGTTCAGAGATTTCCTTAAGGTCCGCTGGGGTCCGGAGCTCTGGAGATTCTCCAGTCTGCCCTTCGGACTCTTGTCTGCACCGTGGTGTTTCACCAAACTGTTGAAACCTGTGGTGACGGCGTTACGGGAAAAGGGTGTCCGTCTCATTATATACCTAGACGACATCCTCCTCATGGCTCCCTCAGCACCACAACTCCAGGTCCACATACTATGGACCACTCACTTGCTACAGGACCTAGGGTTCCTTATCAATTGGGAAAAGTCGGTGGTGACTCGACAGTGTTTGGAATTCCTGGGGCTGACCCTCGAGTCAATGTGCCTCAGTCTCCCCCCCAACAAATTAACTATGATCGAGAAAGAAGCGAGGTCTCTGCTCCGGAAATGCACTTTCCCGCTCAGATCCTTGGCTCGCATGATTGGCCTTCTGACCGTGGCTCGCCTGGCGGTACCCCCAGCCCCCCCTTCATTAATCGGGCCCTTCAACGCCGGAAGGCCCATTTCCTCCGAGGGGGGGCTCTGTGACTCCGGTGACCCTCTCATTGGAGGCTCGCTCGGATTTACAGTGGTGGATCGAGAACCTCCAATATTGGAACGGCAAGGACATCCTTCCCCCTCCCCTATCTCTGGTGATAGACTCAGACGCGAGCTGCTCTGGGTGGGGGGCGTGTTGCGGTCCCCTAGAAACAGGAGGAGGTTGGTCGCGGGACGAACGTCTCCTACACATAAGATGCCTGGAACTCCTGGCAGGCCTTTTCGCGATTCAGTGCTTCGCGAGAGGGGAATCAAATTGCACCATCCTTCTACGGATGGACAATTTTCTGCAGTACGCAACATCAATGGCCTGGGGGGGTCCCAAGATCCCCGATGCTGACTCCATTGGCAATAAAGTTCTGGGACCACTGCTTCCAAGCAGGGTATGTGGTCCGTGCCCAATTTCTACCGGTCAAGGACAATCTTATAGCGGACTGGAATTCCAGACACTCGACGGATTCGGGAGATTGGCATCTGCTACCCGACACCTTCGAGTGCTGAGTCTCTGGGGTCCGTTTGAGACAGATCTATTCGCCTCCCGCCTCAACTGTCAGCTCCCAAATTGCTACAGTTGGCGCCCAGATCCAGACGCACGGGCAACGGATGCATTTTTGCAGGACTGGTCTCTGCACAGACACTATGCGTTTCCCCCGTTCGCCATGATTGATCGAACGATGTCTCAGGTTCGGACTCAACATGCGACTGTGGTCCTGGTGACCCCGTTATGGAGAGGTCAACACTGGTTCCCGCCCCTGCTGGAACTATCAATAGACTTCCTGAGGATCTTGCCGTGGTGTCTGGATCCCGTGACAAACCCGGACAGCACGCCTCATCCTCTCATCTCGTCACGGTGTCCTCTTGATGCGTGGTTGGTGTCGGGGGTCCCGGCACTGTCCCTGGCATTTCAGACCGCACTGGCGAACTGCTGCAACAAGCCTGGGCCCCGGGCACGAGATCCCTGTACTGTCCGCTGGTGCGTGGGAAGGGACGTGGATCCCCTTTCGGCCCCTGTGAACGTAGTGTTAGATTTCCTCACGGAACTTTTTGACGAAGGTAAAGCGTATCGCTCCCTTAACGCTTTCCGTTCGGCGATCTCCGCCAGTCATGTGGGATTTCAGGGTGTTCCTCTGGGCCGTCACCCGTTAATGTGCCGTTTGCTCCACGCTGCACATTTTTCACGTCCACCTACGCTGAAATACTCCACCACATGGGACATGTCAGTGGTACTCAGATTCATAGCCGCCTGGCCCGACAACCCAGCATTGTCATTACGACAACTCTCCGTGAAGTTGCTCATGCGGCTTTGCCTCTTCATGTAAGAGGGTGAGTGACGTGAGAGCCCTAGATTTCTATGGTCGCTCCTTTGGTCCCGACGGTGTCCATTTCGACGTCTCCCGTTGCACAAAAACAGCCATTACCTCAGTTTTCTATCCGACATTGCCTGACCGTCTGTTATTGTGCCCTGGACGTTGCCTCCAGGAATACGAGGTTCGTACTGCGTCTGTACGCGATGCTACCGCTTCGCCCTTGTCTCGTACGTTTCCCCCCCCACCGTCCAGTGACGTCCGACGCTTGCCACGGTGGCTAATGGATCTCGCTGGGGTGGATATCGCTCGTTTTGGTGCCCATTTGACTCGCAGTGCCATGGCATCCTCTGCCATGGCATCTGGGTGTCATCTCGAGGACCTTATGAAAGCGGCTGACTGGTCTAGGAAATTGACCCTCCGGACCTTTTATTTGAAACCTGTCTCGCATTGGTCTTCTGCCATGCTAGATGGGCTTTAAATTTGCAAATATGAGCCTCCGAGTCGTTGCATTAAAGTTGAATTTTCATAGTTACTATGACAGAAAGTACGAATTTTAATAAGACGGAGGCGAATATTTCTCGCCGCTCCCGCCCTATGTTACTGTGGGTGGGTATTTTTTCCGTCGCCTGCCGTGTTTTTTTCTGGCATGGATTGCCTTTTTCCATGGCTCATCCTGGTGTTTGTGTCTTCCTCTCTTCACAGCCTACTAGTTGCCTCCTGCCCGGCTTCCTGGAGGTCGTTCCTTTGTTGGTTTTCCTGTTGCTCCGTTGAGTTTTCTGTGCAGCAAGAAAGAGGACGATTTCCGGTTCTGATCGGTTTTACTGGGTGGAAAGGTTAACTGGATTGGAGGATCTGTGAAGGGAGGGGTGTGACCTTTTTCTTTATTGAACAGTTTTTTTTTTCTGTTTTTTGCTGCTGTTAATAAAGCAAGAAAGAAATGCAAATATTCGCCTCCGAGTCTTATTTATTAAAATTCGAACTTTCCGTCATAGTAACTAGGAAAATGCAACAATAAGACTTTGAGGAGATCTGTGCAGGTCCCACCATAGAGTAGGCCACTAGTGCCATTGTCAGTTCTCCGAACAGTCAAACCCTTTTTTGCTAACCATTATGACTTCACTGCTTCAGGTGTCTTGTATTCTGCCATGCGCCTTCGTTTGGTGCCCTCCGTTCTGACCTGTGTTGTGTGTTTTCCCACAGCCTATTGATCTTCTCATACTTTTTTTCCAATGGCTCAGTTTATTCCGGGCTCCTGTGTTTTGATGGCTTTCGGTTCCTCATTAGCTTGGTTTTCCAAAGAAACCACTTATTTCTGGGAACTGGGATAAGAGGGCAAGGTGGTTTATTCCTCCTTTTTTGTTCAAATAAAAAGGGTTTGTTTTCTCTGCTGCTGTTTAAATACTGAACGATGCAAATATGAGCCTCCAGGTCTTAGAATTTGAAGACACAAAAAAATTCAACAACTACCACCCGTTTCATTAGTCTATTTAAATTTCAATGTTTTAGGATTGAAACTAAACAAGTCCAGATTTATTTAGGACTGTTGTAAATGCATACCAAGGATGACTTTAACAGCCACAGAGGGTGACACATCACGGGATCCATTTGTGAGTCTTGGCACACCAACAATAGACAGTGTTGGACGCAAACTGGACTGAATCTGACGGACAGAAGCGCAGTCCTTCGCCCAACGTAGATCAGTATGCTCTAAAGCAACCCTCAAAATTTCCACTCGCATTTGGCGAGTGGAAATCAGGTGACGGCGAGTGGAAATTCACACGGGCAGCAAGATAAATTATATTGTACTACCTGCTCCGTGTATTCACACGGCGGCAGTTTTTTTTTTTTTTAGCCTGGCCGACGTGCTCAGGGCCAGTCAGTGTGCTTTTCTTTTGCTGCAGCAGCAGCTGGACATGGCCCGAGTCATTACCGGCGCGCTGACCACTCCGTTGCCTTTTCTCCCTTTCCCATAGAGCGCACACCGACTACAGTGCATATTCCAGGGATAGAGATTGATTTTCTTCCGCTGGCCAGACAATCAGTCCTGAGTGCCACAAAGGGGGCGGGTGCATATTCCCTCTCCCACTGCTCTTACTCCAATTCCCTCTCCAGTCCTTACCGCTGCCCAATGGATCTCTTTCATGAGAGTGAGGGAAGCGGAGATAATCACCGCCCCCTCATTCTACTCCAGGGCAGGTAAAAGGGAGGGGGAAGGTGTGGAGATGAAATAAATGCTGGGGACAAATGAAATAAATGGAGTGGGGATAGAAATTAAATGGGGAAAGAAATGAATTGGGCAAAATAAATGAAATCGGAGGGAGAAATGAATTAAAGGGGGCCCTTGACAGAAAAAAAAAAAGTTCCCCACCCCTGTTGTAAACTAAGTGAAAGTAAAAATCTGCTGAGCTGTCAGTGCACTGGAAGTGATGCCAGAACCAGTGCTGCTACAACTCCTGTGAGGGTCCATAATTAGTGACAGGGTGGCGTAGGCGTTTGCATCTATGCAAAATAGAGGAGATACGGAAGGAGCAAAAAATAAAAAATGGGGATGGAAGTATCGCACATGAATATTAATGGAATTATCTGTTTAAGCATCCAAGGAGGGAACCTGACTTTGGGGTCTAACTTCTGTCGATAACCTGCCATATGAATAATGAAAAGAGCGTAGTAAGTTCCTCTTGACATGTCAGATGCATAAACCCCAAATTAATTTGGTCCTAAAAATTGTTGGAGGAGTCTGTACTTGATACTAGTGTGGGTCTGGTGCCTGGGTATACATGTATCTGATGCCTGTATATTAAATGTTATTTATTTTTGTAGCTTTATTCTGAATAAAACTTAAATTATCTTATGAAATTACACTGTTAAGGTGGTGTGTTTAGGGGTGCAGTTCAGGGCAGGTGACGAGTAACTCTTAAGGTCTGGCTAGTAGCTTGGGAAATGAAATTTTGAGCCCTGCTCTAAAGCACCAAGCATGACAGTCCCTGGTCCAGTCCCCTGAGGTAAGTGACAATTTATCCCTGGCGAATTTTAACCTGAATGGCTGTTTGCTCTGCGAAAATCTGACATGCAAGACCCAGATTGGCAACAGTGGTGTCATTTTGAAATTCAGTGAAAGCCTGCAAGGCAGCTGTGTAAAACAGGTACAGGGGAGCAGGGACAGCCATAGGGGAAAACAGTGTTAGGAGTGTAGCGCAAGTAATAGACATTGAATTTAAGGGTGCAGGAAGAGATTGGATGGGAAGGTTTAGAGTTCAGACGGAGTGACAGTATAGGTTGAAGATTGGAAATACAGAAATATGTTAACCGGTTATAGAGGGTCAGTGAAAGGAGGAAGGAGACCGGTTTATGGGTACAGAGTAGGGATGCACCGATACCACTTTTTTAAGACCGAGTACGAGTACCGATACTTTTTAAAAGTACTCACCGATACCGAGTACCGATACTTTTATTCCAGGTCTCGTGGATTGGCCCCCAGGTCTCGTGGATTGGCCCCCAGGTCTCGTGGATTGGCCCCCAGGTCTCGTGGATTGGCCCCCAGGTCTCGTGGATTGGCCCCCAGGTCTCGTGGATTGGCCCCCAGGTCTCGTGGATTGGCCCCCAGGTCTCGTGGATTGGCCCCCAGGTCTCGTGGATTGGCCCCCAGGTCTCGTGGATTGGCCCCCAGGTCTCGTGGATTGGCCCCCAGGTCTCGTGGATTGGCCCCCAGGTCTCGTGGATTGGCCCCCAGGTCTCGTGGATTGGCCCCCAGGTCTCGTGGATTGGCCCCCAGGTCTCGTGGATTGGCCCCCAGGTCTCGTGGATTGGCCCCCAGGTCTCGTGGATTGGCCCCCAGGTCGAACGCTGGCCGTGTGCATGTAAAGCACGCGGCCAGCGTTCCCCTCCGGCGCGCCAAATACTCACCCTTCCTGAAGTTCCAGTCGCTGGGCAGTGATGCGGTCACGTGGCCACCGGGCGCATCTGTGACGCTGCCTCCAGCCGAGAGGCAGCGTCACAGCAGCGCCCAGTGGCCGCAGGAACGCATCACTGCCCAGCGACCGGAACTTCAGGAAGGGTGAGTATTTGGCGCGCCGGAGGGGAACGCTGGCCGCGTGCTTTACATGCACGCGGCCAGCTTCCCCAGCCCCTCGGATACCGGCAAGCCGGCCCAGCGCCGGCTTCCGGCATCGGCGGGATGTATCGGGCCGTTTGCACGAGTAACAAGTACTCATGCAAACGGCAATATCGGCCCTGATACCGATACTAGTATCGGTGCATCCCTAGTAGAGGCACATTTTGAAAGGCAGCCACTAGTTTACAAGTCGGGGAGTGCCAGAATGGATTTAGTGGTGCAAGGACAAGCAATAAAGGAAATTGATTTGACGTGTAAAATTTAAGGGTGCAGGGACAGAGGTAGCAGTGGGATTGATGGTGAAAGGTTACGGTTCATGATCATGTACAGGGTGACAGCGCAGGGCCACATTTAAGATTGGAAGTGCAGCACTGCGGTAGGGACAGGCTTATGAGTGCAGAGACAGCACTAGGTAAAGAAAATAGGCATGACCAGCAGGGCTTTGAGTCTAAACCCTTTCCCACTGCAGAGCATACCATGAGGACCCTGCAGCTGCAAGGCATACCAGTATGCCCTGTTGACTTCAAATGACTTTATTTTTCTATTTTGGCATATATATGGGTTATCTTTAAGTGCCACTGTGGCCCGGCATGCCCCCCCCCCTAAAGTACTGAGGCCTGGTGCAGCTTTCCTTGGTGTCCCATGGTCCTTTGGACTTATGGGAACTCACCAGGGACGGCACAATTTTGGCCTTTGCCTCTACCCCTTGTTCAGTTTTTGTTCTCCCCACCCTCATACAAGATGTCTTCAGCTGACTTATCTATGGTTTTCTTACGCTGAGCTTTTGTTTGTGGTTTCATGTGGCCCTGTGAGGCCCTCTTTTTGGTTGTATGCTTTACAAAACAAAAATAAATAAATTGTAAAACCTAATGGGAAAAAAAACCCAGCTTCCTTCAGCTAGCCCACTAACTAGCACGCCATTTGCTGCTGCCTGGTTCAAGCTGTCCCGCAGCAGCCAATGAGGAATGTGTGAACGGGCCAAAGGAAGGCCCGTCGCAGCCGCTGGCTACTGGGGTGTTCCAAGTATGCCCTGCCAGTGTTCACTCCTTCACGCCAGGCACCATCTGCCTGGCGTTACAGGGGTTAAAAATAGTGAGTAGGGGGGCGTGGCTGACCATGCAGGGGACCAGATGTGCTTCTGCTGAGCTCCGTCTGGAATCGCTGGCGACAGCAGTTTTGGACCAAATTCCTAGTTTATTTTGCCCCACAGGGAGTCCCTGTTTGGTCGGCCACCGGGAGGAGCGCTCTGGAGCCGGTTCGGTCCCCCCTCCAGAGCATAGTGGAGATTGCAACCTTGTCCCACGGCGGAGGCGTCGGCCATCTTGAGGCCTATCACCAGGGTCAGCCTCGGACCATTTCAGGCTTTCCAGACCTCCCCCGGTGGGTCTACCTGGTTGGGTGGTCGGCTGATGCGGCTCGGAGGATGGAGCGCCCCCATCTTCTGAATGCAGCTGCGACTGGGTTGCTGGAGGAACGAGAGGGCACGGCATGGAGGCAGCCAATGCTCCCTCCTCGTGTTGGAGCCCTGGAGGCCATGTCTGCAGACTTGGGAGTGCCTGACAACGAGGGGAGCCCGATTACTACAGGCTCCTGGCGTCCACAGATGGCAAAGCTGCATGGAAGTCGGGAGGACTTAACTGAACGTCCAGAGCTAGTGGCGATGCCTCTTGGACGGATGGTGGTCCTCCCTGCTGCGGTAGCAGCAGGTGCGACTGGAGGTGAGCTGGTCCCAGAGGACAAGGTAGAGTGGCATGGGACACCAGCAACGCCGCACGCGAACCCACCGCCGCAGGTTGGAGTGGAGATGTTGCCAGATACCTGTTGCCGGAGTGCGCCCCATAGGAGGAAAGTGGAGTGTGCCCTGGCCTCATGGAGCTACCTTAGCCGTGATCACACTACTATGGGGATGCCTTTCCTTGCCTGCACCGCGGTGACTGCTGTTCCGGGACACTGGATGAGAGCAGTCTTGTTTTTCCTGCCTGATGACTATCCGCTGTTACTTTGTTTAAGCAGCGATTTTTTGCTTATCGCACCCCCCCCCCTGCTGCGACTACGCCTTGAGATGTCTGCTGACTGGATGTTGTTGCTCCCTGGCTGGGGACGTTTATGCTTCTTTGAAACACTCTGAAGCTTTAAAGCGGATTTGATTTTACTCTTACCGTACGCTTTGTAGTTTTACAAAGCCCCCCCCCCCCCCCCCGGTCTTTATTATTAATATTTATTTATAAAGCGTCAGCATATTCCGCAGCGCTGTACAATAGCACAGTATAGACAGGGTTACAATACATTGAACAACATTTGACAAACAGTACAGGAGGAGATGAGGGCCCTATTCCCGTAGCAACTCACAATCTGGGAGGGTTGGGGTTGGAAACAGGAGGAGAGGACTGTAAGGTGAGAGTGATTGATGGTTGCGTCAGTGAGTTGGGTGGTAGGCTTCCCTAAATAGGAATGTTTTAAGGGAGCGTTTGAAGGAAGAGAAGTTAGGGGAAAGTCTGACAGTACGAGGGAGAGCGTTCCAGAGAGTGGGGGCTGCGCGTGAGAAATCCTGCAGTCTATCATGGGAAGAGGTGATGCGGGGAGAAGCTAGGCGCAGGTCACTGTTTGACCTTAGGGAGCGGGCTGGGGTGTATTTGGTGATTAGTGAGGACAGGTAGTGGGGAGCTGAGTTAGTGAGGGTTTTGTAGGTAAGGATAAGGCTTTTTGTGTTTTGCAGATGCCTTCCAACACCCCTCCCCCCCCTTCTCCCTTATATTTTAATTTTATTACTGCGCCGTCTGTGGACATTTGCGTTATTTTTATTTTTCCGGCTGCATAGTGGATATCTCCGGCTGGGGGCATCCCCGTGGAGATTTTGTGCCACGATGCCATCTATGTGTTTTTAGGTCTGACCCATTGCTTTATGTTCCTGTGTGTTTATTATTTCTGGCTGGGTAGTTATTCAGATGACATGTGGCCCTGCGTGGCTCACTCACAATGTTGATTTCATGAGGTCTATGCTAAAAATTCTAAAATAAAGAATTGAAAATAAAAAAAAAATGTGGGTAGACTCATTGATGGTGAGTAATTATGCTGGCTGATAGTCAAAGATGGAGCACTGCCCCGAAGTGCATCAAACGAAGCCCTTGCACTTTTGCCTAGGAGAGTTATGAGGAAAGTCAGACTCACCATCTGGAGCAGGGCTTGCAGGACAAACTCAGCGTACTGGTTGACATAAGTCTTGCACTGGAAAAGAAGAAGTTTCAAATCGGAATTTATCTACGATTGCAGAAGAGTTTTAAGCAAATGTATAGGGCAGGGGTAAGCAACCCTGGCTCTACAGATGTTTTGGAACTACTTTTCCATGATGCTCAGCTACGCAGACTGGCTGAGCCACATAGGAAATGTAGTTCCAACACATCTGTAGAGCCAAGGTTGTTGACCCCTGGTATGGTGGTTGGGGGGGTGATTAGCTTGCGCTCATGTGGATTGGTATACCCTCAGCACATGTCCAGGTGAGCAGCATTCCTGGATGCCTGAAGAGCATAAGGAGATACCTTAGACCGCTCCCACAGTTCCCAGCCAGAGTGCTTTTACATGACAATTACTCTATAGCACGTGACATTCCGCAAGACACACAAGAAAATCCATACCATATCAGAGAGTCCACCACCAAGGTTGTCGCAATCCTTTAGGACTCTGTTCACAAAGTCGGTGAAATACGAGGCATTGCTCCGGACAGTGTCCTGCAAGTCACCCACTAGTTTAAGACAGTCTTGGCAAACATCGCCAGTCTGAAAAGTCAAAGTGGAAACAGAATGAAAAGACATCACATCCCCAGCTTGTTATGACTTCCTCCATTATAAAAATGCCATTTTCACCCCAAAGCTACTGGCCTCTTGAAGCGTGTCCCTTACCATGGACTTCTGTTGAGTCTTTTCTTGAGGGAAGAGCAATAGAGGAACATTGGCCATGAAAGGATAAACTGTTTCAGAGCTATCCAACTCTGGGATCTCATTAGTCTGGAGGGGCTTTGTGAGCTTCAGGCTTCCCAGATGCTGTTGGAGACTTTGGCACAAGTGCATGGCTTGGCAAACCATACCAGGATTATTCTGAGGGAGAGGATACAAAGACAAGTCAGATTTTAGTTGCACACAAGTCTTTCCTCTGCCAATACATACGATTAGGTAAAAACCAGACTACCATCCCAGTGGTCAGATTATCCCAGCATGCACCACCAAGCTAGACAAGCAGTAGATGGAAATATTTGACACTGGGAATGCAGGAGGACCTTCCAATAGCCAGTTCTGTTAAACCTCCATAGGATCAGGCAAGGAATCCAACAAGCCACTGGTACTGGACACGCAGGAAAGAAAGACTTTCCATGCATTAAGCGTGCAACAGAGCTGCAAGATCTCCATACGCAATGGCAGGTCCAACATGAAGTTGAACTTTCATAAAGAAAAGGCAAAATACAGTGCGATAGCTTAAGGAGATCGTGTTGAGGTATTCTATTCATGACTCATTTCCTTTAAGATTATGTGCAATGCCACAGCTTAACCTCCCTGTTGATGACACTTTAAATGCACTTTTAATAGTTGGGTCTCTTGTTGGGGAGCCTGGTGGAACTCATTGCCCAAATGCAGGAATTCAGTCTCCACTTTCAATCTTAGTTGTTTCAGGTTTCCTCAAGACACAGAACAGAAACCTACCAGTTCTTCCAACACCAAGCTGTACAAGAGTGGGAAGTACGAGGCCACCAGCTCCTTGCATTTAGAGGAGATTGTGGGTTCGGGCACCAGGTCACACACCTTGTCCAGGAACTGCTGAGCTTCACTCTGAGAAGAGACAGGAGTTCCAGAAGATTTAGACAGCTCCTTGTAACCACCCGATGGAAGAATAAACAACACACAAGTCAATAGGAAGAGGACATTCTGACTCTGGGTGTAGAACATCGATTAAAAACAGGATTAAACTTTAGCCAGGCAAAAATACCAAGGCTTTCTAATGAAAATACTTTTTTCTGTACAAACATCCAGCAAATGTGTATAGTCTATTCGGTTCACCAGCACCCAAGTGAAGCACCTCGGAATGGTTTTGGTGTGAGAAATGCATACATTTACAGAGCATAAAGTCTGTGGGAGCAGTCTCTGCCAGCAGATCTATAGCAACAACAGACAGAGTGGTTTGAGTCCATTACAGGCCAAGGGTAACGTGTGAATACTTTCCCATGGCCACTATTCTGTAAGAGGTGTCAGCAATCTTTGTCATCCAGCCATCATTGAACCAAATCTCCCAGGGTGCTCAGCTGCCCATTAGGTAGGTTGACACTAACTGGAAATTCAATACCAAAACATCTGGCGGGTCAAAGTTGCAGAACCTGGAGCAAGGGATCATTTCTCCCATTTTTGTGGATTCACCTGTCAAATCCTGCTCCAGGAGATCTCTTGGGTTTTTGAGTACTAAAGCAAGATCCAGTAAGTGGCTGTGGTGTCCTGCAGACTCTGGAGCACAGGACCCATTCTTGATATTTCACCCATGCTCAGTTTTATTACACCAGATTGATCTAAATAGATGGT
This sequence comes from Leptobrachium leishanense, assembly GCA_009667805.1. Taxonomy (NCBI): domain Eukaryota; kingdom Metazoa; phylum Chordata; class Amphibia; order Anura; family Megophryidae; genus Leptobrachium; species Leptobrachium leishanense. The sequence goes on from CM019068.1 coordinate 126,939,511, forward strand.
TTTTTTTGGCACCACCAGGAATGTAGATTCTATTTTAGTACATTCTGGCACCAAGTGATAACTTGTGTATATACACTTGTGGGGACAAACTGCCAGATGTTAAGCCCCCTGATCTGAAATTCTAGAATCCAAAAGACCCCATGAACTGGGGTTCTCTGAACAGTCTGGATTTTTACTTAATTTCTGTACAAAGTGATATGTAGTCTTTGCTGCTCAGGAACATGACTGCAGCACATGCTGTAGCTTCATCATGTGACATGCTGCCCAGCGGATACTACATGCTACAGAGCACTCCCAGCTTACGTACGCATGTGTCTTTTAAAGCAAGGACGTCGACTCCCTCCCCTCCACAGACACAACCAAAGAGAATACCCCACTCCTCCCCCTGATCCAGGAGGCATGAAGTACTCAGAGCAGAGGTCTGTGATACGCTGGAGATCAATAAATCATGGATTCACAATGCATTGAGGAACACCGCAGTAGCTGCTGCCCAGAAAGCCATTACCTCTGAGCAGTTGTATTTCAGGAAGTTACCCACAACAGTCAGCACCTCTTTGCACAAGTCACATGACACAGTTTTCTGCAAAATGAAAAAAAATATTTAAAAATCAGATTTTTATGCACAGTAATAACATAATGTTGTGCTGAACACAGACAATTTATAGTGCAAACATATTCTGCAGTGCTGTACAATGGATAGGACAAAACAAATATAAATGAAGCAATAGGTGAGACATTGCGAACAATGGGAAAAGACTCAGCACAAGAGCTTGCAATTTAAGAAGTGTGGCGGCACTGATCCCAGTTTCTTGAAAGATCGTGAAGGTTTCTGGAGCTCTGATTACTTTGCACAAGATTTTAAAAGTAGACACCGTGCACAGTGAGCCATAAAAAATAAATTTAAAAAAAAAAACTGGCCAGCAGGTTTGCTTGGCTCAAGCAGTGCCTGGAAACTGGCTCCTCAGGGGTGGGATCACTTGATGGGTCAGGGACAGAGAAATTTATCCACATAAAATAACCTCAATCCATGGACGTGCAGTGAGGTCAGTGGCTAGTGTCAGAGCCAGATATACAGATATTAAACCAACTTCTGCAGTTTGTTTTTACTTTTTACTCATTTACTGTACCCACGCATAATTTTTTCTCACCATCAAATGGACTTTCTAAAAGATATTATCTTCATCATATACTTAATTAGAAAAACTTTGTGCCTGTCATTCTATCCACCACTAGAGGGAGCTGCATGGGCCGCTGTCAGGCCAGCCGCCAATGCAGGAGGTTTTTTGAATGGCTTGGACCAATGGTCATTTCCCATTGGTCCAGGCTATTCCATTGCTCTGTCAGGGCCTCTGAGGCTATGACGAGCAGTCTTCAGGACATAGGCAGTACGCGTGTGTTCCTATTTGAACAGACACGCGGCTGCAGACCTGAGCAGCCTACGCGATTAGCGTAGCCGGGAAGCATACCACCACTATGCAAATTGCGTAGGCTGTAAAGAGAATGCACACTGAGGACAGCAGAGCAAGGGTGTTTATTATTTTTTGCGCTTAATGGCACGTAACGGTCTACCTCAATCTCCAGAAAGGTGACGACCACGACTGTCCAGACATGTCAGTGATGCGCCAGCGTTAATTATGGAACATAGTAGTGAACCTTCTATACCAAATGTGGCAAACCTTGACACCTCAGGTGTTGGAGCTACATGTCCCATGATACCTAGTCACCTTTAAGGCTGGCTAGGCATCATGTAGTTTAGAAACATCTGGGGTGCCAAGGTTCACCAGGACTCTTCTGTACAGTCACTGGTTTTAGGGATGAGCGTTCGGATCTGTTTGAATCGAACATTCGAAAGTGCGAATTTTTTTGGGACATTTGCCAAAAGTTCGGAAAAAACCCCACCTGGGTGCATGTGGCAGAGACAGGCGGCGCAGTGAGGGAGCCACTGCACCTGCGGCCAGGGCAGACTCCCTCCCCCCCCACAACCAGGATCCAGGGAGTCCCCGCTGACCACCAGGCTAAGGTAAGGCAACACATTTTTAAAAAAATAAAATCCGAGGACATTTTTAAATGTCCCCAGGAACCTAAAAATTTTTTTTCTTCTTTCTCTACCTGGCATATATAAATATATATATAAATAATACATTCAGCCAGGTAGAGGGGGTGGCATGTGGGCTGCGCAGGGTGAACCCGATAGAGCAGAGAATGATATATTTTCTGCTCTGTCGGATTCAACATTTCTTGGGGGGGGGGGGGGGGGGGGGGGGAAGAAATCAGCCAAATTTGGGGAGGGGCGCAATTAGTTGAGATTGTCCACATGCCACGCCACCCCCATGTGCGTATGTGTATATATGGTCTGAGGTCTGTGGGTGTATATATAAATTCTGAGAGCTCTGTTCTGGGAGGCATGGTTCACATCAGGCAGTGCTTCTTGAAACCAGTAAACCCAAAACTGCTGTGTGTTTTTCAAGGGCAGGACAGCTTTCAGCAGCACATCCAATAATATCACACTGATTGGATTCAAGGTTGGCTCACTCCTGGCTCCAATTAGCCCTTGAAGAAGTCATTAGGCTAGGGGTTCACATACTTTTTCCACCCTGCACTGTGAATGTTTACATGTTCTGTTCAATAAAAACATGAATATGTTTGTGTTGTATTATTTTAAGCAGACTGTTTTTCAAATTGTTGTGACTTATCAGAGCACATTTTAATGACCAATTCATGCAAAACTCCATGTAATCCCAAAGGGTTCACATACATGTGTGCGCTCAATGCATCCCTACAATATATGATCGGATTACTTTTTTATATTTTTATATTTTTATACTATTCCTATTACATAGGTAGTAATTTTTGATGCATTTTATTCAGAAACTTTGCCTATATAACATGTGCTTTGTGAAAATAAAAACGGTTGTGTGTACATTTTAATTTAGTTAGTGGATTCCTGTCCAGTGCAGTGAGAAGGAAACATAATGCAGTGTAGACACGCGAGGCAGAGCGGAGTGAAGTCAAGCCTGCAAAATGTTTGCTTCTCTTCGCTACACTGTGCATCGCTACACGCTCCAGGTGTCTCAGCCTTTATTCCCGCATCGCTAGCTTACCGAATCAGTTTTTATACTTGTTACTAACCCTGCTTGTTCTGAGGACGCGATCTGTTGCCGACTTTGCCTGCCATTTGACTATTCTGTGTATTCCCTGCCTGTTCTGTTTGCTTCCTGTACACCGATTCTCACCATATACAGTAGCGCAGTACAAGTGCCTAAACATGGCTGACCCGGTTTTGTTATAGCTGCTGATGTAACTGAATTGATCGGGGATCTCTTCTGCATTACCAAAACCTCCACCACTGCACTCTTCCACAATACCTCAGAGGGGTTCTGGTGTGAAGGCACTTGCAGCCAAAGGCAAAATATTTGAGCACTGACGCCTATACCAGATTCCTATCATTTTAATATTGGACTGCAGGGTCCACCGCTGCACTCTTCCACAATACCACAGAGGGGTTACAGTGTGACAGCACTGTTGCTGACACTAAATGACCAATTTTAAAAGAACCTATTGTTACTTTCATCCAAAGCCTGCATAAGTTACCATAATTTAGCCAAAAACAACAAAAAAAAAAAACACTTAACTTGTTCTGCGTGTCCTAAAATGTCTCTTTTCATACAGGCTGCCGCCCCAAGCAGTTGTTTATAAATAGATTAAAGGAAATACATTTACCGTCATTTGAAATGTCATTTGTTTTTAAGTGTTCCTATACATCCTACAAATCTGCCACTTCACGGGCAGGTTATGGGGACCTCCTAGGCACGATATTTGAAGGAATTTCTAATTTTTTATTCTTAACCTTTATTTCATGAAAGAAAAAAAAAACTGTTCCTTTAAAAACTTATTTTTTTTTTACTTTTTGTCCTTGTTTCCTGTCCCCCAGGGCACTACCCAGACCCCCATACACCTTTAAATGGCAAATATCTTGCATATATGCCCTCTTGGAGGGCACTCTAAAATTCGAACATTCGAGTCCCATTGACATGCATTGAGTTCGAACACGAACTTTTGAAATTGTTCGAGTTTGAACACGGGGGTGTTTGGCTCATCCCTAACTGGTTTAAGCCAGCATCAGACGAACGCGGTGATCACGTCAGTGTTGCCGCACAGTTTAACATCTGTCGTAGCATAAAATCATGATTAGAGACCCACACATGAAGTATGTGCGCACTGTACTGCGCACGTGGCAAACAGACGCAAGTTAGGCATGAACGTAAAACGGCTACCACGGACGTGCAGAGTGCGCCACGTCTGCGTAGCGTTGTGTGAGTGATGAGATGTCAAACGTAGCGCATTTGCAACATCCATCACCTTGACGCACAATATGGCTTTTCAAATTTTAAAAAATAGCTTCTCATATTAATTTTATTTCCCATAGGGGTTTTTTATACATCAGTAAAAAAAAAAAAATAATAATTTTAAAAAAAAGTATGGTTTCTACAGTATCTTCCGTCAGTACATCTGTCCGTTATGCACGCACAGAGTGCGCTCTGACTGCGTTCATCTGACATTAGCCTTAATCTGGGCCACGTATCTGTGACATAACGTCGCATAACTAGAAAACCGTTTTAAGGAAAATGTGGGTTTCCCTCATCTTACATGAGGTATTCTATTTCAAGAGGAGAGTCCATGGAGGTCTTCCTCCCGAGCCAAATCATATGCGACTCGATTAACATAAACGTGCGTGAATTAAGAGATTTCTTTAACATGCAGGACAGATTCAGATCATGCTCAAAAATACAGACTGCTGCTTTAAGGCAGGGATCTCATTCCAGCTGACCCACAGATGTTGACAGACTACAATTCCAAGAATTCTTTGTATGCAATAGATGGCCAAAGAATCATTGGAGTTGTAGGTCAAGCATCTGGGAGGGGGGCAGCGTTTGAGATCCCTGCTGTAAAGGAATAGGTGATATCCATCTCACTTACCACGGTGGGCTGGTTCCAGACGGTTTGCTGGCAGTGTTTGACCGCACCGCATTGGGACGCAGTTTTGATGTCCTCGCACCAGACTGCCGAGCCTTGTGCACATTGTTCTGTTCCCAACAAGGGAGATGCAGACACTGCAAGACAAAACAGCAAAAAAGTCATTGTAATATGTGGTGCTTCTATGAAGAGCATTGTGTTATGCTTGAAGATGGACAGAGTGTCAACCCCAAATAAAGCAGGCTAGAAGTGCAGGATCAGCGCGCGTTCTCAAAGTATAAACAGGGCAGTGAATAGGAAGAGAGACGTGCCGAGCCGGCTATAAAGCCGCAGCAATATAATGGAGAGTTTAACAAAATCCCTGTTGGTTCTCCTGGCAATGTTGGTAGAGACATATTCTGTGACCAAAATGCTGCGCTCAGATTCAGGGCATTACATGCCAAGAGATCAATGTGTTCCCAGCGGCACCTGGGCACGCCAGCAGCTAATGCACAGGAAGAACATTATAGAACCGTCCAACTGCCCATCAAATATACAGTCAACAACAAGGGCTTCACAATCCCCTAGTTCAGTGGTTCCCAACCGCGGTCCTCAAGTACCCCCAACAGGTCAGGTTTTCCAGATATCTGAAGCACAGCACATGTGATAGGATTTGCTGCTCAGTGATTGCAGGATTCAGTTGCATTTCCCCAAGGTGATCCTCAAAACCTGGCATGTTGGGGGGTACTTGAGGACCACGGTTGGGAACCACTGCCCTAGATCCACGAGAAGACAAGGACTTCATAAAACCAGGCCCCTCCCACATGTCACACGTGGAGGAGAGGTTCCTGAAAGCTGCAGAGTAACTATAAGCTCCTGGTTGGCAGAAAATAATGGTTTAATTGCTAAAATGCTCATTTTCCAGACTGATATGGCGTTTCACAGCAAGTCTTAATAAAGCCAGGAGTAACCCTTTGCAAGAAGAGGGCTTCAATGGGGAACCTCAGCTCTCCACTGGGAAGATTAAAGACCGGGACAGCTAACCCTCTCCAGTTCAGGTGAGGTTCCTCATGTGATCCTGGCAGATCAGAACCAGAAAGGTCTCGGCTCCCCTGCAAGGACACGTGAAGGAATCTGAGGGTGATCCACAAACAGCTCACATAAAGGCAGCTTTTGTAGACAAACTAACACCGCCTCCTGAACCTGTGCATTATGAATCCCAGAGGATAAAAAGGTGTAGTCCTATGCAGAGGTCACAGCCTCCATCATCACACTTGCAGAAGGCGAGTGGAAGCCACCTATACTTTATTCCATTACTCTGGACACCTACCTATTCCTGTGCCTCATGGGGAAATGGCAAGATGATTGGGATAGCAAAGTCCTTAAGTGGCAGGAACGGACACTGCGTGGCGGAGTCAAACAAAGATCCAAAATATTCACTCTGTAGCCAAGTGGGAGAACGTGAGCAGAGTCTTGCATCCCACCAACCCACATCCATCACTAGTGCATTTAATTCTACATTGTGACTTTGCTAGTGTCTGTTGGACAGAGTGTTGGGTTTGGCTTTTTTGCAGAGCTGTGCTGGTCAGTAGGGCGTTTTGTAACTTTGTTTTTTGCCATGGTCACCCAACAGGGGTGTCCATTCCAGTGCAGAGCACCAGGTGTTGTGCATATTTATCAAATCAAAACAGTCATGGACACTTGATCCACACTCGAGGACCAATCTGGAAGAGCAGACACTGATCTGCAAACAGTCAAAAAGCTCAGGTTATTTGTCTTAAGCTCAGAAAATCAATCAGGACAGTCCAAAAATCATGTTTGTACCAAGTTACTGATAAGATCAGTAAGCTATGAAACACCACTGGGAGGAATGCAAGAAGCTGTAAAAAACACAAACACTGATCACCTGATCAGTTGGTCTTTAGAATAAGTCACGTAACTGACTCGTGATTGTGGTGACGTCACGCATCATATGTTCTTGTCATTGAATTCTATTCAGTGTCAGGAATGCCAAACTACTAAGAAGCAACAAGTGCACATCTGAGTAACATTACCACAGGAGCCTTCCCACAAGCCCCTGCACGAGTGCCAGACAGAAGACCTCCAATTCACTTCTGGGGCAGTGTAAGAAGTGAGGCCAGTGTCAGAGCTACAACCCTGCTATGTTACGACATCACAGGAAAAGCCACCAACCTGCTGAAGAGACTCCTAGTACAGGCAATATAAAAGGGCCTTTGCTTGTTACCAAACCTAATGAACCACCAATAAGAGTCACTGACCAGCCATATCAGCATATGCTCACACTGAGGGTTGGTCCATGGGAATTCTGCCGCTCAACTCCAGACTGTTCAGGTGGTCAACAGGAAATCCAAAGTGTGCTTTATGCGGATTACTGTCTACAATGCCACAGTTAGATTAGTTGTGGGTTCCTGTGGCACCACAAAACCATTTGAATTTATTAGGTCCTACATGGCCATCAGAGCACATGAAATTTAGAATAAGTTTGGGTTAAAAAAAAGACCTGCTCCGCAAGTGTAAAAAACAGCTCTATATAAAAAAAAATTCCCTGCACATGAAGCGACAAACATTAGGAATGGTCCGGGCCCATGGCTTGACAAATTTCAATCTTAATAGCATTGGGTATTATTCTAGGAGCCCATGGTTACCAGGGCCTTTCCTCTGGCCGCTATCTATGCACCAACTGCAGTGCTTGACCTAGGTTTTATTGGCACGGAGGCCCATTTCAACTAGGGATGTCCCGAATGGCATTTTTGAGCTGCTGATTCAAGTCCTGCGGTATTTCGGAAAAGAAAAAAAAAATATGGACCGATACAGATTTCCACAGGTGGATTGGAAGTGCTGTCATCTAAGGATAGGATGTACCAAGTATTCGAGATCGACAAAAAGTAACCCGCTGCAATCATTAAGGACTTTTATGGAGCAGCATCAATAGGAGATCCTTGGAGTGGGGCGCATTTAAGGCCAGAAGCTGTGAAGGGTTGGATTCCTGTAACATTGTTGCTATGATGTGATGAGACACTGAACTGCTGGTATGCCGGCTGAGGCCGGCAGGTAGCACATGAGTATGGGGAAAGGTTAGGTTGCAGCAAAGCCCACCCGCTCCCCATCTAAACTTCAAGAAGATCTACTGGCCTTAAACTGGATCCTTGACAGGGTGCCATGCAGGTTGGGATGGCCAGTTCCCACTAAATTCCAAAAAGATCAACCAGTTACTGGAGCACAACAAGTTAAAGAACCTTTATTGGGACAGGCAATATTTCATATTGCAACACATACAGGGAGCCTTGATCAGGGAATTGGGGGGGGGGATCTGTGTGGGAGCTGAAATGTGTGTCCCCATAGAGACATTTAATCTCTTGTGCTAGAGTGCTCTGGTCATTGGCTTCTTGGAATGGGTAGGGACGCCGCGAGACCGCCAACAGCACCGGAAAAATATCCAGAGGAATCCCCACCAAGGCACTCCTTTACCGAAAGCCAATTCTAATGCAGGGTAGAAAAAAAACCTATAAAAAACATTTGAGCCAAAGACTTGTTTGGATTAATCCTCAGTACAACAAATGGAGTAATTGAGCGAGGTAAAGGGCCATTGAAAGGAACAGCTCTGCAGATAAGGCCCTAATAACCTTCAATTGGTGACAGACCAGAGATAAGAGTCCTGAGAAAACAGAAGTGGCTCATACAGAAAATCAAACTGTATGGGGGGGGGGGGGGGTCATAAAATTTATACCATAGATCTGCAGGGAATTCAATGTCTCCGATGCTTGCACCCACCGAAGGATCCTCACTCCAGGGCCCAAGTAATACAAAACCCAAAAATTCCAGTATACGATAGTATTCTTCCATCACCACAAGACAACGTTTCAACCCCAACCAGTTGTCAAGTCTGATGTTTACATACATTCCATTAAAGTCTCCCACACCCTTAAACAATTAATGTATTCAATACACCAGCTAGTGCATATAAGAATTGCCTCCTAAACACATTAAAAACAAATTGCTACCACATCTCCATTATAAATTCATGAGTCAGGTATTAAATTATCCAACCCAATTACGACTTTCCACATTTTGGCGATTAATATATCTGACCAAATTAAATTACACAATTGGAAATTTAAAGGACCCCCCTCCCCATCTACAATTTGGAACCCAAGCTGTGAGATGTAATGGCCAGACGCTACAAAGTGGTAGGACACTGGAAGTACCACTGTTCTGTCCTGATGTCACATTTACACCTTAAAAATGTCAATTTTTGTGTAGTTTCTCCCACGTGTAAAAAAATAAAATAAAAAATCCACATGGGCATTTAAGTAGGTACACTACAAACGTAATTACACGTGAAGCATCCTTTCACCTTATACCTATGCCCCGAGTGTGGATGCACGAAGGAGTCACCGCAGATGACGGAGAAACTTTTGAAAATTAAAGTTGTACTGGATACACCATTTGAGCTCCATATCCCCCGAATGGTTTAAACAGAGGCCAACTATGCACCTTTCTTCTAGTATAGCAAAATTTTAGTGGTGCCAATTCCATGATTTAATCACATTAGAATGAATGTGATTGGCTTCATCTTTGGATAGGTGTCTGTTAGTGTTATATAATTAATATATAGTCAGGTATATAAAAGCTAGTAGTCTCAAAAAGAAAAAAAAAAAGCCAGAATGTGGAAAATCGTAATAAGGTTGGATAATTTAATACACGACATTTAAAAACAAATTGCTGCCACGCCTCATTATTAATCTACATGACTGTTCTAGGAGGTAATTCTTGAATGCTCTAGGTTGAATATTGAAGAATACATGGTTACCACTGCTGGTTTTAATTACTTTTTAATTAAGGGTGTGGGAGACTAATGGGATGTATGTGAACAGACTTCAAAAGATCTGAGGCCCGTTCAATACCTCAGCAGCTGCTGAATTGCTGCAGCACAGCAATTCAGTTTGCTGCAGCAGTGTTGTTGAACCCTTTGGATGCGAATTTTGAATCCAAAACGGCTGACGATTTCTTAATGAAAAATTCAGATTGTTTTTCGGATCACTCGGACAAAATATGATAAAAGCAGTCAGCACAATTCCGTTTTGTATGCACACACCACAAATGATAGTTTTTAATGAATAAACGTTATGTTTACTTCTGAAACAATATATAAATTGAACTGTAATATATGTCTATGTGCAGGGGGAAATAATAAATATTTTGTGCTTTGGTGAACAAAAACCTCAAAATTAACATTGCTGTACCGAATTATTACTTGCTTCGAGGCGGCGGCCATCTTGCTGTACGGCATTGTTACTTGCTTCATGGCAGCGGCCATCTTTAAAACGTCACACTCAGCTACTCGCAGCATCTCCTCGGGTCGCTGCAAGTGCTAAGTTAGCACTGCTGAGCGCTGAGCGGTTGAACGGCATTCAATGGCAAGTTGCTAACTTAGCACTTGCAGCGGCTGAGGTATTGAACAGGCCTCTGGTTGTGGTTGAAACGTTGTATCGTGGTGATTGAATACAGCCATTTGTAGAATACTGCCGTATGCTGGAATTATTTAAGTATGTATCAATCTGCAGGGAGTTATTTCAGGTCAATCCATCGCAGTTTCAAACAAACCTAATATTTAAATGACTTCTGGTCGTCCTATAGTGGGATACAAGTAAGAATTTAAACAGCTAGAAATCTAGTAAGAAAAAAAAATTTGAATATGGCATAGCAGTGACACAGGAACTAGCTGCCCATTGTCAGTGCCCAAAGACGTCAGTGGGTGAAGGGAGGTCCCACAGTGAGAGCAGTCTAATCAGCACCAAGCTGTAGAATTTAGGATGCGGAGGATGTGCTCAGCACGTCATCTAACTGCAAAGCTGAGGACATGCTCCGTACATCATCCGCAGAGAAAACTGTTCGAATCCATGTACAAAAAAAAAAACAAAAAACAGTCGGTTTGTGCTTGACAAACTACAAAACCATCGTCACAGCATCAGATTTACAGCTCGTTTAAAGATCACCAGCACGCCATTTACTAGAATTTTGCAAAATGAAACTTTTAAAATATAAAGCGGTCAGGATGTGGAGTTCCCCCACTGCCCTGATCTAGCAGAAACGTGGGGTGAAGTGGAGGCGTTTCTTCCACACCTTTCAATGCCCCCCCAGCAGCTGGGATTTGAGTTGCCCAGCTGCCAGTAACCACATCTGTCAATCGTGACATCGGCACACTGACAGCATGCAGATATCAATAAGACTGCCCATAATAGCGAGCGGTCTCAGAGGCAGATGGAGCAGATTTACACAAAGCTTCAATCCATTGTTCTTTTCATCTCAGAGGCTTCTGACTGCAGAGTAGGAGCTGCGCGCAGAGAGGGACAAAGAAAAAAAAAAAAAAAAAAAAAAAAAGTAAAACTCCCCTAAAAGAATTTGGTAGAGGCTGTCAGCAGCATCTGCCCAATTATTTTTTTTCCCTTCCTGGGGTGATTTTACCCCTCGCTCGCCGAATGCAGCTCCTCCTAAAACCAGAAGTCCCTGAGGCTCACCATGCAGTTTGTGTTCCAATGCAGCTTGCGTAGTGTAGGAACCTCAAATTGTGCAGCACAACGGGACTTGCACACTTCACGTACACAAGTTCTGTCAGCGCCTGTGCAGAGCGATCAGAGCTGTGTGCATGCACAGATCTGGTCCATCCGTTGCCTCTGAGAACGCTTGCTACTACGATTGGTCTCAAAAGGGGGATGTCAGCACGTTCTCTGCTGACCTCACTTGTAGCCAGCAGCCGCAAAATTCAAAACTCCCGGCGCTGAGTGGAGGATACTACTTCACTACACCATGCAATTTTTCCACCAGATCAGGGGGCTGTGGTGAGAAGGTTAAAACTAAAGTGGTCAGGAGGAGTAGAGTTTTGTTAACTCATTTTTTTGAGATTCCTGTTTGGAAGCTCCTACAATAAAGTGATCTGGCCAATCAGGAGCCACTCCTGCTCTGTGTGGTGAGTAGCCCCCGAGCAGCAACTCCATGTGTCACAACCAATTGTGAAACTGGAAAGCAGCAGCAACCTCAAAGCCTGAAAGGAAGCAACTACATGCACACCAGCCCATTACGAAGAGAGATCTGTCACCATGGCATGTTAAGGCACTGTAGCACTGATGCAATTTTCACTATATTCAGCTACAAAGCATCTGTCACTCAGCATAACCATCACCCTCTACTTTGCAGGGACCCATTGAAGCAAAATTATAAATTCGTAACCAGATCCGTCAGGTTTAATGGCAGGCAGGCCAGAGGAAGGGGTTTATTCTTGGGTTACACTGACAGGCAGGAGTGTAGTCATGAAAAGTGTTATTCAGGAGCGCTGCGAGCATCATGTCACTAATCTGAGAGCAAAGGGTTAAAATTAAAGCAAACGTTTAGGGCCATTAAGTAATTACACATGGTGGGGTGTTAGCTTCACAGATTAGGGGTTTTCAGGGAGTTCTTAGAAGACAGGGAATTCCCCAAGTATCAGATTACATCCTATAGCTTTCTGAAGGTTGATCGCCGTTTCCTTGTTTCTACGTGGGAGGAACATCAAGTTCTCACCCAGCAGGTCAGGTGGGTCGTTGAATGCTTTTCAGATGCTGGTATTTGAGGTTTTCCCACAAGCTACAGCAAGGCAGTTTCCACAACAATGAGGAATGAATTAACCCTGACAAGCGGTGGGCAACCCAACACCCAATCCCTTCAATACATCATGCACAACCGCCAACTCCTGCCCAAGCCCCTCAAATACATAATGTACCCCCTTCTCACACCAATAATTGCCAGAATGACCAAATTGAGAAAAAAAAAAAAAAAAGCTACGTTACTCGAACGATAAAATAGTTCCAGATGAGAGGCTTAGTATAGCCCTGCTACCATGGTATATGGGTAATGGACTTCAGGGTTACATGGTGTAACAAAACCTCTTTACACTGAACTATTCTCAGTGGAAATACCATTCTATTCTTTCCAGTAAAAGTTTTATTTCTTCAAATTGACAATTCTGGGTGGGAGAGTCCGATACCCAGCGTATACCAAGAGTCTGAGGGACAATGTGGTGAGATGTCAACAGTTATCACAGGGATAATCATCTCCAGGGGCTACTACAAGTTTATCCTCTGGCTCCGAAACATTTTGGATTTTTCCTTCAACCCAGTTCAAGTCTAAACTAAAATAGGCAGGTATGGAGGGTCTGGCCACGCCAGCTTGCAATCTAGCAGTGTTTGGGGCAGGAAAGGGAGAACTACTTTTGGAGGAGGAATGTGATATCTGAAAACATTAAAAGGTTTGACAAAAACTGGGGCCAGGTAGCCATGGGCTCCTAAACCTGTGTGTTCCTATACCCAAGCTTCACATACACAAACCTTTGACTCCTGATCAAGGCCAGAAGCCAATCTGAAAGTTTACCTCCAGCCTAAAAGGTCTGGATTATTTTACGAAGTGCAAGCCTTTACCTGGCTCCTAAAATCGATAGACGTTGCAGGTAGTGACAATCTAATACAGACCGAGACTACAGGTAAAGGAAGCCAGTGACATAAATGGGTGAAAAATCAAAGCAAGGTCAAGCAATGGCCGTGCCGCAACAACGTGCAGAACTGACATCTGGAGGTCTGATCAGAAGAGACAAGGCTGTGTGAAAGGTTTCAGCTACTTCCTAGTGGTGGCTCAGGGGGAAATTCCAGATGCTGGGGATTTTTTTTTTTAAAGGGAGTGCTGCACATGTTTACCTGCCTGGGAGGGGGGCAGGAGGACAGTTTATATTGAGGAAAACCCCTTGGTAGAGCAAAAACAGAGCAGGGGGCAGCAACAACAGTAAACAGAATCGCTAGCCTGGAACAAACAATGCAGGCCTGCATAGCTTCCTGCTCACACCGCCTTCCTCTGCATTGAACAGCCTTTTTTTTGCAAAATCCTATAAACGGCAGGGCAGCACGAATCCAGCAGCCGGGTAACCACACCTTGGATCATGCAACACAGATTGACACCTGGCTCTTTGGAATAGCTGGCTAGGTTGGATGGAGATCTGTCCATCCGGAGGACAAAAACCCACAAAAAAGGGAAGAGTAAGCCAGACACAAGCTCTCCATTGCACAATTTAAAGTGCTTTTAACCCCATCCCTACCACTTTCTATTGAAAAGCAATTTATCGTGACATTTGAAACATGCGATGAGGAATAAAATTTATTGTACAATAGAAATCTCCGTTCTGAAATTGTTAAAATTTAAACTTGCTCATGTATTCCCCTTCACTAGTGCTTTTTGGTGAAAAAACACATTTAAAATGTGAGATTCATAGTAAACATTTAAACTTTGGGTCAAATGGCAAATCGGAGAGCGTTCAAATATTAAAATAATGTAAAAAAACAGTCCTCATTTCTAGTTTATGTGTTTATTCTCTAAAGAAATTGTTGGAATGAAAAGGTTCTACGGTACAGATGGCATCCCTCAATTTATGCACACAAGGTCTGCATTATCAGCATACAGGCAGAAATGGCATTTGTGTCCCTCTAGTAAATGTCAAGAAGACAGATCATAAAGTCAGATCTCCTGTTTATGGGGATTTGTAGTGATCAGAATCTTAGCTTCCAAAAACACCAATATCTGTATGTGCTGCATAATTCCTGTGTATGGCAGTTATAGGAACACCACGTACTGTAAAGGGAATTTCACTCATAACCCCCTGAATCGTACCCCTGTAAAGCCGTGACCCGAGCTCTCCCTATATTCTGCCCTCTTTGGCTGCTGGAACGCAGTGGGGGAGAAAAAAAAAAAAAAAAAGGTTTGCTGCAGTGAGGATTAGAGCTGCTCCTTGTTCAGTATTCATAGTAAGAGGGTGAAAAGGAGATAAAGGATTTTCTTTCTCCACATTGGATACACTAATCTCTCAAAATCCAAATGAAATTTTGGATTTGCTAATGAGGGATTTTCAGTGCTAAATCAAGTTAATGCAATTGTGGGAGTAAACGAGTTAAATTTACATCAAGTCTCGACTTTATGAGAAGCGGGTTCAGCCTAACAGGTCGCTGATCTACAATCACAGAAAGACGACACGATCCCAACAAAGAGTGTCCTTGGGCAAGACGTCTAACGATATGGATGCGCCTAACTCACAAAATACTTGTACATCTCAAAGATTGCAAGTTCCCTTGGGAACAGGGTCCCTCTGAATCAGGCCATATCATCCATGTGTGGTATTACAATGTATCAACCCCTTGTACACTGATCTTGTAAAGCGCTGCAGCATATGTGGCGCTATATGAATATACTAATCTAGGAGCCAGGCACTGTTTAGGTCGGGGTACGACGACTGTCATTGGAGAGCAGAAGGAATGTCCGTGAGAGTGGACGTTCCTTCCACTCAACGCCCATCTGGCCACCTTGCTGAGTGCACCCAGCGTGATCCTCCTATGGAGGATCGCCTCATCTGACTCCGACCTAAATAGACGCAAAGAAAATAGCAGCCTCTGATCTCCTGGGACTGACCTTTGGCTGTAACCATACAGAGCGATGCAACAAAACAAGCGCCACAAACAGCAAGATCAAAGCAATAGATACCGTTAACAGTGCACTATATAAAAAAAACGGCACGAGAAGGGAAACACTAAAAGGTGTAAGCACTGTATGGGGCAAGTGGGCTGGAAAAGTTCAACAAGAGGGTTCGCTATATACACCCTACATGCTATATACAGAGTGAGCCCCACCTACACGCGAGGGCACGCTATATACAGAGTGACCCCCCACCTACACACGAGGGCACGCTATATAGTGACCCCCCACCTACACGCGAGGGACACGCTATATAGTGACCCCCCACCTACACGCGAGGGACACGCGAGGGCACGCTATATACAGTGACCCCCCCACCTACACACAAGGGACACGCTATATACAGTGACCCCCCACCTACACACGAGGGACACGCTATATACAGTGACCCCCCACCTACACACGAGGGACACGCTATATACAGTGACCCCCCACCGACACACGAGGGACACGCTATATACAGTGACCCCCCACCGACACACGAGGGACACGCTATATACAGTGACCCCCCACCGACACACGAGGGACACGCTATATACAGTGACCCCCCCACCGACACACGAGGGACACGCTATATACAGTGACCCCCCCACCGACACACGAGGGACACGCTATATACAGTGACCCCCCACCGACACACGAGGGACACGCTATATACAGTGACCCCCCCACCGACACACGAGGGACACGCTATATACAGTGACCCCCCCACCGACACACGAGGGACACGCTATATACAGTGGCCCCCCCACCGACACACGAGGGACACACTATATACAGTGACCCCCCCACCGACACGAGGGACACACTATATACAGTGACCCCCCCCCACCTACACACAGAGTGACCCCCCACCTACACGCGAGGGACACGCTATATACAGTGACCCCCCCCACCTACACACGAGGGCACGCTATATACAGTGACCCCCCACCTACACACGAGGGCACGCTATATAGTGACCCCCCACCTACACGCGAGGGCACGCTATATACAGTGACCCCCCACCTACACGCGAGGGCACGCTATATACAGTGACCCCCCCCCACCTACACGCGAGGGCACGCTATATACAGTGACCCCCCACCTACACACGAGGGCACGCTATATACAGTGACCCCCCCACCTACACGCGAGGGCACGCTATATACAGTGACCCCCCCACCTACACGCGAGGGCACGCTATATACAGTGACCCCCCCCACCTACACGCGAGGGCACGCTATATACAGTGACCCCCCCCACCTACACGCGAGGGCACGCTATATACAGTGACCCCCCCACCTACACGCGAGGGCACGCTATATACAGTGACCCCCCCCACCTACACGCGAGGGCACGCTATATACAGTGACCCCCCCCACCTACACGCGAGGGACACGCGAGGGCACGCTATATACAGAGTGACCCCCCACCTACACACGAGGGCACGCTATATACAGAGTGACCCCCCACCTACACACGAGGGCACGCTATATACAGTGACCCCCCCCACCTACACACGAGGGCACGCTATATACAGAGTGACCCCCCACCTACACACAGAGTGACCCCCCAGCCGAAACAGCGAGAGCACACTATATACAGAGTGACCCCCCACCTACACACACTATATACAGAGTGACCCCCCACCTACACACACTATATACAGAGTGACCCCCCATGTACAACCTGCATGTGAGGGCACTGTATACAGATTCTATCCTATACACACCCCATAACCTATACACAGCGCCCTACCCCTCCCTATGGGTGAGGCCGCGGATCAAACGGTTTCAGATAGGACGCAGGTGATTGCAGTGATGTCAGGCACGATGGATGAGCAGAGTCTGAACGGTCAGGGCGAAGTGAGGCCTCACAAAGAACACCCAATGCACACAGTCCACCCCGGGACTCCATTGTTATGGCGCTATACGTTACCAGTGAGGAGGGCGCAGCACAACGCAACCAGCAGCTTCATGGCGACAGAGCAACTAGCTTGTCGCCTGACCGACCAGCAATAAAAAACACACTAGCACACGCCCACTGACTGGGCATGTCACATGACCATGAGTCAGCGCGACCGCCTGAACATTACAAGACACTAGATCACATGACGAGGATAGGGGGGAGGGCGAGGAATGAGTGACAGAAAGGGGAAGCCATCTTTAGACTGGCTGTTCGGTTCTTGAATGGATAGTAGGTGGAATCTCACTAAAGGAGGCTTATCCACTAAGGTGTGTGTCCGAACGAGATAACAATAGCACATTTGAATGGTAATATATAAAACAAATATGTGTGAAAATTACATATATTTTTTCTATTCGTGTACAGAGGCCTAATCTGAGTACATGGTCGGTTAGCAGCCTATATGTGCACTGCAGGGTGGTTATATAGACATCATCACGATAGGGTTTTCAGGGGGGAAGGCAGGAGGGCACCTGCCCCAAGCAGCATGTCAGTAGTGGCACATGCACAGTGATGTCCTATTGTTGCCAGGTGTTGTGTCGGATCTGGTTCCTCGTCGAGAGCTGTTCCAAGCAGCCATTTCTCACCCATTTGACACAACAACCGGTGGTCATTTTTGCTTTGACCTTTTCACCCCAAGTGGTGAATTCTCAGCCCAAATCTAAACAGGCAGGGTTATTCAGAGAGAGGTGAAAAAAAGGAGAATTGGCACGAGAAGAGAACAATCTAGACCAAATAGCCGATTTGGAAAGTGAGATAAATGAGAGAATTTTTCTGGTTTGACTATTTTGACCTAGAATTTTCAATTCTCCAGTCATTCTCCTGGTTTTCACCTCTCTCTAAATAACCCTGATAGTTATTCAAAGAGCTCCGAATTGTGGCCGAAAGGTAATCGAACAGTGAAATTCAGCATACGGTTACCTTTCCTGGCTATTCGGCTATTCAGAGAGAAGGTAGTTCGCCAAATCCTGGCGAATTGCCTGCACATACGGTGCCTGTTCGGTGCCTGTTCGAGGGCAGTGAAATCCCCATAGAGGAGCAATGCTTCGTCTATTGAGAGAACACCGAACAGCAGGGAAAAGTTGCTGAAATTCCCTGCTGTTCGGTGGTTTCATTCGACAGGTTTATTCAGGCGAATCCCATAGGCTTCAATGTTAAAAATATTTCCGTTTTAATTCAATATCTAATAAACCGTTGATTATAATATTCTGCAGTAAAAAGTCTCTATCTATAAATATTTTAGGATCTTTTTGGGATTTGTTTACGAAAAACTATTTATTTTTTCTTTTTTTCTTTTTTTTGTAACAGCCCTTTTTATTATCATTAGGCTGGGGTCAGACAAGCGCAGTTATCACGTCCGTGTTGCCGCACATTTGTACGTCCGTGGCAGCATAGCATTCTGACCAATGGAGCCCCACACACGAAGTACGTCCGCACGGAAGTGCGGACGCATGATGGATGCGGAAAACGGACTCAGGTTAGGCAAGAACGTAATAATGCTAGAACGGACGTGCGGAGTGCGCCACGTCTGCAACGTCCGCATAGCTTTGTGTGTAAGTGATGGAACGTAGTCAGACGGATTGGATTTTGTACGTCAAGCATTTTTGACGGACAAAATGTTTTTTCATTTTAATTTTTTTCCCTGCAACATCAGTCAAAAAATACGGACCATGTGGCCACTACCTTGTCATCAGTCAGAAAGTACGTCCGTACTGCACGGACGCACAGTCCGTACAAAATGCGCTCGTCTGACCCTAGCCTTAATTGGATCTTATATGTAATTTTCAGACATTTTCGTTCCGTAGTTTCTTTGCAAACAGCGTTTCACTTTTCAAACATTCAAGCGTAATATATTTTTTTTATTTTTCATTCCATTCGTCTGCGGTGTCGGCTTTTTCCGGCGGCTGCTCTGCGCTGTGATCGGGGGTTGCTCGGGTTTCTCCGGCGTGTTCGGCAGGGTTAATCCAGATGTTTTTACTGGTTTCGGTGTACGTTTGCCAGGTTTTGCGGTGAGTGTTCGGCGTGTTTGTGGCGGCTTTACCCTGCTCTACGACGGCCTTGTGGTGCTTGCTGAATACACCGCAGGGTCGCCTAAATGGGATCGCCAAATCGCACTGAATTGAAGAGAACGAAAAGTCACCGAACGTGCGGTGACTTTTCGATTCTCTTTGAATAACCCTGAATGTGTCTGTTATACATCTTAAACAAATGAAAGAGAATTAATGAGAGTTTAAGGAGATGGATAATATAGGCCTGAAGGGTTAATACATTTTAGCTTAGATTTTATACGCTCAGCTTAGGCTTCGTCCACTCAGTAGACTCTACTGTGAAATGTTTCTATTCCTTTTTGTAAATGCATATCGGTTAGATTTGGCTCAGAGGGGCCCAAAAAAATGTATACACACTGCAACATGAAAAATATATGCATAAAAATTTTATTATTCGATTCATATAAACTGTATAGTAGGGTTCCCACCCGTCCGGTTTTGACCTGGACCATCTGGTTTTGGAGTCATGTGGCCGGGTTTGACACCTCCTGCCACCGGACACATGACTCGCAGTCCCCACCTCCGTCTCATACTTACCCATGCCGTCGGGATCCTCCTCCGGTAGAGAGAGATGCGCCGCCCACTCCATCTATCACTGACAGTGTGGGAGTGGTGTGGTGGGTCGATGAAGTCTCTCTTACTCCTTGCCTCCTCCCATCAGCCGATTACTGTCAAACAGAGCAGGCGCAGCGGCTCACGTGACCAAGTTCACGTGCTTGCTCGTGGCGTGCCCGGCTCGTCCCAACTCAGAGACAACCTGCAACATTGAGTGCTGCATCAGCTGTTCAGTGTGCCAGTGCCTGCCAGCCCAGCTGTATCCACTCCTCACGGTCCATCAAAGCAAGCATTAAGGTGCCACTATACCAGTCTGCCACTATACCAGTCTGCCAAAATACCAGTGTGCCATCTTGGAGACCTTCCCCTCGTGCTGGGGCATACTGCGAGTCCTGCAACTCCTGTTCCTCGTGGCAGGCGAAATAGTATGGGAGAAAAATGAATTCTACCGATCCTCCAAGTTCTACTTCTGGGAGCTCCCCATGGCGATATGTTTAGAATTACGACATGGTGAACACCAAAAAAAATCCCATTGCCTCATCTTTTGTTCATCAGAAGGATACTTTACTGGACTGATAGGAACAAACACAACAAAAAAGAGAATACCTACACAAATCCAAACTTCGTAACAGAGCATGTGACACTTACACAACCTGTTTAGCGTGTTCATGGTAGGATGGATACTGTTATTATTCATTTTTGTACTTTTTTTCCTTTTAGCAAAAATTCTTAACAAGAACAGCATAGCTGTAGTTTCCAGATATTCTTTCTCTTGGGGATGGGCAACACATATCTAATAACACTTCCGTGGGTTTAATGTATCACATTCCAAATACTATAGGCTCTATTCTGGCGCAGCTGGTAAAAGGAAACGCTAAAGGGTTATACAGGCAGAGGCGCTGCTTGCCGCTCCTGGTAACATCTCCTGGAGTCCAGAGAGCAAAAGCAAAACAACCTATCATCAGATTTACATTTTTTTGTTTATAAAGTATTTTACCAGAAAGGATACATTGAGATTACTTTAGTTTTTCAAGTATGTCCTGGGTGGCGAGTATGTACCGTTGGGTGCCCAAGGACACTTACTGGAGAGGTGCTCTTGCCGGGATTTGAGCCTGTGTCTCCATGGTTATAGAACAGTGATGTTACCTCTACTCCGCCCAGGCGGTACCTGTTTGTACCTGTTTACTGTGGTCAGCATGTGGGAGACCTCGGGCTATATTACAGTCTTCACGCAAATGTTTGCGCCGGCGCAAATGATCATTAACGTGTGGGGTAAAACCATTTGCGCCGAATCCCATATTACATAGCGCAACAACTAGGCACAATCAACTACCGCGGGTGATCCTGCGCGAGCTAACTGTACTTCGCGCGTCCTATACTTAACATTGTAAGCGCAAATGCAAATGTGCACTGGTATGAGTATGGTATTACAATCTATTTCGCGTGAATTACCGCATGGCCTTTGCAAGCATAATTTTAGCAACTCCTAAAAGCTGGTGCTAATGGCAAATCTGAACAACCTGGCTAACCGGCGAAAAATCCAATCCCGTAAAGAGGAATGCACCAAAGCACAGTTGCCCATTCAACTCATACCAAACCAATACAATGGATGTATTTGTGTGTGCATGTATTATTGCTGCAGCATATATGCTCACTGACTTTGGCAGACGCAATTTGTTAACGAGAGATAGGTGTGCTTCTTAATTCTGATTGGCTGAATCGTGAAAATAAAACAGCACGTGCAAAGATTTACTACGCATGCATTTGGGCGCGTCCTGTTTGCGCGCGCAATTGATCGGCGGATAAAAAAAGGCGCGAGGATTGTAAATACAGCAGTGATTTGCGCGCGCAACACTTTTATGCTTGGCAAAAAGATTTTCGCTTTGTGCGAGGATTTTTGCGTGAAGATTGTAATTTAGCCCCTCATCAGGTTTCCCTGATGTATATGTGTAAGATGTCCCTAAGCGTTGTCCGGTCCACTCACCTTTCCACAGATCACACAATGATCAGCAACTTCTCCCATCTCATACCGGTATATAACAATGATCAGCTTAGAATGTAGACTTCCCACGCTAGTCATTGCATTCTACCCCAGCAACGTGCAAAATTGCCAACAGCCCCAGTTTTCCAGTGACAGTCTTGGGTTTGTGCTCGGTGTCCTGTGCAGTCATTGTCCCGAAACGATATCCCAGGATATGAGTCTTGCCAGGGCCGACCCGACAATTGCGCAGTGTGGAGCGACTGCGCCAGGCGGCAAAAAAATCGGGAGCGGCCGTTCCCGCCGCACTATTTTTTTCTTCAGCGCCGGACGCAGCATCTATTTAGCGGCCTGCGCATATGTGCAGACAGTGACACCAGCTGACCGCGCCCACACGGGCCAGTGCAGGATTAAACCGCAGGTCCTGTGGGCGGCCGGATCTTCAGGTTGCAGCAGCTCTCCTCCGGCTCCCGCCGGGACCAGCCAGCCTGTGTGCGCGTTGCTGCCAGTGCCTGCTGAATATACTCAGCAGTTGAACAGTGCCTGCGCGAGTGAGAGATGGATGGTTTGGCAGTCCGGCTCCACTCATTTGCTGACTGGGGGGTGGTCACGTGGTGCGTGTGGCTGGTGACGTCTCTTCCTACCAGTCCCCACTCTGCCTGGTCCGCCTCCTCCTCCCATCAGTCACTTGGTCCCGCTCAGGCAGTGGCACACATGACAAACTACAGGGACCACGCTGTAATATGTTGGGAGAGCAGCAGCACTGGCCCAATACCAAAAAAAGTAACAAGTCAACCTTGAAAAGTAAATCTCCTCTCATCAGCAATAGTGTGCCATAATACCAGAGAGCCATATATACCTGAGAGCCATATATACCAGTGTGCCATAATACCAGTGTGCAATAATACCAGGGTGCCATGTATACCAGTGTGCCATAATACCAGTGTGCCATGTATACCAGTGGGCCATTGTCAGGTAGCCCCTCAGGTGATGGTGAACAACTCAAGGGACGTCGTTATGGAGCAAGGAGCGAGAAAGGATTAGGCAGGATTCAGTGGTCGTGGTCACAAACTGGGTCAAACACAAGTCAATCTGCAGGAGAATTCAGAGCTAGGAGAAAGGAGTACTGTCTCAATACTGGAGCAGGATGAAATGGTATTCTGGCCTTTTAAACCCTGTACCTCCCTCTGGACCAATTGGAGGCCCATGATGTCATCAGTGCACGCCACGCCCTGGGCGCCATCTTGTTGGTGCCCAACCACGCGCGCGCACCCGGAGCCTAGCACTGCGGCGGAGGCCGCTGCCCGGCGGTAGTGATGCCGCCCGCGAGGGAGCCGGCACCCGAGACCCCAGAACGCTAAGGGGAGGTAAGGCCCTGATCCTGGTCCGCATGGCACCGCCGGACGCCTGCGCAGGCCGTCTCGCCGAGACCCGGGTGAAAACGCCAGGAACTCGAGGAGGCAGCCGCGCCAGGCGCCGATGGGCCAGCGTCCCTGACAGCAATAATACCAGAGAGCCACGTATACCAGTGTGCCATACCAGTGTGCCATGTATACCTATACCATTGAGCCATGTATACCAGAGAGCCATGTATACCATGTATGTATGTGAGTGTGTGTGTGAGACTGTACGTGGGTGTGTGTATATGTGGAGTTCTGTGATACACTCATACACACCGCACATTACTGTGAGTATTATTGCTGTGGAGCTTTGATACAGTAATGTGCAGTGTGTATGAGAGTGAGTATTATTGCTGTGGAGCTCTGATACGCTCATACACACTGCACATTACTGTGAGGTTTATTGCTGTGGAGCTCTGTGATACACTCATACACACCGCACATTACTGTGAGTTTTATTGCTGTGCAGCTCTGTAATATGCTTTTACATGCCACATGTTTTTTTTTGGGGGGGCAGCATTTCATCCATCGCTCCAGGCAGCACAGTGGCTTGGGCCGGCCCTGAGTCTTGCAGTGGATGAGTTAAGTTTAGAGTTATGTGACAATTAACCTCAGGGACACCGAGCAATAACCCAGGATCCTACCAGGAACACTCTGACTGTTGACAACTATGAATATGGCCTGTAATATACTTACCATAGTTGGGAGATTCACATGGATCTAATGATGTTACCGATCCCCCGTCACAGAAGAGTTGGGTATACTGCTGCAGAAGGGTGTTTTTAGATCCCGTTACCTCTGTTGCTACAAGGCCTGCATACCCACACGATATATTGGAGTGAATATTGTCTGGTCTCTCCAATGACTGCTGCTCTTTGTGGTATATCATGTTTATTAGGTGTGGAACCATCAAGAAACTTAAAAAAAATTTGTGTGTTTTTTTTTTTAACCAAAATGCAAAAGTATCCCACGTGTTACGCTGTAGGGGTCTCCAAGCCAGAAGTGCTATTAGTACCTTCAGGCTGTTTGCATTTGGATTCTTCCAAATCATCTGTTATGTTGATTCTGAGGTCTTCCATGCAGAGATTTCTGATATTTTTCGGAATCATTCTGAAGACGCTCTCACTTTGGAAGGTTCTGTTAATGGCCTTTTGCAAATACAGCACAGACATTCAGACAGGAACCACAGCCAATCAGAAGCCTTATAAGGCTGTGTGACGTGCGTCATCTGGACTTGAGGTGCATGGACATGGAGATGTGTTTGGATTTAGGGTGCAGGCCTCTCTCCTGTGCAGAATGTTTGTGTAATCTGTGATTATGTAAGAATGCTATTGTCTGTCTGTTGTCTGGTCCTTGGCAGCAACGGCTTCTGCCAACGCCAAGACCCAGATAAAATAAGCCTCTCCACCAACCGTGACTGTCAACCCACCCTCCACGAGTAAAGCTAAAAAGAAGCAGAGAGGTAGACGGGTGAAAGACATGGAGGAGGTGCTGGAGGGAGAATGCAAACTTTGCGACCAGCTTTGAAGGGAGGTAGAGACTTTGAAATGGCAACTAGACTCTGCCATCCAGAGCAAGAAAGAGACTGTTGGTTCACCCAATGTGGGTGACAAAGGGTCAAGATGCTAATAATGGATATATAGAGGTGCAATACGGATTGTGTGCAGCTCACCTGTGAGTGTATCCCTCACCCACAAACACAAGTGATTGAGAAAAAAACATGCAATTTCATGTAGGTGGGAGCGCACACTGGGAGAAAACACAACACAGATTGTATTGATAGACATATATGGTACAAATGGAACTTAGCTAATACTCATCTCAGTCCAATATGACAGACTACACAGACCTATAGACAAAACATAAAATACAAATAGCGTAGCGCAGTTGGTAAAGTGTTAAATCGAATAATATCTTCTATGATACACTCACAATGTAAGAGCCTAACAGACTCGTAGTGTCCGTCTTTGAGCCTCTATGGGGGGCTTCTCCCATAAAAACGATAAATATGTGTAGGTCCTTCCCATTGCATGATGTATACACCTCAGGAGAAATAGTACATAGCGTAATATCGCAAACACAATCTTGCTATAGAATATATAATAAAGGACCCACTAACGTATTCCAGAGCCTCCTAGACGTGGTGGCTCAGTAGAAAGACCTTAGACCACTTTCAAGGGGTAGGGGGGGTCGAACCCTCTGGTGATGCAGGTTCCAATTGTGGATTAGAGGTCCCAGAGTCTAGAGGTCCCCAGAGAGGTACAGCTGGATGCCGAAGTTGGCAGGCCACAGGCTGTCAGTGAGGAGTTACGGCAGACAGAGGAAAAGCTGCATGCTTCCCTCCAGCCTATAGAAGAGAGGTTTCCTGCAGGACGGTTACAGGAACTACAGACCAAGCTGCAAGCCCGAATTGCAACCCTGGAGGCAAAGATGCTGCATCACATCGTGCTGTTTTTGCAGGAGGAAGCCACTGAAATGGCAGGTAAAGATCCTGAGGAGCCAGCAGCAGAGCAGAACGCCAATGTTCTCTTGCGCCAAATGCAAGAGGAGATATACATGACAGCTGTGGATAGGACTGTGGTTTCCACATGTGTGCCCCCTGGAGGCTGGGTAGTCAGCCCAGATCTCCAACTTGTGGTGGCAGTCATCTCAGAGGTTGAGGAGTGAGGACCTAATTTTGTTAATGGAGAAGCTTCAAGAGCACCCCACCACGGCCTCAGAGCTGACATCAGGACAGAGTGCTTCTGAACTCTGTCCCTGAGTTATTGCGACACGAGAGCCTGAGAGCAAAGAGAGCTCAGGGACCGTAAACATGGACTGGGTTCTGGTCCATGGGTCCGTAGCGGTGCCCTGGAGAGGGAAAAATGCGTGAAAGAAATCCCAGTGTTAGGGCTGCGGGCTCCGCGGCGCTTGCTCCGGCCGCCCCCTCCTTTTCGGGCCCGTGCCCGGAGGGGACGGCCGGGTCTTCTACCCTTTGGCTTCCACGTGCCCGGCACCCGGGATCCCTGACAGAATCACGAAGCCACCAATGGAGCTTGCCGACGTCGCAGGAGCTTTGGACACCCTGTCACAACAGGTGAATAACCTAACTTGCTCCGTAAGAGATCTACAGAGCGGACAGCGGCACCTCCAGGAACAGTTTCTAACGTTCCAAACCACCTTCCCTACCGGTCCATCAGAAGGACTTCATGTTCCAGAACCCCGTATACCTATGCCGGAACGGTATTCAGGTAGACAAGACCATTTCCAGGCTTTTGTGACCTCTTGCGAACTTCTTTATTCCCTGAATCCTCGGACCTACTCTAGTGACTACGTCAAAATTCGTACTACGATATCACTGCTGACCGGAGAAGCACAAGCTTGGGCACATAATCTCTTGCGCTCTCAGAGCCCGGTAACAGAGACCTGGTCGCTTTTTCTCCATACCATGGCAGCTATGTTTGATGATCCTCTTCGGGCCAGTACTGCAGAGAGCGGACTTTCGTTCCTTACGCCAGGGTCGTCGCTCAGTGGAGGCCTACGTCATTGATTTCCGTCGCCTTGCCTGTGAAACAGGATGGAACGATGCTGCCCTAATAGGACAATTCCGTCTGGGTCTTTCCGAGGCCCTGAAAGACGAGATCGCACGGGTTGGTGCTCCCTCGTCCCTGGAGAACCTGATTCAAACGGCTATTCAAATCGACAGAAGACTCCGTGAACGGGCAAGAGAAAGGTCGGCTTCCTATGTTCCTACGCCTCGCCCTCAGGCAGTGTCTTCTGGTAACCAGGTGATACCCCCTACACTTGAAGAACCTATGCAGGTCGGTTTTATACAGGGTCGTCTCCCTCCTGATGAATTACATCGACGACGTCTGCATAATCTTTGTCTCTATTGTGGTCGACCAAATCATATCGCACGTTACTGCCCAGAAAAAACCAAGGGTCGAACAGGTAACTCAAGTCCCCTCCTTCGTTTCGTACACCTGTCAACCTCAAGCAGTTGCTCCCCCTTGCTGACGTTGCCTCTTGTTTTACAGTGGGGAAAGAAGACACGAACTCTAACCGCGATGGTTGATTCCGGAGCGAGTGGGAACTTTCTTGATAAAGCAATTGCCGATACTATCTGTGTACCTGTAATAAAGAAACCCTTTCCTTTGCAGATACAGGTTGTCGATGGGTCTTCTTTGTCCTCCGGGCCAGTCATCCAGGAGACAGTACCATTACAGGTGACCATAGGTTCTGGACATAGCGAGGTACTACGATTTGACATCGTTACTACACCCTTATTCCCGGTCATCTTGGGGCTTCCCTGGCTTCGTCAACACGACCCTCGGATTTCTTGGGCTTCGGGTATGTTTGCTTTTACTTCACCCTACTGTACCCAGCATTGTCTCTCATCACCTCATCACGTTGTGAATACTGTATTGGACACTAATATGACACCTCAATACCATACGGTTCTTCCTGAAGTATACTCCTCATTCTCAGACGTGTTTGACGAGAAAGGAGTAGAGGTACTGCCTCCTAGAAGGCCATACGATTGTCCTATCGAACTCCTGCCAGGAGCACCTATTCCTTATGGAAGATTGTACCCGCTATCCGAACCCGAACTGAAGGTGCTAAAGGAGTATATACAGGAGAATCTTGATAAAGGGTTTATTCGGCATTCAACTTCTCCAGCAGGTGCGGGTATCTTTTTTGTAGAGAAAAAAGACGGCGGTCTGCGTCCC
Source organism: Leptobrachium leishanense (assembly GCA_009667805.1). Taxonomy (NCBI): domain Eukaryota; kingdom Metazoa; phylum Chordata; class Amphibia; order Anura; family Megophryidae; genus Leptobrachium; species Leptobrachium leishanense. Next base: position 126,967,664 of record CM019068.1, read on the forward strand.
TGTGTTGACTACCGCGAACTCAACCGCATAACGATTAAAAACCGATACCCTCTCCCCTTGATCTCGGAGTTGATTGAGCGTCTTCAGGGGGCAACCATCTACTCGAAGATCGATCTGAAAGGGGCATACAACTTAGTGAGAGTACGACAAGGGGATGAATGGAAGACAGCATTCAGGTCACGTTACGGCCACTTTGAATACATGGTGATGCCATTTGGACTGTGTAATGCCCCTGGCACGTTTCAACACTTTCTTAACGACATATTCCGAGACCTACTGGATCAATATGTCGTAATTTACTTGGATGATATCCTTGTTTTTTCCTGTTCCCTCACAGACCACAGAGGCCACGTAGCAACGGTATTATCGCGTCTTCGAACTTATCGACTGTATGCAAAAATCGAAAAATGCGTCTTTGAAGCCACAGAAATAGAGTTCCTGGGTTTCCTGCTTACTCCCGGACGCATCGCTATGGATCACAGAAAGGTAGCAGCCATCCGTACTTGGCCCATACCTGTTGACAAGAAAACCGTCCAAAGATTTATCGGTTTTGCCAACTTTTATAGACGTTTTATACAGGGGTTTTCCTCGATTGTTCTACCCCTTACTGTGTTGACTAAACAACAGACCAAATTCAACTGGACGGCAGAGGCGCAACATGCTTTCGAGTCCTTAAAACAACGTTTCAGTACTGCACCTGTTCTGGTCCTACCGGACCCGTCCCAGCCGTATGAAGTGGAGGTGGATGCCTCGTCTGTAGGAATCGGGGCCGTGCTATCGCAAAGAAGACCTCCAGAACGGGCCCTACACCCGGTGGCGTTCTACTCTAGGAAGCTGACTCCTGCTGAGGTGAACTACGACGTCAGTGACAGAGAGTTACTAGCCATTAAATGTGCCTTGGCAGAATGGCGTCATCTGTTGGAGGGCGCTCTTCATCCCTTTATGGTCTTCACCGACCATAAGAATCTGGAATATCTCAAAACTGCTAAACGACTTAACCCACGTCAAGCAAGATGGTCACTGTTCTTTTCCCGGTTTGACTTCCAGGTAACATACAAACCCGGTACTCAGAATAAGAAAGCAGACGCCTTGTCACGCCTCTCTTCTCCAACAGATCCACCTAACATCGATGAGTCGATCCTTTCACCCTCCAGATTCCTTGGGGTGACCACGACTCTGATGCAACAGATACGCACACACACCGATCCCACTGATCCAGCACAAACATCTGGACCACAAACACGACACAAGCAGTGTCTGGTCCCTCTCCAAGAACGACTGGCGGTGTTGCAGCAATTCCATGACACTCCAGGAAGTGGACATCCAGGAATAAGAAAGACCAAGGATTTGATAACACGGTATTTTTGGTGGCCAACTCTAGCTCAGGATGTGAAAAAATTTGTGAACTCCTGTTCTGTGTGTGCCCGTGCTAAACATAGCACGAAGAGACCTGTGGGTCTCCTTCAACCCCTTCCAGTACCTGAACAACCATGGTCGCACATTACTGTTGATTTTATTGTAGAGCTTCCTCCTTCACATAAATATACCACTATTATGGTGACTGTGGACCGTCTGACGAAGATGGCTCACTTTACTCCGGTACGAGGATTGCCCACTGCAGCACATACTGCATCACTTTTTTTTGCAGAACGTTTATCGCCTACATGGTGTTCCGGAATCCATTGTGTCTGATCGAGGGGTGCAGTTCACTTCTCGTTTTTGGAAACATTTTTGCCATGCGTTGGGTATTTCAGTAGATCTGTCCATGGCATATCACCCCCATACCAATGGACAGACGGAGCGGGTAAACCAGACCCTCGAAACATACCTGCGCTGTTATACGACATACCTCCAGGACGATTGGGATACATTGTTGGGCACCGCTGAATATGCATATAATGCTCGATTACATGATTCCACCCGTTGTTCCCCCTTTTTCATGTTGTATGGCTATCATCCCCCTCCTCTTCCTGGTTTACCTAGTGTTACCCCGGTTCCCGGGGTCGCGTCTCGTTTACGGGCTCTCCGGCTATGTCGTCGTACGGCTCGGGATTGTCTTATTGCCGCCCAATCCGTATATAAGGCGTTCTGCCTCGATCACCTATTCGGTGGGCCAGAGGGTATGGTTGTCTACACGCCATCTCCGCCTCTTATGCCCGTCCAGGAAATTGGGGCCGAAATATATTGGTCCGTTTTCTATTGTTTCTCTGGTTGGTCCGGTTGCTGTTCGTCTCCGGCTTCCTTCCCGTTATCGGTTCCATCCGGTGGTACATGTGTCTCTCCTAAAACCTGTTGGTACCAATGTTTTTGCCGGCCGGTCGTTGCCTCCTCCTCCTCCCGTGTCAACCGATGGTTCTGATACCTTTGAGGTCGCGCAGATCTTGGATTCCCGTCTTCGGCGGGGTGTGTTGCAGTACCTGGTTGACTGGGTGGGTTACGATCCTGAAGAGCGCTCCTGGGAGCCTGCCGCATACGTCCGAGCCCCGGCCCTTGTCCGAGCGTTTCATGCTGCCCATCCTGGGCGGCCGGGCCCGTTGCGTGTCCGGAGGCCTCGCCTTCGGGGGGGGGGGTTATGTTAGGGCTGCGGGCTCCGCGGCGCTTGCTCCGGCTGCCCCCTCCTTTTCGGGCCCGTGCCCGGAGGGGACGGCCGGGTCCCAGGGGACCGCTCGGCGATTCTTCGGGACCCGACTCACCCCCTGTGGTGGCTCCGGGGTCCCAGGGAGCTGGGAGATCGGGTCCTGGATCGCCTGCGGTGGTCCTCCGACGGAGCCCGCGGTTGCAGGCACAGAGCGGGCCTTAGATTAGACGCGCGCGCGCCCAGGCTCCGCCAATATGGCGGCCGGGCTGCGGCGCACGTCTATGACGTCATTGACGTCTCAGGCCGGCGGGGTGGAGCTGGGTGGGTAATTAGAATGAGAAGACCAGTCTCTCCTTGCTTCGTGATCAGAACAGTTCCCTAGTATAGCCTTTCTGCTTTAACGTTTGCCCTACAGTTGTGACCCCGGAAAGTGACCCCTTACTACGAGAATCTCTCCTATCCTGACCTGGCTTGTGACCTCGACTTCGTATCTATTCTTCTACCCTTTGGCTTCCACGTGCCCGGCACCCGGGATCCCTGACACCCAGTGTGCCTGCTAGCGAACGTTTGGTGTCTGTGGACTGTGGTGGCCTGTTGCCTGGTGCACACTACTGCGGTGAGTCTTTGAGCACTAGGCTTTCATTTTGAAAATAGCATTGAGAAATAAATTCTGTAATAACAAAGTAGATATGGGTGGTGTTTTCTGACACAATGGGGGGCCCCAAGAGTTGTTAGCAGTATTGACAGGACCAGGGGTAGACTATCTATGTGATTGGTCATATACTCACTGTTACACAAAATTATATAATAATGTGTGCGCATTTTCTGTGGTAAAATTACGAGTGATCATTTGAAGATTCTGGTTCTGTAGTTTGTATAAATATATACTTTATTTGCTGTATTTATACTTTATTTGCTCCCTGGGTGCTAAAGCTTTTTGAATGGACACATGCCGAATGGCACAACATGAAACAAATTGCCCTTTTATATTGAGGTTGTGCAAGATGCATATAAGGCTCCTAGCTAGGGTTTCCCAGTCCTATCTCATGAGATGTTATTTTTCTCGAGACACCTAGGCCTTTGTAAAATATTAAGATTATTTATTTTATTCAGTGGAAAACTCTGGAAGATTTACTGATAAGAAAATCATGTTGTGCATAAAAAAAATACCAAAACCTTATAATTACCATTTTTATTTGTTAGTTTCAGTATTTCTATAGTCCCAACAGATTCAACATCACTTTACAATTAAGAAGTACAACCATGCAACAAAATTGTACACAAAACAGGATGGCGCTGCTCGTAGGATAAATGTCCAGCCAATACATCACCACAGGCACTCACGCAGATGTCCAGTGTGCTTACAATCCAAAGGAAGAAAGGAGTGCGAAATGAGAGGGAGCAAGTGGTGGATAGAGGTGGTGACCAGATAAAGTATAGCAGAAACAGCAGGAGGGGAGACCAAGAGCATGGAATTGATAAGATTAATCAGGGAGAAAAGTGGAAGCAGCTAGAAGGGAGAGCTATAAAATGAGAACAAAGACACTGGGGGTTATTCAGAGAGCACCGAAATGTCACAGACATTTGAATAGATTAACCATTGCTTCTCTATGGGGGATTTCACTGCCATCGAACAGGCACCATACTTGCTGGCAGTTCACCAAAATTTGGCGAACTGCCTCCTCTCTGAATAGCTGAATGGTCACGAAATTTATTTATTTGCCACCAGCTCCACACTCCCCTGCTCACCTTTTGTTTAATTTACCTTTGTCCTTTAGATTGTAAGCTCACGGGATGTCTGGCTGAGCACTTGGTTAAAGTGCTGTATTTCCTAGACTAGCTATCCTACGGGCAGGGTTGTCTTTTCCTTATTTATCATATACTAGCTTTTGCCCGCGGCTTCGCTCGCGTGGATTTTAGGATTTGTTAAAATAGTTTTTTAAAAGAAACATGAGGTTTTTTTGGTAGAACCCCCCCCTTTCCCTCCCCCCACTTGGGATTTTTGGAAAATTGTAATACACGTGTTTTTTTATTTTTCAAGAAGAATGTAAGTGCCAAATTTCACACCTGTAACATCTTTGGTTTTTGAAATATAGGTATACTGATAAAAGTATTCACATCCCTTTCCCCCATCCCCTTAACTGGATTTTCGGAAAATGGTAAAACATGGTGTTTTTTTGCACGAAGATTGTAAATATCGAATTTTACACCTGTAACATCATTGGTTTTTGAAATATAGGTATAGTGATAAAAGTATTCATCCCCCTTTTCGCCCCCCCACTGGATTTTTGGAAAATGGTAAAATACGTGTTGTTTTATTTTCAAGACGAATCTAAATACCAATTTTCACGTTTGAAACATCTTCTGTTTTTGAGATATAGGTATCCTGTTTAAAAGTATTCAGCCCCCCCTTTGTTTCACCCCCACTTGGGATTTTTGGAAAATGGTAAAACACCTGTTTTTATTTTTCAAGAAGATTGTAAATATCAAATTTCACGTCTTTAACATCTTTGGTTTTTGAAATATAGGTATAATGATAAAAATATTCAGACCCTTTTCCCCTGACCCCCCAATTGGATTTGTGGAAAATGGCAAAACACATGTTTGTTTTTTTCACAAAGATTGTAAATACCAAATTTCACACCCGTAACATCTTCGGTCTTTGAAATATAGGTATACTGATAAAAGTATTCAACCCCCCTTTTTGCCCCCCCCCAAGGAATTTTCAGAACATGGTAAAATACATGTTGTTTTATTTTTCAAGTTGAATCTAAATACCAATTTTCAGGCCTGTAACATCTTCTGTTTTGGAGATATAGGTATCCTGTTTAAAATATTTAAAATATTCAACCCCCTTTCCCCCCACTTTAATTTTTTAACCCCTTAAGGACCGAGGACGTACCATGTACGTCATTGCAGCGGGTCTCTCTTAGACCCGCTGACGTACATGGTACGTCCTGCCGTTTTTGAGCTGCTGGAAGCGATCGGATCGCTTCCAGCAGCTCAAACGCCATTGCAGGATGCCTGGGAGTCCAGGCATCCGTGCAATGGCCGTTAGAAGTGCCGGGGCACCATGTGATCACTCCCCGGGAGCGATCTACATCCGGTTGCACCGGAGAGGTGCCCGGCACTTCTACAGAGCGCTGGAAGCGATCGGATCGCTTCCAGCTGCTCTGAGCATATTACAAGGATGCCTCGACATCGAGGCATCCTTGTAATATACTTACCTGCCGCCGGTCCGTCCGTGATCGCTCCCCCCGAGCGATCACTTCCGGTAGCGGCAGGAAGTACTGAGTGCCACGAGGTATCGTGGCACTCAGTACAAAATCGATCACTTCAGTGATCAGGTGCTCTGCTGGGTGCCTCGAGGGATCAAGGCACCCAGCAGAGTAAAAAAAAGTGAAAAAAAAGTAAAAAAAAGTGTAAAAAAAAGTAAAAAAAGTGTGTAAAAAAAGTGTAAAAAAAGAAAAATAAATAAAATAAACTGACAGTTAGGGGTAGGGTTAGGGTTAGGGTTAGGGGTAGGGTTAGGGTTAGGGGTAGGGTTAGGGTTAGGGGTAGGGTTAGGGTTAGGGTTAGGGGTAGGGTTAGGGGTAGGGGTAGGGGTAGGGTTAGGGGTAGGGTTAGGGGTAGGGTTAGGGGTAGGGTTAGGGTTAGGGGTAGGGTTAGGGGTAGGGTTAGGGTAGGGTTAGGGTTAGGGGTAGGGTTAGGGGTAGGGTTAGGGTAGGGTTAGGGGTAGGGTTAGGGTAGGTTAGGGTTAGGGTTAGGGGTAGGGGTAGGGTTAGGGTAGGGTTAGGGTTAGGGTTCTAAGGGCAGGGTCAGGGGTAGGGTTAGGGTTCTAAGGGCAGGGTCATCTTGGGGCTGAGTGGGATGTTCCTAGCCTGCCTCATCAGAGAGGCAGGCTAGCAACATCCAATCAGAAGTTAGAAAAAATCAAAATAAAATTTCTAATTTGTCAGGTCAGGCCAATATTTTGTAAATATTGGCTCTGACCTCTGTGATTCTCCCTCCCTCTCCTCACTTGTGTTTTGGTGAGCGAGAGAGAGAGATCAGATTTGACAGGTTAGAGATTTTAGTGAGATTTAGTGAGATTAGAAAAATTGAGGCAGATTTAGAGAGATTTTAGGGAGATTTAGAAGAATTGAGGCAGGTTTAGAGGGATTTAGAGAGATTTAGGTGTTTATTTGTATTTTCTTGTGAAACCCAACGGTTCTTCTAAGAACCAACAATCCGCTTATATATATATAATAATTATAAAATTTTATAATCTATTATATATAATGTCTGAGAGGGTGTACAGCGCCGAGGAGGCATATGCCATCCTGGCGTCAGAATCTGAGGCATCTGCGTCAGACTCAGACCCTCATTTCGACCCCGCTAACTGCTCAGAGGCGTCGCTAGATACATTATCTATGCTGGCTGATGTATCTAGTGATGTTTCTGATGCAGATCCTGGGTCACCACCTGCCAGCAGGAGACGCACAGCTCCAGCTGAGGAGTGGGTAGTGCCTCATCGCCAGAGGCCAGATATCCCTCCTTTCACGGCAAATCCTGGCATCAATATTGATGTTGCAGGATTTACCGCCACACAGTTTTTGCAGGTGTTTATGGGGATGATTTGTTGGGCCACATCGTGGCCCAATCAAATCTGTATGCCCATCAGCATTGTGCTGCGAAGCCAGACTCCTACTTGGCAAGGCAGCAATGGACCCCGCTAGATGTGCCAGAATTTCTGAAATTCTGGGCACTTACTATGCTGAGGGCATCATAAAGAAGCCCTCAATTCGCTCCTGCTGGAGCAGTAGCCCCATCTGCTCTACCCCCATTTACCTCCAATCAATGTCACGTAGAAGGTATGAAAACATTTTGCGTTTCATGCACTTCAGTGACAACAGCCTGTGCTCCCCTAGAGAGCATCCCCAGTTTGACAGGCACCAGACTTTTACATTTTATTCGTACATTTTTATGTTCTACAATTGGTGCTGTATTTTGCCAAAATCTTTGCACACCTATGCATGGGGGGCATGGGTGTACTCAGGAGATCTTGCAGAAAACAACCTGGAGAGTTTTCATGCAGTAACAAACAACAGTGTCTGCTAAGGCTAGGGTCAGACGAGCGTGATTTCTACGGACTGTACGTCCGTGCAGTACGGACATCGTCAGTACGGAAGACGCAGTAGTGGTCACACAGTCCGTTTTTTCACTGACATTTATTTTTTGACAGATGTAGGAGGGACAATAAATTCAATTGCAAAACCATTTTGTCCGTGAAAAATGCAGGACGTATAAATGCAGTCCGTCTGACCACGTTCCATCACTCACACACAAAGCTATGCAGACGTTGCGGACGCAGCGCACTTTGTGCGGCCGTTCTAGCGGTTCTACGTTCTTGCCTGCCTTGCGTCCGTGGGCCGCGGCCGTTGTGCGTCCGCAGTTCAGTGCGGACGTACTTCGTGTGTCGGGCTCCATTGGACTTTATGTCATGCTATCACGGACGTACTTTTAGGCGCGATCACGGACGTGAACACTACGCTAGTCTGACCCTAGCCTAAATCACAGTCCAAAACTACTGTGGGCGTAAAAATCTGAAATTTGAAAAATTACCGCCACACACCTTGTTGCCAAATGTTTTGGGCTAAAACCGTTGCATCCATGGCATCAAAGCACTCCATATGCAATACCTTGGGGTGTCAACATAACAAATATAAACAATTTTCTGGCAATAATTCAAACTGGGGTATGCGGTAGACCCAAAACCAAAGATAGGCCTAGCTGAAGAAATAATCTCAATTTCAACTCTAATGACAAAGTCATAAAAATTGTATTTGAACCTTCCAAAATCCTGGCAAACCTAGGCATGGGGGGCATGGGTGTACTCAGGAGATCTTGCAGAAAACAACCTGGAGAGTTTTCATGCAGTAACAAACAACAGTGTCTGCTAAATCACAGTCCAAAACTACTGTGGGCGTAAAAATCTGAAAATTGAAAAATTACCGCCACACACCTTCTCAAATGTTTTGGGCTAAAACCGTTGCATCCATGGCATCAAAGCACTCCATATGCAATACCTTGGGGTGTCAACATAACAAATATAAACAATTTTCTGGCAATAATTCAAACTGGGGTATGCGGTAGACCCAAAACCAAAGCTAGGCCTAGCTGAAGAAATAATCTCAATTTCAACTCCAATGACAAAGTCATAAAAATTGTATTTGAACCTTCCCAAAATCCTGGCAAACCTATGCATGGGGGGCATGGGTGTACTCAGGAGACCTTGCAGAAAACAACCTGGAGAGTTTTCATGCAGTAAAAAACAACAGTGTCTCCTAAATCACAGTCCAAAACTGATGTGGGTGTGAAAATGAAAAATGACCACCAAACAGTATCTAATTTGTTTGGAGCAAACGGATGCATCCATAGCATAAAAACACTCCATTTACAATACTTTGGGGTGTTAGCTTACCAAATATATGCACGTTCATAAAACTGGGGTATGTAAAAAGCCCCTAAAAAGAAGATAAGCAAAGAAGATACTGTATGTCAAATTAGAAAATTGACAAGCACATGTCAAAGATTGGCGTAGCACCCCAAAAACAACAGAACAAATCTATATATGGGTGGTATCAATTTACTCAGAAGATGTTGCTGAACATATTTTGGGGTGTTTTTTGGCAGTAACCCATAACTGGATTTGACAATTCATGCCTAAAGTACAATGTGTGTGAAAAAATAACACAAAAAGTGACTACCTGAAAGTTTGACAAAGAGCTAGTGCATGGAAAGTGTTAAAATACAACTCTTTGAAGCACCCTAGGGTGTGCCCTTTCTAAAAATATATGGTTTGATGGGGGTAAATTACTTTGGCCGGCTTCAAAAATGTCCCAAATAGGACATGGGTGCATGATGACGAAATGTGAAAATTCCAAGTTGGAAAACTGAAATGCGCACCCCCCAAATAAGGCCTTTTAGCCCCCAAATGACCCGACATACCTATACATGGGTGGTATCAATTTACTCAGAAGATGTTGCTGAACATATTTTGGGGTGTTTTTTGGCAGTAACCCATAACTGGATTTGACAATTCATGCCTAAAGTACAATGTGTGTGAAAAAATAACACAAAAAGTGACTACCTGAAAGATTGACAAAGAGCTAGTGCATGGAAAGTGTTAAAATACAACTCTTTGAAGCACCCTAGGGTGTGCCCTTTCTAAAAATATATGGTTTGATGGGGGTAAATTACTTTGGCCGGCTTCAAAAATGTCCCAAATAGGCCATGGGTGCATGATGACGAAATGTGAAAATTCCAAGTTGGAAAACTGAAATGCGCACCCCCCAAATAAGGCCTTTTAGCCCCCAAATGACCCGACATACCTATACATGGGTGGTATCAATTTACTCAGAAGATGTTGCTGAACATATTTTGGGGTGTTTTTTGGCAGTAACCCATAACTGGATTTGACAATTCATGCCTAAAGTACAATGTGTGTGAAAAAATAACACAAAAAGTGACTACCTGAAAGATTGACAAAGAGCTAGTGCATGGAAAGTGTTAAAATACAACTCTTTGAAGCACCCTAGGTGTGCCCTTTCTAAAAATATATGGTTTGATGGGGGTAAATTACTTTGGCCGGCTTCAAAAATGTCCAAATAGGACATGGGTGCATGATGACGAAATGTGAAAATTCCAAGTTGGAAAACTGAAATGCGCACCCCCCAAATAAGGCCTTTTAGCCCCCAAATGACCCGACATACCTATACATGGGTGGTATCAATTTACTCAGAAGATGTTGCTGAACATATTTTGGGGTGTTTTTTGGCAGTAACCCATAACTGGATTTGACAATTCATGCCTAAAGTACAATGTGTGTGAAAAAATAACACAAAAAGTGACTACCTGAAAGATTGACAAAGAGCTAGTGCATGGAAAGTGTTAAAATACAACTCTTTGAAGCACCCTAGGGTGTGCCCTTTCTAAAAATATATGGTTTGATGGGGGTAAATTACTTTGGCCGGCTTCAAAAATGTCCAAATAGGACATGGGTGCATGATGACGAAATGTGAAAATTCCAAGTTGGAAAACTGAAATGCGCACCCCCCAAATAAGGCCTTTTAGCCCCCAAATGACCCGACATACCTATACATGGGTGGTATCAATTTACTCAGAAGATGTTGCTGAACATATTTTGGGGTTTTTTTGGCAGTAACCCATAACTGGATTTGACAATTCATGCCTAAAGTACAATGTGTGTGAAAAAATAACACAAAAAGTGACTACCTGAAAGATTGACAAAGAGCTAGTGCATGGAAAGTGTTAAAATACAACTCTTTGAAGCACCCTAGGGTGTGCCCTTTCTAAAAATATATGGTTTGATGGGGGTAAATTACTTTGGCCGGCTTCAAAAATGTCCCAAATAGGACATGGGTGCATGATGACGAAATGTGAAAATTCCAAGTTGGAAAACTGAAATGCGCACCCCCCAAATAAGGCCTTTTAGCCCCCAAATGACCCGACATACCTATACATGGGTGGTATCAATTTACTCAGAAGATGTTGCTGAACATATTTTGGGGTGTTTTTTGGCAGTAACCCATAACTGGATTTGACAATTCATGCCTAAAGTACAATGTGTGTGAAAAAATAACACAAAAAGTGACTACCTGAAAGATTGACAAAGAGCTAGTGCATGGAAGTGTTAAAATACAACTCTTTGAAGCACCCTAGGGTGTGCCCTTTCTAAAAATATATGGTTTGATGGGGGTAAATTACTTTGGCCGGCTTCAAAAATGTCCAAATAGGACATGGGTGCATGATGACGAAATGTGAAAATTCCAAGTTGGAAAACTGAAATGCGCACCCCCCAAATAAGGCCTTTTAGCCCCCAAATGACCCGACATACCTATACATGGGTGGTATCAATTTACTCAGAAGATGTTGCTGAACATATTTTGGGGTGTTTTTTGGCAGTAACCCATAACTGGATTTGACAATTCATGCCTAAAGTACAATGTGTGTGAAAAAATAACACAAAAAGTGACTACCTGAAAGATTGACAAAGAGCTAGTGCATGGAAAGTGTTAAAATACAACTCTTTGAAGCACCCTAGGGTGTGCCCTTTCTAAAAATATATGGTTGATGGGGGTAAATTACTTTGGCCGGCTTCAAAAATGTCCCAAATAGGACATGGTGCATGATGACGAAATGTGAAAATTCCAAGTTGGAAAACTGAAATGTGCACCCCCCAAATAAGGCCTTTTAGCCCCCAAATGACCCGACATACCTATACTTGGGTGGTATCAATTTACTCAGAAGATGTTGCTGAACATATTTTGGGGTGCTTTTTGGCAGTAAACCTTAAAGTTCACAGTACATGTATTCTTAAATTACGTTCAAAAAAAAAAAATCACCAAAATTTTTTTTTTTTTCAAACTTTGGCATAGATTTGTGGTAAAATGGTTTGCATGGAAAGAGTCAAAATACCCCAAGTTTAATACCTTGATTTGTGTACTTTAAAAAAATATGTATATGTGGAGGGTTATTCAGGAATTAGTGACAGATATCAGTGTTACAATGTCACTATCACTAGTTTTGAAAATAAACTCTTTGGAAATGGCAAAGTGCTACTTGCACTTATTGTTGCATAAAATAAGGAAAAAAGCGAGGAATATGTAAACATTGGGTATTGCTAAACTCAGTACTAAATTTAGAAACTACTAAGGAATAAAAAATTTTTGACGGTTGTTGATACATAAGAAATTTTGGGGGTCAAAGTTCGAAAAAGTGGTGTTTTTTCAATTTTTGTGTCATATTTCACAATATTTTTTATAGTAAATTATATGAAATGATGAAAAAAATGGTATCTTTATAAAGTCCATTTAGTGACGAGAAAAACAGTGTAAAATATGTGTGGGTTACATAAACGAGTAAGAGGAAAATTTGACGTAAACACTAAGAGCGCAGAAACGTAAAAACAGCTGCGGTCACGAACGGACGGATTTGTGTAAAACCGCCCGGTCACTAAGGGGTTAAAAACGGTAAAATAAGTGTTTTGTTAATTTTGCAAGGCGAATCTAAATACCGATTTTCACATCTGTAGCATCTTCTGTTTTTGAGCTATAGGTATCCTGTTTAAAATATTCAACCCCCTTTTTCACCCCCTTATGGGTGGATTTTCCAAAAAGCCTTCCTTAGTGTGCGCCTACATCATAAAAACAGTGCACCTTCAAAATTTCACGTTCCTAGGTTAAACAATTTCACCTGGGTGTTGATGAGTCAGTCAGGACTTTCGCATTTATATATATAGATGTATTTAACCCCCCATTTTGGCCCCCCCATGGAATTTTCAGAAAATGGCAAAATACACGTTTTTTTTTTTTCAAGACGAATCTAAATGCCGATTTTCATGTCTGTAACATCTTCTGATTTTGAGCTATAGGTATCCTGTTTAAAATATTCAACCCCCTTTTTCATCCCCTTAGGGGTGGAGTTTCCAAAAATCCTTCCTTAGTGGGTGTCCACATCATAAAAACAGTGCACCTTTAAAATTTCACGGTCCTAGGTTAAACAGTTTCAGCTGGGCGTTGATGAGTCAATCAGTCAGTCAGTCAGGACTTTCACGTTTACGATAAAAGTATTCAACCCCCCTTTCCCCCCCCCCAAGGAATTTTCAGAAAATGGTAAAATACTTTTTTGTCAAGATAAATCTAAATACCGATTTTCACGTCTGTAACATCTTTTGTTTTTAACATATAGGTATCCTGTTTAAAATATTTAAAATATTCAACCCCCTTTTTTCACCCCCAGTCAAATTTTTGAAAGACTGTAAATTACGTTTTATTTTATTTTTCAAGAAGAATCTAAACACCGATTTTCACGTCTACAAAATCTCCTGTTTTTGAGATATAGGTATCGTGTTTAAAATATTCAACCCCCGTTTTCACCCCCTTAGGGGTGGAGTCTCCAAAAATCCTTCCTTAATGGGTGCCCACATCATAAAAACAGTGCACCTTCAAAATTTCACGTTCCTAGGTTAAACGGCTTCAGCTGGGCGTTGATGAGTCAGTCAGTCAGTCAGGACTTTCGCGTTTATGATAAAAATATTCAACCCCCCTTTTTGCCCCCCCTCAAGGTATTTTCAGAAAATGGTAAAATACGTGTTGTTTTATTTGTCAAGATGAATCTAAATACCAATTTTCACGTCTGTACCATCTTCTGTTTTTAAGATATAGGTATCCTGTTTAAAATATTTAAAATATTCAACCCCCTCTTTTTGCCCACCCAGTCGAATTTTAGAAAAACTGTAAAATACATGTTTTTTTATTTTTCAAGACGAATCTAAATGCTGATTTTCACATCTGTAACATCTTCTGTTTTTGAGCTATAGGTATCCTGTTTAACCCGTTAACGCCGCAGGACGTTCCATGACGTCCTGGCGGCGGGCGGGCTTTGAAGACGCGGGGCGTACATGTACGCCCTGCTGTCTTCAATGGGACCGCCTCGGCCCCTCCCCTAAGCCTGCGCGCACTGACTCGTGGCGCGCGTCATTGGCTGCACAGGGACGGCCTGAAATCAAGTCGTCCCCTGCAGCCAATGACGCACACTGCACGCTGGCTGCGGGGTGGGCTCGGAATCAGTGCCGCGCGACGGCACCTGTCGGCAAGGCGTACCTGTACGCCTCGCCGGCGAAATTCAACCCCTTAAGGGCGCCACCCCTGCGTCCTTAAGGGGTTAAAATATTCAACCCCCTTTTTCACCCCCTTATGGGTGGATTTTCCAAAAAGCCTTCCTTAGTGTGCGCCTACATCATAAAAACAGTGCACCTTCAAAATTTCACGTTCCTAGGTTAAACAATTTCACCTGGGTGTTGATGAGTCAGTCAGGACTTTCGCATTTATATATATAGATGTATTTAACCCCCCATTTTGGCCCCCCCATGGAATTTTCAGAAAATGGCAAAATACACGTTTTTTTTTTTTCAAGACGAATCTAAATGCCGATTTTCATGTCTGTAACATCTTCTGATTTTGAGCTATAGGTATCCTGTTTAAAATATTCAACCCCCTTTTTCATCCCCTTAGGGGTGGAGTTTCCAAAAATCCTTCCTTAGTGGGTGTCCACATCATAAAAACAGTGCACCTTTAAAATTTCACGTCCTAGGTTAAACAGTTTCAGCTGGGCGTTGATGAGTCAATCAGTCAGTCAGTCAGGACTTTCACGTTTACGATAAAAGTATTCAACCCCCCTTTCCCCCCCCCAAGGAATTTTCAGAAAATGGTAAAATACTTTTTTGTCAAGATAAATCTAAATACCGATTTTCACGTCTGTAACATCTTTTGTTTTTAACATATAGGTATCCTGTTTAAAATATTTAAAATATTCAACCCCCTTTTTTCACCCCCAGTCAAATTTTTGAAAGACTGTAAATTACGTTTTATTTTATTTTTCAAGAAGAATCTAAACACCGATTTTCACGTCTACAAAATCTCCTGTTTTTGAGATATAGGTATCGTGTTTAAAATATTCAACCCCCGTTTTCACCCCCTTAGGGGTGGAGTCTCCAAAAATCCTTCCTTAATGGGTGCCCACATCATAAAAACAGTGCACCTTCAAAATTTCACGTTCCTAGGTTAAACGGCTTCAGCTGGGCGTTGATGAGTCAGTCAGTCAGTCAGGACTTTCGCGTTATGATAAAAATATTCAACCCCCCTTTTTGCCCCCCCTCAAGGTATTTTCAGAAAATGGTAAAATACGTGTTGTTTTATTTGTCAAGATGAATCTAAATACCAATTTTCACGTCTGTACCATCTTCTGTTTTTAAGATATAGGTATCCTGTTTAAAATATTTAAAATATTCAACCCCCTCTTTTTGCCCACCCAGTCGAATTTTAGAAAAACTGTAAAATACATGTTTTTTTATTTTTCAAGACGAATCTAAATGCTGATTTTCACATCTGTAACATCTTCTGTTTTTGAGCTATAGGTATCCTGTTTAACCCGTTAACGCCGCAGGACGTTCCATGAC
This sequence comes from Leptobrachium leishanense, assembly GCA_009667805.1. Classification (NCBI taxonomy): domain Eukaryota; kingdom Metazoa; phylum Chordata; class Amphibia; order Anura; family Megophryidae; genus Leptobrachium; species Leptobrachium leishanense. The sequence continues at coordinate 126,983,263 of CM019068.1, forward strand.
GTCCTGGCGGCGGGCGGGCTTTGAAGACGCGGGGCGTACATGTACGCCCTGCTGTCTTCAATGGGACCGCCTCGGCCCCTCCCCTAAGCCTGCGCGCACTGACTCGTGGCGCGCGTCATTGGCTGCACAGGGACGGCCTGAAATCAAGTCGTCCCCTGCAGCCAATGACGCACACTGCACGCTGGCTGCGGGGTGGGCTCGGAATCAGTGCCGCGCGACGGCACCTGTCGGCAAGGCGTACCTGTACGCCTCGCCGGCGAAATTCAACCCCTTAAGGGCGCCACCCCTGCGTCCTTAAGGGGTTAAAATATTCAACCCCCTTTTTCACCCCCTTAGGGGCAGAGTTTCCTAAAATCCTTCCTTAGTGTGTGCCTACATCATAAAAACAGTGCACCTTCAAAATTTCCCGTTCCTAGGTTAAACGGTTTCAGCTGGGCGTTGATGAGTCAGTCAGTTAATCAGTCAGTCAGTCAGGACTTTCCACTCCATATATCTATATGTGGCACAATTGCTATTCAATATATGATAATATACATCGATATTTCATGCTTTATGGTCAAATTAAGACAATGTAACAATAACTTTTTTACAATCTAGACTAATATTGTATGTAGTATGATGCAGTTTTGTTAGCTATTTACTGCTCAAATACTACTGAACGTGAGTTCTTTAAAAACCTGCGAATACAATATTGGATGTTTGAAGTTATCTGACTATGACTATGAGCCATCAAGCTGTGAATTGATTTATCGTTTCTAGTAAACGTTCTCTGCAACAGATAATTAATTGGCTACTCGTTAGCACTGTGAGTAAATGTTGAATTTAAGAACTATAAGCCATCATAATTATGAGCGATTACGCTGTTGTCACGGATCCCCCTGGTTACCAAGATGGTGGTCCCTTTACGCAGACCGCTCACTACCCTTCCGATCCTTAGAGTGGTCGGCACGTCTAGACAGATACAGAATACGTCAAGATAGGTATACACAAAGAACGATACTAGGAGGGTACACAAGACCTTAGAATGGTTGGCTCTTCCCAAGACCTAAACAATAGAAGAGGTAGTCTGATGCGTGCTTAGGATGCCACACAGACTGACCTCAATACTAAGATAGAAGAGTAAACGCCAATACCAGGGGTTATGCACAGAATAGTTTGTTTGCCAATGCCAGGGGTCGGTACATAGAATGGTTCGTTTGCCAATGCCAGGGGTCGGTACACAGAATGGTTCGTTTGCCAATGCCAGGGGTCGGTACACAGAATGGTAATAATTTACAACAGAATACAAGAGCTCTGCGGGAAGTAACTACCACGTCAGGGCACCAGTGAGAATGAGAAGCCGGGCTTTAAACTCTGCGGGTCCGCGTCATACGCCTGGCCCCGCCCCCGGCGTCCCACGTGTGCGGAAGCGTTCCGCGATATCACTCGGCGCCTGGCCAGCGAGCAGCGAGGAAGCCGCTGCCAGGCGCCGGGAGGGGGGCCGCGGACAACCGTCACAGAACCCCCCCTCTACGGGCGGCCACTGGACGACCCCAGGGGCACAGGGATGAGCCAAATAGAAGGCCTTCACCAAGCGAGGGGCATGAACCTCAGTAGCCGGAAGCCAAGAGCGGTCCCCGGACCGTAGCCCACCCAGTCCACTAAGTACTGAAGGACCCCCTAGAAACCCTGGCGTCCAGAATGGCCTTAACTTCAAACTCCTCCTCGCCCTCCACAGAGACCGGAGGAGGAGGGACACGGGCCCTGGTGTACCGATTACACAAAAGCGGTTTTAAAAGGCTCACGTGGAACACGTTGTGTATCCTGATATGGGAGGGCAGTGCCAAGGCATAGGAGACCGGGCTGAGTCGCCGCAGTATCTTGTAAGGGCCTATGTATCTGGGGGCTAGTTTCATCGATGGCACTAAGAGCTTAATGTTCCGCGAAGAAAGCCAAACCCTGTCCCCGACTTGATACACAGGTGCTGGTCCCCTACGTCTATCGGCCTTCGTTTTCTGGACAATACTGCTCCTCTCCAGTGCCTGTTTAACCCTCCCCAGGTCTCAGTCAATGACGCCAAGTGCTCATCCAGAGCAGGAATCGCGGTATCAGGAAATGCAGTGGGAAGCACGGGAGGATCAAATCCGTAAACCGTGAAGAAAGGGGAATGACCACTGGCCTCACTCACGGCACTGTTTAGGGCATACTCGGCCCAAGGTAGCAGGTCTGACCAATTATCCTGTCGTTCAGATATGAAACACCTGAGATACTTCTCAACATTTTGATTGGCCCTTTCTGCTGCCCCGTTCGTTTGGGGGTGATAGGCCGAGGAGAAGGACAGGTCTATTCCCACATTCTTGCAGAACCCCCTCCAGAATCTGGAGACAAACTGGGTCCCCCTATCAGAAACAATCCCAAGAGGGATACCGTGTATGCGGACCACGTTGGCGATGAAAATGGGCACCAGCTCGGCTGCTGACGGTAGCTTCCGAAGAGGAACATAGTGACCCATTTTGGAAAAGCGATCTATAATCGTGAGTATAACAGTATTCCCTTTGGACTCGGGTAACTCTACTATAAAATCCATGGCTATCTGCGACCATGGTCGTTCGGGGATAGGCAGGGGCTGGAGTAAACCAATGGGCGCTGTCTTAGGACTCTTATTTCTTGTGCATACCTCGCACACGGCTACGTAATCTTTAATATCCCGGCGCATCGTGGGCCACCATAGCAGTTTTCGGATGCTAGCCACTGTTTTGGTGATCCCCATATGCCCAGAGGTTTTATTGTCATGGTAAATCTTAAGGACTTCTTCTCTTTCCTTCTCAGGTACAAAGAGCTTCGCGGGAGGCCTCCCCCCCGGAGCCTTATCTTGGACAGTCTGCAATCGGATCATCAGAGGGGATGAGACACTAATCGTGGTAGAGGCTATAATCCTCTCCTGAGGTACAATGGGATGTTGATCCTGCACGTTATGTTCATAGGATTCATACTGTCTAGATAACGCATCTGCTTTAATGTTTCTTGACCCAGGTCTATATGTGAGGACGAAATTAAAACTTGAAAGAAACAAAGACCATCTCGCTTGTCTGGCGTTCAATCGTTTCGCGTCTCCAATGTACGTGAGATTCTTATGATCAGTTATGATAACGATTGGGTCCGTAGATCCCTCTAATAAGTATCTCCACTCTGCCAAGGCTGCGATAACTGCTAACAACTCTCTATTACCGATGTCATAGTTTCTCTCGGCCGGAGACAACTTCCGGGAATAGAAGCCGCATGGATGCAAAGGTTTATCGGGTGCCCGCCTTTGGGACAAGACTGCTCCAAGACCGAGTTCGGAGGCGTCAACCTCGAGTTGGAAGGGCAGAGCTGGATCAGGATGTCGGAGAACAGGGGCAGTCGTGAATGCCTGTTTGAGGGCCTCGAAGGCTTGCCTGGCCTGGGGTGTCCATTTCTGATTTCCCACCCCTTTCCTAGTCATGGCCGTGAGAGGAGCTACCAAGGCCGAAAAGTCTTTAATGAACCTTCGATAATAGTTGGTAAAACCTAGAAACCTCTGAATGGCTTTAAGCCCTTGGGGTAGGGGCCAGTCGAGGATTGCCGACAATTTACCAGGATCCATCTGAAACCCCTCAGGGGTTATGATATACCCAAGGAAGTGCACCTTCTCTATATCAAATAGGCACTTTTCTAATTTGCAGTATAAGCCGGCTTTCAATAGTCTCCTTAACACTTGTTGCACATGGGCGTGATGGGTCTCCTTATCTGGAGAGTATATCAGGATGTCATCGAGATACACTATGACGAATGTTTGCAGAAAATCCCTTAGGGTGTCATTTATGAGATCCTGAAACACAGCTGGCGCGTTACATAAGCCAAAGGGCATTACCAGGTATTCGTAATGCCCGCTACGCGTATTAAAAGCCGTCTTCCACTCGTGCCCCTTTTTCACCCTTATCAGATTGTAGGCCCCGCGTAAATCGAGCTTCGTGTATATACGGGCCCCTTTCAGTCGGTCGAACAACTCTGTTATAAGGGGTATGGGATATGCATTTCTTATGGTTATTCTGTTTAAACCTCTATAATCTATGCATGGTCGCAAGTCTCCCTCTTTCTTGGAGACGAAAAAGAAACCAGCTCCTGCTGGGGAGGAGGACCGTCTAATGAATCCACGCTCGAGATTCTCTTTTATATACTCCTCCATAATGTCGTTCTCCTTTTGCGACAAGGGGTATACATGTCCTCTGGGAGGCATAGTACCGGGGAGTAACTCTATGGCACAGTCATACGGGCGATGTGGTGGTAAAACCTCAGTCCTGGCCTTCGAAAAAACCTCCTTTAATGCCTGATAACAGTCAGGGACTACTGTGGATAAAGGAGGTGTTGTGGCGATATTAAGGCTACCAATAACAGTGACCCTGCCCATGCATTTCAACTGGCAACTGGGACCCCAACATTTTATGTCTCTCTGGACCCAATCAATCACTGGGTTATGCTCAGTCAACCATGGAAACCCTAGGACGACGGGGCATGAGGGAGAGTCAATAATCTGGAATCGTATGGTTTCCCGGTGCAAAACCCCTGTGTTCATGCATACCTCTATAGTGTCGTGGGTGATATGGGGACATGACAAGGGTTTCCCGTCTATGGCCTCCACCATTAGAGGTCTTTCTTTGAGAACTAGAGGCATGAGGTTCTTGGAGGCAAACACTCTATCCATAAAGTTACCTGAGGCTCCAGAGTCTAGGAACGCCTCAGTCTCGAGGTGCACCCCCTCCCAGGTTAAGGAGATGGGCACCAGAATCCGGGTTTTTTTTTTTTCGTTATCAACAAAGGAGGCATAGAGCGAACCGATTACCTGGCTAGTAGGTGTTCTCTGGCCCGGCTTGCCAGTGTCACCCCTGCCACCCCTGGGTCTTTGAGGACATTGAAGACGAAAATGCCCTGCCCCGGCACAGTAAAAACAGAGCCCCCTTTCCCTTCTGTAAGTTCTCTCAGCCTCTGAAATACCTGTTCTACCTATCTGCATGGGTTCTACGACCGGTAGATCGGTTCTTTCTGGCTCTGAAGTACCTGACGTATTGGTGTGTCTGGGTACCAAGGGTAAAGGAGGCAAAACCCTTCTGGGTCTGTCTCTAGAATGCCTCCTGTCCCTAATTTGGTCGTCCATAGCAATACAGAAATCAACCAAATGGTCCAGATGTTCTGGCAACTTCAGGGAGCCAGCTCAAACATCAAAGCCTCGTTCAGGCCTTCGGTAAACGCCAAGGTTAAAACGTCGTTAGGCCAGTGTACCTCAGAAGTCAAGGTCTTAAATTCTATGGCATAGTCGGAGACTCTCCTATTACCTTGCTTAATGTGGAATAAGGACCTGCCTGCATTGGTGGCCCTTCTAGAGGGATCAAACGTACGTTTTAGTTCAGAGGTAAAGCCCTCATAGTCATATATGATGGGCTTTTTGTTTTCCCACAATGGCGTGGCCCACAGTAACGCTTTATCAGTTAAATGGTTAATTAGGTAGCCTACTTTGGCTTTATCGGATACACAGGAGCCTGGATTGTTCTCGAATAGAATCTCTAGTTGGGTCAAAAAACCCCGACACAAGTTAGGCGTACCATCATAGCGTACGGGTGCCTTCATACTGAGCCTACACCCCTCGGGTGAGGCCGAACTGGCCCTAGGCAATACTGGTTCTGGAGGACTTGCAGTACCAGTAGTGGATCGATTCAACAGGGTTTGCAGAGCAAGAGCAATTTGGTCCATCCTGTGGTCCTGCTCTTCTTGTCGGGCTGCAATTCTTGTCAACTGAGAAGAGAGGTCTGCGGGATCCATTGGCCCTGACGTAATGTCACGGATCCCCCTGGTTACCAAGATGGTGGTCCCTTTACGCAGACCGCTCACTACCCTTTCGATCCTTAGAGTGGTCGGCACGTCTAGACAGATACAGAATACGTCAAGATAGGTATACACAAAGAACGATACTAGGAGGGTACACAAGACCTTAGAATGGTTGGCTCTTCCCAAGACCTAAACAATAGAAGAGGTAGTCTGATGCGTGCTTAGGATGCCACACAGACTGACCTCAATACTAAGATAGAAGAGTAAACGCCAATACCAGGGGTTATGCACAGAATAGTTTGTTTGCCAATGCCAGGGGTCGGTACATAGAATGGTTCGTTTGCCAATGCCAGGGGTCGGTACACAGAATGGTTCGTTTGCCAATGCCAGGGGTCGGTACACAGAATGGTAATAATTTACAACAGAATACAAGAGCTCTGCGGGAAGTAACTACCACGTCAGGGCACCAGTGAGAATGAGAAGCCGGGCTTTAAACTCTGCGGGTCCGCGTCATACGCCTGGCCCCGCCCCCCGGCGTCCCACGTGTGCGGAAGCGTTCCGCGATATCACTCGGCGCCTGGCCAGCGAGCAGCGAGGAAGCCGCTGCCAGGCGCCGGGAGGGGGGGCCGCGGACAACCGTCACAGCTGTGAATATATTTATCACCTTGAATAAGGAATTGTTATACCAAATAGAGCTTAAATAACCATCAGATTTTTTGGCTGGCTACATAATACTTAATACCAGTATTCTATACTCTGTGACCTTATGTGTCTAATATGCAATGTGTAATTGCTAACTCTGAGATGCTAGTTTCAGACAATTGATGTCACCATCCAGTATCCTACTACATGAATGATACTGGTTCATCAACATTATTTCAGATACATTGTCCTAGAATTGTAATGGGGTTTTTGTGGTGGCCAGTACTAAATTGAAGTAAATAACGACTAGGGAATACTACGTGGATCATTAATCCCTGTCAGGTGATTCCAACAATCTACCAGCTGGAATTGGCTTAATAATACTTTAGGGTGAACTAAGGAATGAAGACTATGATCAACATTACTAAACAACTGTTGCGAGATCTTTAATGAACCTAAATGCCACTGGTCAATACCTGATCGATCATTTTGACCAAATCAACCATATACCGCTTGATTTCTATTACATTGTTTTTGTTTTTTAATGATGTCTGACTATGGTAAATGTTTTTTGTCCTTTTGAAATTACGGTTTCCCAATAAAGGTTTTTCACTTAAGGTCTTTCTTGTACCTTATACGGCTGTCCTTACGGTACTTTTTCTCTTTTTTCTTGTTCCGATTTTTTTCGTATGTACACTACTGAGGGTTCAATCCCTATTTAAGTACCTATTAGCCTCAATTCGTCTTTTCCTTTCCCTTTCCCAGAGGAAAGTGGCATGTTTTTGGTTTGATTATATTATTGAATATAATTTATTTACATTATCTTGGATAATTATTTTTGGGATAATAAATTATTATTTTGTGATTCAAACCTTCTCTGACTCTGTGTGTTTACTTGACGCTTGTTTGCACGGATTTCAGTGAGTTATTCCTACGGATTACAGGCTTACTATATAAAACAACACATTTCCTTTCCAAAAAAAATGAAACGCTCTTAGACACAAAATTTTGAAAAAATTAGACCGCCAGGGAGGTTAAGGGTTAAGTTTAATTCATCCTATCTTATCTACCTCATTTCAGACCTCTTTTGAGGTCAATTCTTTGATATTTAACATGGTTTCTCTTCGGGGTTATATTTCCCCCTCATGGTAGATAAGTGTCCTGCATTTTCCTTCTGGTATTCACTACTAAAGAGGAATTCCAAGAGTTTTGCTCACTTTTGAATGATAATGCTCTAAACTTACAATTTTCTTCAGAAATTCAGTCCACTACATTTAATTTTCTGGATCCTACTATAACCAAATTAGATATACACAGTGGTAGATACTGTAGTATCAGAAACCCACTGCTACGAATAGCCTCTTACAGTGTGAAAGCTATCATCACTAGGGATATGCGGTTCGGTTCGGAGTTCGGACCGAACTTAGCCTGTTCGGTCTGCTCGCGAACTCCGAACATTTCCGGGTGTTCGCCGCATGTTCGACCACAATGCACCACAATGGACCACAATGCACTTTCCCACTGGCCTGAAGCTCTTAATTGGCTACAGCCTTGCACCTGACCACAGGTCTGGTGCAAGACAGGTTCAACACTATGCCAATCACGGTTCAGAGTCCTGATTGGGCAAATTTTGCCCAATCATGGGCTCACAGAGCTAAGTCCCGCAGCACACTATATAAGGTTTCCACGCAGCGCTTCTGCACGCATTTGAGAGGAGATTTCATAGGAGATTGTTGTTGTGTGTTCTTACTGCCTGTCTGCCACGCTACTGGGGGGGTCTGAGGGGGTCTCATTTCTACCAAATATCTGGGAATTGAGGTGATGTGTGTCTTGTCACTGCCAGAAAGTATTTTGGGGGGTCACAAATTTCTACAAAACATTTGGGAATTGAGGTGATCTGTGTCTTCTCACTGCCAGCAAGTATTTTGGGGGTCACAAATTTCTACAAAACATTTGGGAATTGAGGTGATCTGTGTCTTGTCACTGCCAGCAAGTATTTTGGGGGTCACTAATTTCTACAAAACATTTGGGAATTGAGGTGATCTGTGTCTTGTCACTGCCAGCAAGTATTTTGGGGGTCACAAATTTCTACAAAACATTTGGGAATTGAGGTGATCTTCTGTGTCTTGTCACTGCCAGCAAGTAGTTTGGGGGTCACAAATTTCTACAAAACATTTGGGAATTGAGGTGATCTTCTGTATCTTGTCACTGCCAGCAAGTATTTTGGGGGTCACTAATTTCTACAAAACATTTGGGAATTGAGGTGATCTGTGTCTTGTCACACAGCCAGTACCACGCAGTATTTTGGGGGTCAATAATTTCTACAAGACATTTTGGAATTGAGGTGATCTGTCTCTTGTCACTGCCAGCAAGTATTTTAGGGGTCACTAATTTCTACAAAATATTTGGGAATTGTTATAATCCGTGTGTTCTCACTGGCTGCCACCCATCAGGGGGTCTCACTGATTTATAGGAGGTTTCTGAGATTTGTAATCTGTGGCTTCTCACTGCCACCCATCAGGGGGTCCCACATACTTCTATCAGATTTATGCAAATTGTAATCTGTGTCTTCTCACTGCCACCCATCAGGGGGTCCCACATACTTCTAGCAGATTTATGCGAATTGTAATCTGTGGCTTCTCACTGCCACCCATCAGGGGGTCACACTGTTTTATAGGAGGTTTCTGAGACTTGTAATCTGTGTCTTCTCACTGCCACCCATCAGGGGGTCACACTGATTTATAGTAGGTTTCTGAGATTTGTAATCTGTGGCTTCTCACTGCCACCCATCAGAGGTTCACACTGATTTATAGGAGGTTTCTGAGATTTGTAATCCGTGGCTTCTCACTGCCACCCATCAGGGGGTCTCACTGATTTATAGGAGGTTTCTGAGACTTGTAATCTGTGTCTTCTCACTGCCACCCATCAGGGGGTCCCGCATACTTCTAGCAGATTTATGCGAATTGTAATCTGTGTCTTTTCACTGCCACCCATCAGGGGGTCCCACATACTTCTATCAGATTTATGCGAATTGTAATCTGTGGCTTCTCACTGCCACCCATCAGGGGGTCACACTGATTTATAGGAGGGAATTGTAATCTGTGTCTTGTCACTGGCTGCCAGCTATCAGGGTGTCTCACTGAGTTATACCAGAGTTCTGTAAATCTTTAATCTTTATACCAGAGTTGAATCAGAGTTCTGTATATATTTAATCTATATATCACTCACCATGTGTGAAAGAACAAAAAGTACAGGCAGACGCTCCCAGACACAGATAAGAGGGCAAGCAGCCCCTGTGTCGGGAGGCTGTGCCTCTGGTCGTGGTGGACGTGGTGCATCCTCTGCAGGGGCACGCTTGTCCTTTCTAACTGGTGCTGGCCATCTTCTTAAGCAGCAGCAACATACAGAGGATTTGGTGGATTGGCTAACCAGGCCATCCTCATCCACCGAGTCCTCTGCCAGCCAGGCTTGTAGTGCTTTACAGTCCACCTCAGCTGCCAAAGCATCTAATGCAGCCTCCATGTCCACAGCTACTCCTGCCGTAGCCTCGCTATCACACACGGAGGAGTCAGCTGAATTGTTTGACTACAATGACAGTGACATGCTGCTTGAGGATGCGCAGCAAGTACAGTGCTCTGATTCAATCTCTGAGGTTGATGAAGGGAGTATAATCAACCTAGAGGAAGGGGGTGCCAGTGATGACACACAAATGACTGGCACTCATGTTGCCCCAGCAACTGCAGCATACTGCCAAGTTGGCTCCAGTGACGAGGAGATAGGGGGTGAAGATGACATTGATGATGAGGTCACTGACTCCACCTGGGTGCCAGATCGAACAGAGGAATCAAGTGAGGAGGAGGGGGAGGAGGAGGAGGCACAGCAAACACGAGGCACAACATCCTCTATGACCAACCGTAGCACTAGCCAGTCCAAGGCATCAGTTGTCAGAACTGCTCCGGTGCAGAGCGCTGTTGTCTCAAAGCACACACGCAGGAACTCTGCTGTCTGCTGGGAGTTCTTTAAGAAACGTGCAGCAGACCCCACCGTTGCTATTTGTAATCTATGTCAGATGAGGCTTAAGCGTGGGAAAGACACCGGACACTTGGGTACCACGTGCTTGAGGCGACATATGACCTCCTGCCACACATCCCGTTGGCGCAAAACTTTGCGTAGGTCCTCCTCCTCCTCCTCATCTGTCTCTACCCCCACTGTATGTCCTGCCATGTCATTTGCCTACAACCTCCACTGACAGGGATGATGCTACAGTAATGGATGTACCAGGTCCTTCCTCACAATGTGACAGCATCCCATCAGCTGAAGATTTACACAGATCACGTTGCCGCAGCTGCTGCAGCGTAAGAAAAAATATAGTCCCAACCATCCCCAAGCACAGCGTCTAAATGCCAGCTTAGCAAAATTACTCGCATTGCAGCTGCTGCCTTTCCAGCTGGTGGACTTTGCTCCCTTCCGTGAATTTGCTGAATGTGCTGTACCACAGTGGCAGGTTCCAAAACGCCATTACTTTTCACGCAAGGCCATTCCAGCACTATACCAGCACGTGGAAGACAATGTTATCGAGTCATTGGGAAAGGCAGTCAGCAGCAAGGTGCATGTGACTTTAGACACATGGTCCAGCAAGCATGGACAGGGTCGTTACATTTCCTTCACGGCACACTGGGTAACTCTGATTGCAGCTGGGAGGGATCCAAGACGGGGCTCTGTGCTGGAGCTTGTTCATCCACCACACCTCCAGAAAGCTGCTTGTATGAGGTCTGTCTGCTCCACCACCACCACCTCTCCCTCTTCCTCCTCCTCCTCCTCTGTCTCTGGCGAAGTGGCAGTTAAACCGACGCCTGACAGGGTCTACGCAATTGCTCAAGCAAAAAGAAGCCATACTGTGCTTGAACTGGTTTGTTTAGGGGACAGGAGTCACACCGGGCCAGAAATTCTGTCAGCTCTGCAGGGCCAGGTGCAGAGATGGTTAACACCACGCCAGCTTCAGCTGGGAATGATAGTCTGTGATAATGGCAGCAACCTTCTCTCCGCCCTACGCAAGGGTAAATTGACGCATGTACCATGCCTAGCACACGTCCTAAATCTAGTGGTACAGCATTTCCTAACCAAGTACCCAGGGCTGCCAGAGCTTCTCAGCCAGGCCAGAAAAGTCTGCAGCCACTTCAGACGGTCATTCCCAGCAAGCGTTCGCCTGGCAGAAATTCAAAGAGAATTCCACCTTCCCACAAACCGTCTGATCTGTGACATGCCCACCAGGTGGAACTCGAAATTAGCAATGCTGCAGCGTCTGCACAAGCAGCAGAGGGCCATCAACGAGTACCTGTGTGAGTATGGCACAAGGACAGGTTCAGGTCAACTTGTTTTTTTTTCCCCCCCGCAGTGGCTGATGATCAAGGATGCATGCACTGTACTGTCACCATTTGAGGAGGCAACGAGGATGGTGAGCAGGGACAGTGCATGCATCAGTGACACAATTCCTTTAGTGTTCCTGCTGGAACACACTCTGCGGGGAATTATAGATGTGGCTCTAGAGGCAGAGCAGCGGGAGGAAGAGGAGGCCTTCCCTAGCTCTGAAGGCCCCAGTGTTTCCGCAGACAGCATTCCAGCGGGTCCTACTCAGATCAGACAGGAGGAGGATGAGGAGGAATATTTAAGTAGTGGGGGCATTGAAGGTGGGGATTCCTCAAGGGAGGATTTTGTGTGCCCAGTAACACAAGGGCTAGTGCGTGGCTGGGAGGAGGAAGTGCACGATACAGTCATCCTCATTCACCAGGAAGACTCGGAAGCTAATGCCACCTCCAACCTACGCTACATGGGCTCCCTTATAATGCAAAGCCTGCTAAAGGACCCCAGGATTCGTGCTATCAAGGAGAGGGATCATTACTGGTTGGCAACCCTTCTTGATCCACAATACAAGGGTTAAGTTGCAGAGCTCATCCTGCCCGCACAGAGGGAGCACAGGATGAAAAAACTTGAGGACGCTCTAAAGCGACACTTGTGTAACACCTTTCCAGGCACTTCTAGGTTACCAAGTGATGACACAGGTGCTTCTGAGGCTGCGGATGATCAGAGGAATAGTGGTGACGGCCAGGGCCGCTTGACTGATGCATTTTTAATTTTTTTTAGTCCACGACGCCCAGGGACGTCAAATGTCTTAGACTCGTATTGTGGAAGAGTGCAGGGTTGGACCCTGCGGTTCAAAAAATTAAAATGATATAAATCTGGCACAGGCGTCAGTGCAGCCAAATATTGTGCCTTTCATGGCAGCAAGTGCATTCACACCGTAACCCTTTTGTGGTATTGTGGAAGAGTGCAGGGTTGGACCCTGTGGTTCAAAAAATTAAAATGATATAAATCTGGCACAGGCGTCAGTGCAGCCAAATATTGTGCCTTTCATGGCAGCAAGTGCCTTCACACCGTAACCCTTTTGTGGTATTGCGGAAGAGTTCAGTGCTAGAGGTTTTGTGAATCCTTATTTCATGGAAAACTCACTGTCCCTTTAAAAACATTTTTTTTAAACTTTTTGTCCTTGTTTCCTGTCCCCCAGGGCACTACCCGGACCCCCATACACCTTTTATGGCAAATATCTAGCATATATGCCCTCTTGGAGGGCACTCTAAAAACCGAATTTTCAGCCCCATTGACTTGTATTGAGTTCGAGTTCGGGTTCGAGTTCGGATTCGAACATTTGGAAAGATCGGGTTCGAATACGAACCGAACTCGGGGGTGTTCGGCTCATCCCTAATCATCACACGTCACTTAAAAGGGGTATTCCAGAGGGCCAGTACTTGAGAGTACGTCATAACTGTGCAACAACGGAAGAGTTCATTCTTAGGGCACAAGATTTAAGATCACATTTTAGGAGACAGGGGTACCCTAATAAGTGCCTCGAAAAAGCTTACCATAAGGCCTTGACAAACAAACGCTCTACTTTATTGCAGGATAAACCAATCAGTGAATAGGAGAATCAGATACGCTTAATTGTCAATTATGATGAAGTATGGCCAGAGGTCAAAAAGATCATTAACAAATACTGGTCCCTTTTATATGTTGACGCAGATCTGATGAAAGTCCTGTCACCCCATCCTTGCATTACCACTCGCAAGGGATGCAGTATTAAAGACCAAGGGCCCTATTACATTCTTCACGCATACGTTTGCGCAATAACGCGAAGGGCAAAACCCTTTGCACTGAACGTTGTATTACAATGTCAGAGCAACAAACACGCATATATGTCTACCGAGGGTGAACCTGCGTGAACGCTGTGCGAGTGTCAGGATCGGGTAACCCCGCTTGCAGACTGTAAGCCAACAGACCCTGACCAACCGGTCCTTAGTAATGGCCAGGTTATGGTCAGTAATACTGAGAATGACGAACACAAAGAAAGTGGCGGAGTGCAAAGTAAAACAACCTGCAGAATAAAGTAACCCACAGTGCTCTAGCTAGCCGGTCCTTAATAATGGCCGGGTTAAGCAGAGCAGACCAACAAAAACACACATAAGCAGGGGTTAAGGAAATAGAGGTCCGTTTTTACTGTGCCTAGAGGGGTGTCAGCTATACCCTCCTGACGAGGCCCAAGAAGGCCGAAACGATCGTCGGGGGTTGCTGCACCTCTCGTGCAGGGATGACGTCCTTGGCAATCAGCACTGGCCACCCTTTCTGGGTGAGAGCAGGCTGATTTGCATATGGAAAATTCATCCCTGTAATGGCACAAGCAAGCTAAAACCTTGTTTGTGAGACCTGAGCGGGCACCCACCGTAGAGCAGGCCAATGTGCTGTTGCTCGTTCTCAGGACCCTCACAAACACCCCTGTTGTTTCCCGTTTATACTATGCCAAAATTCAGGGCGCCAGAATACAGGGAAGTCGAGACAAGCCGGGATCGTATTAACCAGGAAATCAGTCAGATAGGAATTCAGCAATAACAACAAGGCACTAGGCGTAACTGGAACCACGCTAGGGCAACTTGCTAAGAGAAAGGAAGCCCTTTAAATGGAGCCACAGCACTTCCTATTGGTGCTCAGAGGAGACGCCCTGCTCTGCTATAGGATCGCTGGTCATGTGCTGCGATTGGTTGTCCTTCCTGCATGCTGCGTCTGATTTGCGGGCAGCACCATTCTCTGTCCTGTAGTACACAGTACCCTGGAATAAGGCTTTCTGGATATCAGCTGCTGTGACGACCTCAACATTTCCCCGGACATGGGTTGAAGGCGCAACATTTCCCCGGACATGGGCTGAAGGCGCAACACTTCCCTGGACATGGGTCGAAGGCGCAACATTTCCCCGGACATGGGTCGAAGGCGCAACACTTCCCTGGACATGGGTCGAAGGCGCAACACTTCCCTGGACATGGGTCGAAGGCGCAACACTTCCCTGGACATGGGCTGAAGGCGCAACACTTCCCTGGACATGGGCCACCGTGACAGCGAGCTTAATGTACTTCGCGCGTCCTATACTTAACATTGTGAGCACAAATGCGTTTGTACACTGGTACGCGGTTGGTATTACAATCTATGCGCAGTTTGTAACGCACAGCCTTTGCGCGCATAATTTTAGCAACTTCTAAAGCTCGTGTTAATGGTATATTCTATCAACTTGGCCGAAACCAAATACACCAGCCCAGAAAAAAATATGCAGCAAAGTATAGTTACACATTCTAAACATACCAAACCAATAAATTTAAGAAGTTGTGTGTGTTTTTTTTATTGATGCAGCATATATGCGCAGATTGACTTTGACAGGCGCAAAAACTTAACGTGAGACAATTGTGGTTCTTAATTCTGATTGGCTGAATCGCGTGAAAAAAACCAGTCCGCACACTAATTTCTGCGTGCAACGTTTCTGCACGCGCGTTTTCGTGTGTCCGTTTTATGCGCGTTATTTTTTGACGGATGAAAAAATGTGCGAGGATTGTAATACCAGCGTTGATTTCCACGCGTTACCGTTTAATGCGTTGCGCAAAAATTCACGCGTTCGCGTGCGTTTTTGCGGGAAGAATGTAATAGGGCCCCAAGTCTGCAGTAGCCTTTTAGTACCCATCAGACGTAACACACGGTAACACTGGCTTTCACAACGATCAGAGGGCACCTTCAGGTGCGGGGGCTGTGTAACCTGTAAGTACAGTTACACAAACAGAGTTCCTTCAAAGACAGTACAGGCACACACACCGTACGTTTCAAACACATGATTTTATCAACAGTAGATCTACAGGGCTTGTTTACCTGGCAATTTGTTCATGCCAACATATGTATGTGGGTAAAACATTACGGGCTCTATTACAATCTTCGCGTTAAAACGCGGGCACAAGGGAGGAAAAACTGCGCCCGCAGTTTTCCCCCTTACGCCCGCTTTTTAACTCTTGATTACAATGCAGGCCCCAAAAATGCTGCCTGCATTGTTACCGCCAGTTAAAATTCTGGATGCTCGCGGCAGCACTGAGCGCAGCCGCAAGCATCCACTCGATGAAGTCCATAGGACTCCATTGAGTTTTCCCCTGCCGGTCACATGACCAGCCGGATCTCACTTCGTGAGATCCGGCTGGTCGGCGTAGTGATATGCAGGGAGAGGCTGGGGGGACTTTTTCCCCCAGTCTTTCCCTGCTCCCGCCGGATGGAGGAGGTGGTCTGAGCCGCGGGACAGAGGGTGAGTATAGGATTTGTTTTTGTTTTTTTAGCCTGGTGTTAACGGATTCTGCAGAAGCGGAATCCGTTAAAACCAAGTCCTGGCTCTGGTTAACTTTTCGCTAACCAGAGCCAGGCGTTAATCAGCCCTGGGATTTTGTAATCCAGCGCTGATTAACACTTTGCGCTCCACCATGTTAAGTATAGGGAGCACAAAGTACAGTAAACTCGTGCTGAAAAGCACAAGGTACCAAACGCAAACAGGTTACTTAAACCGTTTGCGTTTGGATTGTAATATGCGGTAGACACTGCAGCAAACGTTAATGCTCACGCAAGTGAGCGTCAACGTTTGCGTGAAGATTGTAATAGGGACCTACATCCCTTTAAGTTGAAAATCATGGAACACATCCATTCCATAAAATGTGTACAAGAGACCCCCATCTCCAGACACTTGAAAATGGAACACGCAAATAGGTCAGAAGTTCATTGGGATTGAATCTGTCTCACTACATCATTGCGGTGGTGACTTAAATAAGAAACTCCTCCAGAGAGAGGCATATTGGATTTATAAACTTAAAATCTTGTCCCCATTGCACCTAAATGAAGGCTTCACTTTTTCACCAATCCTGTAATGACACCTCCCCTTGACAGCTAAGATTGATCCACAATTGTATATTAGCTCATACCAGCGGGCTTGCTATTTCCACTATTTGATGGATCCCACTACTTAAAATAATTCATATATCATCGTATTCTTATTGAGCAGTTTTCTTTTTACCATCAAGTGCTGCATACTGTATTTGATGTTACTATGGACTTATTATTCATGTGCCATTTAAATAATATCATTGACCACGATTACCAGCCTTGGGTAGTATTACAAAGTTAATGCTAACTTAACCAGAGCTGTTGTAAACTTCCCAGAGCCATTATAGCCTATGGAGGTTTTAAGTTTACAACTGCTCTGGTTAAGTTAGCTCCAAGTATGTAATACTGCCCAACAACTCCATAGACTATAATGGCTCTGGTAAATTTACAATAGCTCTGGTTAAGTTAGCACCAACTTTGTAGTATTGCCCCTTATGTTTTATCCCCTCAAAATTTGTTCATTGCTTAACTATCGGCTATCCGGTCTTATGCATTCATTTTCAGAGCTGGCTCTTGGCTAACTCATCCTTTATCTACCCTGCAGTTTTTCTGATAATTCCAGAACCTGCTTACACAAGAGGCCAAGTAACAATATGCCTATTTGGCAATGCATACAGTTTATATACCTGCGTTTTAGAGACACACTATGTCGAGCAGTAAACTCTTTTGTCAGCTCTTAATTTTAATGTCCTGTTGCGATGCAATGACCTATTTGATTCATAGATATATGATTGGGTATTCTTCTCCTTCCTTGACTGTGATGGCTGGTTATCCCGCCCACCTGGAGCTAAGCACCCAATCAACAAGTGACTCTTCCTCGAGCCAACCGTGGCATGCGCCAGATGAAGCCGTCTTCAGATACCACCTCTCATCGCTGTTCTGACGCCGGGCATATTTTGACCCAATGACAGGCTCACATCTGACACCACGGGCGGCCCCCACTCTGTCTCTCCCTCGATCCTTTTATTTCGTTACTATTTCAACTCGACTCACCCCTGGGAGCTACTCCTTCCTTCTATCATGTGAGGGTTTGCATTCCTGACGAACCCGTTTTCATGCTTACATTAACAACAGAGAAACGTGTTGAAATTAACTGATGTACGTCTGGTATCCTAAACCAGCACTCATGCGCAATCCTTTGATAAAAGCTACCATTTATTAGTTGCACTAATTCCCTAAATGTGCACTATATCATCTCTCTGAGCCCTAGCCTATTTTTGTGTACCTAATTTTTCCATACATTGCCATAACAGATTTAGGGGCACCATATCCTGCTTGACATATGCCAATTCCCTTTTTTTACAGCAAAGACGTGTTGGAAACTTTGTTTCCATAGAACTTCTGTTGACACATCTACTGTAATTTTTTTTCATTCTCTGCTACGTACAGCATACTGTATATATTTTTTGATTTCTTGTCTGTCCTATTAGGAGGAGTTTCCTCCTTTCCTCCATTCTCTTTATTGACTATCACATCTTTTTACCCCTTACGGCAGTGCTTCCCAAACCTGTCCTCGGGACCCTCAACCAGGCCAGGTTTTCCAGATCACCTTGGGGAAATGCAGACTGAATCCTGCAATCACTGAGCAGCAAATCATATCACCTGTGCTGTGTTTCAGATATCTGTCAAACCAGAGGGTTTTGGGTTTGGGAAACACTGCCTTACGAGGAATGCTGCACTGGAATCTATCCTTTAAATATTAGGCTTGCATTCAGGGCATGTGTTCTTTATATTTGTTGTTTTTATGTCCCTAAGAGGCTTTACGATCTTATTTATTTTTTGAGAAAGGATTTTACCAGGAAGGATACATTGAGATCTCTCTCGTTTTCAAGTATGTCCTGGGTGGCGAGTATGTACTGTTAGGTGTCTTGCCAAGGACACTTACTGGAGAGGTGCTCCACGCTGGAATCAAACCCATGTCTCCACATGCTCTCTCCACGCAGGGCAGTGATGTTACCTCTACTCCACCTAGCCGGCACATTAAAAGTTAAGTTTTATTTTCATACCATGTGAATTTACCTTCCATTTATCTCATACCAGACTGTGCAATCGTAACTTCAGATTAGCCATTGGGCTGTCTCTACTTAAGAGTGAATTAATCTATCTTGGGGTATCTCCAAGTTCGTTTGTCGTTCTTTATTCAATAGGGTTACCCCGTCGCTGATACCTCAGATATTTCTTTATTTTCCTACTGTGTTGTTCAATAATTTTCTTTACTTGGCGTACCTCAGGTCTCTATAAGTTGGCAATTGCCAAATATCTTTCGTGAACATACCAAGTACATATGGTATTGTGCTAGGGGTCTGCCCCGATATTTTGCTTGCCTTTTAAAGGAAATACAAGATACCAGAATACATACAGATCATATAAAGGTCTTTGGGTGTCTGAGAAAAAATTGAAGAAAATACCCAGAGGCCCAGCATACCCAGAGCCGGTCTTGGGCTCTAGATAATGTGAGTGGTACTTAAAGAAGGGCAACTTTTAAATCTGTATTGATATATTGCACTATGATGTGTCTATTTTTTTTTTTATTTTTTTTTTATTTTTAATGACTGCTCCACATAAGACAAACAAAAACTTTAACATATAATACATTGTCTTGCCAGTGTGGCCTAAACACTACAAAGTTAGGTAAGAATATATAGTCATCTAATTTTAAACTATTCAATCATAATTAATATAATTAAAAAGACAACACTACTCAGTCACACGACAAAGACAGACAAAAAAAAAAGGATAGAAAGGAAAGAAAAAAGAACATATCCTATAAAACATAAATTTTTCGTGGGCAGCTGTGGCATGGCGAATTTTAGCAGTAAGTGCATCCATCAGTTTAGAGTCCCTAATTTTGTGTGTGACTCTTTCCATATCTGGAAGGTCCGTGGTTCACCATTTTTCAGCTACAGCTCTCCGGGCCGCGGAAAAAAAGCTTATTCAACAGCTTGTTATACCCTTGAGACATGTCCGCTAAAGATTTAGGGCACTATTACACTCTTTGCGCACAATTTTGCATGTGTGCAAAAACGCATTAACGCGAGGGGCAAAACCCTTCACGCAGAACGTCGTATTACAATGTCCGCGCAAAAAATGCGCGTTAACGTCTACCGCTGGTGAACCTGCACGAACCCTTTGCGAGCGTAATGTACTTTGCGCATCCTATACTTAACATTGTGAGCGCAAATGCGTTTGTGCGCTGTTAGCGGATGGTATTACAATCTATGCGCAAATTTTAACGGGCAACGTTTGCGCATATAATTTTAACGTCTTTGAAAAGCTGGTGGTAACTGCAAATCTGAACGTCCTGGCCAAAACCAAATACACCTGCCCGGAAAAAAAATACAGCAAAGTATAGTTACACATTCTACGCATACCCAATAAGAATAAAATGGAGAAGTTGTGCGTGTTTTTATTATTGCTGCTGCATATATACTCAGATTGGTTTTGACAGGCACAAAAACTGAACGGGAGACAATTGTGGTTCTTAATTCAGATTGGCTGAATCGTGTGAAAAAAACAGTCCGCCCACCGATTTCTGCGCGCAGCGTTAATTTGCGCGTTTTTGCGCGTCTCTTTTGACGGATGAAAAAATGCGCTCGGATTGTAATACCAGCGTTAATTTACGCGCGTTAGCGTTCAACGCTGCGCGCAAAAAAAATAGCGCTGCGCGAGCGTTTTTGCGCAAAGAATGTAATAGAGCCCTTAGACAGTAAAAACAAATGGGGAGTAAGGGGAAGTTGGTACTGAAGAATTTCAGAATACATTATCGGGATATGACTCCAGAACCGCGCTATAACAGGACAAGTCCACCACATGTGATAGTAAGTGCCCTTTTCACCGAACGAACGCCAACACAGCTCTGATGTTGTAACTCCCATCTTGTTCAGTTGAACTGGGGTAGTGTACCACCGTAAAATTAGCTTAAGCGATTGCTCTTGGATTTGGGCACAGATCAAAACCTTTTTAGCCTTTTCCCAGATGTCAGTCCAGTTCTCTAGTGTCAGAGGTACCCCGATATCTGATAACCAAGCCTTTACATATGATAGTTGCCAATCGAATATGTGAGCGATCCCAGCATAGATCTGGGAAATTAACCCTGTTGATAATGCTGGGTAGCACAACTGTTCAAACCAAGTCCGCTTGGTAACTGTCGCGCTCTTAATATGCGGCTTAGATGCATATTATTGCGGTTTAGATGCAAGCTCCGGACCTAGATGGAACGGAAAAAATCCTTAGTGAGTAGACTGGTACGGGTGCTCAAAGCTTCAAAGGTGACACAAGATCGTCCGTCGTAAAGATGGCAAAGTCGCTGAAGCCCAGCGTCTTCCAGCGCACCAAAAATATGAGGCTGCATTCCCGTAGTGAATTCCATATTGCGGAGCATCGTAGTAAGGGGGGAAGGGAAGCTAGTTAATTTGCATTTAAGCGCTAATGCATTCCCCAGTCTAGCCAAATTCACTATAGCGGGGCAGGAAGTGTCCAAATAAGGCCTGTGTTCTTTTGGCACCCAAATCCAAAAATGAAGGCTGTCCGAAGCTATAATGGCTGACTCTAAATCGACCCAGCGTCGAGAACCTCTCGGAGAGTGCCACATCACTATTTGTCCTATTTGCGCAGCCTTACAATATGTCAATAAGGATGGAAGCCCTAGCCCCCCTTATCCCATGAGCATTATAGCAGTTGGCAGGAAACTCTGTGTCTTCTGCCCCCCAGACAAAATTGTCTATAGTAGATTGCAAAAGGCGTAAAGCCGCTGAATAAATGGCAATCAGGAGGGCCTGGAAGAAATAGAGCAGCCGCAGGAGAATGTTCATTTTTATGCAGTGGACCTGCCCCACCCATGGTATATAAGTCTTGCCCAATTTTTCTATGTCCCTATTAATTCTACCAATCAGAGGTATGTAATTAGTATCAAAGATTGCCTCTGGGGTTGCCGTAATCTGGATACCTAGATAGTGTAGCGATTCTCTGGAGGTTGAGAGCCCCAGAGTTGAAGAGAGGAGGCATTCAGTATCAGAGGGAATATGAAAGAGCAGTGCCACAGATTTAGAGACATTCATTTTATAGCCTGAAACTGCTGAGTAAGAGTCTAAAAGAGAGAGGAGGCGAGGAACCGACCCCTTGGGTTTGGTCAGAGTAAGCAATACATCATCGGCAAAAGGCTGAGAGTTTAAACGTATCCCCTCCAATTCTAAAGCCCTCTATTGCGATATCTGATCTAATGGAGGCTGTGACGAAACGGCGCCCCAATGTTTATTTGTAGTTATTTTGCTTGCATTTCATTGTCTCTGTATATAGGGTAGAGTGTTTGTTCTGTGTGCCCTATTACCTGATGTCTGTGTTATATTATTATTCCCTTATGTGTTTATTGTAGAGTATTGTTTCTGTGTACCTTCTCTCTGTATAGTGTACATCTCTGTATTAGCTGTCCTCTGGCTTTATATTGTACTCCTCTGTGGCTACCCCCTCTCTGTAAATTGTATACTCCCTGCTGTAAGAAGATTCATTTAAGATGAGAATGCATGTGTAAACAATCCATTATGTTGGATGGCACTTTCTATTGTTCTCTGACTGGAGACTCTTGATCTTATCTGTAATGTATTCTTTAAGGGAGGGGGCTGTGTCTCAACTGTTAACTGTGTGTATTTGAAATAAAGACGCATTCTCCATTTGGATTTTGAACCAGCAACAACTCCGCAGCATACGTGTTGTCTATTCTGTGTGTTTGTATGAATATCTCCTGTGTTCAGCGGAAAGGGGGCGTCCAGGTGGAGGTACCGAGCGTGAGGGTACCTCGATCCGTAACAGAGGCCAAAAGGGGCTCCAACACCAAAGAAAATAGAAGGGGAGAGAGGGGGCAACCCTGTCTTGTACCATTGGAAAGCGGGGAAAGAGATAGGAACAGCCCCTGGGACGATGATCCTAGCTGAGGGTTTAGTATATAGGGTCGACAGGGCTCTAAGAAACTTCTCAGGGACGTGTCTATTTTTTATTTAAGCCTACATTTACCAGCATACCATCTTATTAAAAATAAATGTATGTACAAAGTTTGCTTATTGTCACATACCGCGCTGGTTTCCCCCGGCAGCATCATCTTCGCTGCTCGCTGGCCGGGTGCACAACGATGAAGGGAACCGCAGCATACATGTGAGACGCAGCGGGCGGAGCCGTACACTCTGACGCGGCACCGCCAGGTTTAAAACCACAGGCAATGCATTCTAGCATTGCCCTAACATGGTTTCTCAATCCCTTAGCGCAGGGGTGGGCAAACTATGGCCGACGGGCCACATGTGGCCCACCACAGAGTTTTTTGTGGTCCGCCAAGACAGTCAGAAAAATCCGCCTTGAACCGAGATTTCCTTCCCGTGCGCGACCGAAGATTCGTCTCGTATTTTCCACTAGGACGGTGCATGCGCAGACTTCCGTATTGAGCCCCATCAGCTGGCTGGAGACAGGGGCGTTCTTCTACTCCCGAGGCGAGCGGCCGCTGGCATGCAGCTTGGCCGCTCACCTGGGATGGGAACCACCTGACCAGCGTGCAATCTCATGAGAATGCGGCTGGTCAGGTGGTTCCCATCCCCGGCGAGCGGCAAAGCTGCATGCCAGCGGCCGCTCGCCTCGGGAGTAGAAGAACGCCGGCAGACGCGGAGCCTGGGGTCACAGCAGAGGAGGTGAGAGCTGGGGGCAAATATACCCATGTGAGCTGCCTGGGGCAATAATATCCATGTGAGCTGGGGCAAATATGTCCATGTGAGCTGGGGCCCTGGGCAATATATACCCATATGAGCTGGGGCAATATATACCCATATGAGCTGGGGGCAATATATATCTATGTGAGCTGGGGGCAATATATACCCATATGAGGTGGGGGCAATATATACCCATATGAGCTGGGGGCAATATACAGTGGCAAGAAAAAGTATGTGAACCCTTTGGGATTACGTAGAGTTTTGCATGAATTGGTCATAAAATGTGCTCTGATCTTCATCTAAGTCACAACAATTTGAAAAACACAGTCTGCTTAAAATAATACAACACAAACATTATATGTTTTCATGTTTTTATTGAACAGAACATGTAAACATTCACAGTGCAGGGTGGGAAAAGTATGTGAAGCCTAATGACTTCTCCAAGAGCTATTTGGAGCCAGGAGTGAGCCAACCTTGAGTCCAATCAGTGTGATATTATTGGATGTGTTGCTGAAAGCTGTCCTGCCCTTTAAAAACACACACCAGTTTTGGGTTTACTGGTTTCAAGAAGCACTGCCTGATGTGAACCATGCTTCGCAGAAAAGAGCTCTCAGAAGACCTACAATCAAGAATTGTTGACTTGCATGAAGCTGGAAAGGGTTACAAAAGTATCTCCAAAAGCCTTGATGTTCATGTGTCCACGGTAAGACAGACTGTCTACAAATGGAGAAAGTTCAGCACTGTTGCTACTCTCCCTAGGCATGGTCGTCCTGTAAAGATGACTGCAACAGCACAGCGCAGAATGCTTAATGAGGTAAAGAAGAATCCTAGAGTGCCAGCTAAAGACTTACAGAAATCTCTGGCACATGCTAACATTTTTGTTGACACATCTACAATAAGGAAAACATTAAACAAGAATGGAGTACATGGGAGGACACCACGGAGGAAGCCATTGCTGTCCAAAAAGAATATTGCAGCACATTTGAAGTTTGCAAAAGAGCACCTGGATGTCCACAGCACTACTGGCAAAATATTCTGTGGACAGATGAAACCAAAATTGAGTTGTTTGGAAAAAACACACAACGCTATGTGTGGAGAAAAAAAGGCACGGCACACCAACATCAAAACCTCATCCCCACTGTAAAACATGGCGGAGGGAGCATCATGGTATGGGGCTGCTTTGCTGCCTCAGGGCCTGGACGGATTGTTGTCATTGATGGAAAAATGAATTCCAGAGTTTATCAAGACATTTTGCAGGAAAACGTAAGACCATCTGTCCGCCAACTGAAGCTCCGCAGAGGATGGGTGAAGCAACAGGACAATGACCCAAAGCATACAAGTAATTCAACAAAAGAATGGCTTCAACAAAACAAAATATGCCTTCTGGAGTGGCCCAGTCAGAGTCCTGACCTCAACCCGCTTGAAATGCTGTGGTATGACCGTAGAGCGATTCACACCAGACATCCCAAGAATATTGCTACACTGAAACAGTTTTGTGAAGAGGAGTGGTCCAAAATTACTCCAGATCGTTGTGCAGGTCTGATCTGCAACTACAGGAAACGTTTGGTTGAGGTTATTGCTGCCAAAGGAGGGTCAACCAGTTAATAAGTTCAAAGGTTCACATACTTTTTCCACCCTGCACTGTGAATGTTTACATGTTCTGTTCAATAAAAACATGAAAACATATAATGTTTGTGTTGTATTATTTTAAGCAGACTGTGTTTTTCAAATTCTTGTGACTTAGATGAAGATCAGAGCACATTTTATGACCAATTCATGCAAAACTCCACGTAATCCCAAAGGGTTCACATACTTTTTCTTGCCACTGTCTACCCATATGAGCTGGGGCAATATATATCCATATGAGCTTGGGGCAATATATACCCATATGAGCTGGGGGCAATATATATTATTATTATTATTGTCATAATTTATATAGCGCCAACAGTTTCTGCAGCGCTTAAGCTGGGGGCAATATATAACCATGTGAGCTGGGGGCAATATATACCCATATGAGCTGGGGGCAATATAAACCCATATGAGCTGGGGGTTTAAACAATAATGCTGCACTAACGATTTTTGTATGGGGTGCGTTTTTTAAAAATCGTGTAAATTTTCCCCAAAAAAAATGTATGTAATAAGTCCCCCATTTCTAAAAAAAAAATTTCTTCAATAAGATTTTTATTGAGAGTTGAATCAAAACTACCGAAGGGGGTTTCGGGATCCTGTGGATTCGGTCGAACAGGAGGGATTCCAGTGTCGCTTCAGGCAGCAAATAATAAAAAAAGTCAGTGACGTACGTGGAAAGGTCTTTAGGGTGTACTGATTCCGGGACTCCACGAATTTTCAAGTTATGGCGTCTGGAGCGGTCTTCTAGATCCATCAGCTTTAGGGTAGCCCTCTCAATTTGTTCCTCCAGTTCCTCCACCTTGGTAACCATAACATTATGCGCTGTGGCCGGTTCCGCCATTTTGTCCTCCAATTTGGAGGTTCTATCTCCAATGTCGCGAATATCTTTTCGGATATCTGCCGCCACGGAATCGAGTCGAGCCGCCAGGGTAGAGGAAAGTTCCTTAATCATCCCCTCTATTCGTGAGGAATATTATTATTATTATTATTCTTTATTTATAAAGCGCCAGCATATTCCGCAGCGCTGTACAATAAGCACAGTATAGACAGGGTTACAATACATTGAACAACATTTGACAAACAGTACAGGAGGAGATGAGGGCCCTATTCCCGTAGGAACTCACAATCTAGGAGGGTTGGGGTTGAAAACAAACAGGAGGAGAGGACTGTAAGGTGAGAGTGATTGATGGTTGTGTCAGTGAGTTGGGTGGTAGGCTTCCCTAAATAGGAATGTTTTAAGGGAGCGTTTGAAGGAAGAGAAGTTAGGGGAAAGTCTGACAGTACGAGGGAGAGCGTTCCAGAGAGTGGGGGCTGCGAGTGAGAAATCCTGCAGTCTATCATGGGAAGAGGTGATGCGGGGAGAAGCTAGGCGCAGGTCACTGTTTGACCTTAGGGAGCGGGCTGGGGTGTATTTGGTGATTAGTGAGGACAGGTAGTGGGGCGCTGAGTTAGTGAGGGTTTTGTAGGTAAGGATAAGGATTTTGAACTTAATTCTGCAGTGGATGGGGAGCCAGTGAAGGGACTCGCAGAGGAGAGCGGCAGAGACAGAGCGGTGGGTGAGGTGAATTAGCCTGGCGGAGGCGTTCAGGATGGATTGTAGGGGGGAGAGGCGGGACAGAGGGAGGCCAGATAAGAGATTATTGCAATAGTCGAGTCGGGAGATTACCAGGGCGTGTATGAGTGGTTTTGTGGTGACAGCGGTAAGAAATGGCCGAATTCTGGAAATATTACGCAGTTGGTATCGGCAGGAGGAGGAAAGAGACTGGATGTGGGGGATGAAGGAAAGAGCAGAGTCAAGTGTAACTCCAAGACAGCGAACTTGGTTTGATGGGGAGATGGTGACACCCTCCACCATGATAGAGAAGTCAGGAGGTGCGGAGGCATTGGAGGGAGGAATAAGTAGGAGCTCAGTCTTTGACATGTTGATCTTTAGGTGGTGGGAGGCCATCCAGGAGGAGATGCCAGATAAACAGTCACTGACTTTTGAAAGGACAGGGGGAGAGAGATCAGGGGTAGAGAGGTAGATCTGAGTGTCATCAGCGTAGAGGTGGTAATTAAAGCCAAAGCTGTTGATGATTTTGCCCAGGGAGGAGGTGTAGATGGAAAAGAGCAGAGGACCAAGGACAGAGCCTTGAGGTACACCAACAGATAGAGGCAATGAAGAGGAGGAGTTACCAGCAAAGGACACACAGAAGGACCTGTTGGATAAATAGGAGTCAACCCAAGCAAGTGCAGTGTCACCGAGACCCAGAGAGTTGAGGGTCTGTAGAAGGAGGGGGTGGTCAACAGTGTCAAAAGCAGCCGAGAGGTCAAGCAGGATGAGAATAGAATAGTGGCTGTGTTTTTTAGCAGTTAGGAGGTCGTTGGTGACTTTGGTGAGGGCAGTTTCAATTGAGTAGGGGACGGAAGCCAGATTGCAGGGGGTCAAGTAGGGAATTGGAGGACAGGAAGAGGGAGAGGCGGTTGAAGACTAGTTTTTCTAAGAGCTTTGATGTGAAGGGAAGCAGGGATACAGGGCGGTAGTTGGATGGAGAGTTGGGATCGAGGGATGGTTTCTTTAGTAAAGGGGTAACTAGCACGTGTTTGAAGGCGGATGGAAAGGAGCCAGTGGAGAGAGATAGGTTGAAGATGTGTGTGAGAGCAGGGGTGAGGGAGGAGGAGAGGGGAGGAATTAGATGTGAGGGAATGGGGTCGAGCGGGCACGTGGTGAGATGTGAGGAGGACAATAAGAAATTGACTTCCTCCTCAGTGGCTGAGAGGAAGCGGCAGAGGGTGGCAGAGGGGACCTGTGGGAGTGGAGGTGGCAGATAACTATCTTGTGTTGGGATGTTGCTTCTGATAGTTAGAGTTTTACTGAGGAAGTAGTCTGCCAGGTCTTGAGCGCTGAAGGCAGCTGAGGGGGGAGGTGCAGGTGGGTAGAGGAGGGTGTTGAAGGTGGACCAGAGCCGTTTAGGGTTGGAGGACAGCGTAGATATAAGAGATGAGAAGAAGGATTGTTTGGCCCAGTGGAGGGCAGAGGTGTATGACCGGAGAATAAACTCGAGGTCTGTGGGCGCAGCCGGTTGCAGGGCTGGAGGGGACTCGGGGAGTCGGCGCCATCTTGGTGGGCCGGCGCTTCCTTGCGCTTACCCTGTTTTGGAGTAAAAAGGTCAGTTTTTTCTGCGTTTTTTTTTTTGCTTTGGAGGTTGCCATAGTGCTCCCCGGCTTCTATGAGCAAAATCGCTGCTAGGCTGCGGGTGTGCTGTGAAATATCCGCTTTTTTAGGCTGGCTAGCTATGGAGCAGCTCTAACACACGTCCGACATGTGCAGCTGCCGGCCACGCCCCCATTTCTAAATTTTTTAACAAGCGCAAATAGAAAATATAACCGTAAACACTTGCATGTTAAAATGTGAAAAAAAACACTTTACACCTTGTAAATTATTGAAAATTAAAATGTTATTGCATTTTAAGTTATAATATACAGACAAGATACATATACATATAACACAGACGTGTACATTAATTATACCGCAGAGAGGCGCTTCCCCGCAGTGTGCGGATTCATTTGCTGCATTAATTATAATTAATGCAGCAAATGAATCCGCACACTGCGGGGAAGCGCCTCTCTGCGGTATAATTAATGTACACGTCTGTGTTATATGTATATGTATCTTGTCTGTATATTATAACTTAAAATGCAATAACATTTTAATTTTCAATAATTTACAAGGTGTAAAGTGTTTTTTTTCACATTTTAACATGCAAGTGTTTACGGTTATATTTTCTATTTGCGCTTGTTAAAAAATTTAGAAATTGCAAAGCATGGCCGTTCCAACGATACCAAACATGAAAGTGAAAAAGTTTGTCAAAAAAAATAAATGAAAAATAATAAAAAAAAAAAAAATTATATAAAAAAAATAAACACTTTTTTTTCTTTTTTTTGGTTTGTTAATGCAGCAATATTGTTCCCATTTCAATTATAATGTGAACAATGATGCTGCACTAACGATTTTTGTATGCGGTGCGTTTGTTAAAAATAGTGTAATTTTCCCCAAAAAAAAATGTAACGAGACCCCATCTCTAATTTTTTTAACAAGCGCACCCCATACAAAATATAACCGCAATTGGTCGCATGTTAAAATGTGAAAAAAAACACTTTACACATTGTAAATTATTGAAAATTCATATTTTATTGCATTTTTTGTTATAATATACAGACAGGTCATGACGTATACATATAATAATGACATATTATGAATCTACCGAGTCTGACGGAAAGAACGATATATAATATGTCTGGGTCATATACTAAAATAAGCCTTCAAAACACGTTTAAACATGATGAGCAAAACCGGTAAAAATGACCTCAGCACAGGGGCGGGAAAAGCCTCAGCAGCGAAAGGGTTAATTATTATTATTTTTTTCGTTTTAAATCATTTTATTTGTTCTGGGTTTTTTTTTTCGTTTCAGATAATTTTGTTCAGCTTTTTTTCCGTTTTTAAACCTTTTGTTATGGTTTTTATTTTTAAAGTCAGACCATTTGGGTCAGTTTTGCATTTTTTAAATCGTTTTGTTAATTTTTGTTCCTTTCATACCATTTTAATATGATTAAATAAAGTTGTGCAGTGCATATTCATAAGAAGATAAGGATCTTTATTTAGTGAAAAACGATAGAATCGGCAGAATTACCGTATCGACAGAATTACCGTATCGACAGAAATATCGGCTCATTGGAAACGATACGAAATTACGGAATCAGCAATGAAACCGAAAAATACGATATCCGAAATTACCAAAATGGAACTGAAATCACGAATGGAGCGAAAATGACTTGCGATTTTACAAATTTCACGTCTATACAAAATAACAAAATTATTTCATTTCGGATCGGAAATTATTTCGTATCGGACGATTTTGGATCCGATCCGATTCGGAAAATCGTTCGAATCCGAGGCACCAAATCGGCCCAATTCGTGAAAAAAAACGAA
Organism: Leptobrachium leishanense; assembly: GCA_009667805.1. Classification (NCBI taxonomy): domain Eukaryota; kingdom Metazoa; phylum Chordata; class Amphibia; order Anura; family Megophryidae; genus Leptobrachium; species Leptobrachium leishanense. The sequence continues at coordinate 127,013,290 of CM019068.1, forward strand.
GCGGGCCGAATCGAAACGCACATCCCTACTGAAGATAAAAGAGTGAATATCTTCACAGATTCCAAATATGCAATTATGACTGGTAATGCCCATGGAGCCCTCTACAAAGAAAGAGGTCTCTTAAATTCCGCAGGAAAACACGTGAAATATGCCCAAGAGATACTCAGACTACTTGATGCAATATGGAAACCTAGCGCTATCAGCATTGTCCACTGCCGAGGTCACCAGACAGAGAAGGAAAACGTACACAGATTCAGCAAGAAAGCTGATCAAGCTGCTAAAAAGGCCGCAAGAAATACTTCTGAAATCTACCCTAGTCATGATAGTCCTTCTTCAGGAAAATTCTATCCTGCCTCACAGAGTGCAAGCAAGACAATATCCGGGACATACCCTCGTCTCAGATTGGAGAGACTGATTCTCGAAATGAAGAAGAAGATAAAGAATGGCAGAAAGTCAAGATCAAGAGCTACCAGCATGTAAGGCAGTACAAAATAGCTAGAACCCTGAGATAATACTGAGCACAATATTTTCAATTTCCTAATAATGAGACTTCTACTGAACCAATCATATCTCCAATACCAAATTTTGAATTCTACATGAACAGAATCCGATTTGAACCAAACGGTGAATTCATTCATCAAGTCATCCTTCACAAATGGAGAGACGTCTATGATCTACTTGAAAAACACCATTACTACATTCAGTGGCTGTTTCCTCTGCGAGAACAAGGAAGAAATGTGTGGGCTAAGCCACTTACTCCGCAAGATATTGAACTTATACAGAACACCGCAGAAATCCAGCATAGGCTTCTTAAGGCCTACAAGATGATGTTGAACTTCTTTGACGCAAAGATAGTGGGGGAGTATGGAGAAGTTGAAATTGAACGGGCTGATAATTTCTCAGAAAGGTTTGACAACCTGAACTCCAATAGTCATAATAATCTGCGAATCACCCAAATTTTGAAATGTCTGAGAGAACTGTGAGCCGAACAATACCAGGCCCCTCTGGTGAAAATTTTTCCTGACAGAAACATTGATTGAAAAGACTCTGCCAAGCATTAAGGACAGTGCTCTGACCTTCTTCATGCTTACTGTGATGAACAAACAAGAGAGAAGGGATCTGATCTACTTTTCTAAAATTTAATAAATAATAAAATCAAAATAAAATATAGCCTGGCTATATTTTATTTTGATTTTATTATTTATTAAAATTTTAAAGAGCCACCACTGCATGATTTTGGTCTTTATTGGGTTTGGCCAAACGAAATCCATTTGCTTATCGATCTGAGCTGGGAATAGCTCCACTACACGTGAGTTTGCACTTGTAGCTGATATATATATATGCCATTGTTTGTCAGATACACACAAGATTGTGCCTTCTCTCTCTCCTAAATTCCTATGGATGTTATGAAAAACTATCACCAAGGATTGGGTTTCCTGAGAAGTTATTGAAGAAAAATAATCCAAAAGCACCGACCCACTTAGAGCCAGTGACAGGCTCTGCGTTTGTGAGTTAACAACTGAAAGACACTGTTCATGTTTTAATTGGTGTCGTCTCTCTGCACTTAAATTGTGTTTCTTTTACATGCCTCTTCTACCATCCAATATGGTTGGCAACGCCGTTTGAGAAACCATCCGAGTTCCCTTGCGTTTTTACATCGCGCAGACCAGATATGTATTTTTAAATTTTGTTTGTCTGGTTTGGGAGAAACCACTTCTCGTCTGGTTTGCTGGGCATTCGGGTGGCATAGTGTGGGCGCTTACCATTCCCCAATACACCAATGATCCAAAACACCCTGCAAAAGCAACCCAGGAGTTTTTGAAGGAAAAGAAGTGGAATATTCTGCAATGGCTGTGTAAATCACCTGATCTCAACCCAATTAAGCATGTATGTCACTTGCTGAAGGCAAAACTGAAGACAGAAAGACCCAAAAACAAAGAACAACTGAAGACAGCTGCAGTTATTGCCTGACAAAGCATCAGAAAGGAGTGTGATGGAGCAACTGTACACTAACTTAGTTCCTCGGTGGGGCTGAGTGGCTTTGGAGTCGGTTTCACATGGATGAAGGAGTGAAAAGAGACGCCGGGTTCTTTAACTATGAGAGAGGGCTGTGCTGGCCGAGACAGGTAGTCGTTATGCGGCAGCACGCTAGCCCCGCTCCGGAGACTTCCTGTCTACGACAGCTGCCCCTGAGCCAGACAACGGGCGACTTCACGGTTTTGTCTCTGCATCGTGCCATGCTCCTGTTTCTCATCTCCAGCTCAGCTGTTCACGAGTGTTAAATGCCCAGGATAGTGTCATTGATGAACTCAGCCAGTAATCTGGGGGCGGAGCTGAACGCCAGCATGTGTAGTCGCACTGCGAGGAGCTCTCAGACTTTTTTCTATTTTGTGGCAAATTTTTGCGACACACCGTCGGCTGTTGTACCTTTTTCGGTGGGGTCACCGCCTGCTGACGTGCCACCCCACACCTACACCTTCCTGCAGCACTTTGAGTGCAAATAAGGGTGATTGACGCTCTCCGGCCTACTCCGTGGCCTACTGCTGGTGGCCATTTTGGAGACCTTTCTCGTGTTCCACTGCTCCGTGTGGCACCCTGCTGATCTGTACAGCGGCGCTTTCTTACCCCCTCGCTGCTGGGTCTGAGATACGGGAATGGAGGGCCCCCATCTGCCACCTGCTGCGGGAGTTGCGGCAACGGGAGCTGCTGGAGTCCGACGTCGGGATGACTCGGTCTGGCTGACGAAGGAAGATCTGGTAAACCTGCTGGCCGAGTTCTGGGTGGCTTGGCGCGCGGAGTTCCGAGAGGCTGGATGGCGGAGTGAAGTGGCCAGTCCTGCTGGTGGTATGCGGAGACCCGACAGCCTAGGTGGATTTACCCCCTCCTCAGCTGACCCTGCTGCTATGACATCTCAGTGTCCCCGGCAGTCTTACCTGTTCCAGTGGCCAATGCCCAGCCTGTCTGTGCCCTGGTGGGGCCTCCTGGCTCCCTGCCCTCTCTGGAGGCTTCGGAGCTTCGTGGCGAATGCAGGCTGGTCCTGGTGTCATTTCCTGTTGCCCCCGAGGTGTGCCTGGAGATGTTGCAGTCGACCCCGATGCTACTTACAGCAGTGGCACTGCTTGGTTCTGACTGGCCTTTTCCTGTGGAGGAGCTGAAGGTGTCTGTGATCCATGTTCAGGACGCTGTTTTGTGGGGTGTTTTCTACGGCCTAATGGTTTTGGGGGCATCCGGCCTATCTGGTCTGCCTGCAGTGGCCCCGACCCCCCTGCTGGACACGGGATGAGGAGAACCTCTAAACCCTTCCTGCTCACACTTCTTTTGCTGGCCTTTACCTTCTTGTGACGACCCCTCCATGCAGACATTCCCCCCGTCGAGTGTTTTCTCTTTTGATGTGATCCCCCATCCAGGGATACAATATGTTGCTACTACTTGATGAGACCCCCCACTCGGGGATGACTTTGAGGACAATTGTCTATGTTATTTCACGCAATGTTTTTGATTGTTTCTTAGCTGAGTTTATTTTGTTGACCCCCACCTTCCCCCCGTTTTCCTCCCCTTCCTCCTTTTCCCATGTTTTCATTTTCAACACACCACCTCGTGCTACAGACCCTCTTCTCCCCCCCTATTTTTTTCTTTTGGCGTTCGGGGCTAACTCGAGGTGTGCCATTGTGACGGCTACTATGGCTCTGCCCGCCACACTTGGCCCTCGAATGCCCCGGCCTTGTGACCTGCACATTTCCATGGCCTCCTATGGTCCTTTGGATCTTTAGGAGTGAGCCAGGTAAGTCACATACTCGGCCTTAGCCATCTTTTTCATCTTTTTCCCCTCTTTTTTTTTTGGGTCCTGGAGCATTTTTTGGTATGTCTCCCCCCTTACGTTTTTATTTTGGATACCCCCTGCCACACTACGTGTCTCTGTGCTTTTGCAATGTGATTTGCGGTGTGTTTTTTCTGATTATCTGCCTTTTGAGACTTGGCCCAGCGTGGCTATTGTACAGTCTGACCATCCTCCTATAATGTATGTCTTATTGCTGATGCCTTTTCAAAATAAAAAATTTGGAACAATAGCTTAGTTTCTCCATCCGCGAGCTCTCTTCCATGTAACAGTCCCCGGAGCAATCTTTCCTTACAGCTCCCCAAAACTTTAATCACAGTCTAAAGAATGAGGCTCACAGTTGGAAATCTAACAGCAAAATAAATTTTTTTCACACAAACACAGCTACCCAGGCAAGAACCAACCCTCGTCACGAGGCGGAAACCAAGTCTTTGGTAATGTCCATGGGTTCCAGATTTCAGGCAGTCATTGCCAGTAAAGGATTCTTAACAAAATATTAAAAATTAATATTTTATTTAGGATTATATTCATTTGTCCAATTGCATCTGAACCCTGAAAAGGGGGGGACTGTGTATGAAAATGGTTGCAGTTCCTAAAATTTGTACTTGATATCTATGTTCAACCCCTTGAATTAAACCTGGAAGTCTGCATCCCAAATCCATTTTATTCTGGTGGCAAACAGAACCAAAAGTATGAAAATTGTGCCTGTGTCCAAATATATATGGACCTAACTATGTCACAATGAACAGGAGTGATCAATGGGGTTTGCCAGATGATCAAATCACCTAATGGCAACCAGGGCTGCAATCCGGGGGTAGGGGGGCAAAAAACCCTTGATATGTTCAGGGGCCCATGGTTTCCGGGCTGCCTTGGCCCTTGCCCAGCCCTGTGCAGCTTGTTTAAGTGCTACAGATGTAAAGGGCACTTTATGCCATCCAGGACTGGCCCACAGGGATTCCAAGAAATGTCCTGGTGGACAGCAGCATCTGGGACCTGTCAGACATTGACACATCACTATGGGAGCGATTAGTTTGGGATGCACCTGGTAGATGTTCAGAATGAATACTCTCCCATCAGGATACAAGTTTTATCCCCATGCTGGAACACCAGGGATTTAGCCCATTCATGTCAGGCAGTGTGTATGGTTCAGGTGGCAGTGAACAAATTCCAGTGATACACAGACAAGCAAACATATATTTGGGTTACAGTTACAAGTGTAGCGCTCACTCCCGGAGGAGCCGCTGAATAACCTCGGGTTAGTCTCACCGCACTAGGAAATAACTATACACCAGCACTGTTGTGGATTTTTATAGATTATATTCTTTACTGATCCCAATAAAGCAGCATATATAACGTAGATACGGTATTTAAACAACAGGATTTCGTAACGCGGGAAAAACACGCGGCGGCAAAAGAAAAAGATTAACCCCCTCAGTTTTGGAGTGTAAATCCCGTGAATAATAGCTCAAAAAGATGTATGTGTATTGTCTTGGGTACCCGGGTACTGTATTCAATTGGCCAGTGAATGAAACAAACAATCTTCGACTAGTCACGTTGGGGCCCTGTGGATTTAAACAATACTGCAGCGTGCGTTTCGTATTTTTGGAACTGCGGCCTGGGAGGCCTCTCACCCATCCGATAGACAAACTGTCCAGCACCCGATCAAGGATCTTCTCCCGCCGTACACTGGGACTCTGTGCCACTGGATCCGCTCCCTGCTTGTCGAATCTCCGCAACAGGAACAACGATCCACCGCATGCACTCCCAATCGATCAGCGCGGTCTCCTCACTCGGGGTCCAGCCGGAACCAGATTTCCATCCAGACCTCTCAGCGCTGCGTAGGTAGGTCTCTGCAGGGTCACTGTCCCGATCTCCAGCACCAGTGAGGCAGTGCCTGTACTCTGGCCTGGTCACGATCCTTGACAGTTTTCACGTGCATCCTCCACCTTTCACCGCTCAGCTCACTCTGCCTCTCCCCTGCACGAGGCTGCTGATGTCTTTCCTCCTCCTACACCACCCACTTCCTGTTCTCACGCAAAACATGATGGAAATTGTAGTTCAGTTTATGTCCAGCATAGTCCATTATGTCTCTGTCTCCCTCTGGTGGCCATAATAATTAAATGCAGCAAAACACAATCTTTAAAGCAGCGCTACACAAGTATTTATAAAGCACCAATAAATTCCTTGTAAGGGGAGAGACAGAATAACAAATTTACATACACATTACACATGCAGAACAGAAGGAGGGAGGACTCTGCTCGAGAACTTACAATCTAAGAGGAGAGGGGTGACCCATAAGGTGAGGGTGAATAGGGTAGGTGGAGTGGTGGTTGCAGGATGGCTGAATGGGAGGAGCAGGAAATGACAGTGGGGAGATCAGGGAGTGAGCCGGTAGGCTTCTCTAAAGTAGTGTGTTTTCAGAGACTTCTTGAAGGACTGGGAGAGTCTGATGTTGCAGGGAGGGAGTTCCTTAAAAAGGGGGCGGCTCGGGAGAAGACCTGAAGGCGAGAGTTAGGGGTGCGGGTACGATAAACTGATAGCATCAGATCATTGGCAGAGCAAAGTCGGCAGGGCCGCCATCAGGGTATTACGCCTCATGCTGGCGTAAGGGGCCCGGGCCTCGCCGTTGGCGGCACCCTTTTTAACAGCTCCGGTATCGGACTCTATGAGTCTGAATCCGGAGCTGTACTTGGTCTCCTCCTGTCGGCTGGCTGGCTGGGTGGGCCAAGCAGCGTGCATGTGCCGCCCAAGCACGCTGCGTTGGCGCCGCCCCTTCCAGTCACATGTGCGACACACACGAGTAGCAGCCAGCGAAGGAGGGCCCGGCAGGAGAAGAAAGAAGAAGAGAAGAGAGGAGCAGAGGACAAGGTCTGAAGATGGCGGAGCGGTGAGCCAGGGCTCAGCCAGACCCCAACCAGGTCCCCACCAGGGCCCAGCCAGACCCCAAGGCCCAGCCAGATGCCAGGGTCCAGCCAGACCCCAAGGCCCAGCCAGGGTCCAGCCAGACCCCAAGGCCCAGCCAGGGCCCAGCCAGACCCCAAGGCCCAGCCAGGATCCAGCCAGACCCCAAGGCCCAGCCAGGGCCCAGCCAGACCCCAAGGCCCAGCCATGGCCTAGCCAGACCCCAAGGCCCAGCCAGACCACAGGGCCCAGCCAGACCCCAAGGCATAGCCAAGGCCCAGCCAGACCCCAAGGTCCAGCCAGACCTCGAGGTCCAGCCAGACCCCAAGGCCCAGCCAGGGTTCAGCCAGACCCCAAGGCCCAGCCAGACCCCAATGCCCAGCCATGGCCCAAGACCCAGCCAGACCTCAAGGCCCAGCTAGACCCCAAGTAGCAGCCAGACCCCAAGGCCCAGCCTATGCCTAGCCAGACCCCAAGGCCCAGCCACGGCCCAGCCAGAACCCAAGGCCCAGCAAGACCCCAGGGCCCAGCCATACCCCAAGGCCCAGCCAGGGCCCAACCAGACCCCAAGGCCCAGCCAGACCCCAAGTCCCAGCCAGGGTCCAACCAGACCCCAAGTCCCAGCCAGGGTCCAACCAGACCCCAAGTCCCAGCCAGGGTCCAACCAGACCCCAAGTCCCAGCCAGGGTCCAGCCAGACCCCAAGGCCCAGCCAGAACCCAAGGCCCAGCCAGATCCCAAGGCCCAGCCAGGATCCAGCCAGACCCCAAGGCCCAGCCAAGGTCCAGCCAGACCCCAAGGCCCAGCCATGGTCCAGCCAGACCCCAAGGCCCAGCTAGGGTCCAGCCAGAACCCAAGGCCCAGCCAGGATCCAGACAGACCCCAAGGCCCAGCCATGGCCTAGCCAGACTCCAAAGCCCAGCCAGACCCCAGGGCCCAGCCAGACCCCAAGGCCCAGCCAGGATCCAGCCAGACCCCAAGGCCCAGCCAGGGCCCAGCCAGACCCCAAGGCCCAGCCATGGCCTAGCCAGACCCCAAAGCCCAGCCAGACCCCAAGGCCCTGCGATGGCCCAAGGTCCAGCCAGACCCCAGGTCCCAGACAGGATCCAGCCAGATGCCAGGGTCCAGCCAGACCCCAAGGCCCAGCCAGACCACAGGGCTCAGCCAGACCCCAAGGCATATCCAAGGCCCAGCCAGACCCCAAGGTCCAGCCAGACCTCGAGGTCCAGCCAGACCCCAAGGCCCAGCCAGGGTTCAGCCAGACCCCAAGTCCCAGCCAGACCCCAATGCCCAGCCATGGCCCAAGACCCAGCCAGACCTCAAGGCCCAGCTAGACCCCAAGTCGCAGCCAGACCCCAAGGCCCAGCCTATGCCTAGCCAGACCCCAAGGCCCAGCCACGGCCCAGCCAGAACCCAAGGCCCAGCAAGACCCTAGGGCCCAGCCAGACCCCAAGGCCCAGCCAGGGCCCAACCAGACCCCAAGGCCCAGCCAGACCCCAAGGCCCAGCCAGGGCCCAACCAGACCCCAAGGCCCAGCCAGACCCCAAGGCCCACCAGGGTCCAGCCAGACCCCAAGTCCCAGCCAGGGTCCAACCAGACCCCAAGTCCCAGCCAGGGTCCAGCCAGACCCCAAGGCCCAGCCAGAACCCAAGGCCCAGCCAGATCCCAAGGCCCAGCCAGGATCCAGCCAGACCCCAAGGCCCAGCCAGGGTCCAGCCAGACCCCAAGGCCCAGCCAGGGTCCAGCCAGACCCCAAGGCCCAGCCAGGGCCCAGACAGACCCCAAGGCCCAGCCATGGCCCAAGGTCCAGCCAAACCCCAGGTCCCAGACAGGATCCAGCCAGATGACAGGGTCCAGCCAGACCCCAAGGCCCAGCCAGACCCCAAGGCCCAGCCAGACCCCAGGGCCCAGCCAGACCCCAAGGCATAGCCAAGGCCCAGCCAGACCCCAGCCAGACCCCAAGGTCCAGCCAGACCTCGAGGTCCAGCCAGACCCCAAGGCCCACCAGGGTCCAGCCAGACCCAAGTCCCAGCCAGGGTCCAACCAGACCCCAAGTCCCAGCCAGGGTCCAGCCAGACCCCAAGGCCCAGCCAGACCCCAAGGCCCAGCCTATGCCCAGCCAGACCCCAAGGCCCAGCCAGACCCCAAGGCCCAGCCAGACCCCAAGGCCCACCAGGGTCCAGCCAGACCCCAAGTCCCAGCCAGGGTCCAACCAGACCCCAACTCCCAGCCAGGGTCCAGCCAGACCCCCAAGGCCCAGCCAGACCCCAAGGCCCAGCCTATGCCCAGCCAGACCCCAAGGCCCAGCCTATGCCCAGCCAGACCCCAAGGCCCAGCCACGGCCCAGCCAGACCCCAAGGCCCAGCCAGACCCCAAGGCTCGTCCAGGGTCCAGCCAGACCGCAAGGCCCAGCCAGACCCCAGGGCCCAGCCAGAACCCCAGGGCCCAGACAGACCCCAAGGCCCAGCCATGGCCCAAGGTCCAGCCAAACCCCAGGTCCCAGACAGGATCTAGCCAGATGCCAGGGTCCAGCCAGACCCCAAGGCCCAGCCAGACCCCAGGACCCAGCCAGACCCCAAGGCATAGCCAAGGCCCAGCCAGACCCCAGCCAGACCTCGAGGTCCAGCCAGACCCCAAGGCCCAGCCAGAGTTCAGCCAGAACCCAGGGCCCAGCCAGACCCCAAGGCCCAGCCATGGCCCAAGACCCAACCAGACCTCAAGGCCCAGCCAGGATCCAGCTAGACCCCAAGTCGCAGCCAGACCCCAAGGCCCAGCCTATGCCCAGCCAGACCCCAAGGCCCAGCCACGGCCCAGCCAGACCCCAAGGCCCAGCCATGGCACAAGGCCTGGGCAGAACCCAAGTCCCAGCCAGACCCCAAGGCTCAGCCAAGGTCCAGCCAGACCCCAGGGCCAGTCAGAACCCCAGGGCCCAGCAAGACCCCAGGGCCCAGCCAGACCCCAAGGCCCAGCCAGGGCCCAACCAGACCCCAGGGTCCAGCCAGACCCCAAAGTCCAGCCAGACCCCAAGGCCCAGCCAGACCCCAAGGCCCACCAGGGTCCAGCCAGACCCAAGTCCCAGCCAGGGTCCAACCAGACCCCAAGTCCCAGCCAGGGCCCAGCCAGACCCCAAGGCCCAGCCAGACCCCAATGCCCAGCCTATGCCCAGCCAGACCCCAAGGCTCAGCCAGGGCCCAGCCAGACCCCAAGGCCCACCAGGGTCCAGCCAGACCCCAAGTCCCAGCCAGGGTCCAACCAGACCCCAACTCCCAGCCAGGGTCCAGCCAGACCCCCAAGGCCCAGCCAGACCCCAAGGCCCAGCCTATGCCCAGCCAGACCCCAAGGCCCAGCCACGGCCCAGCCAGACCCCAAGGCCCAGCCATGGCCCAAGGCCCAGCCAGACCCCAAGTCCCAGCCAGACCCCAAGGCTCATCCAGGGTCCAGCCAGACCGCAAGGCCCAGCCAGACCCCAGGGCCCAGTCAGAACCCCAGAGCCCAGCCAGAACCCCAGGGCCCAGCAAGACCCCAGGGCCCAGCCAGACCCCAAGGCCCAGCCAGGGCCCAACCAGACCCCAAGGCCCAGCCAGGGCCCAGCCAGACCCCAAGTCCCAGCCAGACCCCAAGGCCCACCAGGGTCCAGCCAGACCCCAAGGCCCAGCCAGACCCCAAGGCCCAGCCTATGCCCAGCCAGACCCCAAGGTCCAGCCAGACCTCGAGGTCCAGCCAGACCCCAAGGCCCACCAGGGTCCAGCCAGACCCAAGTCCCAGCCAGGGTCCAACCAGACCCCAAGTCCCAGCCAGGGTCCAGCCAGACCCCAAGGCCCAGCCAGACCCCAAGGCCCAGCCTATGCCCAGCCAGACCCCAAGGCCCAGCCAGACCCCAAGGCCCAGCCAGACCCCAAGGCCCACCACGGTCCAGCCAGACCCCAAGTCCCAGCCAGGGTCCAACCAGACCCCAACTCCCAGCCAGGGTCCAGCCAGACCCCCAAGGCCCAGCCAGACCCCAAGGCCCAGCCAGACCCCAAGGCCCAGCCTATGCCCAGCCAGACCCCAAGGCCTAGCCACGGCCCAGCCAGACCCCAAGGCCCAGCCAGACCCCAAGGCTCGTCCAGGGTCCAGCCAGACCGCAAGGCCCAGCCAGACCCCAGGGCCCAGCCAGAACCCCAGGCCCAGACAGACCCCAAGGCCCAGCCATGGCCCAAGGTCCAGCCAAACCCCAGGTCCCAGACAGGATCTAGCCAGATGCCAGGGTCCAGCCAGACCCCAAGGCCCAGCCAGACCCCAAGGCCCAGCCAGACCCCAGGACCCAGCCAGACCCCAAGGCATAGCCAAGGCCCAGCCAGACCCCAAGGTCCAGCCAGACCTCGAGGTCCAGCCAGACCCCAAGGCCCAGCCAGAGTTCAGCCAGACCCCAGGGCCCAGCCAGACCCCAAGGCCCAGCCAGGGCCCAACCAGACCCCAAGGCCCAGCCAGGGTCCAGCCAGACCCCAAAGTCCAGCCAGACCCCAAGGCCCAGCCAGACCCCAAGGCCCACCAGGGTCCAGCCAGACCCCAAGTCCCAGCCAGGGTCCAACCAGACCCCAAGTCCCAGCCACGGCCCAGCCAGACCCCAAGGCCCAGCCAGACCCCAATGCCCAGCCTATGCCCAGCCAGACCCCAAGGCCCAGCCAGGCCCAGCCAGACCCCAAGTCCCAGCCAGACCCCAAGGCCCACCAGGGTCCAGCCAGACCCCAAGGCCCAGCCAGACCCCAAGGCCCAGCCTATGCCCAGCCAGACCCCAAGGTCCAGCCAGACCTCGAGGTCCAGCCAGACCCCAAGGCCCACCAGGGTCCAGCCAGACCCCAAGTCCCAGCCAGGGTCCAACCAGACCCCAAGTCCCAGCCAGGGTCCAGCCAGACCCCAAGGCCCAGCCAGACCCCAAGGCCCAGCCTATGCCCAGCCAGACCCCAAGGCCCAGCCAGACCCCAAGGCCCAGCCAGACCCCAAGGCCCACCACGGTCCAGCCAGACCCCAAGTCCCAGCCAGGGTCCAACCAGACCCCAACTCCCAGCCAGGGTCCAGCCAGACCCCCAAGGCCCAGCCAGACCCCAAGGCCCAGCCAGACCCCAAGGCCCAGCCTATGCCCAGCCAGACCCCAAGGCCTAGCCACGGCCCAGCCAGACCCCAAGGCCCAGCCAGACCCCAAGGCTCGTCCAGGGTCCAGCCAGACCGCAAGGCCCAGCCAGACCCCAGGGCCCAGCCAGAACCCCAGGGCCCAGACAGACCCCAAGGCCCAGCCATGGCCCAAGGTCCAGCCAAACCCCAGGTCCCAGACAGGATCTAGCCAGATGCCAGGGTCCAGCCAGACCCCAAGGCCCAGCCAGACCCCAAGGCCCAGCCAGACCCCAGGACCCAGCCAGACCCCAAGGCATAGCCAAGGCCCAGCCAGACCCCAAGGTCCAGCCAGACCTCGAGGTCCAGCCAGACCCCAAGGCCCAGCCAGAGTTCAGCCAGACCCCAGGGCCCAGCCAGACCCCAAGGCCCAGCCAGGGCCCAACCAGACCCCAAGGCCCAGCCAGGGTCCAGCCAGACCCCAAAGTCCAGCCAGACCCCAAGGCCCAGCCAGACCCCAAGGCCCACCAGGGTCCAGCCAGACCCAAGTCCCAGCCAGGGTCCAACCAGACCCCAAGTCCCAGCCACGGCCCAGCCAGACCCCAAGGCCCAGCCAGACCCCAATGCCCAGCCTATGCCCAGCCAGACCCCAAGGCCCAGCCAGGGCCCAGCCAGACCCCAAGGCCCACCAGGGTCCAGCCAGACCCCAAGTCCCAGCCAGGGTCCAACCAGACCCCAACTCCCAGCCAGGGTCCAGCCAGACCCCCAAGGCCCAGCCAGACCCCAAGGCCCAGCCTATGCCCAGCCAGACCCCAAGGCCCAGCCACGGCCCAGCCAGACCCCAAGGCCCAGCCATGGCCCAAGGCCCAGCCAGACCCCAAGTCCCAGCCAGACCCCAAGGCTCATCCAGGGTCCAGCCAGACCGCAAGGCCCAGCCAGACCCGAGGGCCCAGTCAGAACCCCAAAGCCCAGCCAGAACCCCAGGGCCCAGCAAGACCCCAGGGCCCAGCCAGACCCCAAGGCCCAGCCAGGGCCCAACCAGACCCCAAGGCCCAGCCAGGGCCCAGCCAGACCCCAAGTCCCAGCCAGACCCCAAGGCCCACCAGGGTCCAGCCAGACCCCAAGTCCCAGCCAGGGTCCAACCAGACCCCAAGTCCCAGCCAGGGTCCAGCCAGACCCCAAGGCCCAGCCAGGGACCAACCAGACCCCAAGGCCCAGCCAGGGTCCAGCCAGACCCCAAGGCCCAGCCAGACCCCGGGGCCCAGCCAGACTCCAAGGCCCTGCCACATCTCAAGGCCTAGCCAGACAACAGGGCCCAGCCAGGATTCAGCCAGACCCCAAGGCCCAGCCAGACCCCAAGTCCCAGCCAGGGTCCAACCAGACCCCAAGTCCCAGCCAGGGTCCAGCCAGACCCCAAGGCCCAGCCTATGCCCAGCCAGACCCCAAGGCCCAGCCAGGGCCCAGCAAGACCCCAAGGCCCAGCCAGACCCCAAGGCCCACCAGGGTCCAGCCAGACCTCAAGTCCCACCAGGGTCCAGCCAGACCTCAAGTCCCAGCCAGGGTCCAACCAGACCCCAAGTCCCAGCCAGGGTCCAGCCAGACCCCAAGGCCCAGCCAGACCCCAAGGCCCAGCCTATGCCCAGCCAGACCCCAAGGCTCAGCCACGGCCCAGCCAGACCCCAAGGCCCAGCCAGACCCCAAGGCTCAGCCAGGGTCCAGCAAGGCCCAGCCAGACCCCAGGGCCCAGCCAGAACCCCAGGGCCCAGCAAGACCCCAGGGCCCAGCCAGACCGCAAGACCCAGCCAGGGCCCAACCAGACCCCAGGGCCCAGCCAGACCCCAAGGCCCACCAGGGTCCAGCCAGACCCCAAGTCCCAGCCAGGGTCCAACCAGACCCCAAGTCCCAGCCAGGGTCCAACCAGACCCCAAGGCCCAGCCAGGGTCCAGCCAGACCCCAAGGCCCAGCCAGGGTCCAGCCAGACCCCAAGGCCCAGCCAGGGTCCAGCCAGACCCCAAGGCCCAGCCAGACTCCAAGGCCCCGCCATATCTCAAGGCCTAGCCAGACAACAGGGCCCAGCCAGGATTCAGCCAGACCCCAAGGCCCAGCCAGACCCCAAGGCCCAGCCAGGGCCAAGGCCCAGCCACGGCCCAGCCAGACCCCAAAGCCCAGCCAGATCCCAAGGCCCAGCCAGGGTCCAGCCAGACCCCAAGGTCCATTCCGACCCCAAGTCGCAGCCAGGGTCCAGCCAGACCCCAAGTCACAGCCAGGGTCCAGCCAGACTCCAAGTCGCAGCCAGACCCCAAGGCCCAGCCAGGGTCCAACCAGACCCAAAGGCCCATCCAGGCGCCAAGGCTCAGCCAGGGCCCAGCCAGACCCCAAGGCCCAGCCAGACGCCAGGGCCTAGCCAGATCCCAAGGCCCAGCCATGGCCCAGCCAATCCCCAAGGCCCAGCCAGGGCCCAGCCAAACCCCAGGGCCCAACCAAGCCCCAGTGCCCAGGCCAGCCCCAGGGCCCAGCCAAGCCCAAAGGCAATTATACAGACAGCACATTACTGCGAGTTTTATTGCTGTGGAGCTCTGTGATACGCTCATACACACTGCACATTACTGTGAGTTTTATTGCTGTGGAACTATTTTATGTCCTTTTTGTTTTGGAAGGGGTCAAATAGCGGTTAGAGGTTGAGGAAGTTTATGGGGTGGCCCCATCGTGAGGTTCAGGAAGGGGCCCCTTCATTTCTGATGGCTGCCCTGGTGGTTGGGATGGGATATACCTGGTAATAAGGGAGGAGATGTAGGCAGGGGCACGGTTATGGAGAGCTTTGTAAGTGAGTACCAGTATTTTGAAATGGATTTTAAAGGAAACGGAGCCAGTGTAGAGATTGACAGAGGGGTGAGGTGTGAGAGGTGCAGGAGGTGAGGTGTATGATTCTGGCACAAGCATTCATAACCGACTGCAGTGAGAGAATCTGGGATCTCTTAAGGAGGTTGCAATAGTCAAGCCGGGAGATAAGAGCTTGGACAAGCATTTTAATAGAGTCTGTATTAAGAAAGGGACGGATTCGTGCAATGTTTTTTAGGTGGAAGTAGCAAGATTTGAAGATTTGGTTAGAGACTGAATATGAGGAGTAGAGGATAGATTGGAGTCCAGGAGGACCCAGAGGCAATGAGCCTGAGAGGTAGAAGTAATGGTGGCACCATTCACCTGAAGGGAAATGGGTGCAGGAATCGAGGTCTTAGAGGGAGGGAAGATGAGAAATTCAGTATTTGAGAGGTTAAGCTTGAGGAAACGGAAGTCATCTAGTTGGAGACAGCTGAGAGGCAGGCTGTAACATGGTCCAACACTGGAGGAGAGAGATCGGGAGAGGAAAGGTAGATTAGGGTGTCGTCAGCATAGAGATGATAATTGAATCCATAGGAAGAGATGAGGTTTCCCAGAGAGGAGAGTAGGGGAACCAGTACGGAGCTGTCACAAATCCCTCCTGATATAATGACATGGGTCCCTTAAAACCTTCCCTATCTATCCCTCCGATCCTTAGGTGGTCTTTAATCTGGTTACTTCTAGGGACACAAACACATAGGTATCAGATTATACGATATACACAGGACAGGATATACAGGATTAATCTCAACAAAAATAGAAACCAAGCCAAATTGTATAGAACTCAAGAGTAGTCAGGAATAACCAAAAACTGGTACATCTAGGGTGGTTCTCATGCAAGCCAGAACATAGAAAATCAGAGTAGTCAGGACAGCCAGATACTGGTACACGAAGGGTGTTTCTCATACATGCCAAGTCATACACAATAGCAATAGCGATAAACGCAAGGAGTCAGCGAATCGCAGGGAACGAGGCACTCAGGGAGGTAACTCCATGAGAGGGCAGCGAACCGGTTCACCTCTTCCGGATTTAAACTCTGCAGCTCCGCGGCACAACACCGCGCCCCATCCCCTGATCAGTCGTGCGTCCTCCTCTAGCCAGTGCATCGCTTGGGACCCGGCCAGCCACCAGTGTGGAAGGTGCTGCCGGGTGCCGGGCATCCCCCAGGATGGCTTGAGACCCTCCAGGATGGCAGGATGTGATAGGAGCCTTGAGGTATCCCAACTGAAAGAGGAACAGGTGTTGAAGAGGCGCCAGCAAAAGAGACACTGAAGGAGCGAAGAGATAAATAGGAAGAGAAGCAGGAGAGAGCGGTGTCACTGAGGCCAAGCTGACGCAGCATGAGAAGCAGAAGAAGGTGGTCAACAGTATCGAATGCAGCGGAAAGGTCAAGAAGAATAAGGAGGTTGAAGTGACCTTTGGTTTTAGCGGCAGCTAAGTCACTAGTCACTCTGGTCAGAGCAGTCTCAGTAGAGTGCTGAGAGCGAAAGCCAGACTGGTGCAGATGAATGTCCGAATATTTGTTGAGCAAAACAAAAGGCCGTAACAACAGGGTAAAGGTGTGTTAGAACTAAGGGCTAGATCGAAGGAGGAATGTAAGGCCAACAAAGCAGATGAATGAGCCTGGAAGGAGCTGGACAACGGACAGAGGACAGGTCAGGGATGGAGCTGGACAGCAGACAGATGGAGGGGAAGAATCTGTCACAGACTTACCATGAGCTGAAGCCCAGGACGCGGGAGATGGCACACACCCATGCAGAATCCCAGCACCATCCTGGTCACTCCACATAGTGCAGATTTGCAAGGGTGTGCGCCATCTCCTGCATCCTGGGCTCCAGCTCCTGGTAAGTCCTTGACAATTCCCTGTAATATAAGCAGGTATGTTCTGGCCATCGGGACTACCTGGAGAATCCCAGTGGGCCTATTACTCATTGGGCTGGTTTGACTGGCCGTCTGACTGGGCCTGAGCCTCAGGCTCGCTCAGACCGTTCGGCTGCCTGGGCCTGCCAGCCACCAGGGGCACACCTAGGTCGGCTGGCCTCCTGATGCTTGTCCAGATCAGCTGTCCAGCCTGGTCTGCCCGTTTGGGGGTTCGTTTAGGTCAGCCAACCAACTAGGCCTGCCAGCAGCCTGGGGCTTGCCTAGGTCAGTTGCCCGACTAGGCCTGCCCACAGCCTGGGGCTCGCATAGGTCGGCCGGCTGCCTAGGAATTGCCCAGGTCGGCTCGCTGGCTAGGCCTACCCACACCCTGGGGCTCGCCTAGGTCGGCCGCCCACCTGGTGCTCACCCAGGACAGCTGGCCCGCTAGCAGCCTGGGACTAGCCTAGGCCGGCCGGCCGGCCGCCTGGGGATTGTCTAGGTTGGCCAGCCACCTGGGGATTGCCTTTCTAATTTGTTTCAAATTTTTTTAAGATTATTTTTAAAAGATTTTTAAACGACCTTTTTTATTGTTTAGACACATTTTTTTTTATTTAAGCCCCTATTAGGAGAATAGGAAACGTTGGGCTAAATTACGATCCTAGCACTAAAATGCAGGCGCTAGCGAGGGAAAACTGTGCCTGCAGTTTTCCCCCTAGCGCCCGCGTTTTACCGCTAGATTTCAATGCAGGTGCTAAAAAAGCTGCCTGCATTGTTTGCGGGCACTAAGCCCCGGGACGCACGCGGCAGCGCTAGGCGGACTCGTAGCCACTCGCATCCTCTCAGTGGCGTCCATAGGACTCCATTGAAGCAGACGCCGGCGGTCACATGACCTGCCGGATCTTGGCTTGCGAGATCCGGCCGGTCAGCGTAGTGATACGCAGGGGGAGACTGGGGGGACTTTTCCCCCCAGTCTTTCCCTGCTCCCACCGGTCGGAGGAGGCGGACAGAACCGCAGTCCTCGCCGTGGGACAGGAGGGGAGTATCTTGATGTTTTTGGGGGGTTTCTGGATGTGCTAACGGATTCTGCAGAAGTGGAATCCGATAGTCCTGGCTCTGGTTAACTTTTTTGTTAACCGCAGCCAGACGTTAATCAGCGTTAGGACTTTTTAATCCTAATGCTGATTAACACTTTGCACTCCCCATGTTAAGTATAGGGAACGCAAAGTACAGTAAACTCGCGCTGCAAAGTGCAAGATACCTAACGCTAACAGGTTACTTAACCCGTTAGCGTTTGGAATGAAATATGTGGTAAATACTTGGGCTAATGTTAACACTCACACAGGTGAGCGCTAACGTTAGCACCAAGTATGTAATTTGGCCCTTTATTTTTTTTTTTCAGTTAAGAGGAATTTTCCAATGCCAATTCAGCTCAATTCAGTGGTTATTGGCGCAATTTGATGTTTTTTGCTGACATCCAATAACTACTTTGGTGACTCCATTTGCAGAAAAACACAGTGAACATTCACTAAATGGTGAATTCACCGTATTTTCGGTGAAATTTAATAGAAGAGCACCGAAATGTGGTGAAACACAAAGCACCGAAATTGCACACAATTTAAAATAATATAAAATATGTTTTCATTTCACTAAATGCCAAACAATCCAAAAAAATCTTTCGCTCAGCCCGTAAAGATCTTAATCCGGACCTGCGTGGTTGCACAATCGAAATGGGCCGGTCTGGATGAAGTTCTGGGCTGGTTTTTTGTCCCAATCCAGCCCTGAATATAAGGTAAGCAGAAGACAAGGCAAAACATTAATTTTTAATTCGTTTACTGAAATTGGCAGCTGTAGGAAAACCAGTGCTTCACTAAATGGCGCAAAGATTTGTCGGCAGTCATGACAGTGACACTGCTCACAACTAATATTACATCTCTGGAATCCAAAAGATCTGCACTAGTTTACGTGAGCATAAACTATGTACTTATTTAAAATACGTAGAATTGTGTTAAAAATTATTCACTTGGAGGGTCATCTCTACAGTTGTCATAAAATGGATAAAAATAATGTCTGCGATGTTTGGACTGTGACCTAATTCCCTCATTACTCCATATGAGTCTGGAACATTTCTAGGTTTTAGTCTCCCCATGGACTTGTTATTGGCCTGTTGCCAGTATGTATCCAGTTACTGACCATTTGCCTGTAATGCATGGAAACCTGTGCCACCTGCCTTGACCCCAACTGGCTTCCATGACTGAGACTGGATTGTGATTTAGTTTTGAAAGATATGCAATGTGGGCAAATGTGTTACATCTCATGGTGAAAGCCGCTACAAATGTGATATCCATATATCATATATTCCAAAGGAGAGATTACCGTATTCCCGATCTTCAGTAATCTAAAAATGAATGGCAGGCAACATGGATTCCATTAAACCATAGGGTTTATGGGTAGGTGAGACCTCCATACTGTGCAGTGGTTCAGCCTTATGCTATTTAACCCCTTAGTGACCGGGCGGTTTTACATAAATGCGTCCTTTAGTGACCGCTGCTGTTTTTACGTTTCTGCGCTGTTTGTGTTTAGGTCAAATTTTCCTCTTACTCATTTTGCAACCCACACATATTTTACACTGTTTTTCTCGTCATTAAATGGACTTTCTAAAGATACCATTTTTTTCATCATTTCATATAATTTACTATAACAAAATTGTGAAATATGACCAAAAAATTGAAAAAACACCACATTTTCGAACTTTGACCCCCACAATTTCTTATGTATCAACAACCGTCAAAAAAATGTAATTCCTTAGTAGTTTCTAAATTTTGTCCTGAGTTTAGCAATACCCAATGTTTACATATTCCTCGCTTTTTTCCTTATCTTTTGACAATAAGTGCAAGTAGCACTTTGCCATTTCCAATGGGTTTATTTTCAAAATTAGTGATAGTGACATTGTAACACTGATATCTGTCACTAATTCCTGAATAACCCTCCACATATACATATTTTTTTAAAGTACACAAATCAAGGTATTAAACTTGAGGTATTTTGACTCTTTCCATGCAACCATTTTACCACAAATCTATGCCAAAGTTTGAGAAAAAAACTTTGTTTGGTGATTATTTTTTTTTAGTGCAATTTAAGAATACATGTACTGGGAACTTTAAGGTTTACAGCCAAAAAGCACCCCAAAATATGTTCAGCAACATCTTATGAGTAAATTGATACCACCCATGCATAGGTTTGTCGGGTCATTTGGGGGCTAATAGGCCTTATTTGGGTGGTGTGCATTTCAGTTTTCCAACTTGGAATTTTCACATTTCGTCATCATACACCCATGTCCTCTTTGGGACATTTTTGAAGCCGGACAAAGTAATTTACCCCATCAAACCATATATTTTTAGAAAGGGCACTAGGGTACTTCAAAGAGTTGTATTTTAACACTTTCCATGCACTAGCTCTTTGTCAAACTTTCAGGTAGTCATTTTTTGTGTTATTTTTCACACACATTGTACTTTAGGCATGGATTGTCAAATCCAGTTATGGGTTACTGCCAAAAAATACCCCAAAATATGTTCAGCAACATCTTCTGAGTAAATTGATATCACCCATGTATAGGTATGTTGGGTCATTTGGGGGCTAATAGGCCTTATTTGGGGGTGCGCATTTCAGTTTTCCAACTTGGAATTTTCACATTTCGTCATCATGCACCCATGTCCTATTTGGGACATTTTTGAAGCCGGACAAAGTAATTTACCCCATCAAACCATATATTTTTAGAAAGGGCACACCCTAGGGTACTTCAAAGAGTTGTATTTTAACACTTTCCATGCACTAGCTCTTTGTCAAACTTTCAGGTAGTCACTTTTTGTGTTATTTTTTCACACACATTGTACTTTAGGCATGAATTGTCAAATCCAGTTATGGGCTACTGCCAAAAAAAAAACCCAAAATATGTTCAGCAACATCTTCTGAGTAAATTGATACCACCCATGTATAGGTATGTTGGGTCATTTGGGGGCTAATAGGCCTTATTTGGGGGGTGCGCATTTCAATTTTCCAACTTGGAATTTTCACATTTCTTCATCATGCACCCATTGTTACGTTTTCCCTGGTTTTGGCTGTGCCCCCTGTAGTGTGTTGTGGCCGTGCTGTTTGGGTTTGTTCTGGGGCTCTGTGGTGATCTCCTGGTCTGGGGTCACATGGCCCAATCACACAGACCCACTCCCTATATATATCCCAGCAGCACAGAGCCTCATTGACGGTTTGTGGAGTTTTATGGTGGTTCTGTCTGGGTTGTGTTCCCTGTGTTGCTGCAAAGCATTCATGTCTAAGTATTTTCTGGTTCTGATCTTGGCTTTATTCCTGACTATCCCTTCTGCCCACTCCTGGTACTGTATATTCTGATCTGTTGCCAACCTCTGCCTGTATGACGATTCTTGTATGTTTTATGTACCTTGTCTGTCTTTAGTTTAGTATATTTTCAGAGGCCGCTTATAAGGACCTCTTTAGTATAGTCTGTCTGTTTTGTTTACTGTCCTGCAGCCTGCTCAATTCACGGATTGTCAGGTATATCATTGTGTTGCTGTCTGTTTTGTTGACTGCCCTGCAGCCTACTCAATTCACAGATTATCTGACGTGTCTTTGTGTTTCTGAGCGTGTCCTAAGTGGTCTGTCGGTCTTGAAACCTTCGGAGCTTAGTGGCAATTCAGTTCTGTTTTTTGATGCTCTTTTGGTTTTGGAGCAATCAGTCTGTCCTTGTGTCCAGTCAGTAACTCACCTGCCTTAAGGGCTTCACTCCTTGGTCCTAACCACCACGATGGCCCAAGCAGGGGCTAACCGTTACACCCATGACCTATTGGGACATTTTTGAAGCCGGCCAAAGTAATTTACCCCATCAAACCATATATTTTTAGAAAGGGCACACCCTAGGGTACTTCAAAGAGTTGTATTTTAACACTTTCCCTGCACTAGCTTTTTGTCAAACTTTCAGGTAGTCACTTTTTGTGTTATTTTTCACACACATTGTACTTTAGGCATGAATTGTCAAATCTAGTTATGGGTTACTACCAAAAAACACCCCAAAATATGTTCAACATCTTCTGAGTAAATTGATACCACCCATGTATAGGTATGTCGGGTCATTTGGGGGCTAATAGGTCTTATTTGGGGGGTGCGCATTTCAGATTTCCAACTTGAAATTTTCACATTTAGTCATCATGCACCCATGTCCTATTTGGGACATTTTTGTAGCCGGACAAAGTAATTTACCCCATCAAACCATATATTTTTAGAAAGGGCACACCCTAGTGTACTTCAAAGAGTTGTATTTTAACACTTTCCATGCACTAGCTCTTTGTCAAACTTTCAGGTAGTCACTTTTTGTGTTATTTTTCACACACATTGTACTTTAGGCATGAATTGTCAAATCCAGTTAGAGGTTACTGCCAAAAAACACCCCAATATATGTTCAGCAACATCTTCTGAGTAAATTGATACCACCCATGTATAGAATTGTTGGGTTGTTTTTGGGGTGCTACGCCAATCTTCTGACATGTGCTTGTCATTTTTCTAATTTGACATATCTTCTTTGCTTATCTTCTTTTTAGGGGCCTTTTTACATACCTCAATTTTTTTTATTGCCATGAACGTGCATATATTTGGTAAGCTAGCACCCCAAAGTATTGTAAATGGAGTGTGTTTATGCCATGGATGCAACCGTTTGCCCCAAACAAATTGGATACTGTGAGGTGGTCATTTTTAATTTTTACACGCACATTATTTTGGACTGTGATTTAGCAGACACTGTTGTCGGTTACTGCATGAAAACTCTCCAGGTTGTTTTCTGCAAGGTCTCCCGAGTACACCCATGCCCCCCATGCAGAGGTTTGCCAGGATTTTGGGAAGGTTCAAATATAATTTTTATGACTTTGTCATTGGAGTTGAAATTGAGATTATTTCTTCAGATAGGCCTATCTTTCGTTTTGGGTCTACCGCATACCCCAGTTTGAATTATTGCCAGAAAAGTGTTTATATTTGAAATGTTGACACCCCAAGGTATTGCATATGGAGTGCTTTGATGCCATGGATGCAACAGTTTTAGCCCAAAACATTTGAGAATGTGTGTGGCGCAGATTTTCTGATTTTTACGCCCACATTAGATTTGGACTGTGATTTAGGAGACACAGTTGTCGGTTACTGCATGAAAACGCTCCAGTTTTTTTCTGCAAGGTCTCGTAGGGATGAGCCGAACACCCCCGAGTTCGGTTCGAGTTCGAACTCGAACACGAACCGAACTCAATGCAAGTCAAGGGGAGTCAAAAGTTCGGTTTTTAGAGTGCCCTCCAAGAGGGCATATATGCAAGATATTTGCCATAAAAGGTGTATGGGTTCTGGGTAGTACCCTGGGGGACAGGAAACAAGGACAAAAAGTTTTTTAAAAAAGTTTTTAAAGGGACAGTGAGTTTTCCATGAAATAAGGGTTAAAAATAAAAACGAAAAATTCCTTCAAATATCGTGCCTAGGAAGTCCCCATAACCTGCCCGTCAAGTGGCGGATTTGTAGGATGTATAGAAACATTTAAAAACAAAAATGCCATTTCAAATGACGGTAAACGGTTTTCCTTTAATCTATTCATAAACAACTGCTTGGGGCAGCAGTCTGTATTAAAAGAGGAGACCTTTTAGGAAGCGCAGAACAAGTTTAGTGATTTTTTTTGGCTAAATTATGGTGAAACTTATGCAGGCTTTGGATGAAAGTAACAATAGGTGCTTTAAAATTGGGCCTTTAGTGTCGGCAACAGTGCCGTCACACCGTAACCCCTCTGTGGTATTGTGGAAGAGTGCAGGGTTGGACCCTGCGGTTCAAAAAATTAAACTGATATAAATCTGGTAATATAGGCATCAGTGGCAGTGCACCCAAATAATGTGCCTGTCATGACAGCAAGTGCCTTCACACCGTAACCCTTTTGTGGTATTGTGGAAGAGTGCGGGGTGGACCATGCGGTCCTATATTAAAAAGATATGAATCTGGTAAAGGCGTCAGTGAACCCAGATATTGTGCCTTCGGTGCCAGGCCAGCAAGTGCCTTCACACCGTAACCCTTTTGTGGTATTGTGGAAGAGTGCAGGAGTGGACCATGCGGTCCTATATTAAAATGATATGAATCTGGTACAGGTGTCAGTGCACCCAAATAATATGCCTTTCATGGCAGCAAGTGCCTTCACACCGTAACCCTTTTGTGGTATTGTGGAGGAGTGCAGGGTTGGACTCTGCGGTTCAAAAAATTAAAATGATATAAATCTGGTAATGGCGTCAGTGCACCCAAATATTTTGCCTTTGGTGGCAGCAAGTGCCTTCACACCGTAACCCCTTTGTGGTATTGTGTAGGAGTTCAGTGGTGGAGGTTTTGTGAATGCAGAAGAAATCCCCGATCTATTCCATAACGTCAGCATCAGGGGATTGATAGCTGCTGATCCAGGACTGATTCATTTTTATAAATGTCAGCCAGTCTACAGAGTCAGTGGACAGACGCACTCTTTTGTCTGTGACAAAACCTCCAGCAGCACTGAACGTCCTTTCAGAAAGCACGCTGGATGAAGGGCAACCTAGTAGCTGCATAGCATATTGGCTAAATTCTGGCCAGTGATCCAATCTCAACACCCAGTAAGCCAGTGGATCATCTGCTGGAAAGGTATCCAGGTCTGCCCTTGCCCCTAGGTAGTCCTGCACCATACGGTGAAGACGCTGGCAATGGGTGCCTACATTTGACGTCCCTGGGCGTCGTGGACTAAAAAAATTTAAAACTGCATCAGTCAAGCGGCCCTGGCCTTCACCACTATTCCTCTGATCATCCGCAGCCTCAGAAGCACCTGTGTCATCACTTGGTAACCTACCAGTGCCTGGAAAGGTGTTACACAAGTGTCGCTTTAGAGCGTCCAAGTTTTTTCATCCTGTCCTCCCTCTGTGCGGGCAAGATGAGCTCTGCAACTTTACCCTTGTATCGTGGATCAAGAAGGCTTGCCAACCAGTAATGATCCCTCTCCTTGATAGCACGAATCCTGGGGCCTTTACCAGGCTTTGCAGGATAAGGGAGCCCATGCAGCGTAGGTTGGAGGTGGCATTAGCTTCCGAGTCTTCCTGGTCAATGAGGAGGATGACCCAATCGTGCACTTCCTCCTCCCAGCCACGTACTAGTCCTTGTGTTTCTGGGCACACAAAACCCTCCCTTGAGGAATCCCCACCTTCAATGCCCCCACTACTTAAATATTCCTCCTCCTCCTCCTTTCTGATCTGAGGAGGACCCGCTGGAATGCTGTCTGCGGAAAGACTGGGGCCTTCAGAGCTAGGGAAGGCCTCCTCTTCCTCCCGCTGCTCTGCCTCTAGAGCCACATATATAATTCCCCGCAGTGTGTGCTCCAGCAGGAACACTAAAGGAAGTGTGTCACTGATGCATGCACTGTCCCTGCTCACCATCCTCGTTGCCTCCTCAAATGGTGACAGTACAGTGCATGCATCCTTGATCATCAGCCACTGCGGGGGGAAAAAAACCAAGTTGACCTGAACCTGTCCTTGTGCCTTACTCACACAGGTACTCGTTGACTCTGCTGCTTGTGCAGACATTGCAGCATTGCTAATGTCGAGTTCCACCTGGTGGGCATGTCACAGATCAGACGGTTTGTGGGAAGGTGGAATTCTCTTTGAATTTCTGCCAGGCGAACACTTGCTGGGAATGACCGTCTGAAGTGGCTGCAGACTTTTCTGGCCTGGCTGAGAAGCTCTTCCAGCCCTGGGTACCTGGTTAGGAAACGCTGTACCACCAGATTTAGGATGTGTGCTAGGCATGGTACATGCGTCAATTTACCCAGGCATAGGGCGGAGAGAAGGTTGCTGCCATTATCACAGACGACCATTCCCAGCTGAAGCTGGCGTGGTGTTAACCATCTCTGCACCTGCCCCTGCAGAGCTGACAGAATTTCTGGCCCGGTGTGGCTCCTGTCCCCTAAACAAACCAGCTCAAGCACAGTATGGCATCGTTTTGCTTAAACCATTGCGTAGCCCCTGCCACTTAAACTCGGTTTAACTGCCACTTCGCCAGAGACAGAGGAGGAGGAAGAGGGAGAGGTGGTGGTGGAACAGACAGACCTCATACAAGCAGCTTTCTGGAGGCGTGGTGGATGAACAAGCTCCAGCACAGAGCATGCCACTGCATTCAGCAAATTCACGGAAGGGAGCAGAGTCCACCAGCTGGAAAGGCAGCAGCTGCAATGCGAGTAATTTTGCTAAGCTGCCATTTAGACGATGTGCTTGGGACTATATTTTTTCTTACGCTGCAGCAGCTGGGGCAACGTAATCTGACTGCGTTAATCTTCAGCTGATGGGATGCTGTCACATTGTGAGGAAGGACCTGGTACATCCATTACTGTAGCATCATCCCTGTCAGTGGAGGTTGGAGTCAATGACATGGCAGGACATATAGTGGGGGTAGAGACAAGTTAGGAGGACCTACGCAAAGTTTTGCGCCAACGGGATGTGTGGCAGGTCGTCATATGTCGCCTCAAGCACGTGGTACCCAAGCGTCCGGTGACTTTCCCACGCTTGAGCCTCATCTGACATAGATTACAAATAGCAACGGTGGGGTCTGCTGCACATTTCTTAAAGAACTCCCAGACAGCAGAGTTCCTGGATGTGTGCATTGAGAAAACAGCGCTCTGCACCTGAGCAGCTCTGACATCTGATGCCTTGGACTGGCTAGTGCTACGGTTGGTCATAGAGGACGTTGTGCCTCGTGTTTGTTGTGCCTCCTCTTCCTCCTCCCTTGACTCCTCTGTACGATCAGGCACCCAGGTGGGGTCAGTGACCTCATCATCATTGTCATCACCCCCTATCTCCTCATCACTGGAGCCAACTGGCAGTATGCTGCAGCTGCTGGGGCAACATGAGTGCCAGTTATTTGTGTGTCACTGGCACCCCCTTCCTCTAGGTTGATTATATTCCCTTCCTCAACCTCAGAGATTGAATCAGAGCACTGTAGTTGCTGCGCATCCTCAAGCAGCATGTCACTGTCATTGTAGTCAAACAATTCAGCTGTCTCCTCCGTGTGTGATAGTGAGGCTATGGCAGGAGTAGCTGTGGACATGGAGGCTGCATTAGATGCTTTGGCAGCTGAGGTGGACTGTAAAGCACTACAAGCCTGGCTGGCAGAGGACTCGGAGGATGAGGATGGCCTGGTTAGCCAATCCACCAAATCCTCTGTATGTTGCTGCTGCTTAAGATGGCCAGCACCAGTTAGAAAGGACAAGCATGCCCCTGCAGAGGATGCACCACCTCCACGACGACCAGAGGCACAGCCTCCCGACAAAGAGGCTGCTTGCCCTCTTATCTGTGCCTGGGAGCGTCTGCCTGTCCTTTTTGGTCTTTCTGACATGGTGAGTGCTATATAGATTAAATATATACAGAACTCTGATTCAACTCTGTTATAAAAATTGGAGATATGCTGCAGAACTCTGATTCAACTCTGGTATAAAGACTAAAGATTTCCAGAACTATGGTATAACTCAGTGAGACACCCTGATAGCTGGCAGCCAGTGACAAGACACAGATTACAATTCCCAGAAACCTCCTATAAATCAGTGAGACCCCCTGATGGGTGGCAGTGACAAGACACAGATTACCTCAATTCCCAAATATTTTGTAGAAATTACTGACCACCAAACTACTTGGTGTCAGTGAGAACACACGGATTAGAATAATTCCCAAATAATTTGTAGAAATTACTGACCCCCCCAAAATACTTAGGTGTCAGTGAGAACACACGGATTATAACAATTCCCAAATATTTTGTAGAAATTACTGACCCCCAAAATAGTTGCTGGGAGTGAGAGCACACAGATTAGAACAATTCCCATATATTTTGTAGAAATGAGACCCCCCCCCCAGTAGCTGGTGGCAGACTGGCAGTGAGAACACACACTAACACAAGAACAATCTCCTCTCAAACACGTGTTGAAGCGCTGTGTGAAGCCTTATATAGTGTGCTGCGGGATTTAGCTCTGTGAGCCCATGATTGGACTCTGAGCCGTGATTGGCATAGTCTTGAACCTGTCTTGCACCTGACCTGTGGTCAGGTGCAAGGCTGTAGCCAATTACAAGCTTCAGGAAAAGTGCATTGTGGTCCATTGTGGGCGAACACGCGGAAATGTTCGTTGTTCGCGAACAGGCGATGTTCGAATCGAACTCCGAACCGACCAGCTCATCCCTACTCCTGAGTACACCCATGCCCCCCATGCATAGGTTTGCCAGGATTTTGGAAGGTTCAAATACAATTTTTATGACTTTGGCAATGGAGTTGAAATTGAGATTATTTCTTCAGATAGGCCTATCTTTCGTTTTGGGTCTACCACATACCCCAGTTTGAATTATTGCCAGAAAAGTGTTTATATTTGAAATGTGGACACCCCAAGGTATTGCATATGGAGTGCTTTGATGCAGGGCTCTGGAGTCGGAGTCGAGGAGTCGGAGACAATTTTGGGTACCTGGAGTCGGAATCGGCAAACAATGCACCGACTCCGACTAAATTTAGATTGGAATTTTAAAAAAAAGCAAGTTTAAATGTCCCAATTCACAAAAAGTTATAATTAATGACTTCTCTACTGTAAGAATAAAGACCAATGCATGCAGTGCCTCACGTAACCGCAAAACGAACACGTTAAGTGACCGTGAAGAAGCATGCTTTTCATGTGCTTCACTATTATTAATATGCGAATGTATTTTATACATTCCTTGAAGGAAAGAAAGGCAACATACATGTCATTATCACAGGACTACTGGCTGGGAAGCCAACAGTCTACTGTATTGAACAGTTTAAGCAAAAGACAAACACAATGAAAACAACAAAGTTTTATAAAAAAAAAAATTATTAATTAATCAAGTGGCTGGATAGTAGCAGCAGGCATAAACATCAGGAACAGGAACTTTACCAGTCCAAAAATACAAACCACATTATTTGGTTATCTATATGAACCAAAAACAAAATCTGTAAAACCTAGAAATGGTTTCCAGAGGAGTCGGGGAGTCGGAGTCGGAAGTACAAAAAACTGAGGAGTCGGAACATTTATCTACCGACTCCACAGCCCTGCTTTGATGCCATGGATGCAACGGTTTTAGCCCAAAACATTTGAGAAGGTGTGTAGCGGTAATTTTTCAATTTTTTTTTTTTATTATTATTTTTACGCCCACATTACATTTGGACTGTGATTTAGGAGACACTATTGTCAGTTACTACATGAAAACTCTCCAGGTTGTTTTCTGCAAGGTCTCCTGAGTACACCCATGCCCCCCATGCATAGGTTTGCCAAGATTTTGGCAATTACAGCACCAATTGTAGAACATAAAAATGTAGGAATAAAATGTAAAAGTCTGGTTCAGTTAAAAAATAAACTGAACTAACTAACTAGACTGTAACAAAAAATGGAAAGGAAAAAAAAATCACAGATCACGCACAGTGTGATATACGTTGAAACAGTCCCCAAGACACAGACCGGGTTGTCCAGGGCATTCTGAGCAGTAAAATATTGTGTCTCTCCTCTGCCCCCTCTTGAAACACACCCTGCATCTTTTTTGGGGTCTCTGTTTTCCCTCAGTAGGGGATTTTAAAAATAAAATGTGTAGCCCCAACTCTGTCCCCATCAACGCACGGGGAGCAGGTGCATCCTGGTACAAAAGCCCCGAAATTACCTGGAGCTGAAACTGTAAAAAGGACAGTGTCACTCCGGGGTTTGCCTTTTTGCAGCGCAAAAAGGCATTGTGGGTTGCAATTTGCATCAGGTAAATTGCAACCTTTTTGTACCAGGCCCTTGACTTCCGCATAATCTGGTAGGGCTGGAGCAGCTGATCTGCCAGATCAACCTCACCCATATGCCGGTTATAGGCTTTGATACACACTGGCTTCCTGATGCGCTCAGCTCTGCCACGTACAGAGACCTCCACAGAGTGGGTGGTGGATAGAAGGTATATATCCTTCTTGTCTCTGTACTTGACCGCCAACAGCTCCTCTTGGTGCAGAGCTTAGGTCTCCGCCCTTTTTAACCGGGTGCGGGCAAGCTGTGTTGGGAAACCTACACGGTTCTTGCGAACAGTAAATGCATGCTACTGTATCAAAACAATACAGCAGCTTAAGCAAAGGGACACTTGTATAAAAATTATCAACATATAAATGGTACCCTTTGTTCATCAGGGGAAAAAGTAGGTCCCACACAATCTTGCCACTGGTTCCCATGTGTTCTGGGCAACCTGGAGGGTCAAGGCTACTATCCTTTCCCTCGTACACCTGGAAGGCCTGTGTATACCCACTCTCGCTGTCACAGAGCTTAAACACCTTCACTCCATACCCGGAGCGTTTGGAAGGAATATACTGCTTGAATCCCAGCCTTCCCTTGTATTTCATTAGGGATTCATCCACGCAGATATTCCTTCCAGATGTATAAGCCTCTGCAAACCTGGCGGCGAAGTGGGTAATCAGGGGGTGGATATTATACCGCCTGTCAATCTGGGTATGCTCTCTAGGGGGGCACAGGCTGTTGTCACTGAAGTGCATGAAACGCAAAATGTTTTCATACCTTCTACGTGACATTGATTGGGGGTAAATGGGGGTAGAGCAGATAGGGCTACTGCTCCAGTAGGAGGGAATTGAGGGCTTCTTTATGATGCCCATCAGTATAGTAAGTGCCCAGAATTTCAGAAATTCTGGCACATCTAGGGGGGTCCATTGCTGCCTTGCCAAGTAGGAGTCTGGCTTCGCAGCACAATGCTGAAGGGCATACAGATTTGATTGGGCAACAATGTGGCCCAACAAATCACCCCCAGAAACACCTGCAAAAACAGTTTGGCGGTAAATCCTGCAACATCAATATTGATGCCAGGATTTGCCGTGAAAGGAGGGATATCTGGCCTCTGGCGATGAGGCACTACCCACTCCTCAGCTGGAGCTGTGCATCTCCTGCTGGCAGCTGATGGCCCAGGATCTGCATCAGAAACATCACTAGGAGATACATCAGCCAGCGTAGATGATGTATCTAGCGATGTATCTGAGCACCTAGCAGGGTCAAAATCTGGGTCCGAGTCAGACGCAGGTGCCTCAGATTCTGACGCCAGGATGGCATTTGCCTCCTCGGTGCTGTACACCCTCTCAGACATTATATATAATAGATTATATATACAGTTGTGTTCAAAATTATTCAACTCCCAATGCTGTAAAGGGTTTTAGGGAATTTAGTGTACATTTGTAATTGTATTCAGAATGAAATCCTACAAGGACTTTTTAAAGAACCATATGCAACTAAAATGACATCAATTGGTTTTGTAATACAGTAGTAAATGTTTCTTTTGTGAATTCTTCATTGACACAATTATTCAACCCCTTAAAGACTACCACTCTGAAGAACAGAGGTTCATTCAAGTGTTTTCAATTAGGTATTGAAAACACCTGTGGATGTCACGGAGCAGCAATAAAGCATAATAAGCACCAATTAGGCAGCTTTAAAATGACTGTGATACTCAGCTCCTTCTAGACATTTACTGGTGTGGTTACAAACATGGTGAAGTCAAGAGAATGGTCCAGGAAGACAAGAGAAGAGGTGATTACTCTTCACAGGAAGGGCAATGGCTATAAGAAGATTGCAAAGATGTTAAACATACCAAGAGAGACCATAGGAAGCATCATTCGCAAATTCAAGGCAAAGGGCACCGTTGAAACGCTACCTGGTCGTGGCAGAAAGAAGATGCTGACTTCGACTGCTGTGCGCTACCTGAAGCGTAGAGTGGAGAAAAGTCCCCGTGTGACTGCTGAGGAACTGAGAAAAGATTTGTCGGATGTGGGTACTGAAGTTTCAGCTCAGACAATACGGCGCACCCTGCATAATGAAGGCCTCCATGCCAGAACTCCCAGGTAGGCTTGTGCACCGATTTTTTTTTCGGTTCGATTCGGTTCGATTTTTCGGATTTTTAAACTTTTCGATTCGGCTCGTTTCGACCGGTTTCGATTCGATTCGGTTCGGCTCGTTTTTCGGGTACATTTTTTTTCGGAATATCGACCATTTTTCGTATTTTCGTGTCACTGTGCTCGGTTTTTGTATCGACTTTTCGTGATTTCGGAAATTTTTGTTTTTCGGAATTGTACATTTTTCGGAATATCGACCATTTTTCGTGTCACTTTGCTCGTTTTTTGTATCGACTTTTCGTTTTTTGGAATATTTTCGTTTTCAGAAAATTTTCGTTTTTCAGAAAATTTTCGTTTTTCGGAAAATTTTCGTTTTTTCGGAACGTCTGTTCTCCTCGTTTGACACATTTCAAGTCCATTCGAAAAATCCGAAAATATTTCGTTTCGGCTCAGAAAACGTTTCGGATCTGACATTTTCGGATCTAAAAATTTTCGGAAATTCGGCCGCATCCGAAAACACGAATCGGGAAATTTCGTGAAAATTCCGAAATTCCGAAACCCGAAACGCACATCCCTACTCCCAGGCGCACCCCCTTGCTGTCTCCAAAGAATAAGAAGAGTCGACTGCAGTATGCCAAAAGTCATGTGGACAAACCACAGAAGTTTTGGGATAGTGTTCTGTGGACTGATGAAACAAAATTAGAACTGTTTGGGCCCATGGATCAACGCTATGTTTGGAGGAGGAAGAACAAGGCCTATGAAGAAAAGAACACCTTGCCTACTGTGAAGCATGGCGGGGGGGTCAATCATGCTTTGGGGCTGTTTTGCTTCTGCAGGTACAGGGAAGCTTCAGCGTGTGCAAGGTACCATGAATTCTCTTCAGTACCAGGATATATTGGATGACAATGTGATGCAGTCCGTCACAAACCTGAGGCTTGGGAGACGTTGGACCTTTCAACAGGACAATAATCCCAAGCATACCTCCAAGTCCACTAAAGCATGGTTGCAGATTAAAGGCTGAAACATTTTGGAGTGGCCATCGCAGTCACCTGACTTAAATCCGATTAAGAACCTCTGGTGGGACTTAAAGAAAGCACTTGCAGTGCGCACGCCTAAGAATGTGACTGAACTGGAGGCTTTTGCCCATGGGCGAAGATACCCGTAGATCGCTGCAAGACACTTGTGTCAAGCTATGCTTCACGTTTAAAAGCTGTTAGTACAACATCCTTTTACAGTTATAAGATTGAATGTCACTTGGGGGTTGAATAAAACTGATAATGATGTGAGCACAGAAAAGACATTTGTGGTTATTTCATTATAAATGTAATGTTATATTTGTCTGACCTACACGTGCCTCTTTGATTTAATTGTAAGCAAGATGACTGAATGATCAAAATCAATGTCAAACTGGCAAAAACACTCAATTTCAGTGGGGGTTGAATAATTTTGAACACAACTGTACGTCAGCGGGTCTAAAAGAGACCCATAGCCGTGACGTACATGGTACGTCCGCGGTCTCTAAAGGGTTAAAGTTATCTGTCATGCTTCCAGCCCAGAGGAAGGCCAGGATATCCTGCTCCAGGCCAGCTGCAGAGATAAAATGAGATTAAAGCACACCTCATGCCATTTTATTTTCCTGGGCTCCAAAATCACCGCAGATGGGGACTGCAGCCAAGACTTTAAAAGACGCTTGCTCCTGGGGAGGAAAGCTATTGAAAATTTAGGCAGCCTACTAAAAAGCAGAGACTTCACCCTGCCAACAAAAGTGCATGTAGTCAAGGCTATGGTTTTCCCAGTTGCAATGTATGGCTGTGAAAGTTGGACCATAAGAAAGGCTGAGTGCCAAAGAATTGAGGCCTTTGAACTATGTTGCTGGAGAGGACTCCTGCGAGTCCCTTGGACTGCAAAGCGATCTAAACACTGACTGCTCTTTAGAAGGCCAGATCCTGAAGATGAAACTCATATATTTTGGTCACCTAATGAGAAGGAAGGACTCACTGGAGAAGAGCCTAATGTTGGGAAAGATTGAGGGCAAAAGAAGAAGGGGACGACAGAGAATGGAGTGGCTGCATGGAGTTACTGAAGCAGTAGGCTTGAGCTTAAATGGACTCCTGAAGACGGTAGAGGGCAGGAACGTTGTCCATGGGGTCGCGACGGGTCGGACACGACTTCGCAACTAACAGCAACAGCATGCAATTTATATACAGTTTCCTGCTTTTCTCATAAAATTATATATCTCTTCAACAGCCCAGCCCCAAGCTCACATCTCCCTCTGCCACAGCCCCTGCTTCTGGACTCAGTATCTATGCCCGGCCACAAGCTCACATCTCCCTCTGCCACAGCCCCTGCTTCTGGACTCAGTATCTATGCCCGGCCACAAGCTCACATCTCCCTCTGCCACAGCGCCTGCTTCTGGACTGAGAATCTAAGGTATCGGCGATCAACATGTCTTCTGCAATTCTACTCCACAATCTCAACTTTAATGCTACTGTTCATATTTTATGCTTGCATCTATTAATATTTTGGCTGTTTTCTTCTTGATAAATGTATGCTCTGCTTTGTTAAACCCATGCTCTCATATGGCCGCCCCACCCCCTCACCATGTCGTAAAAATACCTGGCTTATACAGCCCACAAGCTCTAATTCTGCAACCCCTCTTTATTCAACAGCCCGGCCACAAGCTCACATCTCGCTCTGCCACAGTGCTTGCTTCTGGACTCTGCTGTCCCATCCACCCAGTGTGGTCTGAAATTTGTAGCTTACTTTCCAGCTGCTTCCACTTTGCAAATCACCCTAATTAACCCAAGGTTTCTAGCCCTTCCCATGATATGTTAATCTGTATATGTGTTTTGTTTTTAATAGCTTGCATTTTATTACTTTGTATTTCTGTAACAATTCAATGTTCTTGAACCCAGGACATACTTGAAAACGAGAGAAATCTCAATGTATCCTTCCTGGTAAAATCCTTTGCAAATAAATAGCATATATATATATATAATAGAAATTGTCAAGTATAGGACGCACTCCAGGATTTATCGATTTTTATTTTATAACCTAAGTCCTGGAGTGCGTCCTATACTTGACAATTTCTATACTACTGTAGCGCTCACTCCCGGAGGAGCCGCTGAAATTAAACCTCGGGTCAGTCTCCCCGCACTAGGGAATAAATATACTCCAGCACCGTCGTGGATTTTATAAATTATATAGTTTACTAGAATAAATGGCATATAATGAATAACACGGTATACGTAGATATATTTACAGTACTTCGTAATGCGGGAAACGCGCAGCGGAAAAGAAAATACAAGGCTTCGTAATTCGAGAAACGCGCAGCGGAAAAGAAATACAAGGCTTCGTAATTCGAGAAACGCGCAGCGGAAAAAAAGAAAAATATATCTTTAACCCCCTTTGTGGTTGGGGAGTAAGTCCCGTACAGGTTATGTCCCAAGAATGTAGGTGTGTGTGTGTGATGGTACCCGGGTACAATATTCAACTGGCCAGTGAATTATTTATGAGGTATCTTCGACTAGTCAAGTTGGGGCCCTGTGGGTTATGAAACAAACAGCAGCGTGCTTTCTATTTTCACAACGGCCTGGAAGGCCTCTCACCCATCCGCCCGATACTTGGTGCTCTGCTCGACCCAGGACGTCTCTCCACTCGATTTTGACTGGGATTTTATGGGTTACCGGATCCGCTGTCTTGCTTTTCTGTAGCTGCCGCAAGATGTCCAGCTCACCGCCTGCACTCCCTCTCCGATCGATCTGCGGTGCTCCTAACTCGGCGTCCTCTCGCTCACTTGGTATCAGCGTGGGTTATTCTGGTGAAGCACTGGGTCTTCCTCTTATGAGGCGGAATAACCCGGTCTTTCGCTCTGTCAGGCCGCACCTGTGCTCCGGCCTGGTCAATATCACGTTCTCCTGCACTGCGTCTTGCTCCTCTCACTCCCTGGCGCGCTCTGCCAGCTCTCCTCACGAGGCTCAGGATGTCAGAGTCTGTGTCCCACCCACTTCCTGTGTCCGCCCGCAAAGCATGCCGGGAAATGTAGTCCCAATGTTCAGCGACTCACATTGTGCTTGTCTCCCTCCGGTGGCCAAAAACAAGTACTACACGGCAGGGGATTTAAAACCAGCGCTACACTACATTTTTTGGATTTGTGCACCCAGGCAACAATATTGCACTGTGGAATGTGCAGGTTGCCACTGATTATATATATATAATGACCTTACTACAGATCATATTATCATATTATAGTGTCCTTTTTTTCCACAAATTTTTATACACTGCTATGAAAAAAAATTAAGGATATTTAATTGTTGCTAATATAAGCCCTGTAACTCTCCTACTAATGTGTAAATTTTCCCCATGGCAGCCTGTCCCCTGCAGTGCTGTGTGTATTGGCAGTCCCTCACACCTTATTGTGTTTAATTGGGAATTATTGAATTTGTGACTGACAGGCCCTATATGCTAGCGGTCCAGCGGGCAATTTCCAGCCAGCCCTCCCTTGATAAGAGGTCAGTCCCTACAGTAATTGACTGGTTCCTATTCTTTTACCCGGCCAGTGGAAAGACTGGACTGGACAGTTGGCTGCTTTCTCTGTGCGTTGGAGTCAGTGACTACTCCCGTCAATCTTGAGACATAACCATCTTGTCAGAAAGAGGAAGTTTTAGACTTTTTGGAGCATTTCCATCATGAATAAACAGAAGTAGATGATCGCAGTCCTTTATAGCACATGGTGTACAGTTTTTTTATATACTTTCCCACTGACGGTTACAGAGAGAGTAGAACAGTTTCACGTCAAAATGCTTCCTCTTCCAAAGCATAAAGAAAAAATGTTTCAGTTTTAACCTAGTTTAGGTCCTCTTGCTGTTTGATAGCAAATATGTAGGCAATTGCTTGCAAACTGACAGCTGGATTGCATGCACTTTCTACCCACTAGGCAGTTTCTTCAGCACACGTAGGTGTAAAATAATGTACATTATGATGGTTTAAGCGACTAGGTGATGTTTTGTGCAGGAAAATTGGTAACCGGCCAATGACATTGTGAGTGCAGAAAAGAAACTGCTGATGTATGGTCTTGGACCGTGACATTCAGCTGTCAATCATAAAAATATACCTATTATACAGTGGCAAGAAAAAGTATGTGAACCCTTTGGGATTACGTGAAGTTTTGCATGAATTGGTAATAAAATGTGCTCTGATCTTCATCTAAGTCACAACAATTTGAAAAACACAGTCTGCTGAAAATAATACAACACAAACATTATATGTGTTTATTGAACAGATAGCTTTAGTGACCATTGTCTAGTGTACTGCGTGCCCAAAATAAAAGCCTTGAAATCTCCCCCAAAGGTAATAACCACCAGGTCTTTCAAGAAATGTATTCTTGAATCCTTCCTAAGTGATCTCAAACAGCTCCCCTGGTACAGGCTAAACCTAATCCCAGACCTAGACTGTGCAGTTGAATACTTTCAGTCTGAGCTCCTGCAAGTCTGGAATTCCCATGCCCCGTTGCGTAAAGTGCGAGTAAAAGGGACCCATCTCCCCTGGGTTACAGCTGATCTTACACTAATGTACCAGCTTAGAGATTATTATTATTTTTTATTTATAAAGCGCCAGCATATTCCGCAGCGCTGTACAATAGGCACAGTATAGACAGGGTTACAATACAATACATTGAACAACATTTGACAAACAGTAAAGGAGGAGATGAGGGCCCTATTCCCGTGGGAACTCACAATCTAGGAGGGTTGGGGTTGGAAACAGGAGGAGAGGACTGCAAGGTGAGAGTGATTGATGGTTGCGTCAGTGAGTTGGGTGGTAGGCTTCCCTAAATAGGAACGTTTTAAGGGAGCGTTTGAAGGAAGAGAAGTTAGGGGAAAGTCTGACAGTACGAGGGAGAGCGTTCCAGAGAGTGGGGGCTGCGCGTGAGAAATCCTGCAGTCTATCATGGGAAGAGGTGATGCGGGGAGAAGCTAGGCGCAGGTCGCTGTTTGACCTTAGGGAGCAGGCTGGGGTGTATTTGGTGATTAGTGAAGACAGGTAGTGGGGAGCTGAGTTAGTGAGGGTTTTCTAGGTAAGGATTTTGAACTTAATTCTGCACTATGGTCAAATTTCAAGAGTACTGGTTCCATGAACGATCACTACGAATACCGAAAATGCCAGAATTAATGCACAAAACAAACAAAAATGGCCAAAGCCCATTACTTCAATGAAAATCTAAACAATAACATATCAAAACCCTAAAAACTTTTGGAGAACCATAAGTAACATACAAGCACCCCCAGTCCACTCCCAGCCAGCTGCTGTCAAAGTAAACAACCAAACCCTGCAACACCCCCTAGATGTAGCAAATGCCTTTAATGATTATTTTGTCGGATGCGCCACCACTTTGATTGCCAAGCTAGGAAATGACATGCAATCAGAGAGGCCTCATGCAGGTCAGGCCCCTCCTACTGTGCAAAGTCCCTGTATCAGACAGGAATTCAGTTTTAGACCAGTGCCTGTCAGTGTCGTAACTAAGCTTCTCCGTAAGCAAAAAATGAAATACCAGTCTGGACCTGATCAAATACCAGCAATGCTGCTGAAAATCAGTGCGCCGGCAATTGCAAAACCTGTCGCAACCCTAATAAATGAATCACTGGCGACTGGATACATACCCAAACTCTGGAAGACTGTGAGAGTGGTACCTATCCATAAAAGTGGTGACAGTACTTTGGTATCCAACTGCCGTCCGATATCGTTGCTCCCTGTAGTGTCAAAAATCTTGGAAAAATGCATCTACACACAATTACGTGATTATTATCAATATTGGAACTACTTAACCCCGGATCAATCAGGCTTTCGTCCAAATCACTCAACTACAACCGCCCTTTTAAAAGTCTGCAATGATATCCAAGCTGGGATGGAACAAGGAAACCTAACTGGAGCCATCTTCCTTGATTTTGCCAAGGCCTTTGACACGGTAGACCATGGCATCTTGTTAGAAAAACTTAAAAACTCTGGCATTGGTGATCGCACGCTAACCTGGTTTCAATCATATGTATCCGACCGATCACAATATGTGTCAATTTCTTGCAGCTCCTCCCTCCCGCTCCCAGTCACTTGCGGTGTACCCCAAGGCTCAATACTAGGCCCCCTGCTATTCACAATATTCATAAATGATCTGCCCAACGTCTGCAAAGCCTCAACTGTACATATGTACGCAAACGACACTGTAATCTATACCAGCAAACCAAATCTTCCGCAGCTGGAGGCCGTGCTGCAAGAACAATTCACAGAGGTAGAAAAGTGGATCAAACACAACAAACCTTTTTTAAATACTGACAAAACTGTAACGATGCTCTTTGGAACAGCACCTAAACTACACAAATTGCAAAATCCCCATCTATGTGTTGGGACAAAATCAAATGGCACGCTGACTACAGTCATTTCTCTCAAATATCTAGGTATGTGGTTGGACCCTAATCTATCCTTTGGCCCCCACATCGAAAAACTTTCATCTAAACTTTACCCCACACTAGGTGCCCTGTACAGAAACAAATCCTGCCTGAGCCCCGCGGTAAGAAAGCAGATTGTACAACAAATGCTTATGCCAGCCATTGATTACGGAGATGTAGTGTATGCAGCAGCCCCGCAAACACACCTTCAGAAACTTACTACATTGTATAACTCATTCTGCCGCTTTGCATTACAATGTAACTACATGACCCACCATTGTGACATGTTAAAAGAGCTAAACTGGCCATCGCTGGAGTCTAAACGCACCCTTCACCTCTCCAGCCTGGTGTCTAAGAGCATTTCTGGGAAGCTGCCACGCCACCCTACCTGAATAGACTGCTTCCCCCAGCAGCTCCCTCATCCTATAACCTCCGATCCAGGACCAGCACCTTACTTGCAATACCACAATACAAAAAGACAGCGGCTCGGTCCTCATTTTCCTACAGAGCACCACAATTATGGAATAACCTCCCAGACACCATCAAATCTTCCCCCAGTCTTAAGTCACTCGAGCTCCTTACTAACATACCTCAATACAGAATGCACCTGTAAACATGTAACCTAGTGACTATATTTCCTACATATTTATTTTCTGTTAATCTGTATATTTGTGTTGTTTTTCAATATCTTGCATTGTATTACTTTGTATTTATGTAACTGTAACACTTCAATGTTCTTGAACCCAGGACATACTTGAAAACGAGAGAAATCTCAATGTATCCTGTCACGGAATGGCTCAGCACCCTCAGCCAGGGGCGGTGCACAGTGACAGTGATATGGCCATGGACAATTAGGTGCGGTGGCACGCCCGGAGTTTTGGAGTACGTTTATTTAGATGTGGTTATGTGTGGTGTAATAAAGTGTCCCCGTTTGTGTTGTGAAATGTATTCCCTTTGTCTGCCTTGCCCGCCGCCATTTTCCGATTGCCTCGTGGCCGTTATCAGATTCTTCGAATCGGAAAATGGCCGATTCGAACCATCCGGTTCGAATCGTAAAATGGCCGATTCGGACCATCCGGTCCGAATCGGCGACTCCCCGAACTGTAATGGCCAATGGGTCCTGTGAGGGCGGGCAGGGATTCCCATTGTATTATAATTTGTGTAAAGTTGATAAATGCCTGAGCTGTGAATAAAAAACCCAGATTTACCAGTGCATCCAGCCTCGACTGATGTCTTTATTTCTCCGCCGTACTTCATCGTCTGAGTATCCCCCGCGGTCTCAGGGTACGGTGCCCAAGTCGATCCGAACCGAACCGAGCGCTCTGTGCCTGCATCTCGCATCAGGACAGAGGTGCAGCGTATGGTGTTCGGTTCTCAGACTGTTAGCCCGAGATCCGATCCGAAGGGCGCGGCCGTGTACCGCGCTTCGGTATTGCGAGAGACTGCGGTAAGATCCGAAGACTCTGCCGATCCCGCAAGATCCGAAGCTACATCCATCTAAGATCCGAAAGTCCTCCGCAATCAGATCCGAATATTCCGCCGGAAGAGATCCGATCCCCGAAATCGGCCGGCCGCCCGCAGACGCACTCCACCCCCACAAGGTCAGTGAACCAGCTGCTCGAGACGCTGAGTACCGTATGGCTCAGTGGTCGGGCTGGTTCTAGGCAGGGGTCCCCTCCACCGCCTGCTAACCCTCCCCAGGGTCACGCCAGGCCGCACGAGACGCCGAGTGCCGCGTCACTCGGTAGTCGGGCCAGCGGTAAGCGCCGGGGCACGCAGATAGAGCACACCGCAGGCGGACAACATCCCATTCCGTCATACTGGTGGCAGCGGTGGGATAAGCTCTCTGCAGGCCCTAGGGGGACCCTCATCATGACCGGGTACAGTGCCTACAAACGGGACGTCCTGCGTGGCATGCTGGAGAACCGGGGAGGCGCCCCGGGCTCCAAGAGCCGGGAGACCATGATGGAGGAGTTGAGGAGGATGGACCAAGAGGCGGCGTTCGCAGCGTTGCCTGCGGACATAGCGCCGGCAACCGTCCCCGCCGAGCCCGAAGACAGCGACTTTTGCCGGAAGATGCGAGAGCGGATCTCTATGATGGGTCCGGCCCCATCGGAGGCTGAGATGCGGAGTCTGGTCCGAGAACTCGGCCAGGAAGAGGAGCGTGAGAGAGAGCGAGCGCACGAGCTACGGCTGGCTGAAGTGCGAAGCCGACGGAGTAGCCGTTCCCCTTCGGACCGTTACACCGGGCGCAAAGTGCCTTTTCAGGCGTTCAAGGAGTTCCGGGAAGCAGAGGAGGAGATAGAGAGTTACCTCCAGGACTTCGAGCGCCTGTGCCGAGTGCACGAAGTGCACCGTGCCGACTGGGTAAGGATCTTGGCGTGTAAGCTGACCGGTTGGGCCGCCGAGGCTTATCGCACGGTGCCAGACGAAGAGGCCACCAGTTACTCGCACGTGAAGCAGGCGCTGCTGAGCAGGTTCGCTGTGACCCCTGAAGCCAGCCGGGTGAAGTTCCGGAATTCTCGCCGGCCCAATGGCGCCACTCACGTGGAGTGGGCCCATCGGTTGCAACGGGACTTGCGCACCTGGCTCTCGGGTAGCCAAGCGGAGACGGTAACGGAGATTACCCAACTGCTGCTGCTCGAGCAGTTTTTCGAGCACACCCCCTCCGCTATCCGGGAGTGGGTGCGTGACAAGAAGCCCCAGACAGTGCAACAAGCGGCCACCTGGGCAGACGAATACACGGACACTCGGAAGATGTCGGGGGGGGAGCGATCCCTGCCCGTCCGCCCAGCTCTACCCGCTCCACCACCTCCACCACCCCCACCACCGGCGGTCCGGACGCCAGCAGCACGGCCCACCAGCCGGCCCACCAACATGGCTAATGTCCGGTGCTACGGGTGCAACCAGGAGGGGCACTACAAGCAGTATTGCCCCAACCGACCGGAGTTGACCCGACCGGCCGCCAGGCCATCGTCGACGGTCCATTGTTGCGACGCCGAAACTCCGTGGCCGGAGGCCCCGGAGGAATGGGAGCAGCTACATGAGGCCGACCCCGTGCAAGCCGCCGCGGACGACAACCGTCGTCATCACCGTCAGGCGGTGTGGATAAACGGGCGGCCCGCTGAGGGGCTGCGGGACTCCGGGGCTACCATTACCCTGGTCCGGCCTCACTTGATTCCGCCGAGCGACCGTCTGCGAAGCACTGTTGCAGTACGGGTGGCGGGGGGAAAGGTGCTCCGGCTCGAGACGGCCCGGGTTCACCTGGACTGGGGGAACGGGGAAAGGGAGGTGAGGGTGGGGTTGTTGAAGCAACTGCCGGCCGAGGTGCTCCTGGGTAACGACCTGGGGCGGCTAGTCTCCGCTTACTCCACAGATGCAGCTACCCCGGTAACCACTAGGCAACAGAGCCAACGCCACGGCAGGGGCACTCCGAACGGGACCCAGGTGAGATCTCAACCCAAACCTTCCCGACCTCCCAAACCTCCCCGACCTCCTAAACCGCCCCGACCGCCCAGACTTCCCAGACCGCCATCACCTCCCATATCCCGACGGGACCCGACCCTTCCCTTCCCACCTGACCTCCCTTCTCCGTGGAGTACCCCGGAGACGCTTCGCCATCAGACCCAGACCGACCCCACACTACAGGGCTACCGGGACCGAGCCGGTCAGGGCCTGGACGACCAGAGAAAGGACAAGATAGAGTGGGAGGATGGGCTGCTTTACCGGTACACCGTGAGGGAGGGGGCCAAGAAGAAGCAGGTCCCGCAGAAGCAGTTGGTGGTGCCCCAGGGCCCTAGACAGGAACTTCTGCGCTTGGCCCATGACATCCCCCTTGCAGGTCACTTAGGCCAGACGAAAACCCGGCACAGGTTGGCGCGCGCGTTTTTCTGGCCCCGCCTTAGCGAAGACACCCGCGACTATTGCCGCACCTGCCCAGTTTGCCAAAAAACTGGGAAGGCCGGGGATCACCCGAAAGCACCCTTGCGCCCCATGCCCATCATTCAGGAGCCCTTTAGCCGGGTGGCGGTCGACATCATTGGGCCGTTGCCACGGCCCAGTGCCACCGGTAAAAGGTACATCCTTAACGTAGTGGATTATGCCACCCGGTACCCCGAGGCTGTGGCCTTGGCCAACATCCAGGCGGACACCGTAGCGGACGCGCTCCTCCGGGTGTTCACGAGGGTGGGGTTTCCCCGAGAAATCCTATCCGATCAGGGTACCCAGTTCACCGCGGAGCTCACCCAACAGCTCTGGCGTCTCTGTGGTGTTAGGGCGCTGCACAGCGCCCCGTATCACCCTCAGACCAATGGGCTGTGCGAGCGGTTTAATGGGACCCTGAAGCAGCTCATTCGGGCCTTTGTGCACGAGAGCAGGGATTGGGAGAAGTATCTTCCCCACCTGCTGTTCGCCTACCGGGAGGTTCCTCAGGAATCCACCGGTTACTCCCCCTTTGAGCTGCTGTATGGGCGCCAGGTGCGAGGACCGCTGGATCTGGTTAGGGCTCAGTGGGAGGGGGAACAGGAGGAAGATGGGGTTCCTGTGTTAGATTACGTCTTGAAGCTCCGGGAGCGCTTGGCGGAACTCGCGGGGTTCGTGCAGGAGAACATGGAGACGGCCCAAGCTCAGCAGAAGGCGTGGTACGACCGCGCTGCTTGCAGTCGCTCGTTCTGCGTGGGGCAGAAGGTTCTGGTGTTGAAACCACAGCGGCAGAACAAGCTGCAGGCGGCCTGGCAAGGTCCCTACAAGGTGGTAACCCAGCTGGGGGATACCACCTAT
Organism: Leptobrachium leishanense; assembly: GCA_009667805.1. Lineage (NCBI taxonomy): Eukaryota > Metazoa > Chordata > Amphibia > Anura > Megophryidae > Leptobrachium > Leptobrachium leishanense. The sequence continues at coordinate 127,056,993 of CM019068.1, forward strand.
GTGGTTGTTAGCTGCGCAGACACCAGAATCCAGCGGACGTTCCACGTCAATATGCTGAAGGCCTTCCATGAGCGGCCGGAGACGGTGGACGCCATATGCGCGCCGGCTGCCGAGGAGACGGAACCATTTCCGTTGGAGGAACTTCCGGGGGTAGCCAAGCAGCCTTCCGGGGTGGATCAGGTGCAGCTGGGGGAGGAGTTAGGACCCGAGAAACAGGCGCAGGCAGCTGCTTCTCGCCTACCCAGGGGTTTTCTCGGCTCTCCCGGGATACACGGACCAGGCCATCCATCAGGTGGACACGCCCGGTCAGAGACCCCTTCGGCAACCTGCATACCGGCTCCCGGAAGCGGTCCGCGAGTCCATGCGGGCCGAGATCCGGGAGATGCTGGAGCTGGGGGTCATTGAACCGTCGGCCAGTCCATGGGCGTCGCCCGTGGTCCTGGTGCCCAAGAAAGACGGTACCACCAGGTTCTGCGTCGACTATCGGCGGATAAATGATTGTACCATTACAGACGCTTATCCCATGCCCCGAGTCGACGAGCTGCTAGACCAGATCTCCCGGGGTCATTTTCTGACCACGGTGGATCTGTGCAAGGGGTATTGGCAGATTCCCCTTGCCGAGGAGGCGACCCCGAAGTCGGCCTTCATCACCCCGTTCGGCTTGTACCAGTTTCGAGTCATGCCGTTCGGGATGAAGAACGCCCCTGCTACCTTCCAGCGGTTAATCGATCGCCTCCTCGATGGCCTCCAGGGATTCGCTTGCGCGTACCTGGATGACATAGCCATCTATAGCCAGACCTGGGAGGAACATCTGGACCATGTGGGGACAGTCCTGGGCCGGATTAGGGACGCCAACCTGACCCTGAAGCCGGAGAAATGCAAAGTGGGGATGGCCGAAGTGCAGTATCTGGGCCACCGGGTGGGGTGCGGGATACAATGGCCAGAGCCCGCTAAGATAGAGGCTATCCTAGATTGGCCCACCCCTGTGACCAAGACCCAGGTCCTCGCCTTCCTGGGTACCGCGGGGTACTACAGGAAATTTGTACCCCACTACAGTGACCTGGCCAAACCCCTGACTGATCTGACAAAGAAATCCCTACCTCGCCAAGTCCTGTGGTCCCCGGAGTGCGAACAGGCCTTTCGCCAACTGAAGGCCGCCCTGACCCAAGCTCCCCTGCTAGCAGCTCCCAACTATAATAAACATTTTGTTGTTCACACAGACGCGTCCATGTTCGGACTGGGAGCTGTCCTAAGTCAAGTAGGGGACGACGGGGGGACCATCCAGTGGCGTTCATCAGCCGGAAGCTGTTACCCCGGGAGGTGGGGTATGCTGCGGTGGAGAAGGAGTGCCTGGCCTTGGTCTGGGCCCTACGGAAGCTCCAACCCTATGTCTACGGTCGGTCCTTCACCGTGATGACCGACCATAACCCCTTGGTGTGGCTCAACCGGGTGGCGGGGGAGAACGGCCGCCTGTTGCGGTGGAGCCTGGCTCTCCAACCCTTCAATTTTACAATTCAATATCGGCCCGGGTCGCAAAACGGTAACGCAGATGGGTTATCGCGGCAGTCGGCCCGGGAACCAGGGGATTGGGGAGCCCCGACTACCTCGGTACGACCCGTTGGGGTCCAACCGAGTGCGTCGGACCTTGGGGAGGGGGAGGAGTGTCACGGAATGGCTCAGCACCCTCAGCCAGGGGCGGTGCACAGTGACAGTGATATGGCCATGGACAATTAGGTGCGGTGGCACGCCCGGAGTTTTGGAGTACGTTTATTTAGATGTGGTTATGTGTGGTGTAATAAAGTGTCCCCGTTTGTGTTGTGAAATGTATTCCCTTTGTCTGCCTTGCCCGCCGCCATTTTCCGATTGCCTCGTGGCCGTTATCAGATTCTTCGAATCGGAAAATGGCCGATTCGAACCATCCGGTTCGAATCGTAAAATGGCCGATTCGGACCATCCGGTCCGAATCGGCGACTCCCCGAACTGTAATGGCCAATGGGTCCTGTGAGGGCGGGCAGGGATTCCCATTGTATTATAATTTGTGTAAAGTTGATAAATGCCTGAGCTGTGAATAAAAAACCCAGATTTACCAGTGCATCCAGCCTCGACTGATGTCTTTATTTCTCCGCCGTACTTCATCGTCTGAGTATCCCCCGCGGTCTCAGGGTACGGTGCCCAAGTCGATCCGAACCGAACCGAGCGCTCTGTGCCTGCATCTCGCATCAGGACAGAGGCGCAGCGTATGGTGTTCGGTTCCCAGACTGTTAGCCCGAGATCCGATCCGAAGGGAGCGGCCGTGTACCGCGCTTCGGTATTGCGAGAGACTGCGGTAAGATCCGAAGACTCTGCCGATCCCGCAAGATCCGAAGCTACATCCATCTAAGATCCGAAAGTCCTCCGCAATCAGATCCGAATATTCCGCCGGAAGAGATCCGATCCCCGAAATCGGCCGGCCGCCCGCAGACGCACTCCACCCCCACAAGGTCAGTGAACCAGCTGCTCGAGACGCTGAGTACCGTATGGCTCAGTGGTCGGGCTGGTTCTAGGCAGGGGTCCCCTCCACCGCCCGCTAACCCTTCCCCAGGGTCACGCCAGGCCGCACGAGACGCCGAGTGCCGCGTCACTCGGTAGTCGGGCCAGCGGTAAGCGCCGGGGCACGCAGATAGAGCACACCCGCAGGCGGACAACATCCCATTCCGTCATATATCCTTCCTGGTAAAATCCTTTATAAATAAATAAATAAATAAACATTCACAGTGCAGGGTGGAAAAAGTATGTGAACCCCTAGCCTAATGACTTCTCCAAGAGCTAATTGGAGCCAGGAGTGAGCCAACCTTGAGTCCAATCAGTGTGATATTATTGGATGTGTTGCTGAAAGCTGTCCTGCCCTTTAAAAACACACACCAGGACATGAGCTGTGATGTCATCAGAGAGCGCCCCCCCCCCTGTGTTGCAGAAAGTGATTATGAACATCACAGATGAATGCAATGAAGCCAATGAAACAAAGGTCACGCAGGGCCATGGCAAGGAAAAATTGTGCAAAGAATTAAGCCATCATGTAGGTTCAACAGAATGCAATAAAAATTTTAAGCAAGTGCAACCGATATGTACAAGGCACATAACATCAAAAATCGTAAATGAGGGGGCGTGGCTGACGGCAGACAGGACTAGACGTGTTTTAATGGAGCTCTGATCCTTCCCTGGCTGAGTTTCCAATTTGCGGTGTTTTTGGTTCGAGGAGCCTCTTCCTTTTGCCTCCCTGCCGTCGACCATCAGCTGAAGCACGCCAGATCCTGTCTCAGTCCCCCCTCCGGCCCTGCGACTGTGGTGGAAGCCGTCTCGGGCCTGTTTTTGTGGACAGCCGGCGGCCATCTTTGCGGCCTAGTGAGGTCTTGTTTCCTGGACCTTGCCCTGTACCTCCAGACGCCCTGAAGAGCTTACTGGTGGCCATGTCAGCCTCTACATCTGGCCTATGTCCACGGCCATTTGTTTCCCGGACAGGGGACGACAGACCCGCCACCAAGGGAGACCTGTGGCTCCTCCTGGAGGAGTTGCGGGAGCTGTGGGGAGCGGAGCTTCCGTTGCTTCGGATCGCGCCTTCTGCTGAGGTTCATGGGGATCACCCCAATGGTGGATGTCCTGGGGAGACACCATCCGACCTTTTCGACGCAACGATGCTGGTGCCTGGGAGCGGAGTAGTGTCCTGCACGGCCGAGCTGGAGGGTGAGAAGCGGAGCCCCGGGAGGGGTATCCCTGTGGATGCGCTGCAGCGGCCCGCTGGTGGTGATCTGCCCTGGTCGACCTTTATGCCTCTGGAGGGGATCCCTTTGCCTGAGGATACTTACCTGCCTGATGTTTGTGTGCTGTCTCTCCATCGGGTGGCTGCTGGTTTGGTGGTGCTTCCTGCCGTCCTGGACCAGAGCCGGGAGTGTGGGCTGAGGTCCCTTGTGTCCACTGAGGTGCTATTGGAGCCTGGTACCGACGCGACGATCCCCGCTATATTCCCTGCTGTGCAACAGGTCTTGCCTCGCCCGGCGGCACTGTGGAGACCGCCTGTGCTGCCGGTGAAGATGGTTCTGCCTGGACCTGTCGTCCCAGCTCTTTATCTGAAGCAGCGTTTGGGCCTCCTCGGAGATCCGGATGTTAGAGAGGATACCAGCGTTCGTGACGTGTGGACTGCTGGTTTTGCGTTCTGCCCATGTTCCCGGAGATATGATGCACCCCGACTTTTTTATTTCTGTGGGTGCCGCAGGCCTCATGCTCCTCGTGGACACTGGCTAATTGAAAATGCTCGGAGCCCCCCATTTTTTGCACTCCACGCTTCCCGCTTTGCTGCCTGCCTGGTCAACCCCTTCTGAGACCCCGTACCCCCCCTTGATGTCCCCCTTACTTTTATTACTACGACCTGCTGACAACCCCTCCCTCCATTTTATTTGATTTGGTTTTTCTGAGTTGTCATCACTATTTGCGGACTTCCTGATGACCCCGGCACATGGGACCTTTTGAGACTATTGGGATGTCAGGTATTCTACCTTTCCCCCCTTTAGTTTTTTTCCTTTTTTTTTTGTGTGGATGTGGGACACTGGGTGGTCCTGGGCGCGCCACTTGAGCGGCCACCATGGCTCTAGCCGTCTCTCCTGGCCCCAGGTCCCCCAGCCCCTGTGACCTCTTCCATGGCCCCTGGCATACCTTGCGGTTCCTCGGGTGAGCCTGGTATGTCACGTTTTTGGGCGATTTTTTTTTTCTCCCCACCCCCTGTTTTTCCCTTTTTTTTTCTCCGCGTCTCACCTGATGTCCCTCTGAACTCCTTGCCAAGTTCTGTTGTTGATGACATTTATTCTCCCCCTTATTCTCTGATGTATATTGTTGTTCTCCCGCTATGTGTCTTTTGAGAGAGTGGCTTATTGTATTGCTGACTTATGTACAAAATAAAAAATTTGAATATAAAAAAAAATAATAATAAAAAAAAAAAAGTTTTGGGTTTACTGCTTTCAAGAAGCACTGCCTGATGTGAACCATGCTTCGCAGAAAAGAGCTCTCAGAAGACCTACGATCAAGAATTGTTGACTTGCATGAAGCTGGAAAGGGTTACAAAAGTATTTCCAAAAGTCTTGATGTTCATGTGTCCACGGTAAGACAGACTGTCTACAAATGGAGAAAGTTCAGCACTGTTGCTACTCTCCCTAGGCGTGGTCGTCCTGTAAAGATGACTGCAAAAGCACAGCGCAGAATGCTTAATGAGGTAAAGATGAATCCTAGAGTGTCCGCTAAAGACTTACAGAAATCTCTGGCACATGCTAACATTTTTGTTGACACATCTACAATAAGGAAAACATTAAACAAGAATGGAGTACATGGGAGGACACCACGGAGGAAGCCATTGCTGTCCAAAAAGAATATTGCAGCACGTTTGAAGTTTGCAAAAGAGCACCTGGATGCTCCAAAGCACTACTGGCAAAATATTCTGTGGACAGAAAAAAACAAAATTGAGTTGTTTGGAAAAAACATACAACACTATGTGTAGAGAAAAAAAGGCACAGCACACCAACATCAAAACCTCATCCCCACTGTAAAACATGACGGAGGGAGCATCATGGTTTGGGGCTACTTTGCTGCCTCAGGGCCTGGACGGATTGTTGTCATTGATGGAAAAATGAATTCCAGAGTTTATCAAGACATTTTGCAGGAAAGCGTAAGACCATCTGTCCGCCAACTGAAGCTCCGCAGAGGATGGGTGATGCAACAGGAAAATGACCCAAAGCATACAAGTAATTCAACAAAAGAATGGCTTCAACAAAATAAAATACGCCTTCTGGAGTGGCCCAGTCAGAGTCCTGACCTCAACCCGATTGAAATTCTGTGGCATGACCTTAAGAGAGCGATTCACACCAGACATCCCAAGAATTTTGCTACATTGAAACAGTTTTGTGAAGAGAAGTGGTCCAAAATTACTCCAGATCGTTGTGCAGGTCTGATCTGCAACTACAGGAAACGTTTGGTTGAGGTTATTGCTGCCAAAGGAGGGTCAACCAGTTATTAAGTCCAAAGGTTCACATACTTTTCCACCCTGCACTGTGAATGTTTACATGTTCTGTTCAATAAAAACATGAAAACATATAATGTTTGTGTTGTATTATTTTAAGCAGACTGTGGTTTTCAAATTGTTGTGACTTAGATGAAGATCAGAGCACATTTTATGACCAATTCATGCAAAACTCCACGTAATCCCAAAGGGTTCACACACATTTTTATTAAATTCTTTATTTAGAGAATTATAAAACAAGTCTCATGAAATCAAACAAGATACGATCACGCAGGGCCAGCGAACGTATATGAAAAAGAGCAACCATACAGTATATAATTAAATGCATAGAAAATATGGGATTGGCGTATATATGGTATATATACCTAAAAGTAATGGGGGAATTAAGAGGAAGGCTTAAGTCCTTTGCATGTAGGAAGGCGTAAAACGCCTATAGAGCTTAAGTAAAAGGTCTGCGAAACTAAGCAAAGCGGGGGGAGGGGAGAACTAAAAAATAGGGGAGAAAGTCTTAGAAACCTCAAAACATAACATAGCAGAAACTCAACAATGCGATCTGGAGAGGGGAAAAGGGTATTCAACGCCGAGATACTCATCTATGGGGAAGGGAAAGGGGAACTCCACAAGGAAGGCCGCTTGCAGCAGGATAGTGTTCAGGTCGGGGCAGGAAAAACAGTCAGTCTCCTTCAGCTCGCATCCAAGAAACATGCCGGGAGTACACCCTCATCATGCCATGGCAAAAACAGGAGGGTGGACCATAACGATATGACTCACTGAGGCAACAACGTTCAGATAGCAAATAGGGTCCCAATTTAAAATCTCAGCACAGAGGGCAACTGAAATACAGAAAGAAAAGCTAGTAGGGGTCCAGGGGAACTCAAAGTCGAGGAGTAGAAGGACATCTGCATGTCTCAGGCCGGTGGGATCTCCGGCATCCCCGGGGAGATGCCAGCAACCGCCAGGTCGATCCAAGCCATGTCAGGGTCAGTGACCGTGTAAGGAATGTTGTCATGGGTCACCACCAAGGAACCAGCCAAGCCCCACCGATATCTGATCCCCTTGCTGCGAAGGACGGACGTCACATCTCGAAATCGGCGGCGAGACAACAATGTCATAAACGGTAGATCATGGTACAATGCCAGCGTGGCCCCCTCGAACTGTATAGAGTCCCGAGCACCAGGGGCCGACATAGTAGTCACCTTCGCGGCTACATCACGGAAAACCACCACGACGTCCCTTGGCTTCCCCCTGGGTGCCGTCGCAGCCTTCCGAACTCGAAACACCGCTCCAACGAGCTCCGGCGTATCAGGAGGGAGGCCAGATACTTGGGTCACAAGTCGAGTCACGTAAGGTAGCAGGTCCTCCGTAGAGACCGCATCTGGGATGCCCCTGACCCAGATATTGCGACGACGATGTCGTGTTTCCAAAGTTTCCACAGAGCGCGATAAAACTTCCACTTGGGTGCGGAGGCGATCCACTAGACCAGATAGGCGAGTCTGTTCTATCGCAACCCCCTCTGCTCTCTCCTGTACCTCTGTCACCTGGGCACGCACCACCTCCACCTCAGCACGAACAGCGGCCACCTCCGGTCGCCACATTTCCCGGATCTCAGCCAGAATCTGGCGGAGGTCACCCTTTGTGGAAGGGAGAGCGTCATCATCCTCCGCAGCTGGTGCAGCAGTGCCAGGACCAAGCGTCTCCACCCCGGCCCCCAGCCCTCGGGGCTCCGGGGAGGCGCCGTCCCGCTCTGAGGTCACGCCGCAAGCAGCAGAGAGCAGCTGTTCCTCCGAATGATCCCCTTTCGGGAGGACATGTGCAGTCGCCAAAGTCGCCGTCATCGCCGCCCTCCGCTTCTTTTGCGCCCGCTTTTTGGCTGCCGTAGAGGTGGGCTGCGATCCCATCGACCGGGGCGGCGGGGACAGCCACGATGCTCCAGTTCCCGTGTCATGGGACCAATAGGAATCCTCGTCATCTGTAGACCCATAGCCGGAGGGGAAGGGAGAGGAAGCCATCTCCCCCCGGGGGGCAGACCCACGGGCCATAGAGTCCCTTATGTCACGCTGACGAGAGTCATTTTTCGGGGTAACCCCAGGGGGCAGCTTCTTACCCATGTCTGTAAACCTCAACGCTAAGTCTAGAGTGACACTGTCCGGCTCCTCACAGTCCAACGGTGCAGGCAGGCGGAGTAGGCCCGAAATATAGGCCCGATCCCTCCAGAATTAAAATACCACCTCCTGACCCGCAAGGCTACACGTCTCACGGAATCCGGGGTCCGATGGGCAGTCCAGCAACCACCAGGAACGATCCCGCAGCAAAACGAGTGCGATAATCCTTCGAAATAACAGAAAGCCTGCGGGAGCTCCTCAAAAACGTGTCCGCTCGCTACCACAGCTAGCTCCGCCCCCCGTTCACACACATTTTCTTGCCACTGCACTGTATAATGTTATTGTAAACATGTGTAACATTGCAAATGTATCCAATAAGATGATTTTTGGACATGTTACGCCGTGTTCTGTATAAATTAATTCACTAGATTGTTTTCACAATGTCCTGCACCACTGAGACGCATATGGCAGATGTGAAAGACCTTCAACTGTTAACGGATCCCAGCTTTTGCTTTGACCTACAGGTGCAGCCAGATCAGGTTCTCATCACCAGCCTTGATCTCGTTATGATGGCTCCGTCACCAAGATCCTCTGGGTCTGCCTCTTATGCGTGGTCCTTGGAAATTCCAATTGAGCGCTTACCTACAGATCTCTTTTGCGCCCTTTCTCAAAGTATATCTAAGCTATCTCACTTAAACTCTCAGATCTCTGTTGTAATCAGTCTTCGATGGCACTGTTAACGTAGCTCTGTATTGGAGATCCATTTTTGTGGCCACTGGGCATGAAAGCTGTATCATAGGCAGCGTTTTTCAAAGACCTGGAGTTTTTGCGAGGTTTCCATTGAGACATTCCATGCCTCACTCACATAAAGCAACATGGAGGTTAGAGAGGAAGATTCAAATCTTCATACTGGAACCATATACCTGGGAAGAAAACATGTCTGGGCAGAGACCCACCAGATAAGGCAGGCACCAGTAAACTGAGTGAGACTGAAGACAGAGGCTGGAATAGTATCAGGGTGCAAGTTGAGAATAGAAAGTGGACACCTCGGCAATCACAAAGCCCCTGGATTGCCCGACAAGGTGATTAAGAGCAGATCACAGTGGATGGGGTGGGTTGTCGTACGAACGATATTGTTGGGTTGGTGGGGGGGCGGGGGGTTGAATTTACTGTTTTATATGATATGCCTTCTCCTTGCTTCTGGAGATAGATGCTGGTGGTGATCGCACTTATTACTGTTGCTTCTGTGATAAATGGAAGGGGGGGTTGGGGAGGGGGGTACACCAAGGAAGGGAGGTCAACACGGACAAGGGGGGGGGGACTTTACTGTTTATATGACGTGTCTTGTTTTTGCTTGGGGGATAGTTAATAGAGCTGATTCTTACTTTTGTCCCTTATGGGTTGAACGAGATGGGGGGATACGTTAAAAGAGGGTAGTACACATAGCTGGGAGGGGGTGGGGGGGAACTTACTGTTTTTAGGACATATCTTTTTCTTGCTTATGGGGACGGATGGTAGAGATGCCCGTCCTTACTGTTATTGCTTATATGTTGAACGAGATGGGGGGCTGGGGGGGGAGGGTATGTTGAGGAGGGGAGGTCAATGGGGATTTGGGAGGGGCACTGTTTTTGGGGAGGAGGGTGAGGGTGGACTGTTATTACTTTCCTGTTGCCTTTGATCATAGACCTTAGGGCGCTCCGACGTGGGGTCCTCGAACGCGGTTCCGTTACTGCTTACTGGAGGAGACCTGTTGGATCCTTGCTGTATGTGCCATACCTCATGGAGAGGCTCCTGACCACGCATATTTTTTGTGCCCCTTTTTTATTGCTGCGCGGTGGGGTACTTTTGAAGTACTTTGCTACATGCATTTTTTTTTCTCTTTTCTCTCTTCCTTATTCTTTCTCGTCCCTTTCCCTGTTCTTTTGACGTTGCTGTCCAAAGTGATCCGAGGCTATTGCCCGGTCCCCCCCCCCCCCCCGTAGGTGGAAATCTATATTTCTGGGGTGTTGCCTCAGGCCTGGCCTGACCCTTCCTCCACGTGACGTGGAGACCCTACAAACAAGTAAATTTCTTTACTCTCTCTGTAATGGTAGTGGTAACGCTGCCACACGAGTAACGGAGTTGAGATCTTTGAGGGCAGAAGTATCTGCTTGAATAATACAAAAGGTATATAAACTACAGACTGTAACAAGGAGACACAAGGACTAACTGAATTGTCTCTAAGCTCTGAAGGTTTCGAGACCAACAGATTACCTAGGACACGCTCAGAAACAGCATACATGGAATGATAGTCCGTGAAGTATTCTAGGTGCAGGGCAGTCAGATGCAGAAACCAATCGTTTTGGTACATACAAGGACTAACTGAATTGTCTCTAAGTTCTGAAGGTTACGAGACCAACAGATTACCTAGGACACAATCAGAAACACCATACGTGGAATGACAGTCCGTGAAGTATTCAAGGTGCAGGGCAGTTAGAGATGCGATAAGAAATAACATAAAACAGAAATGAACAATCGATTGTTATCGAAGGTCTTTTCAAAAACATAAACATGAACATGAGTAGTAGCCTGGGTAAAGGGACCCCGGAGGGTTACAAGCGAGACCCCTAAACGTGAAGGGACAGAACCCAAACAGTGAGTGATCAACCCAGCAACCAGCAGGGAGTTAAATCACTAAAACAAGTGAAGCAGCGTAATATACACGATAGCGAGAGAGAGTAGTCTAAGCCAAGCCGGGTCAAATAACAGGAGAAGGGATCTCATACAAGCAGGGTCGTCAATAGTAAAGTCAAATAGATTTAGAAGTAGCGGTACGTGAAATAAACTCCAACAGGGCAATGAGGCCATTCCTAGAGCCCTGTTTTAAAGCCTGTGGCTCCTGGTAACCACACCTGACCCCGCCCCCTCAGATGCCGATCTGCCAGCAGCAAGTGCTGGCACCCGACCAGCCAGCGGTCCCCCTTCTTGCCCAGACCCCCCAGGGGGCACAGCGGGGGCTGAGGATGTAACACTCTGTCTCTCTGCTCTGCTTTACTCTCTGCTCTCTTGCGCTCCCCCCCCTTTTTTTCCTCTCTATTCTTGTGTTTGTTGTTATTGTCCTCCTGGTTGTCTCTCCCTTACCCTTAGCCTGTTGATGTGGGAACGAGTGAGTGGTTCTTTTGTCTAGGACTACTTGCAGTTTCTCAGTACAGCGGTCTCGTGGGACTGCTTTGATCTGTATGATGTCCGCACATGATACCTTAGGGGGACAACCCTCCAATTGTTTTAAGCCACAAGATCTCACCTTGTTATCTTATAATGTACAGGGTCTTAATACCCCGGAGAAGAGGTCTCGGCTGCTGCAGGATTTAATTTTAGAGCGCGCGTCGGTGGCTATGCTGCAGGAGACCCATTTTCGAGAGGGCTCGGCCCCGGTACTGCAGGTTTCCGGTGGGGTATTTTAGTAACTATACAGGTGGTAAGTCACGGGGAGTTGCCATTCTATTTGCTAGTGACGTACCGTTCGTTTTTCAAGATAGTTGTGTAGACAATCAGGGCAGATACCTCTTTGTGAAGGGGACTATTGCGGAGGTCACCTATTCTTTTGCTACAATTTATGTCGCTAATGTGGCGCAATCGACTTGTTTTGCGCGCATGATGACGAAATTGCGACGGTTTCAGGAAGGGGTCCTTGTCGTAGCGGGTGACTTGAACGCAGCCTTGTATCCCCCCGTGGACACTTCCAGTGGTCGGTCGACGTTGCCTCCACACGTACTTCGTGGGCAACGACGCTCACTGCATGATATGCGCCTTGTAGACACTTGGCGTGCCTTTCATTCGGGTGACCGCGACTACACCTTTTTCTCGGGTCCGCATCATGTCTACTCTCACATAGATTATATATTTTTCCCTCAATTCTACTTGGATCTTGTCGTGGAAGCGAGCATCCTCCCAACCACATGGTCGGACCATGCCCCTGTATCGGTACGCATGAAGTCTCCTTTGTTCAGCCCCCGCGAACGTACTTGGCGGCTTAATGCTTCCTTACTGTCGAACCCGGAGGTAGTGACGGGCGTATGTGAGATGTTGACACATTATTTTGAGGAGAACGTGTCGATTGAAGTGGCTAGACCTACCATATGGGAAGCCCATAAGACGGTGGTTAGAGGCGAACTTATAAACAAGGGTACGGCACTGAAAAAAGCTAGAGATGGACAGAGACTCGCTCTTTTGAACGAAATCCGTACGCTAGAACTCCGCAGGGGGGGAACGCAGATCCGGAGACTCAACATCAGTTATTGTCGGCACAGCGCTCATTGAACGATCTACTTTCCCTCGAGTTTAAGCAAGATGCTGCGCGAACCAAATGCTGCTTCGCATTGCATGAAAATCGGTCGGGGAAATTACCTGCAAGAATGTTACGTAAACAACAACAGTTGGCTTACATCCTGAAAATTCGTTCCGCGAAAGGGACAATTACACTTCGCGCTGCGGAGATATTGGAGGCGTTCCGAGAATATTACGCCTCGTTATACTAGCTGTTGGACTCTCCCTCGCGGGAGGCCATTCAGTCCTATCTCGCCACCCATCTTAAGGTACGTCTCCTGGAAACAGAGGCTGAACAACTGGATGTGCCGATCACGGCTGAAGAGCTTACGGCGGCGTTAAAATCCTCTAAGAACGGGAAAAGCCCAGGCCCGGAATGGACTCCCAGTGGAGTATTACAAAGAGTTTTAGGATCTCTTACGCCCCCATATGCTGTCCACCTTCAATGCGATCACGGCTGAGACGCCTTTTCATCCCCACACTCTTTGTGCGACCATATCGGTTATACCAAAACCAGGGAAAGATCCCACGGAGTGTGCCAGTTATTGGCCCATATCACTTCACAACGGTGATGTTAAGCTCCTGACACGTATACTAGCTGGCTGCCTTAAGCCATTTCTTCCTAGACTGGTCCACTCGGACCAAGTGAGGTTCATCCCAGGCAGGGAGGCAAGAGATGGCACACAACGGGCCATTAATGCTGTGGAGTCTGCTCGACGCTTGGGTCTGCGCCTTCTCCTGCTGTCCACGGTCGCAGAGAAGGTGTTTGACAGGATGCTCTGGCCTTTTCTTTTTCAGACCTTGCAGAGGTTAGGTATGGGCCCAGGCTTTCTGACATGGGTCCGGGCCCTGTATACCCTCCCCTCGGCTAGGATTAAGGTTAATGGTGCCCTTTCAGCTCTGCAGATATCCAATGGCACGAGACAGGGGTGTCCCCTCTCCCCATTGTTATTTGCATTATCGCTGGAACCCTTCTTGGAGGCAGGTGCGACACGATCCTGCGATACCGGGTCTAAGGGGAGTACGTCATTCGCATAAAGTTACTGCTTATGCAGATGACTTATTGTTCTTCTTAACAGACGCTCAGAGCTCCTTGCCAGCTGTGGTGTCTGCATTTGACACCTATGGCAAGTTGGCAGGCCTGAAAATAAATATGTCCAAATCCGAAATCCTGAACGTTTCCGTCCCGCCCACAGAGGCTGCAGGCTTGAAAGGTACATTTCAGTTTCACTGGTGCGAATCAAAGATGAAATATTTAGGTATATGGCTTTCACCTTCGCCTCAAGATCTCTTTACACTGAACTACCTTGCTCTCCTGGGAACGCTTCACACTGATTTGGCGATATGGAAGACTAAATTTATATCCTGGATGGGGCGAGTAGCGGTGTTCAAAATGAACATCTTGCCGCGATTCCTTTATCTTTTTCAAACCGTGCCAGTGAGGATCCCGGGATCCTTTTTTACGTCGCTCAGATCCGAAATGATCAAATTTGTATGGGCAGGTCGGAAACCTCGAATACGTATCTCGGTTCTTTACCGTGCTAAGGCGGATGGTGGTTTGGCACTACTAGACCTGCTCACCTACTAAAGGGCGGCACAACTTAATCGACTAGTGGACTGGTCCTCTGCGGGTGTCAGGGGAGGATGGCTGGATCTGGAGGGGACTGACACGTTGGTTCCTCTGTGGACTCTACCGTGGTTGCCGCCAAGAGCGGTACCGAGGGACACTCATTCTCATTCCTTGATAGGGACTACTTTGCGGCTGTGGGATCGCTTGAAATTTTCGCATGCCCTGTCCTCTATCCCTCCACCTCTGATGCCTCTGTCTGCTAATCCACTTTTCGTTCCTGGGGTTCGGAAGACCCTGCAACGTCATTTGACGGAGGGCGATAGACTCCTTAAGCTACATGTGGCACATATTCCCACATTACAGGCCCTCACCTCGCGATCTGACCTCCCCAACTGTCCTTTTTGAACAGGTTTAATTTTGGCCAGATACGCCATTTCCTAACCTCCCTTCCGGGCAGACACAACTTGACACGCGCGCTTTCGCCATTCGAATGTTTCTGTTCCCTTGGAATCCCCCTGACTCATGGTATTTCTACACTCTATGCACTCCTCCAAACCAAGGACACAGAACTGCCTCCCTATATGGGTAGATGGGAATCGGAACTGAACATGCCTATCGCGGACTCTGACTGGAAGATAATTCTCTTCCTGACTCATCAGGGCACGCAGGCAATACGATACGTCCTACAAGCTACTGACTCGATGGTATTGCACGCCTCTTCGTCTTTAACAATGCACGGGTATAGCAGACCCTACTTGCTGGATATGTGGCAAAGAACTTGGTTCATACCTCCACATCTGGTGGTCTTGCCCCCTTCTTCAAGTATTTTGGTCATGGGTGGGGGATGTGATCCGTGAGGTGACTGATCTCGCTCTGGCCCTTACACCTCAGACCTTCTTATTGCTACTCACGGGCCAACCCATGGCTACGTTCAAGAAGTCAGTGGCATTTCGTCTTTTGCTGGCGGCACGCCAGCTGGTGCCGAGTTATTGGAGACGCACTTCGGTTCCCTCATTGCGTGAGTGGATCTTCCAGAGGGATGAGATGTACCGGGTAGAGGAGAGAATAGCATCGCGGGAGGGTGCTCTACCAGATTTCTATAACACGTGGTTTTATTGGCGACAGTTCACCTCGTCGACTTCCTTACGTCTGCGTCTTGAATGTGATCTTGTGGCTTCAGATGATTAGACGGTGGGACTTTATTGGATCGTTGGCTAGAGGGGGAATGGTTGTGCTGTCATGGATTGCGATTTTAGTAGATGGGAATGGGTCTCCTGCGGCTGTGGCGACTGTGGATGCCCGTACATGATACTAGCCCTATTGGAAGTGGTTGCGACCTTCCCCCACTCCCCTCACTTCCCCCCCCTCACCTCAAAATTATATTTTTTCCCTTCCCCCTCTTCTCTCTCTTTCCTTGTTCCCTTTCCTTCTCTTCTCTTTTCTCATCTTCTCCCGTTTCCCCATCTTTTTTTTTTTTTAAATTTAAAGTTTTTTATTTTGAAATAAGTCAGCATTACATCATACTGTAAAATAATGGATGACCTCGCAGGGCCAAACAAGAAGACATAACAAGCAACGGAAACCACACATGGCCAAAAAAGTGTCATCGTAAAAACAGCGAATCGAAAAAATCTAAGGATAGCAATATGTTAGCAGAAAACATCCCCTAGACGGGGGGTCTCATCAAGGTGGGAAATCAAACATATATAAATGCAGCCACTTAAGGCCGGCCAAGGTAACTACGGTCAGCTGGTCAAAAAACATGCGTCGCAAAGAAGGACAGGGCGGTAAAAATAAGTAAAAAGGCAGAAAGTACCATGTGCAGGCAAAAAAGCAAAAGCCCTATGCAATGCAGGCTGGGACTGATCAAAACAAATTACGAACCGTCCTGAAAGTCCAGGCACTAGGCCAAGCTAGAGACCAGGGACACGTAAGCATATAAGAGAAATGCAGGGGAGGGGGTGTAATTCAGTAAAGCTCAGACCTGGAGAGGTAGAGGGCATAGAAACCAGCCTTCAATCCGGTCGAGGGTCCGGAGGATCTGGTGAGAGGCCCGCAGCCGCAAGGTCAATCCAAGCCACCGCGGGATCCGTGATGGTATAGGGGACATTTGCGTGGGTCACCACCAAAGCTCCTGCCAGACCCCAGCGATATCGGACACCCTGTCGGCGAAGAACTGATGTCACTTCACGAAAACGCCTGCGAGCCATCAGGGTCTGGAATGGGAGATCATGATACAGGGCCAGAGTGGAGCCCTCAAAGCGTACGGGATCCCTCGCGCCCGGAGCAGACATAACCTTGACCTTGAAAGCCACTTCACGGAAGGCCACTACGACGTCTCGAGGAGCCCCAGGTGGGTTCGTCGCAGGTCTCCTGACCCGAAACACCGACCCAAGCATGTCAGGTGTGTCAGGGGGAAGCCCCGTGACCTGAAGCACAAGACGAGTCACGTAGGACGGCAGAGCGTCGGAGGTAATAGAGTCCGGGACACCCCTGACCCTGATGTTTCGGCGTCTGTGTCTCGTTTCAAGCATCTCCACAGAGCGTGTCAGAAGTTCGACTTGGTATCGCAAACCAGCAACCTGACCAGACAGGTGAGTTTGTTCCGTTGTCACAGCAGAAGTCGTCTCCTGTACCACCTTCACCTGAGCACGCATCGCCGCTATCTCCGTGCGGACCGCCGCCACCTCAGGCTGCCACACCTCACGTATCACCCGAAGCTCCTCCAAGATCCTGCGGAGATCCCCCTTCGTGGAGGGGAGATGGTCGTCCTCCTCCTGCACCTGTTGCTGTCGAAGTCCCGTCCCCACTGCAGACGATGATCCGAGGTCACACTATTACTGGCGGAGGTAAGGGGAATCTCAGTCGGGTCCCCATCAAAAATATCCTCTGTGTCCGGCGTTGCCCCGGACGATGTCCGCATTGCTGATTTTCTCTTCTTCTGTGCCCGTTTCCTAGCAGCCGCCGAGAGGGGTCGGGAGTCAGACGCCGGTGACTGCGGGGCAAGCCAGGGCATCCCAGTAATACCCCCCTGAGGTTCATAGTCGCTGTCAGCCTCCGAGGAGCCATAGCCCGGGGGGAGGGAGGAAAAAGCAGTCAGTCCCGTAAAAGCGGACCCACCTCGCAAAACATCCCGAATGTCCCTCTGTCGGGGGGCCCGTCGCTGGGAACGACCGGTAGGCATGGTTCCGGAGATGCTGGGCTGGCACGAGGTCGCAGGGCGGTGAGGGAATCTCAATACGCCTCGAGTAGGCTTCCAAGATGGCCGCTGTGACTAGGCCCAAATCGCGCTGCCGGCAGCAATCTGTCCCCGGGCACGAAACTCAGGGCTAAATCAGGTACCTCAACTCTCCAGGATCCCTCTAGCCAACCGGGAAGCTCACAGGGCAGTGCAAACGGCGAAAAAAGCAATAAAATCCGTGGTAGACACAGAGCTCCTCCAAAATGCTGCTGCTCGCTTCCACAGCTCCCGTTTCCCCATCTTTATTCTTACTCCTGCTTTCTTTTCCCTCTCTATGACTCTCCCTCCCTTGATCTCTTAACTCTGTTTCATCTTGCAGCTCTAAGACCATTTCCTATTCCGATTGCATGTTTCGAACAAATACCTCACCGCGGCTGCTGAAAATTTTTCGTTGGTTGATGATCGCTGACTTCGGATATTGTTCTGCTTTGGTTTTAGAAACATTACTGTGGAACCTCGTTTATACTAATTATCGCATATCTATATTATATAGATGCTTTATGCTGTACCGCAATGCAATTTCTTTATTTTGTATGTCTTATTTTGTCACAATAAAATTTTGAATACAAAAAAAAAAAAGAGCATATCACAGAAATCCTTTGAATCTCACTGTCCCATAGCTCAGCATAGCACCCCTGCATGGGCTTTTTAGAGAGTTGTTCTCTCCAAGTAACCTGTGGCTCCTGTCTATCTCACTCCACCTAGCATCTGCCCACCTTGCCTCACAGCCTGGCTGATACCACGTGACTTCAGTGCCTGGTCATTCAAGATATGGAATATGTTACTTGACTAATTTCTTACAAAACATATGACAAAACAAATCCATATGACCACTGTTTGTGCATTTCACAATAATTGTTTGACGAATTGCAGAAAATAAATGAAAATATATATATTTCTAGCGCTCACCCCCGAAGGAGCCGCTGAATAAACCTCGGGATAGTCTCACCGCACTAGGAAATAACTATACACCAGCACTGTTGTGGATTTTTATATATTATATTCTTTACTGATCCCAATAAAGCAGCATATAATACGCATATACGGTATTTGAGTAACAAGAATTCATAACGCGGGAAAAAAACACGCGGCGGTAAGAGACCGGTTAATCCCCTCAGTTCTGGAGTGTAAATCCCGTGAATAATAGCTCAAAAATATGTATGTGTTGTCTAGGGTACCCGGGTACTGTGTTCAACTGGCCAGTGAATGAAACAAAAACAATCTTCGACTAGTCACCGTTGGGGCCCTGTGAATTTAAACAATATTGCAGCGTGCGTTTCTGTTTTGGAAGTGTGGCCTGAAGGCCTCTCACCCATCCGATGAACGAAACTGTCCAGCACTCGATGCCTCGATCAAAAGATCTTCTCCGCTGTGCACTGGGACTCCGTGCCACTGAATCTGCTCAATGCTTGCCAAATCTCCGCAACTGGAACAACGATCCACCGCCTGCAGTCCCAATCGATCAGCGCGGTCTGCTAACTCGGGGTCCTGCCGGATCTAGCTTTTCCTCCAGACCTCTCAGCGCTGCGCAGGTAGGTCTCAACACGGTCACTGTCCCGATCTCCAGCACCAGTAAGACAGCATCTATACTCCGGCCTGGTTGCGATCCCTGACAGCTCCAACGTGCGTCCTCCACCTTTCACTGCTCCACTCACTCTGACAATGCCTTGCACGAGGCTGCTGATCTCTTTCCTCTTCCTTGTACCACCCCCTTCCTGTCCTCACGCTAAGGATGATGGTAAATGTAGTTCGGTTTTGTCCAGCATAGTCCACAATGTCTCTGTCTCCCTCTAGTGGCCATAATATTTCAATGCACCAGAATACAGTTTAAAAGCAGCACTACATATTTTTCATGTATATTTACATGTTTCATGGTGTAAGGCCGTGCATAGCCACCTTTCAGTTAGGGCTGAGAGAGTTAAAACAAGGTTTTATAATAATGCGATTTCAGAAGTGAATTAATAAGGAAGTAGAGGGGGTGTGGCCAGCTGCCGAGGAGAAAGGACGGTTGTTGTTGGAGCTCTGCAGCATTCTATTTTCCCCAGGCATTTTTTGTGAATCTAAACCGCTGAGTACCCTCCCTGGGGATCCTGGGCGGCTGATCAATGGGATTGTGCCGACCGGAGCCCGTTTCCCCCCGTCCAGAGACTCGCCTGTTAGACACCATCTCCGGCTGGAGTATGCCGTTGGCGGCCATTTTGTGGCCTACTTCGCAGATCCTATTAAATCTCGGTTCTGCGCTGGGGACCATGTCGGCTTCTGGGATGACAGAGGGCCCACGTCTCCCGGATGTGCTGGACGCCGTGCTGCAGTTACTGGGGGACGACGAGAGCCCTGTGACCCGGGGTGATATGCGCCGCATCTTGGCAGTGCTATGTTCTGGCCGGAGACCTGAGGAGTCGTCCAGCAACGTCTCCGGGAGCGAGAAGCCCGCGGAGGTGCCACATGGTGGTGTGATGTCCAAGAGGGTGGAGACCGAGGAGCTGCGGGATGTGGAGAGGGAGCCGGACCACCCGAGTCCGCAGTTTGTTCCTCCGACGGGAGATCTGACCATGTAGCAGGCCTTAGCGATGCCCGCGTGTCGAGGATCGTCTGGCCGGCAGCAGCTGGTGGGTGTGCTGAAGGCACCCACTGGCACCAACCAGTGTCTGGAGGTCGACATTCTCCCCATCGATGAAAAAGGGATTCCGCCTGGTTGCCTCCTGTGGTCCCCTGCTTTGGAGCTACCTGCGGCTTTACCTTGGAGGGCCAGAAACCCTGGCGGCGGTGAGGGCCTCTTTGATTTGCCAGCTTTCTTTTTTTTTTGCCTCACCTGCTCTGCCTTACCCTGCCTGCACCACAGATCTAGCTGTTTCAGGACACTGGCTGACATCAGGTTTGCATTTCTTCCCCCTTTGCCTGTTTAGTGGCAAACTGATGTGCTCCCACTGCTGTCCCCCCCCCCAACTTAGAAACTTAGACGCTTTGGTCATCATCTTATTTTCTTTTGCCCGCTGATTAACCCCGGCTGGGGATACATTTTTGCTTCCTGGAGACGCTGTATTTTTGTTTTGGTTTCATATCCCCCCCCACAGGATTCTTATTTTTCTTTCAACAAGGACTTTCTGCCCCTTTTTGGCTGATATGGAAACGAACTCTACCCTCCCCTTTATATTCTTTATCGTAAGTTGAGATTTGTTGTTCCTGATGTACAAGGAGTAAAAGCTGACTCTATTTTCCCCGTAATGTACCTGCTGACTTTTCTTGTCCCCCCCCCCCACAGTTTTCTGGCGTTTTTTCAGAGCTTATTTTGAGATTCTCTGCCCCCCCCTCTTACGCTTTACATGTTTTACGAATATCTGCTGTTTGGCCCTGCGAGGCCAACCTGGATGGTTGAATTGTGACCTTCTTTCTGCAAAATAAAAATTTTAAATATAAAAAAAATAAGGAAGTAGGCTCACGGATAGAGCAATAGTGTTGTTTTACGCAATCCCTGTCCGGCGATGTAGTGTGCACTTTATAAAGGGGTAAAAAGTCACAGTGCTGAGTATGTCTGCCGGTTGTTGAGCAATAACAATGAAGAAAAGATTCTTTAAAATTAAAAGTACGGGCATGGCTGGCAGTGAAGGGGAGAGGACGTGTATACACGGAGCTCCATTCTTGCTTTAGCAAATTAGTTTTTTATGAGGGCTTTTTCTGGCTGCTTACCGTGCCTTGCCGTCCCTGAGCGGTTGGCCATCAGGGTGAGTACTCCGTCCGGAGCCTGTGCTGCCCTCCCTCCGGAGCAGAGACGCTGGTTTTGGATCTGGATTCCCATTTGATTGCCTGTGGCCATTTTGAGGACATTTCCTCTGTCCCTGTTAGGGCCTTACCTCACTACCCCTTCACCTCCTTGTGGAGTCTGCAGTCGGGTGGTCTGAAGCTGCGTACTGAGGGGATGGAGGGCCCCATCTCCCGGTCGTTGCAGAGGACGATCCAGTGGAGGTGGTTGGTGGAGGTGAGGCCTGGTCCTGGGATGTCCCTCCTCCCCCCACAGAAAGAAAGCTGGGCATGATAGCAGGCCTGGATGCCTGCCATTGTTGGGGAGATGATTCGCACCCGCTCACGAGGGGGGTCTGGACACGGTGATTGCCGCTCTGCAGAGCTGCAGGGGAGCAGACGCTTCGTACCTGGGAGAACCTGAGATGACCTTACCTGCACAATGTGCTGAAGACCTGGGCTGTGCTGATGGAGGCACCTCTGCTTTTGGGGGCTACCCCTCGGCCCTTACAATAGGAATCAGCGGGTGCCAGACAAGATTGCTGTGGGAGCAGCAGCTCCCAAAATGGCTATCGTGGGTCCCCGTGAGAAATCCACATGGCGGATGTGGCTGCACTTTGGAGGGATGTTTGCTGGCGGGCGGTGGTACCACTTCGGGTCCCATGGCGTGGCCCTGGTTGCAGACGGAGCCGCCTCAGGGCTGCCAGCCCGACAAGTCCTTCAGGAGGTGTCTGTGCCTGGCGTACCTGCTCTCCCCGCCTTATTGCGAAACACAGGCTGAAACAGACTGTCCCGCTTCATTTTTGGTCCAAGGCTCAACTTTTTTTTATTTGTTTCCTTTCCCTTATTTTCCATGAGACACCTTTTCTTCTGATGACACCCACCATTCTTTCTTTTTCTGAGGGCTATTTGCCATTTTTATTTGATTTTTTTTTCTATGATTCCTGCTGAGTGACAGCTGACTTTTATTTTTTCTGAAGTATGTGTAGCGCTCACTCCCGGAGGAGCCGCTGAATAAACCTTGGGTTAGTCTCACCGCACTAGGAAATAACTATACACCAGCACTGTTGTGGATTTTTATGTATTATATTATTTACTGATCCCAATAAAGCAGCATATATTACGCATATACGGTATTTAAATGCCAATTTGTAACGCGGGAAAAACACGCGGCGGCAAAAGAAACGGTTAACCCCCTCAGTTCTGGAGTGTAAGTCCCGTGAATAATAGCTCAAAAATGTGTATGTGTGTTGTCTCAGGTACCCGGGTACTGTATTCAACTGGCCAGTGAATGAAACAAACAATCTTCGACTAGTCACCGTTGGGGCCCTGTGGATTTAAACAATACTGCAGCGTGCGTTTCTTATTTGGGACTGCGGCCTGGAGGCCTCTCACCAATCCGATGAACGAAACTATCCTGCACTTGATGCCTCGACTACAAGATCTTCTCCTCTGTGTACTGGGACTCCGTGCTAATGAATCTGCTCTCAGCTTGCCAAATCTCTGCAACTGGAACAACGATCCACCGCCTGCAGTCCCAATCGATCAGCGCGGTCTCTTAACTCGGGGTCCTGCCGGATCTAACTCTTCCTCCAGACCTCTCAGCGCTGCGCAGGTAGGTCTTAACACGGTCACTGTCCCGATCGCCAGCACCAGTAAAACAGCGTCTGTACTCCGGCCTGGTTGCAATCCCTGACAGCTCCAACGTGCGTCCTCCACCTTTCACTGCTCCACTCACTCTGCTTCTCTCTTACACGAGGCTGCTGATCTCTTTCCTCTTCCTGTACCACCTCCTTCCTGTCCTCACGCAAAGGATGATGGTCGGTGTAGTTCAGTTTTGTCCAGCATAGTCCACAATGTCTCTGTCTCCCTCTGGTGGCAGCAATAGTTCATCGCACCAGAATACAGTGTTTTTAAAGCAGCGCTACATATGTTTGATGACTGTTACTACCCCCACCCCCTCGTTTTTCAACATTTTGCAGCTTTCTTATGAGACCCCCCTTCATGTTTTATATGTTTCTTATGGGAGTATAATATCTGGCCTGCGAGGCCAACTTTGATGGTCGGTCTGTGACCCTTTTTTCTGCAAAATAACAATCTTAAATATTAAAAAAATTTAAATTAAAAGTACGTCGGGAACAGGTAATCTTTTTTATTTAAATTATAATTGCCATTGCGGCTATATAATCTGTGTGGCTGTTTAATGTGTATAAATAAAAATAATTAAAATCTGTTAGGAGGCGTGGCCAGGAGAGGTTGTGTTCTTGTGGAGCTCTGCTGAGTTTCTCCCTCTACGAAGGGTTTTATGTTGGTTTACACTAGGGTTGCACCGATACCGATACTAGTATCGATATCGGTGCCGATACCGGGTATTGCAGGAGTACTTGGTACTCGTGCAGTACCCCCGATATTTTTTTCCAATACCGTTAGCCGGCATTGAGCCGGCTTGCCGGTATCCTAGGGGCTGGGGCGGCTGTCCGAATGCTCTATCTGCATTCGGACAGGCCCTGCATCTGCTCTCCGCCCTTTGTTTATACTTACCTTCCTTTAGCGACGCCGGGAAAGTCTTTGCGCGCG
The DNA here is from genome assembly GCA_009667805.1 of Leptobrachium leishanense. Taxonomy (NCBI): domain Eukaryota; kingdom Metazoa; phylum Chordata; class Amphibia; order Anura; family Megophryidae; genus Leptobrachium; species Leptobrachium leishanense. Next base: position 127,080,566 of record CM019068.1, read on the forward strand.
TGCTCCTTGGAAGGTCCCCAGCCGCGACCACGTGGGACCATGTGATCGCGGCTGGGGTCCTTCCAACGAGCGCACGCGTGGAAACTTTCCCGGCGTCGCTGAAGGAAGGTAAGTATAAACAAAGTGAGCAGCTGCAGGGCCTGTCCGAATGCAGATAGAGCAGCTGCTCTCCGCTCATACTTACCTTCCTTCAGCGACGCCGGGAAAGTTTCCGCGCGTGCTCTCGTTGGAAGGCCCCCAGCCACGATCACATGGTCCCACGTGGTCGCGGCTGGGGTCCTTCCAAGGAGCGCGCGCACGCGAAGACTTTCCCGGCGTCGCTGAAGGAAGGTAAGTATGAGCGGAGAGTGCGGGGGGGGCATTATCCATGAGCTGGGGGGCATATCCATGAGCTGGGGGGCATATCCATGAGCAGGGGGGCAATTATCCATGAGCAGGGGGGCAATTATCCAAGAGCTGGGGGGCATATCCATGAGCTGGGGGGCAATTATCCATGAGCTGGGGGGCAATTATCCATGAGCTGGGGGGCAATTATCCATGAGCTGGGGGGCAGGATATCCATGAGCTGGGGGGCAGGATTACCAGGAGCTGGGGGCAATTATCCATGAGCTGGGGGGCAGGATATCCATGAGCTGGGGGCAATTATCCATGAGCTGGGGAGGCAATTATCCACGAGCTGGGGGCAGGATATCCATGAGCTGGGGGGCAGGATATCCATGAGCTGGGGGCAATTATCCATGAGCTGGGGGGCAGGATATCCATGAGCTGGGGGGCAATTATCCATGAGCTGGGGGGCAATTATCCATGAGCTGGGGGGCAGGATATCCATGAGCTGGGGGGCAATTATCCATGAGCTGGGGGGCATATCCATGAGCAGGGGGCATATCCATGAGCAGGGGGGCAATTATCCATGAGCTGGGGGGCAGGATATCCATGAGCTGGGGGGCAATTATCCATGAGCTGGGGGAGCAATTATCCATGAGCTGGGGGGCAGGATATCCATGAGCTGGGGGGCAGGATATCCATGAGCTGGGGGGAAATTATCCATGAGCTGGGGGGCAATTATCCATGAGCTGGGGGGCAGGATATCCATGAGCCGGGGGGCAGGATATCCATGAGCTGGGGGCAATTATCCATGAGCTGGGGGGCAGGATATCCATGAGCTGGGGGGCAATTATCCATGAGCTGGGGGGCAGGATATCCATGAGCTGGGGGGGCAATTATCCATGAGCTGGGAGCATATCCATGAGCAGGGGGCATATCCATGAGCAGGGGGGCAATTATCCATGAGCAGGGGGGGCAATTATCCATGAGCAGGGGGGCAATTATCCATGAGCTGGGGTGCAATTATCCATGAGCTGGGGAGCAGGATATCCATGAGCTGGGGCAATATCCATGAGACCTGGGGGCTTTATAGGAGGTCTGTTCTTATTGGAAAGCGTCACATGACATAAAATAAAAGTATCGGGAGGCGGAGCTAGCTGTGGAAGCGAGCAGCAGCATTTTGGAGGAGCTCTGTGTCTACCACGGATTTTATTGCTTTTTTCGCCGTTTGCACTGCCCTGTGAGCTTCCCGGTTGGCTAGAGGGATCCTGGAGAGTTGAGGTACCTGATTTAGCCCTGAGTTTCGTGCCCGGGGACAGATTGCTGCCGGCAGCGCGATTTGGGCCTAGTCACAGCGGCCATCTTGGAAGCCTACTCGAGGCGTATTGAGATTCCCTCACCGCCCTGCGACCTCGTGCCAGCCCAGCATCTCCGGAACCATGCCTACCGGTCGTTCCCAGCGACGGGCCCCCCGACAGAGGGACATTCGGGATGTTTTGCGAGGTGGGTCCGCTTTTACGGGACTGACTGCTTCTTCCTCCCTCCCCCCGGGCTATGGCTCCTCGGAGGCTGACAGCGACTATGAACCTCAGGGGGGTATTACTGGGATGCCCTGGCTTGCCCCGCAGTCACCGGCGTCTGACTCCCGACCCCTCTCGGCGGCTGCTAGGAAACGGGCACAGAAGAAGAGAAAATCAGCAATGCGGACATCGTCCGGGGCAACGCCGGACACAGAGGATATTTTTGATGGGGACCCGACTGAGATTCCCCTTACCTCCGCCAGTAATAGTGTGACCTCGGATCATCGGTCTGCAGTGGGGACGGGACTTCGACAGCAACAGGTGCAGGAGGAGGACGACCATCTCCCCTCCACGAAGGGGGATCTCCGCAGGATCTTGGAGGAGCTTCGGGTGATACGTGAGGTGTGGCAGCCTGAGGTGGCGGCGGTCCGCACGGAGATAGCGGCGATGCGTGCTCAGGTGAAGGTGGTACAGGAGACGACTTCTGCTGTGACAACGGAACAAACTCACCTGTCTGGTCAGGTTGCTGGTTTGCGATACCAAGTCGAACTTCTGACACGCTCTGTGGAGATGCTTGAAACGAGACACAGACGCCGAAACATCAGGGTCAGGGGTGTCCCGGACTCTATTACCTCCGACGCTCTGCCGTCCTACGTGACTCGTCTTGTGCTTCAGGTCACGGGGCTTCCCCCTGACACACCTGACATGCTTGGGTCGGTGTTTCGGGTCAGGAGACCTGCGACGAACCCACCTGGGGCTCCTCGAGACGTCGTAGTGGCCTTCCGTGAAGTGGCTTTCAAGGTCAAGGTTATGTCTGCTCCGGGCGCGAGGGATCCCGTACGCTTTGAGGGCTCCACTCTGGCCCTGTATCATGATCTCCCATTCCAGACCCTGATGGCTCGCAGGCGTTTTCGTGAAGTGACATCAGTTCTTCGCCGACAGGGTGTCCGATATCGCTGGGGTCTGGCAGGAGCTTTGGTGGTGACCCACGCAAATGTCCCCTATACCATCACGGATCCCGCGGTGGCTTGGATTGACCTTGCGGCTGCGGGCCTCTCACCAGATCCTCCGGACCCTCGACCGGATTGAAGGCTGGTTTCTATGCCCTCTACCTCTCCAGGTCTGTGCTTTACTGAATTACACCCCCTCCCCTGCATTTCTCTTATATGCTTACGTGTCCCTGGTCTCTAGCTTGGCCTAGTGCCTGGACTTTCAGGACGGTTCGTAATTTGTTTTGATCAGTCCCAGCCTGCATTGCATAGGGCTTTTGCTTTTTTGCCTGCACATGGTACTTTCTGCCTTTTTACTTATTTTTACCGCCCTGTCCTTCTTTGCGACGCATGTTTTTTGACCAGCTGACCGTAGTTACCTTGGCCGGCCTTAAGTGGCTGCATTTATATATGTTTGATTTCCCACCTTGATGAGACCCCCCGTCTAGGGGATGTTTTCTGCTAACATATTGCTATCCTTAGATTTTTTCGATTCGCTGTTTTTACGATGACACTTTTTTGGCCATGTGTGGTTTCCGTTGCTTGTTATGTCTTCTTGTTTGGCCCTGCGAGGTCATCCATTATTTTACAGTATGATGTAATGCTGACTTATTTCAAAATAAAAAACTTTAAATTTAAAAAAAAAAAAAAAAAAATAAAAGTATCGGTACTTGGTATCGGTGAGTACTTGAACAAAAGTATCGGTACTCGTACTCGGTCTTAAAAAAGTGGTATTGGTGCATCCCTAGTTTACACCACTGACTTCCTTGCCGGGGCTCCCCAAGGGGCTGGTCATCGGGCTGTCTTGTCCTGGGCCCATTCTCCCCCCCCCCCTACAGACCAGAGAGACTTTCTCGCTGGTGCTGCAGGTGGGCCTAAGCGTTTTTTCTGACGGCCATCTTGCAGCCTGCTCACCTTCCTGTTCTTGTCCTCCTAACAAAGCTCGTTCCTGGCAGGGACCCTGATGAGGGCTGTGGGGATGGTGGGCCCACATCCCCCTGGACGATTCAGCGATTGTGGAGAGGAGACCTGGCGCCGGGCAGGGTGATAGATCCCCCTCCCCCCGGAGCTGCGATGACCGTGCTTGGGGGCCTGGACGCCTGCCTGCAGCTGCTTCTGGAGGAGGAGGATGATGATGGCCCGCTCACCAGGGTCGCCTGGTGTCGGGTGATGGATGTGCTGAGGGGCTGCTGGAGACCTGAGGTCTTACGACTAGGTGTGTCAGAGGTCGCCTCGCTCCTGTGTCCTGCTGAAGGGTCCCTTGTTTCAGTTTCTGTGGCTGTTGGAGGGAGCTGTATCGGGACTGGCGGTCCGGATGGGGCGCCGGTCCTGGATCCCCTGCTCCGGAGATCGATCCTGGGTTCGGGAGCCGAAGAAACACCAGCAGTCTATGGGTCCCAAGCTGACGTCGGGTTTGCCAAATCACCGGCGATGGGTCACCTTTGGAGACCTACCAAGGTGGCGGTGACAGGAACTTTTAAGCTGAGTTCCCCCTGATCTGGTGGAGCTACTGGGGAGGCTGTGGAGGGTTGCGAACCGTCCGATCTGACCCTTGCGAGGATGGGGACTTTGGAGGCCCACGTTGCCTCCCTCATGTCCTGCTGGGTGCCTGGATACCCCACAGTTCCGAGACATGGGCTGAGGCTACTTTGCCGACCTGTCTGCTGTGTTATTCCCCCCCCCACATGTGGAGACTTTCCTTTTTTGATGAACCCCCCCCCCCCCGTTTGGGAATGTACCCCCCCCCCATTTGTTGTTGTTCCCCCGCTAGGGATGCTTTTTGGTGCCCCGCTCCCCCCGTTTTGTATTCTCCATTTGACCGCAAGATTCCCGATGTGGACATTTTCTTTTTGTTTTCTTTTTTGAGACTGTTTCCGAAACCACCTTGCTACTGAAATGTCTTTTTATTTAGTTTTTTTTCTATAGCTGAGCTTTATTTTTTTCTGCAATCCGTTTGAAGACTTCTGGTATAACCCCTATGCCCTTGTTTTTCGATATTTTACAGCTTTACATTTCGTGACCTCCCCCCTTATGTTTTATGTGCCTACAAAGGCTGGGGTCAGACGAGCGTAGTGTTCACGTCCGTGATTGCACCTAAAAGTACGTCCGTGATAGCATGACAGAAAGCCCATTGGAACCCGTTACACGAAGTACGTCCGCCCTGAACTGCGGACGCACAACGGCCACGGCCCACGGACGCAAGGCAGGCAAGAACGTACAACTCCTAGAACGGCCGCACAAAGTGCGCTGCGTCCGCAACGTCTGCATAGCTTTGTGTGTGAGTGATGGAACGTGGTCAGACGGACTGCATTTATACGTCCAGAATTTTTCACGGACAAAATGGTTTTGCTTTTTAATTTATTTTCCCTCCTACATCCGTCAAAATATACGTCAGTGAATAAACGAACTGTGTGGCCACTACTGTGTCTTCCGTACTGACGTACGTCCGTACTGCACGGACGTACAGTCCGTAGAAATCACGCTCGTCTGACCCTAGCCAAAGAGAGTATATTGTTTGGCCCTGCGAGGCCAACTTTGCTGAATGATTTGTGACCCTTTTTCTGCAAAACAGCCACAATGAAAAAAATGCAAGCATGGACCTGGTGCTGAGGATTTTGGTGGGCCATTTAATAGAAATAAAATGAAAAGAATAACAGGTATCTTACTTTGAAGCTGCAGAGAAAAACTGAAACCTCAAGCACAAATACCGTCCACCGAACGTGCTAACCAAAATTGTGGAGAATACAATAGAATAAATAGATAACCATATACACTGCTCAAAAAAATAAAGGGAACACTTAAACAACACAATGTAACTCCAAGTCAATCACACGTCTGTGAAATCAAACTATCCACTTAGGTAGCAACACTGATTGACAATCAAGTCCACATGCTGTTGTGCAAATGGAATAGACAACAGGCGGGAAGCATAGGCAGGTAGCAAGACATCCCCAATAAAGGAGTGGTTCTGCAGGTGGTGACCACAGACCACTTCTCAGTTCCTATGCTTTCTGGCTGATGGTTTGGTCACTTTTGAATGCTGGCGGTGCTGTCACTCTAGTGGTAGCATGAGACGGAGTCTACAACCCACACAAGTGGCTCAGGTAGTGCAGCTCATCCAGGATGGCACATTAATGCGAGTTGTGGCAAGAAGGTTTGCTGTGTCTGTCAGTGTAGTGTCCAGAGCATGGAGGCACTACCAGGAGACAGGCCAGTACATCAGGAGACGTGGAGGAGGCCGTAGAAGGGCAACAAACCAGCAGCAGGACCGCTACCTCCGCCTTTGTGCAAGGAGGGACAGGGGGAGCACTGCCAGAGCCCTGCAAAATGACCTCCAGCGGACCACAAATGTGCATGTGGCTGCTCAAACGGTCAGAAACAGACTCCATGAGGGTGGTATGAGGCCCGATGTCCACAGGTGGGGGTTGTGCTTACAGCCCAACACCGTGCAGGACGTTTGGCATTTGCCAGAGAACAAAAAGATTGGCAGCTTCGCCACTGGCGCCCTGTGCTCTTCACAGATGAAAGCAGGTTCACACTGAGCACATGTGACAGGGTCTGGGGAAGCCGTGGAGAACGTTCTGCTGCCTGCAACATCCTCCAGCATGACCGGTTTGCCAGTGGGTCAGTAATGGTGTGGGGTCGCATTTCTTTAGGGGGCCGCACAGCCCTCCATGTGCTCGCCAGAGGTAGCCTGACTGCCATAGGTCCCTTGTGAGACCATATGCTGGTGCGGTTGGCCCTGGGTTCCTCCTAATGCAAGACAATGCTAGACCTCATGTGGCTGGAGTGTGTCAGCAGTTCCTGCAAGACGAAGGCATTGATGCTATGGACTGGCCCACCCGTTCCCCAGACCTGAATCCAATTGAGCACATCTGGGACATCATGTCTCGCTCCATCCACCAATGCCACGTTGCACCACAGACTGTTCAGGAGTTGGGGGCTGCTATAGTCCAGATGTGGGAGGAGATCCCTCAGGAGACCATCCGCCACCTCATCAGGATAATGCCCAGGCATTGTAGGGAGGTCATACAGGCACGTGGAGGCCACACACACTACTGAGTATTCTGCTTCCCTAAGCAAAGCTGCGAGGCATGGGTGCTTTAGACTAGCTGAAGTCTGTATTTGACCAGTACTCACACGATGAAGTTCAGCAGATAGCACACACTGCAGCTGTAGGCAGACTCTGTCTATGGCTTTTCAGTAAAATCTGATCTCTGTTCACTGAAGGCTGTATACTACTAGTGCTGCAAGCTCTTTTACTGCTGGTTTAGCTGCGTACTTCTGCTGCAGCTGCTGTTAATGTCTTTTACTATTGCTAGCAGTTGTTGTCTTTTCACTAACAGCAGTAATGCTTGTCACGGAACGGACCTGAGCGCTCCTTCCAGCGAGCCACGTGACTAAAAACTCAGGCAATTTTAAAGACCATTTTTTTCCTTTTATATTTCAGTTGTGCGTTTAAGTGTATGGACATTTTATTTCATTTCTAGATGTGGTTTTACTGGTGTGGTTTTTATTAGAGTGTGAGGTATTAACATGTATCCTGTATTGTATGAGTGTGGATTCAGATGTGAAATGGTGTGATGCATTTAAATGTATTATATTTTCCCTTGGTTGCTAGGATTGAAAGGCTGTGTTGAAATTCAATTGTATGCTAATTACTATGTGCATTAGCTCTCTGTGAGTGTGTAGTCTGCTGATGTAAGAATGCCATTGTATGCAAATCCAATTGTCTCATTCAAGTCTGGCCATGTCTGAGGGTTACCAAATGCTTTTGTTTTGTGTGTATAAATGCATCTGCCCAAACCCTTCATAAATCAGTCCCTGTTTTAAAGTCATACAGCCTTGTCTGGTGAGTTATTTCAGGGCATATCACGTTGCACCTAGAAGGCACTCAGCGGCCTTCTACATCACGTCTATCCCAGGAAAAGGAGCCTCAAGTCAGCCCAGCAGCCACCTCCACACCAACAAGAGGTCAGTAAATCAGGCTGCTCGAGACTCCGAGTGCCGAGCCACTCGGTAGTTGGGCCGGACTCCAACAAGGGGGTCAGATAGGAGCAGGACCGCAGGCGGACACCCCATTCCGTCACAATGGTAGACAGTATTGACTTTTTACTATTCTGCTTCCCTAAGCAAAGCTGTGAGGCGTGGGTGCTTTAGACTAGCTGAAGTCTGTATTTGACCAGTACTCACACGATGAAGTTCAGCAGATAGCTTCAACTCAGCAAAACTGACACGTAGAAAGATGAATCCAGTCGAAGAGTTTAATGATCAGCCTGACAATCTTTTTAGTGTACAGATTATGCAGGTAAAAAGTCATTAATTTTGTCCAGCAGCGAGCACAGAATGGCTGCTATGTAACCAGGAAGTACCTTAGAACAAGACACTGAGCAAAGGGGTGGAACTAGCTGAATGCAGAAGGCTAAGGAAACTGAGCAGGGACAAAATAGCTATGAAATCAATAGCATGTAAGCAGCAAAGGCAGATTCAACACAAAACGGAAAAATATAAAATAAATTCTAAATCATGGGGCATGACACTGAGCCTCATTTTGACTTGTTTGAAGGACATTACATCAAAGTTGGATCAGCCTGTAGTGTTGTTTTCCACTTTAATTTTAAGTGTAACTCCAAATCCAGACCTCCATGGGTTGCTCAATTTGATTTCCTTTGATAATGTTTGTGTAATTTTGTTGTCAGCACATTCAACTATGTAATGACCACAGTATTTAATAAGAATATTTCATTCATTCAGATCTAGGATGTCTTATTTTTGTGTTCCCTTTATTTTTTTGAGCAGTGTATATGGGATATTTGTGGTGATTTATAAAACCCTGCACCCTTCTAAATTTTTATATCTTTTATTTTTTAGATATATTTCCATTTTTATATATTTTGTTTTCTGCTGTATATTGCACACCAATTTTGCACTTTATTGCATGTGATACTTATCACACTTTACATATTCGGCACTTTATTACGCTGAATCACCACTGCACCTAGCCGCACTTGGCACTTGAATATATGTGGCTTTTTCCACATGCTGTGCAGGGTTTTATAAACACCACAAATATCCCCATATATATGGTTATCTATTTATTTTATCATGTTCTCCACAATTTCAGTTAGCATGTTCGTTGACATCCAGGACGGCCGGGAGATGTGGTCCCTCCATCTCTGCAGTCTGCAGTGTGGACTCAGTCCGGGGTAAGAGGTCGGCGCCGCGAGGCGTGAGGCGTCTCATAAGTGGTAGGCCTCAAGATAGCCACCGGCGACTCACTCCGGCCACCCAGCAACAGCAGCCAGGGTTGTCTCTCGTCTGGAGGGGAGGGCTAAACGGCCTCCGGACAACTCAGAACCAGTGGGCCTTGGCCAGCCACACAGGTACTGGAATCAGCAAAAAACATCACGGGAAAGTCTTCTAAAGGTTCATAAGAGGAGCAGACGTGCGGAGCTCCAACAAAACATGTCTGCTCTTGTGAACAGCCCCCATTTGGGTGGATTTTTACCCGCTGATTCCATCGTAGAGCAGCATCTGTAACTGCTTCAACACTCTATCAGGGGCACACTTTAATAAAATTACAGTCACTATTCAAACCCTCGGATAGAGCGTTGACATATACACATTTCCTTTTTTTTTCTACTATCTTACCTTGAAGCTGAACCGTTGATTTTTCACGTATTTTGTAACTTGGCATTAGAATGCTTCCCAGCACAGTCTGCTCTCTGCTGTCTGAACAATAAGAAATAACTGTAGACACAATAGGCACTATTACATTCTTCGCGCAAACGTTAACGCGTGCGCAAAAAGGCATTAACGCAAGGGGAAAAAGCCTTCGCGCAGAACGTCGTATTACAATGTCCGCGCAAAAAAATGTGCATTAACGTGTAACGCGGGTGGACCTGCGTGAACCCTTTGCAAGCTTAATGTACTTTGCGCGTCCTATACTTATGTAGCGCTGTGTTAAAAATCTTGCTGTGGCAGTACCTATTTTTGGCCACAAGATGGAGACTATCGCGATCAGAGATACTGGACATTGGGACTACAATGCCCGGCATGCTTTGCAAGAAGACAGGAAGTGGGTGGGGACTGGACACTTACATCCTCTGTCTCGTGGAGAAGGTTCCAGAGCGCGCCAGGGAACAGAAGAAAGCAGACGCACTGAGGAGATCGTGAGAGAACCTAGGCCAAAGCCCGAGGGAGACCTGTTATTCCTGTCTGGGTCACTCAACCTGAGGAGAAGGAGACTTGCCAGAGCTCAGACATTGCTGCAGACCGGCGGAATCGAACGGAGAGCAGGCGGTGAGCTGGACAAGCTGCATGAAGTCAGACAACGGATCCGGCCACTAGTATCCCCAGTCAAAATCCGGAGGAGAGACGTTCTGGGTCAGCGGAGCCTAAAGCCTGCGTCGGATGGGTGAGAGGCCTCCAAGGCTGTTTGTGATTAAAGGTCAAGCTGCTGTTTTCTCTTTAAAGTCCACAGGGCCCCAACTGACTAGTCGAAGATTTTCCTTCATGTAAATTCACTGGCCAGTTGAACAGTACCCGGGTACCACACACATACATATACACCTTCTTTACATTCTGGGACTTAACCTGTGCAGGACTCAATTTGTTACGAATCGGAACCGGGGTTAAAGATAAAGATACGTTCCGAATATATTTTTCCTCTTTTTCCGCTGCGCGTTTGCCGTAATACGAAGGGATTGTATGTTTGGGGTTTTGCTACGTGTCCCCTTTTCTGAACCATAGGGAAATTGCATTGCTTTTATGTTCGGTTGCGAATATTTTATTTTCCGAAATACGAAGCCTCGTGTTTCGTTTCTTTTCCGCTGCGCGTTTTACCGTGATACGAAAATACTGTAATAATACTTGTGAATACCGTGTTTCAACATCTGCTCAAGATTTTAGTAAACTATTTAAGTGATAAAAACTCACAACTGTGTTGGAGTATATTTATTCCCTAGTGCGGGGAGACTGACCCGTGGTTCATTTTCAGAGGCTCCTCCGGGAGTGAGCGCTACACGTGGGGGCTCGTTTCCGGGATCCAGTCTCTGGAAAAACCGCATCTAAAGGGTTAAATATGGATCCAGACACTGTTGCCGAGTGGTGTGGGGAGCACAGTAGCCAGTCAGAATGTTGTATAGTTATGGATATTCCAGCAGACACTTGGGCTGAAGATCAGATTCGCCAGGCCGTGGCCACGCTAGCACCAGATCATCGGGGGTTAATACTGGACATTGAAAAAACCCAGATACTTCTCACATGTATGTTCTTCTCGAATGGAGAAAGGGTGTTCCGCCATGTTTTCAGGCCCGAGCGTGAAACTGGCCAAAGAGGTGGAAGTCCAACTAATTAAGCCAAGTACGCCACGTGGCGAATCCGCAAGTGTTTCCGCGCCTAGTCCGTTGGCCATGATAGGGCCTGAATTTATCGTGGCTATTGGAGATCTACTGGCTAAATGTCAGAAAACAAGCCCTCCTCACACTAACTTCGGTTATCGACGGTTAAGAAATTTTACAGGAAACGTACCAACTCCGGCGGGAGAAGAAACCTTTGAAGAATGGGTGGAACAGGCGATGCAGGCTCTGGATGAGTGGGATGTCCCTGAGGCCCAGAAAAAGCAAAGGATCACCGAGAGCTTAAAGGGACCTGCGTCAGAAGCGGTGAGAAACCTAAAACTGAGTAGAAAAGATTGTACTGCTTTGGATTATTTAAACGTTCTTGAAGAAGTTTTTGGGCGAACTGAAAAGGCGGCCGAATTGGTATATCAGTACGAACACACCTATCAGAGAAGAGGTGAAAGGATGACCGAATACATGAGGCGCCTGGATAAGATTTTACACCAGATACTCCTGAAGAAAGGGGCCGAACCGGCCGAAGTAGATAAGATCCGAATAAAACAGATCCTGAGGGGCTCTCAACCTCTAGATCCAGTGATGATGCAGCTGAGAAGCAGAGCAGGTAACCAAGAGTTAAAGTACCTGGAACTGATCCGAGTTGTACGAGAGGAAGAGGCTTTACTAGAAGAGAAATCTTTCAGGCGGGGGGAAAGGGCTTATGCACAACCTGTGAGACATAACGACGGCCTGCAAGCTGAAAGCGACTCTCTAGATACCTATGGATCTGACGAGGACGAACAAGAACATCTAGTTGTTTTTAAATCTACAGAGAAGGCTGCCAAAGAGTCGAACCTCCCTGAACGGGGTGAATTGTCCAAGACCATCAAGAAAGTTCAGGAAGCTCAAGTTGAATTGCAACAAGCGCATGCGGAACTGTGCCGGGTATTGATGAAGGTGACAGAGATGCAGGCAGAAATGCAGAAATTCCTCACAGGTATGCAGACGACGGGAGCTGCTGTGGCGTCTGGTCCAAATCCTTTAACCAAATCTCAACAAGCAACTATGTCTCCGCTCTCTAAGAAGAGATGTTTCGGGTGTGGAGAAATGGGCCATTTCCGCGCACAGTGCAAAGGCCGAAAGCCTGAGAAGGATAGAGTCAAGGGACTGTTGGAAGCCCTGGAAGGACTGTTATCTACCTCACCGGCGGGAAACGCCAGAGGGCACCAGTAAAGGAGCAACCTGAGTGCCCGAGGGTTGAACCCCGCTCCAGAAACCAAGTAAAGACTAGGAGGGCGAGAAGGCCCAAAGCCGAGCCAACTGTAGAGCCTGCCAGGACTGAAAGAGTCACTCCCTTAGCGTCCGGGTCTACGTCATGGGGAAGCAATGCACGCCAAAAACCTGCACGGGCCAAGAGAAAGGCCAGGGTACAGCAAACTGGGTCTAAGCGTCCGGATACCGCCACAAAATTTCCCGACCAACTGATAGGTCCTTCTCCTATTGTGCCAATCCAAGTGGAAGGAGTCTACACCAAAGCCCTGTTGGATTCAGGGGCTCAAGTGACATTGATCTACAGAGACTTCTATGAGAAACACTTAAAGCACATTCCTTTGCAAGAATTGAAGGATTTGGAAATATGGGGTATCGGCACTGAGAAACTCCCTTATGACGGGTACCTGCAGGTGAAGTTGGAGATCGGATCTGAAGTCATCGGGCAGTCTGGGGGTTGTGATGCATTGGCTATTGTGTGTCCTCGACCCTCGGGTGCGAACAGAAGCTCCCTGATAGTGGGGACGAATACTGACCTAGTGCGGCGTCTCCTGACGCCTATCGTGTTGGAAGAAGGTTCAACTCAAGGAGTACACCCAATGTTACGTCCGGTCTATCAGAGGATGGTCGAAGAACGAAAGGCACCTGCCGAGGTGGGAAGACTGTGGAGACTGGGTGGAACAGAGAAGGTTCTGCAAGCAGGAGAAGTAGCGAGTTTCCGGGCTTCAGTCAAGTTGATGGATCGCAACCAGGCCCCTATGTGGTGCTGGGAACCGATTTTGATCATGGAGTGAAACCGGAGTCGAAGTAATTCCTGAGAAAATCTCCACCAAAGCTCTGAAGAGAACACGAGGAAGAGTCTCGGTCAGCGTATGCAATGGACGGATTCTCCAGTAGTCCTTAAAGCACGAATGCCTATCGGGCAAGTAGAGTCTGCTACACCCCTCTCTACCGATTCAGGAGGGGGAGTGGGTAAAGAGATTCCAGATGAAAGATTCTACCCCAAGGACGCTCCCATTTCACCTGAGTGGAAGAAACGTCTTCAGTCTCAAGTCCTAAAGTGGAAGGAATTGCTCTCAAAAGATGAGTTCGATGTGGGCCTAGCTAAGAGTACTGAGCACCGCATTCGGTTACAAGAAGATAAGCCGTTTCGAGAAAGATCAAGGCGAGTTCCGCTAGGAGACTTAGATGATCTGCGAGAGCAGCTGAACGAATTACAAAGAACCAAGGTGATTCAAGAGTCCAGGAGTCCATACGCATCTCCCATAGTGTTGGTCCGGAAGAAAAATGGTTCTGTCCGCTTATGCATAGACTACCGCACATTGAACCGGAGAACCATCCCCGATCAATATGCCACTCCTCGGATAGAAGATGCCCTACAATGTTTGTCTGGAGCAAAGTGGTTTAGTGTACTAGACCTGCGAAGCGGGTATCACCAGATACCAATGCATCCTGAAGACAAGGAGAAAACTGCGTTCATCTGTCCACTGGGGTTCTTTGAATTCAACAGGATGCCTCAAGGCCTTACGGGGGCTCCAGCCACGTTCCAACGGTTGATGGAGAAGACAGTCGGAGATATGAATCTAATTGAAGTATTAGTGTACCTGGATGACATAATTGTGTTTGGGAAGACTCTGGAAGAACATGAGCAACGTTTGGAGAAGGTCTTGAAGAGGCTCCATGAAGAGGGGCTGAAACTGTCTCTAGAGAAATGCCAATTCTGTCTACCGTCTGTTACGTATTTGGGACATGTGGTCTCAGCAGAAGGTGTTTCAACAGACCCTCGGAAGTTGGAGGCCGTAGCTTCTTGGCCTAGACCCCGAAACGTCACTGAGCTTAGATCTTTCTTGGGATTCTGTTCATACTATCGAAGATTTTGTGGAGGATTCGTGAAAATAGCTCAACCACTGAACAAACTCCTGCAGAAGGAAACCACAGAAGGCTGCAAGGTCTCTGACAAAAACCCGTCAGCTCCGGGGCCAAGGAAAGCTCGAGAGTCTATACAAGGTGAATGGACCAGTCAATGTGAAGGAGCTTTCGTAAAGCTGAAAGAGAGCCTAACCCGAGCTCCTGTTTTGGCCTATGCGGACCCTCACAAGCCGTATGAACTACATGTGGATGCCAGCTGAGAAGGTCTGGGAGGAGTCCTATATCAGGAGTATGGTGGATTGCTGAGGCCTGTGGCGTACGTGAGCCGGAGCCTTACGCCTTCAGAGAAGAACTATCCTACTCACAAGCTGGAGTTCCTAGCCTTGAAGTGGGCAGTGGTGGACAAGTTGAAAGACTATCTGTATGGAGCTGAGTTCATGATCAAGACGGATAACAATCCTCTTACCTACATCCTTACTACCGCAAAACTGGACGCAACGGGACATCGGTGGTTGGCCGCTCTGTCAGGGTTTCGGTTCAGCCTGAAGTATCGCCCTGGGGTGAATAATCGAGATGCTGATGCGTTATCGAGAAGACCCTACACTACAGAATGGACTCAGTTGACTCCAGACGGGGTGCAAGCCTTGTGTCAAGGAACAGAGCGCGCCGGTCAAAGGAGGGATTGAAGCAGAGGCCATAGGAGTTATGGCTGCGGCCGTTCCTGAGTTCTACTGTAACCCTACGCAGTTAAGGGATGAAAGTTTGCCTACCTTTTCGAGACAGGACCTGAAAGCGGATCAGTCCAGAGACCCTTTAATTGCCTTGACCATAAAGGCCCTGTCTGCAAACCAGCGAGAGATTTTGTTAACCAACTCCCCGAGTGGAGCCAGATTGGTCTACAAAGAGTGGGAGCGGTTAAAGATGTTGGATGGGGTGGTCTACCGAAGGGGCCCCTCAACCAACTCTGAAGAGATTCAACAGTTATTCCTCCCTACTAAACATAGGGAGAGTGTGCTGCGATCACTACATGATGAGCATGGACATTTGGGTGCAGAGAGAACGTTTAAGCTGGTGCGAGATAGGTTCTATTGGCCTTGTATGAGGGCTGAAGTAGAAAGCTATTGTCATTCCTGTCTGAGGTGTATTCAGAGAAAGACTCTACCGACCCGAACTGCTCCAATGAGCCATCTGCAGAGCCAGGGACCCATGGATTTGGTGTGCATTGACTTCTTGTGCTTAGAGCCGGATGCTAGTGGGCAAGGGAACATTCTAATAGTGACTGATCATTTCACTCGTTACGCCCAAGCTTTTTCCACGAAAGATCAACGTGCTCCGACTGTAGCCAAGGTGTTGATGGAAAAGTTCTTTGTTCACTACGGACTGCCAAGGAGGATACACTCTGATCAGGGTAGAGACTTTGAAAGCAGACTGGTGGGGCAGTTGTTAGAGCTGTTGGGAATCCAAAAGACCCAAACCACACCATATCACCCTCAAGGTGATGCTCAGCCTGAAAGGTTTAATCGCACACTGTTAAACATGCTGGGGACCTTGTCGAATGTGGAGAAGCAGAGTTGGAGTCGTCACATAGCTACTCTGGTGCATGCATATAACAGTACGGAGAGCGATGCAACTGGATATTCACCGTACCGTCTTATGTTCGGAAGGGAGGCTCGACTGCCGGTTGATTTGGCATTTGGGTTATTCCTAGACCAGACATCAGTAGCTTCCCATAGAAACTACGTGGATAGACTTCGAAAGAATCTGGCTTCTGCGTTTGAACAGGCCCGTTTGACCTCGGGAAACAGGGAGCAAAGAAACAAAAGGAACTATGACCTGAAAGTTCGAATACAAGATCTACAACCCGTGATAGGGTTCTATTGAAGAACTTTGGTGCTGCTGCGAGACACAAGTTGGCGGATAGGTGGAGTTCCCAGGTTTACATTGTCTGCAAACAACTGCCGGGTTTACCAGTGTATCAGATTCGCCCGGATGGAAAGGCTGGGCCTCTTAAGAACTGGCACCGAAATCATTTGTTACCTTTGAGAGAGGCTGTAAGGATGCCAGTTGGGGACGAATTGCCTCGGCCAAATCCGCCTTCCATGTTTGCCTCCTGTTACTCGGTCTCAACAGACCCGGGTTGCCGAAGAGAGCGAAAGAGACAGTGAAGAAGAGAGTTATTGTCTAGATTGGATGCGCTCGCGGGCCTGAAGAGGTTGTCGTTGTCCCTGAACGGTGGGAGAGTAACTTGAGGCCTGAAGCTCCTGAATTCTTGTTGGAAGTCCCTGAGACTGTTGATATCCCTGAGCCTCTGAATTTCAGTTAGAAGTCCTGAGGCTGTGGGGATCCCGGTAGCTCCGGAGGCTTATTCAGGCGATTATAGTTCTATGCCTTCACTGGAGGGATCATACTCTGAAGAAACGTCTGCTCCAGTGATAGAGAGAAGGACTGAGCCAACGCCTATAGTACTTCCACCTGAAAGGGAACTGATTGAGCCAGAACCAAAACGCTCTGTTCGACCCGCCCAACGACTCACCTACGACTCACCAGGACATAGCACTGAAGAGGCCATCACCACGGTGCGGAGGTTGCCGAAGTGTCTGCTATGCTAGCTGAGGTAGCCCAAAATATGAGTCAACTTGAGGAAGTGTTCCTAACCCACTGCATGTATGCTGCTGAACCTGTACATGTTATGTAAACTGTATTCAAATATTGTGGAAATGTAATGTAACTGTTGTACCTCCTTGGAGAGACCCAAGAGTTCTAGGAGGGGGAGAGTGTAGCGCTGTGTTAAAAATCTTGCTGTGGCAGTACCTATTTTTGGCCACAAGATGGAGACTATCGCGATCAGAGATACTGGACATTGGGACTACAATGCCCGGCATGCTTTGCAAGAAGACAGGAAGTGGGTGGGGACTGGACACTTACATCCTCTGTCTCGTGGAGAAGGTTCCAGAGCGCGCCAGGGAACAGAAGAAAGCAGACGCACTGAGGAGATCGTGAGGGAACCTAGGCCAAAGCCCGAGGGAGACCTGTTATTCCTGTCTGGGTCACTCAACCTGAGGAGAAGGAGACTTGCCAGAGCTCAGACATTGCTGCAGACCGGCGGAATCGAACGGAGAGCAGGCGGTGAGCTGGACAAGCTGCATGAAGTCAGACAACGGATCCGGCCACTAGTATCCCCAGTCAAAATCCGGAGGAGAGACGTCCTGGGTCAGCGGAGCCTAAAGCCTGCGTCGGATGGGTGAGAGGCCTCCAAGGCTGTTTGTGATTAAAGGTCAAGCTGCTGTTTTCTCTTTAAAGTCCACAGGGCCCCAACTGACTAGTCGAAGATTTTCCTTCATGTAAATTCACTGGCCAGTTGAACAGTACCCGGGTACCACACACATACATATACACCTTCTTTACATTCTGGGACTTAACCTGTGCAGGACTCAATTTGTTATGAATCGGAACCGGGGTTAAAGATAAAGATACGTTCCGAATATATTTTTCCTCTTTTTCCGCTGCGCGTTTGCCGTAATACGAAGGGATTGTATGTTTGGGGTTTTGCTACGTGTCCCCTTTTCTGAACCATAGGGAAATTGCATTGCTTTTATGTTCGGTTGCGAATATTTTATTTTCCGAAATACGAAGCCTCGTGTTTCGTTTCTTTTCCGCTGCGCGTTTTACCGTGATACGAAAATACTGTAATAATACTTGTGAATACCGTGTTTCAACATCTGCTCAAGATTTTAGTAAACTATTTAAATGATAAAAACTCACAACTGTGTTGGAGTATATTTATTCCCTAGTGCGGGGAGACTGACCCGTGGTTCATTTTCAGCGGCTCCTCCGGGAGTGAGCGCTACACTTAACATTGTGAGTGCAAATGCGTTTGTGCGCTGGTGCACAAAAGGTTTTACATTCTTAGCGCAAAATTTAACGGAGAACGTTTGCGCGCATAATTTTAACGTCTTTGAAAAGCTGGTGGTAATAACGGCAAATCTGAACATCCTGGCCGAAACCAAATACACCAGCCCAAGAATAAAAATACAGCAATGTATAGTTACACATTCTACGCATACCCAAACAATAAAATTGATAAGTTGTGCGTGTTCGTTATTATTATTGCTGCAGCATATATACTCCGATTGATTTTGACAGGTGCAAAAACTGAACTGGAGACAATTGTCAGATTGGCTGAATCGTGTGAAAAAACAGTCTGCCCACCGATTTCTGCGTGCAGCGTTTAATGCGCGCGCGTTTTTGCGCATCTTTTTTACGCGCGGTATTTTTGGACGGATGAAAAAATGCGCTCGGATTGTAATACCAGCGTTAATTTACGCGCGTTAACGTTTAACGCTGCTCGCAAAAAAAATATTGCGAGCGTTTTTGCGCAAAGACTGTAATAGTGCCCAATTAATATAATATGCCATACATACAGTATGTCCCATGTATCATTGATGTAGATTTGATGGTGCAAAGGCTTATTACACATTGATCCATCTAAAACACAAGCTTCTTCACCGCTGCGAGGAGAGAGGGACCCCTGTATTTCCTTTGTTTACTCCCCACAAAGTCACATTAGGTGTCATTGGAAAGGTCAGAGTCTGGCCTTTCTAATGATACCAAACATAACCATGTAAATTGTCAAGTAAAGAAAGAAAAGGAAAAAAACACAACTATAAAATAATTTTTTGTTCCAAGCAATGGCATAGTCCATTTGTCATGTATAAAAGTGGTTTTGAGCATGATTGGTACACTTTAATATCAGGCCTTTCACACACACACTCCTCTTTAACCCCTTAACAATGGGTGGGTGGCGCCCGTTGGGAGGGGGGTAACGCCGGTGGGGCGTACTACACTAGTACACCCCGCCACTAGGTGCTGACAGGCGTCAATGGCTGCAGAGGGACGTCCTGAGTTCAGGTAGACTCGCAGCAGCCAGCAGCGCGTGCCAGCTGCAGGGAGGGGCCTAGGCAGCCCATTTAAGTCAGCGGGGCACACCAGTACGCCCTGCGTCTTCACGCATCATGCGGATGGTATGATACACTGTGCAGCAGGAAAGGGTTAAAGCAGGGATTGACAAATTTTCTTTGAGCTGCAAAAGTTAGGAGCCAGGTTTTTTTTTCAGACTAAGGCCGGTGTCATACGAGTGCACTAGATGCACCCATACTGACGTTCTGACGCTGCAACGGGGCTGGTCACACGCTTGAACGCACGCACAAAAATGTGTGTGCAACAAGCATCCGTACACAAAGCTTCCCCGTCGAAATGCTAGACACACATTGAAGGGACTGCAAAGCAAGATCCTCCCTAGGAGGATTGTGCTTTGCAGTGCTGAGCAGCACACTAACTGCGCTCAGCGTGGTGGCCAGATGGGCGTCAGAGTGGAAGGAACGTCCATTTTCACGGGCATTCCTTCTGCTCTGCAAAACGCTCGTCTAACCCCAGCTTAACAACTAAGGATTCACGGTACCATTTTCTTAAGACCGAGTACCGATACGTTTATTTAATGTCATGTGACGCTTTTCAATAAATATTTTAGGATTTTGCTGAGAGCCTGTACAATTTTGCATAATATTGAGATGTATGGTCAGATACCCCATTTGCACACCCACCCACACACACCTATCTCTCTGTCTTGTCCTCAATCTCTCACAACCCAGGGATGTAGAATTTTTTTAAAAAAAACTAGTCCATCAGACTAAACCGTGCCTCGATCAGGGATTGTGTGTTACATACAGTGTGTATATGGTGTGCGCACACAGTATGCCAATATAACACAGTCCCTGATCTGGCCATTATATACTGTGTATACCACACAGCTGATCCAGGCACAGTATATACATTGTATATAACACACAGTGAATGTTATAGGCAGTGTATATACAGCTGGGTGAGCTGTGCCACCCCCCTCTTCCTCTGATCTGGGGACTTTTTACAGGACTTTTTTTTATTATTATTATTATTAGCTGGCCAGGCTGTGCGATGCTGCAGGTCAGGCATGTTCACAACATGCACGAAGTTGAGCACTCCTCCTCCCTCCACTCTGCAGCGGAGGGAGGGGGCGCGCCAGCAGCGAAGAGAAGGAGGGGGACTGGGCCAGCAGCTGTGTGTGCGCCTGTCACGGGGGTTTGATTTATAACTCCAGACAGACTTGCTGACCAGCCTGGCAATAAATGGTGCACACTGCCGATACAAATCGCAGCGTGCACACAGCTTTCCCCGAGCAGACAAAGCCTTGTAAAAGGCTTCATGTCCGACAGATGGAGGACCCAGCAAGTGGGTCTGCCAGAAGGGGAGGCTATGTATACAAACCCGGATGCCAGGACAGCATTTCTTGTCGCCATGTCGACCCTGCACCCGGGTTTGTCGACCGCTGGGTTAAAGTCTTTGCCACAAGTAATTGTATCAATTTAGATTACCCTTAGTGTAAGAGGAGCTTTCTGAGTTTTCAGCAGCTCCTTTACTTTCTAAGCAGGTATCTTAACAAAAACACAATAGATCACATTTAGGAGGTTTTGGTGAGCAAATTGGTTAGATCTACTCATTGTTCAATGCAGAATTGATAGAGTACTAAAATACAGCAGATGGTGGCTACACTGTACCAGTCAGCCAATATAATACAGTTCAGAGGTGAGGCCTAATCAAGGGATACATCTTTACCCCTACTGTGCATACAATACAGACGCCTGATGCTGAATCCAAAATATGTTATACTGGCACTCTGAAAGTCATTTATTTACTTACTATCTGCATCAATGTTGTGATTCTGACATGATGCTAAATACTGTAGTTTTAGTTGCCGTAAGTGATATCCAGAATTTGTGGGACTCTTTGAGAAGTCTTGCAGGGCATTGTCAAATTCACTTAATTTATACAGACCCACTCATCAGACCTCAGATACATGTATACCCAGACAGATACAGTCCCCAGATACATGTATACCCAGACAACAGACCCCCAGATACATGTACACCCAGATATCAGACCCCCAGATACATGTATACCCAGACATCAGACCCATAGATACATGTATACCCAGACATCAGACCCATAGATACATGTATACCCAGAAATCAGACCCCAGATACATGTATATCCAGAAACAGACCCCATATACATGTATACCCAGACAACAGACCCCAGATACATGTATACACAGATATCAGACCGAGATACATGCATACCCAGATATCAGACCCCAGATGCATGTATACCCAGACACAGACTCGATACATGTACGTATACCCTGACAGACACCAGATACATGTGTACCCAGATATCAGACTTCATTGTGATTAGAGGGAGGGATCCTCATGGTAACAGGAAGGCAGGGTGCAGCCAGATAAGACCAGGGCAGGCATGGGTGGCAGACATCTTGCGCGCCCTCTCTGATGTCATTTCATTGATCAACCCAATTACTGAAACTACAATACTTTTACATTTGGCAACAAATTTCATGAAAAGGGCAGACCTAGAAAAAAAAACATCAAAATAGTGGATGGCGGGGGGGGGGGCGTGGCTGACTGCGAGGGAGAGAGGACGCGTTATGGTGGAGCTCCGCGCGTACCTTTCTCCTTGGGGACCCTAGCTGACTTCCCGCATTGATTTTGCAAACCCGAGGTCCCTTAGTGGTCGGTCATTGGGATAATCATATCCGGAGCCCACTTTGTCCCCCCTCCGGATCAGAGACTAGCTGTTTGGAAGCTTATACTGCGGGGCCATGATGCCGGCGGCCATTTTGCGGCCTACCACTCAGCGCCTGTTACCTCCACGCCATGCTGCCCTGGACGCTTCAACCCCGGATGGGATTCTGAGGACTGGGGGGACGGAGGGCCCACGTCTCCCAGCCGTTGTCGCAGGTGAGGTGGCGAGACTGGATGGTGGGGACTCAGGAGAGCAGAGGGACGGTTTCCCTCCCTCCGCTGGAGCGGAGGGTGCCATGATCTCTGGCCTGGATGTCTGCCTGGACATACTGGCGGCGGAGGAGGATGGTCCGCTCACTAAAGGAGTGTGGCGCCGACTGATGGCTGCACTCGGCAGCTGCCGTGTACAGAGTGCCCCACGAGCGTGTGATGCGACGGCTGCTGTGGCTCTGGACCCGGATGTCTCAACGGTGGAGGAGATGGTGCGGAAGGGGGGCGAGGGCCTAGAGGAGCAGCTCATCTCTGATGCTGAGCTGATGGAGGTGCGGCTGGAACCACGAGGCTTGCTAGTGCCGGGGGGCCGGCGTCTTCCAGACCGGGCTGGGAATGTAGAAGCGGCCCCAGGAGGAATGAGTCGATGTCCGGTGAGATCTGCATGTCCCCCTATTAAGAAGCCAGAAGCTTCCTCCTGCCTGTCTCTGCGTGGGACCCTGTCTGTGAGTCTTTTACGGGACTTGGTGGGGCTGAGTGGGGACCTCGTCCTGCTCTTATCTCCCCTACATTTACACTATAGAGCACGCACACCAGAGGAGAAAGTGGGGCCTGAGAGAGATCTGCACTGCCTCCCCCATGTTATGCTGGGTGTCATGGCAACCCCTCCATTCAGAGACACAGGCTGAGGCAACTATGCTACCTCCCATTATACAAGTTACCTGAATGCTTTTTCTGTTTATGTTTCTCCATTCTCTTTCCTTCACTACGTTTGTACGCCAGAGACGCTTTTTCGTTGAATTGGAAGAACTAAGATGACTTTTGTTCCTCAGCCTCGTTTTATGTTTGACGCTGTTTTTAGCCTGCCATTTGCTTTTTTCAGAGGCCCCCCATTTTTTCTGTTGTAGATTTTCCATTTTAGGCAGCCTCAGATGACTTTTTGACTTTCCCTGGCTGGGGACACGTTCTTTTTTGCCTTTTCCCCCGCTTTTTGATATAGTGATATTTTTCCGCGAGACCCCTTCCCCTCATGTTTTATGTGTCTTTTATGTCTATTTAGCCCTGCGTGGCCAACTTTGACGGTCGGTCTGCGACCATTTGTTTGAAAAATAAAAAAAATTCTAAATAAAAAAAAAAAAAAAATAGTGGATGGCAGCAGTTTATAAATTTAAATAAACCCATAAAAAATATATATTTTACCATTTTCATACTTGAAAACGAGATAAATCTCATTGTATCTTTCCTGGTAAAATACTTTGCAGATAAAATAAATAAATAAGTGACATGAGAGCTTGTTAACAGGGCACATAATTTTATTTTTGCAGGGAAGGCCTTGTCACAGCTAAGGGCATTGTGGGGATGGAAATTTTCCAGAGTGTGACGGAAACCGCTTTCTTCCGCTTGTCCTGGCTCTCCAGACACCCCCTCGTTGCGGTCAGCCCGGCTACGGGGAACGTGGTCCTCAGCACCTCGAGCAGCTTGACCCGCTTGCTTCTGCCTGCTGGGAGACCAGGGCTGGGCCGAAGATACAGCAGCTTCTAGGGATCTGCAGGCTTTTGATCTCCTGTAGCCCTGATGTTATGTCAGTCTTTCAGATGGCCGCTCGGTGCCTTCTGATGGTGAGTGGAATGGAATAGTGCAGAGGAATAACACACCAGACAAGCTGAATGTATCAACCAAGAACTATATCTGCTTTACTGAGAAAACCATATTTATGTGGTCCAACAGGGATCATTTACATACCAATCCACAAACATTGACTTAATGGAACTCTGATTACATCAGGTCAGTTAGATTTAGACATTTACAGTAAACATTCCTTGGCATTCAGTTATCACACATTATTTGCATAATCTATTGTTCCAATAGATCAGATTGCCTTGGCAGTCAAACACTGCCCCAGACTCATGACTCCTCAAACAGCAAACAGATAAAGAGAATAGACAAAGAGAAAAGCCTTCTTGCATAATCACACATTACTTAAACATTCCACACAAAAAGATGAAAATAATCTCAGGCTGCAACTACAAAACACATCTCCCAGCTCTCATTTACATAAAGTAATAAAAGTACATTTAAACTAAAACCCAAGCAATTTAAATACATTGAAAATTACACCACGCAATATAAATAAAAGTCTTTCCCAAGGCAATTGTCTGTTTCTTTTGGGGTTTTCGCCATGGGAATAAAAGTCTTGGGGTTGAAGCGAGGAGCGCAGTGTCAGTTCCATGACACAAAGGAAGTGATACTAATAGAGTTCGACACTCAACACAAGAGCAAAAAGTCAAAACTTTGTCAAACAGAATGAAATTAAGGATCCTGTGGCTGGCTAAAGTAGAAACTCAAAACCTACAACAGAAACGCCCAGAAAAGAAACTTCTGCATTTAAAGGGACACTACCACTTACATAAACTGCAACTAGTAATTGAATTTAAGCAAGCATGGGATAGGCATAAGGCTATCCTAAACAAAAGATAAATCCAGGTTAAGTATCCATGTAATTGGGCAGACTAGATGGGCCGAAAGGTTCTTATCTGCCGACATTTTTCTATGTTTCTATGTTTCTAGATTGCCTGTGTGTTACAAATAAAACCACATTATAAAACACATGATGCTGTTTCTATCTTTCTTTGAAGTAATTGCATGCAAAAAAGAAAATTAGGGTTTTATGTCCTGTTTCCATTTTGTGGACATTTCCTATGATGCAACATTTACCAAAATATTTGCAAACATTTTTCTTTACTGCTGTGTTTAATCCCATATAGTATAATGAGTTGGAGGAGTGAGTATTTAGATAAGGCTGCATGGGGTTATTGTTCTCCAGGCTACCTGAGATAAGAGATGGCAGCTGAATGAAATAAATCAGAGAGTTTAAAGACTTCTAATCTACCCCTAGTGATGTCCTTTGCATACATCCCACACAATACAATGATGTAAATCAATGACTGACCCATAGACTCCATTCTATGACCATTGCCCTGTAATGTTAGTTAATAATTACATATGCAAATATTACATGCCCCATAGTGAGGATCAAGTGATGTAAAGATGCTATGGTGGGGGGGGGGCAGTTTATAACACAAAATATCACATATTGGATGCAACCAGTGACACATATAGAGTAAAATATTGTCTTAACATACAAGAGAAAAAATATGCACATGTAAGTTATCAGCAACATAAAATAAACACAATAAGGACATTTCATTTTTTGGTGGAAGTGGCCCTTTATTTACAGGCTAAAGTAGAGAACAAGAAACAAGAACAAGAGATATGTAAACACAGATAAAGACACAACAAAGTGTGCGGCCTTCAAACAATATATCATTAACTATTATCACTGACCATGGACAAAGAGTGAATGACACACATGGACGCCAGAGAATGACATGAGGGTTATTCACTAACAGGGTTATTCAGAGAAAGGTGAAAACCAGGAGAATTGGCAGAAGAAGAGAACAAACTAGACCAAATAGCCAATTTGGAAAGTGAGATGAATGGGAGAATTTTTCTGGTTTGGCTATTTTGACCTAGAATTTTCACTTCTCCAGTCATTCTCATGAGTTTCACCTTTCTTTGAATATACCTGTAAGCTCTGAATTTACTACCAAATTACACCCAACGGTGAATTTCACTATCATGGTTATTCAGAGAGCACCGAAATGTTGGTGACATTTCGGTGCTCTCCTGTTCCCCACATTTCGGCTAGTCCGATTCGCCAACCCTGCAGTGAATTCAACAATCACAGGGAAGCATTGCAGGGAGCAAGCCACTGAATGCATCCAAAAACCCACCGAATGCATCCAACGATCTGCCGCAAACCCGTCAAATTGATTTGAAAAAAGCCAACAACCCACCGAACAGACCGTCGACCAGCTGCCGGTAAGAGCCGATAAGTCTACGGGTAAACCAGGTAAAAAGGGAAAAAACAAAAAAGCGGGGGGCGTGACCGGAAGTCAAAGTGAGCTGCTGCAAACTAGAGGAGCTCAGCCACAGTAGACCAAAACCTGATAAATAATTTGTTCTTTATCAATGAATTTCCCTCTCTACCTCAGCTCCGGATAGCGGACACTACCATGCAATCCAGCAGAGGATATCTCCGTGTGTATTCCCGCTCTGGACAAGTCAGTCTCCTTGCTTCTTTGGCGGGCCTCGGTTTGGTGGCCATCTTTTCTTTTTGCCATGGGTTCCTCCTGCCGATCCCTCATGGGCTATTTGTTGGAGGCATTCGAACAGGGGCGATGACGGGCTCGCATCCCTGTTCCCCTGGATGGAGGTCCAGATGGGACCCTCAGATGCTGTCAGCAGCTGCAACATCATGGACATGTTGGCCCTCTGGCCCTGAGGATGGCCGGGGCACCATCTCCAGCTGATCTGTCTTTAGAGACCTCGGATTACTTGCCCTCTAGGAAGAGAGATGTGAAATGGGCCATAAGCGTTATCCGTGTCATTTTTCAGGAGGAGTCTTCTGTGAGGCATGGAGAGGAGCTGCTTGGAATGCCGAATAGGAGGTGTGCGCAGGTCTGGAGCGGCTGGGTGCCGCCCCAGTGGTAGAGTGCCCAGGGGCCCTGCAGAGCCCCGGGTTGTAGATGTCCCCTGCGGTCTCTGTGCCTGGGAGATGAAGGGAATATCACCGCTCCTGCAGTGGAGATGGCTACGAGGGTATGCACCATGCCATTTTCCCTTCCTGTCAAGATGAAGGTCCTTTTGGGCTTCCGAATCTACGACCCTGCCAGCTTAGCTTATGGAAGAGTCTTGTGGTTTACCTGTCGATCATCTGGCTGTCTTCCGGGTCGCTGAGTTTTTCAGGGGGCTGTTTGGAGGTACCCCTTGTGGTGCTCTGCCTGCTGCAGTGCTGCTGCTGTATTTGGGCACGAGATGAAGAGGCCCTTCAATTCATTTGTTTTTTCATTTTCATTATTTATTGTTATGGCTCCGACTGTCTGCGCCATAAAAAGGCCAAAACTAGACATGTGCAATTCGTTTCGTTCTGAATTGAAATTCGTCCGAAATTCACCATTTTCGTGATAAATTACATTCTTCACGCAAAAACGCATGCGCAAAGTGTGAATTTGTGCGCCAAGCTTTAAACATTTACGCGCGCAAATCACCGCCGGAATTACAATCCTCGTGCATTTTTTCATCCGTCGAGCAAGTAAACCGGATGCGCACAAATGCTTGCACAGTTCCGTTGCGCACAGAAATAAGTGTGCGCAGTTTTTTCCAAGCGATTCAGCCAATGAGAATTAAGAACCACAATTATCTCACGTTAAGTTTTTGCACCTGCCAAAGTCAATCTTAGCATATACAGTATGCTGCAGCAATAATAAATGCACACACAACTTCTCCATTTTATTGGTTTGGTATGAGTAGAATGTGTAACTATACTTTGCTGCATTTTTTCTTTTGGGCTGGTGTATTTGGGTTCGGCCAGGTTGTT
Organism: Leptobrachium leishanense; assembly: GCA_009667805.1. Taxonomy (NCBI): domain Eukaryota; kingdom Metazoa; phylum Chordata; class Amphibia; order Anura; family Megophryidae; genus Leptobrachium; species Leptobrachium leishanense. The sequence goes on from CM019068.1 coordinate 127,108,157, forward strand.
AAGATTTCCCATTAACACCAGCTTTTAGGAGTTGCTAAAATTATGCTCGCAAAGGCTATGCGTTCATTCCTGCGCATAGATTGTAATACCATCTGCGTACCAGCGCACATACGCATTTGCGCTCACAATGTTAAGTATAGGACGCGCAACGTACAGTAAGCTCGCGTAGCGTTCGCGCAGGTTCACCCGTGGTAGACGATTATCCGCGTTTGTTGTGCTGACAATGTAATACGGCATTCGGCGCAAAGGGTTTTACCCCTCGCGTTAATGCGTTTTTGTGCCGGCGCAAAAGTTTGTGTGAAGAATGTAATTTAGCCCTTCGTATTTCTGAAAACAAAATATCGACCATCCGAAATTTTGGATCGATTCGGTGATTCGGATCATTCGGTGATTCGGATCATTTCGGCGATTCCGATCATTTCGGCGACACCGATCATTTCAGGTGATTCGGATCCGTTGGTTTTTCGCTTTTTTTTTTAGTTATTTCGTTTTTTATTTTCTTTGAACCAATGGGAAAGCACCATAATGGGAAAGCCATAAGTTTTTTTCGTTTTTGGATAATTTTGAAATTTTTTCTTTCATTTCGGATTGTTTTGATTTGGATCGATTTGGTGATTCGGATCGATTCAGATCATTTCAGCGATTCGGATCATTTCGGATGATTAAGGCTAGGGTCAGACGAACGCATCTTTCACGTTGTCCGTGATAAAGTGCGTTCGAACGAATGGACGTATTTTTTCACGGAATACGCGATAGCGGTCATACGATGCGCATTTTCGTCCGTGATTTTGTACGGATCATCAATAAAACCCTTTTGCGTCTGGATGTTATGTTGGCCGGACATGTGCAGTGTCTGACGTCTCCCAATCACGCAAACACGCCGCTATGCGGCTGCAGCGCACTCTGTACGTCAGTAGTAGCGGTTTGACGTTCTCAAAAAATGCATTCGTTTGCCACTTGCGGACGAACTTTCGTGCGGCCGTTCGTCGTATGTTCCCCGGCATTGGACGTCATTTGCTGCTAGCACGGCCGTGATTTCGTGCGGCTAAATGCACGTTAAAACTGCTTTCGTCTGACCTTAGCCTCAGATCGGTTGTTTTTTTGCTTTTTTATGAAGTTATTTTGTTTTTTATTGCTTATTTAAGAATGGGAAGTAGATTACTACCAATAAAATGTAAGTTTCTTTACTTATTTATTCTTTTAGGATTTTTTTGATATTTTATGGGTGAAATTTTAGGTTTCCTAACTTTTTTTAAAGAAACAAGGCTTTTTAACCCATATGTTTCAATGCAGCATATGAATCCACACACTGCTGGAAAGTGCCTCTCTGCAGTATAATTAATGCAGCATATGAATCCGCACACTGCCGAGAAGGCAGCACCTCTCTGGAGATCGATTCATTGATTCGGATCGATTAATTTTTGATCAGTTAGTTTTCCTTTTTTTTTATGAGTTATAATTATTGCAGCATATGAATCCACACACTGCTGGGAAGTTCCAGGCAGTGTGCGGATTCATAGGCCGAAATTAATGGTTAAAACTGAGGTAGAAAGTGGTAATTCTGGAGGGGGGATACCCCACGGGCAAGTCTTGAATGGGAGGTATGAAAGGACCGAGGGGATTGGAGGTGATTTTCTGGGTTTGGCCGGGACATCCTTTGCGGGACAAGCTCCTTATTGACACAGACCAGGGCCGATCCCACTCGGTATAAGCGATCCCACGGTCACAATGAGAGTGGGGGGTGAAGATAAGGTTTTTATGGTGGACACTTGGGCTGAACATTCTGTTATAACACAATCTATTGCGCCTCTGTCGAGTGGGGAGGCGGATTTTGTGGGAGTCCTGGGTATAACGGCTAAATATCCCTTTCTTGCTTCACGTATTTGTAGCCTGGTAGGGCATCAGGTTGAGCATCAGTTTCTGTATATGCCCGAATGTCCCATCCACCTCTTGGGACAAGATATCTTAAGTAAATTGCAAGCCTAAATTACTTTCCTTCCCGGGGGACACGCTAAATTAGATCTACCAGAGATTGGTGGCTCTACTCGGCAGCACTGCCCAGCTACCCCAGACTTGCAATCCAGTAAAATAGCGCTGGTTATGCCAAGGGAGGAAGAGTGGAGAACAGTACCACCCTCACCCATTGCCCCAGACCTGCATGTACTATCCGTGGGAAACCCCAGAGTGTGGGCAGAAGAGAATCCGCCAGGATTAGCTGTGAATATTCCTCCCGTGTATGTTGATTTTAGGGATGTGCAATTCGTTTCGTACAGATTCATTTTTCCTACGAAATTTACCATTTTCGTGCTTCCAAGGGCATCCCGAATCCGAAATTTCGACCACACGAAATTTCGGATCGATTTGAAATTTCGGGTCAAATTTCGAATTGATAAAAAAAATATATATTTTTTTAAAATGCTTAAAAGATCCTAAAAAAAATCTAAAAATAAAGAGACTTTTTACTGCAGAATATTATAAGCAACGGTTTATTAGACATTGAAATAAAACTGGAATATTTTTAACATTGAACCCTATGGGATACAACATTTCCCACACTATCGAATTTGATATCAACTATCGAATTTGAAATCAAATTTCAAATTGATATCAACTATCAAATTGATTTTAATTTACAATACAAGTAATAGTCAGCAAAGGACTTTATGAAACAAATTAATTTAATTTCACTGTTTAATTTGACTCAAGTACAAAATCCATGACACAGCTTAATATTTTATAGGAATGTGCCTTTCGATTCGGACCGATTTCGTTTTTTCACGAATCGGGCCGATTCGGTGCTTCGAATTCAACCGATGTTCCGAATCGGATCGGCACCGAAATACACAGCATCTGAAATTTTTCCCGATTCGAAACAAAATAATTTCGTTATTTCGTATGAAAGTGAAATTTGTAAAATCGCAAGTCATTTTCGTTCCAGACATGATTTCAGTTCCATTTCGGTCATTTCGGACATCGTATTTTCCGGTTCCATTGATGATTCCGTAATTTCGTATCGTTTCAATCAAATTTGATAGTTACTCGTTCATTTCAAGTTCGATAGTTGCAGCATATGAATCCTCACACTGCCGGGCAGCACTTCTACAGTATAATAATGCAGCATATGATTCCGCACACTGCCGGGCAGCACCTCTACAGTATAATAATGCAGCATATGATTCCGCACACTGCCAGGCAGCACTTCTATAGTATAATTAATGCAGCATATGAATCCTCACGCGGCCGGGCAGCACCTCTACAGTAGTGATGGGCGGAACACTTTTGAAAAAGTATGAATTAGAACGAGAATACGATTCAAACTCAATGCAAGGTCTATGGGGCTCAAAAGTTTGAATTTTAAAGTGCCCTCCAAGAGGGCATATATGCAAGATAATGGCCATAAAAGGTGTATGGGGGTCCGGGTACTGCCCTGGGGGACAGGAAACAATGAAAGTAAAGTAAAAAATTTTTTTTAAAACCAAATAAAGAAATGTGATTTGGATAACGACTGACTATTGAATTTGAAATGAACTATCAAATGGACATCCATTTGATAGTTCATTTCAAATGTTAAAAAAGGTGTGGGAAATGTTTTACCCCATAGGCTTCAATGGTAAAAGTGTGGGAAATGTTTTACCCCATAGCCTTCAATGTTAAAACTTTTGTGAAAAATGTTTTACCCCTTAGGCTTCGATGTTAAAGGTGTGGGAAATGTTTTGCCCCATAGGCTTCAATGTTATAAATGGTGTGGAAAATCTTTTACCCCATAGGCTTCAATGTTAAAGGTGTGGGAAATGTTTTACCCCATAGGCTTCAATGTTAAAAATATTCCCATTTTAATTAAATATCTAATAAACCGTTGCTTATAATATTCTGCAGTAAAGAATCTCTTTATTTTTTGATTTTTTAGTATCTTTTGAGCATTTTAAAAAAAATGGTGTGGAAAATGTTTTACCCCATAGTCTTCAATGTTAAAGGTGTAGGAAATGTTTTACCCCATAGGCTTCAATGTTAAAAATGGTGTGGAAAATGTTTTACCCCATAGGCGTCAATGTTAAAGGTGTGGGAAATGTTTTACCCCATAGGCTTCAATGTTAAAAAATATTTCCGTTTTAATTAAATATGTAATAAACCATTGCTTATAATATTTTGCAGTAAAGAATTTCTTTATTTTTTGATTTTTTTTAGGATCTTTTGAGCATTTAAAAAAAAAATCCAATTTTTTTTATCAATTCGAATCGATCCGAAAATCTGAATCGATCCGAAAATTCGAATCGATCCAAAATTTCGAATCGATCCGAAATTTCGAATTGAAACGAAAACGGACCGAAACGACCCAAAACGAAAAAAAAAAACACCTGGAAAGAAAAACAAGATGAAACGAAACAAAATTTTTAGCGGCGCAAATCTCTAGTTGATTTAAAGCCAGCCGCTGCGCCCGTAGCGCTGCGACAGTACCACATCCCTCAGAAAGCTAAGCAGAACATTCAGGCACATTTACAGAGATTGCAGAACCATGGTATATTAAAGTTTTGCGTGACACCATGGAATACTCCGTTATTACAAGTGCAGAAAGAGGGAACACAAGAATACAGTCGGTGCAGGACTTAAGGGCTGTTAATGATGCTACTGTGACTTTACATCCTGTTGTCCCCAATCCCTACAACCTACTGGCACTCATACCCGGAAGTACACAGTACTACACCGTGCTCGATTTATATTAATATTCAAAGATTTTTATTGCATATAACTGTACATGTATACAATAGACAGCGAGCCCGCAGTCTACAGGACAGTGAGTTCACAGTGCACTTAGCCAGCTATACTAATTCAAGATGTACAATTCCTTCCATTTGATCCAACGTGATAACCTGGGGTGGGGGAAAAAGAGAAGAAAAAAAAACAAAGGGGAAAAGGAGGGAGGGAATAGGGGAGTCATGAGATGTTCTGTCTGGAACTATAACATCATCTAGCAGATACTACTATATTTTAGCAATCAGTCACAAGCCACATGCTTTGTACAGTTTATGGATGTCCCAAAGCATCCAGGGGTCTCTTTTTGGGGGTTTTGTGCCCCCCCTTCATCAATGCTTTAGAATCAAAGAGGCGAAACTGGTCTAGCTGCGTTATTATAGCTTTTAGCATTGGGACAAGCGCTGATTTCCAGTTACGAGCTACGAAGAGCATCGTCAAAGAGACTATGATGAAAAGCATGTTCAGATGCTGTCTTGAGAGGTGGATCATTCCGAAAAGCAAGGTCTCCGGGGAACATGGTATCTCGCTGCCCAGCACTTCTGTAGCGAGCCGGGAAATATCAGGCCACAGGGGAGTTAAAGCAGGGCAGTGCCACCAAATATGACCCATGGTGCCCATTTCCGAGGAGCACCTCCAGCATTGATCTGAGGTCCTGCGATCCATACGTTGTAATCGGTGAGGAGTTAGATACCAGCAATAGAGTAATTTCCGTTGAGTTTCGATTAAAGTAGCACACCGAGATGCTCTTGTGGCAAACATATGCGCCATTGCCCATTGCGACGGAGTGAAAGTTGTGGCTAGGTCTCTTTCCCATGTGTTGTGGAACGACCATCTGGTTACCAGTGTGGGGGTGGTAAGTGTCCGGTAGTGCAATGAAATAGGTTTGGTGGTAGAGATTGGATCCAAACAGAACAATTTGATCTCTGAGAGAAGTGGGAGAGTATCTTGCAGGGTGTCAAAAATGCGTAACAATTTTAAACAAGAAAATAGTTGCGAATATGAGAGAAACATTGCGGACGGAATTTGAAATTCTCAATTGTACAGATTGGAAGGGTAGGATGGCTGACGTTGTAAACAGATGATGAAGGTGGGTTACTCCTCTACGTATCCAGGGTGCTGCATGAAAGTGGGGAAGGAGATATTTCAGTGAGGCAATCAGGGTGGCCATTGATAGCGGGGTGTGATGTATGAACATAGAAGAATGCTGGTCCCACACCTGGAGTAACAGTAATATGGAGGGTAAAATGGATGGGAGACGAGGTCTACTCTTCCGGGGTATCCAGAGTAGGTCCGCAAGGCTTTAGCCATCGGTGAAGGCTAAGGCCACTACTAGCCATTGAAGCTGCGGAAGACTATGTACAATTTCCGTTAGGGATGCCAAGCAGGAAGCCCAATAGTATTTATGTATATTGGCTACATTAAGGCCTCCGTCCCTGTGTCTATGGTACAAAAGGTTCCTTTGAACTCTTGATTTCTTTTTGCGCCAGATATAGTTCATTAAAAGGGATTGCGTTTGATTCAGGCAAGATCTGGGAAGGTGAATCGGTAAGGATCTAAAGAGATACAGAATTTTTGGCAATATCATCATTTTTACCATTGCCATCCTACCCATCCACGATATCTCCCGACATCTCCACGTATACAGCAACGATCTGATTTCTTTGTATAATTTATCATAATTGTGTCTGAACAGGTCATCTGTGGACACAGAGATGCAAAGCCCAAGATAATGTAGTCAGTACGCCAGTCAAAATCATGTTGGGTACGTAAGGCAGTCTGTATGTCGTGTGTCATGTTGATGGAGAGTGCTTGGGTTTTTTGGGTATTAACAAGGTGGTATGAAACCCGACTGTTGGAATGGAAATTTCTGGGTCCAGCAGAGTCAACAAAATATCATCCGCGTACAGATTCATTTTTTATATCGCAGGGCTGACTGATATACCCCTTATCATATCATTTTGCCAAATGGCTTGGGCTAGTGGCTCCAGGATCAGGGCGTATAAAAGGGGGGAGAGGGGGCATCCCTGCCAAGTGCCATTTGTTATAATGAATTCTTCTGACAAAAATCCCGAGTTAAGTACCCGTGAGGAGGGAGAGTCGTAGAGTGCCTGAATGGCCGACATGAAGGGGGTCGAGAAACCAAACCTCATCAGAACTCGGTGAAGGAAACTCCAGTTGACCCTGTCGAACGCTTTTTCAGCATCCAGTGACAGAATCTTTTTAGTGGGCATGTTTTTGATTACGGTAGAGATGTCCTCGATCGTTATTGGTAAGGAGAGATGTGCTGTTTGTGACTCTGAGAGAGTTGGAAGATATAACTTGTCGATATATGCATCTATGTCGTTTGGTGAAGGGTGATAAAGCTCCTCATCAATATCAAGGTTGTAGAGACATTCATAATAGGTTGCAAATCCGTTGGCTATAGCTTGGGGATTATGGAGATCACCATGTGGGATGTGAAGAACCGTGATTTTCCGAGGGGCGGTGGTGGGCTGTAATCTCCTAGCTAAAAAGCGGCCCGGTTTATTCTGAAGGGCATAATGAGTGGCTTTTAATCTCGTCATCATCTGCAAATAGGTCTCCGTTTCCAATTCCCTGAGGGAACCAATGGTGGAATCTATTAGTGCAGCTAAGGCTTGAGTGGGGGATATTTTATTTTGTGTGTCTAGGTCCTGTAAATTGATGAGAAGCTCAAGTCTTCGGGATGTGTATTGTTTCCTCTGTTGTGCAGTCTACTGTATACACACACCTCTAAGAACGGCCTTATGGGCCTGCCAGACCGTGAGAGGACTCACGTCCAGGGTCACATTTTCATCAAAATAATTTGTCAAAGCGGTGCGCAGTGTTTGTGTAGTTTGTTCATCTTGTAGAATGGTTTCACGGAGTCGCCAGGGAAGCCTGGTGTAGCCTAAATACGCGTCTCCTAATTGTATGAGAACCGGGTAATGGTCCGACCAGGTGAGTGGCAGTATTTTGCAGTCAACCACGTGAGGAGGAGTCGCCCCTGATACCATGAAGTGATCTAGTCTAGTGTAGCTATCGTGCACTTTGGATCTAAATGTATAATCCCTCTCTGAGGGGTGCAGTAAGCGCCAAACGTCATACAAATCGTTTTGTTGAAGCAATCTATGGAATCTGAGGAGAGAAGCATTCAGTAGCATAGGTGATTTAGGGAAAGAGCGATCCTTAAAGGGGTCTAAACTCGTATTAAAATCATTGCACAATAGGAGGGTCCCCATCCGAGCATCATTCACCTTATTCATGACATGGCCAAGAAATTGGGTCTGACCTGCATTAGGTGCATACACAGAGACTAGCGTGTATACGACGGAGTTAATTGTACAGACTAAGATAATGAATCCTCCCTTCAGGGCTTTAAGGATTCGGTGGGTTTAACTTTGGAATGACAATCGGTTGTGGAATAAGAAGGAAACTCCCCTGGACTTAGATGTGAATGTGGAGTGATATTGGGTCTGGTAATGAGGGGTAATTAACTTGGGGTGGTCAAGGCGTCTAAAGTGGGTTTCTTGAAGGCAAACCACATCTGCGTCATGAACGCGGAGTTCCCTGTATAAGAAATGGCGTTTTGCGGGTAAATTTAAACCTTTTACATTATATGACAGTACTTTCATAGTGATATACAAGGAAGCAGCTTTGAAATAGGGTTCTCAGGATAAGAGTTGCAGAATGATAGTGAGTGTCGTACCACAGACTGGGACTCAAAGATGTAGATGTGATAGATGGATCCTGACTGGGAATGGGATGGGGAGGGTATGGGATAACAGAATTATGGCGAGATAACATATGTGCACCAACCAACGCCATTGTGCGGCGTAACTATAAACAAAAATTTGCAAGAAGTACTCAATCGGGTACCTCCCTGACAGAGCAATGGAATAGCTTGGAACAATGGGAAAGCACCACTGGTCCAAGCCATTCAAACAACCGCCTGCATTGGAGGCTGGCTTCTGATTCACAGGAAGAGACCCAGGCAGCTCCCCGTGCTCCCTCTAGTGGTGGATACACAGTATGACGGGCCAAGGCAGCTCCCTTTGCTTCCTCTAGTGGCGGATACAGAGTATGACAAGCCCAGGCAGCTCCCTCTGCCTCCCTCTAGTGGCTGATACACAGTATGACAGGCCCAGGCAGCAGAGCCGCCGCGGTGTGGGGCAAGGCCCCCAAATAAGCGCTGGAAGGATCATCCAGATGGGGATCACTCAGTGTCCCCGGTCCAAGGCACCGTCCAGGACTAGGCCTCAAAATGCCCACCGGCCTCACGCTCTGGCCACAGAGCGACTGTCTCTCATTTAGGGTTGGACAAAATGGGCCCCACACATCTCACCGATGGCTAGCTGCTCCAGGTGCCAAGTAAACAAGTTTGAGCAACGAAAGACGGCTGGGGAACCCAGATAGAGAGAGATGGGTCAGAGCTCCAAAGACACACGTCTGCTCGCTGTTGCAGTCGGCCACCCCCCTACAGGAGACTTTGGGCTCTATTACATTATTCACGCAAAAACACATGCAGAACGCGTGAATTTTTGCGTGCAGCGTTAAATGTTAACGCACGTAAAACAACGTTGGTATTACAATCCTCGCGCATTTTTTCATCCGTCAAAAAATAACGTGCGTAAAATGGATGCTCAAAAACACACGTGCGATAACGTTGCGCGCACAAATCAGTGTGCGGACTGTTTTTTCATGCGATTCAGCGCGCGCATTAACACAGCCCCATATAGAGACACACACAGTGAGACAGAGACAGACACATAGGGCGTGTAGTACGTGAAGCCGGTCAGGGTGACACTCCGCGCAGAGCACACGGTTGGCTGGGAATCACCACTAGTGGGATGGAGCAGATGAGGATCACCACTGAGGTGGCGATAAGCAGGATGACCATCTGGATCTCCGCCCCGGCTATCCTCCTGAAGCTCCTGCACCTCCTGAAGTCGGAGATCTGGGCGTCTGTCCCCAGCGAGGTCCGGCGCATGAACTGCCTGCGCATGCGGATCGGCGCCACGCATACCAGCACATTGCACAGCACCGTGACCAGGATGAGGAAGGAGCTGAAGCCGGCGCACATGTAGGAGTAGGCAGCGTATGTGGACCTGTTGGTCCTCCAGTCTATGAAGCACCAGGTTTGGGGGTACAGGTAGGTGGTCTTGCCCAGGCCCATGCTGGGCAGCGTGCAGAACAGCACGTTGGAGGCGTAGATGGCGCAGAGGGTGAGTCCGGCCAGCTTCTTATCCTCAAAGTGGTTGTAGAAGTACGCGTGGTTGATGGCCAGATAGCGCTCTATAGACATAGCGCAGATGATGCTCAGCCCGCAGGATGAAGGAGCTGCATTCGCACAGCTGGTCTCCCTTCGGCCACCGGTTCTGCACGTACGTGGCGATGGTGACCGGGCTGACCAGTCAGGTGCCCAGCAGGTCGTGATGGACCAGCCCGTATACCCGCGTGTAGAAAGTGGTCTCCTTCTGCTCCTTGCGGGACTTGCACAGCACGACGATAGCAATCAGGTTGCCCACCACCCCGAAGACGAACATGACAGCCGGGATGGTGGGGTCTCTCCCGGGCACGCCGCCGTGACATTGGCTGGAGGACAGGTCCCGTTGAGGTCCTCAGACATGCTGGTAGAAGCGATCAGAACACCATGGATACTCTGTGTCTGCAACGTTCTGTTACAATCACATTAAAAACGCGAGCGCAGAAATCGGTGTGCGGACTGTTTTCTCACGCGATTCAGCCAATCAGTATTAAGAACCACAATTGTCTCCCGTTAAGTTTTTGCGCCTGCCAAAGTCAATCTGAGTATATATGCTGCAGCAATAATAAAAACACACACAACTTCTCCATTTTATTGTTTGGGTATGCATAGAATGTGTAAATATACTTTGCTGTATTTTTTTTTCGGGCTGGTGTATTTGGGTTCGGCCAGGACGTTCAGATTTGCCATTACCACCAGCTTTTAAAAGACGTTAAAATTATGCGTGCAAACGCTGTGCGTTAAATTTTGCGCATAGATTGTAATACCATCAACGTACCAGCACACAAACGCATTTTCGCTCACAATGTTAAGTATAGGATGCGCGCAGTACAGTACGCTCGCAAAGGGTTCGTGCAGGTTCTCCCGCGGCAGAGCCAGATATCCACAGTGTTATGTATTGAGGTATTATGTTGTCCTCCATCCCGCAGATGGCAGTATAGTAAATGTGTGCATTTGTTCTTATGTGTAGTTTGTGTCTCTTGTGTGTATGTCTCTGTGTTTTAGTTTTCTGCTGTAATAAATCAGTGAAGTACTCTTCCACATGCTTGTCTGTATCAGTGAGCAGTTATTCATTCAAATACACTAAACTGGCGACAAGGATGGGATCTCCGTAACAGAACACTGCTGAAAACATACAGAAATCACCCTGAGTGAGGAAGTTGAACTTTATTCAGAGATATACATTTACAAATATTTCCAGCATGGCTTCTCTGGGACACATGGAGGAGTTTGATCTGATTAATCCATCTTCATGGGACTCATATGCTGACAGGTTAGAATTTTTCTTGGAAGCTAACAAGGTGATTGATGCTGCTCAGAAAAGAGCTGTGTTACTGAGTGTTATTGGATCGAAGACTTTTGATACTGTTCGCTCACTGATTTTTTCCTAAAAAAACAAAAGACTGCTCTTTCGAAGAAATACTAGCACTGCTAAAAAATAATTTTGCAGCCACTCCATCTGAAACAGTGCAGCATTTCCATTTTAACAGACGAAATCAGCAACCAGGTGAAAGCATTGCAGCATACATTGCAGAACTGAGCAGGCTGTCTGAAAATTGCAATTTCGGTACCAGATTCAAATCCTTGCTAAGGGATAGGCTTGTGTATGGTGTACAAGATGAAGCGCGGCAGAGGAGACTTCTTGCAAAACTGAACTTAACTTTTACTACAGCACAAGAGGAAGCTCTTGCATATGAGGCTGCGTATGTACATTCTAAAGCAATACAATCCACCTCCAGCAAAGAAAACTCACGTAAAACACATGCAGTGAAGAAGTCAGATGTTAAATCAAAGGACGTTTCACCACACAATGTTAACACCGCACCATTTAAAGGAACTTGTTCTGGTTATGGCGGAGGACACAGGCGCAATACATGCCGGTTTCGTAATGCAGTTTGCCACAAGTGTAAACGTATAGGTCACATACAGATAGTTTGCCAGAGAAAAGCCATTGGAAAACAAAACCAATATAACAATGTGAATACAATACCAACTGCAGCACACTCTGTTAAGACTCCACTTGCTGTTTTGGATGGCGACATATCTACAGGTGTGTACTCAAATGACTTTGTAAATAAAGAGGAAAACTCGTCATCAGGACTGAAAATTTACACTGAGGTTCTGCTGCAAGATGTTCCTTGCAAAATGGAAGTAGATACAGGATGTGCATATTCCTTGATTTCAGAAGAATCATTTACATTGTTGTGGCCTCATAATGGCCCTTCAGTAGTTCCTTGCGATGTTCAGTTGGTGGACTACAACAAACAGGTTGTGGATGTTAAAGGTGCTTGCTTTATACCAGTAAAATATGGTGAATTCAGAAGACACTTACGTTTAATAATTACTAAGGGACAAAGAGCAACTTTGCTGGGCAGAGAGTGGTTTGAACCCCTAAGAATCTCATTAACTGGAGTTCAAAATGTATCTCTACAGAATGTGATTGATGACTTTAGCACAGTTTTCGAAGAAGAACTTGGCGTGTATTAAGGTCCTCCTGTTTCTTTTGTATTGGATTCTAAAGTTCCCTCAATTTGTATGAAACCTTACAGCATTGCATTAGCCCTCAGACCTAAAATCGATGTTGGGATTACACATCTTGTGGAACAAGGTATACTTGAACCTGTTACTCACCCTAAGTGGTGTACCCCAATAGTTCCAGTATTGAAGCCAAATGGTGATATCCGAATTTGTGCCGACTACGGGCCATATTACATACTTGGTGCTAACTTAACCAGAGCTGTTGTAAACTTCCCAGAGCCATTAATAGCCTATGGAGGTTTTAAGTTTACAACTGCTCTGGTAAAGTTAGCACCAACTATGTAATATGGCCCTACAAATGTACAATCAACAAAGCATTGCAAGAGCATCCTTATCAAATTCCAGCTGTCCTTCAAATTCTTACTACTTTGGCAAAAGGAAAGGTATTTGCCAAATTGGATATGGCACAAGTTTACCAGCAGTTACATGTGGATGAGGAAGCTGCTGACGCACAAACGATCATAACACACAAGGAGCTTTCCGAGCCCGACGTTTGCAGTTTGGGGTTTCTATTGCTCCCGGCATATTCCAGAAATTAATGGAGGACCTCTTATCTGGACTTCCAGCTGTGGTACCTTATTTTGATGATGTTCTTATTGGAGTAGACTGTGTACAGTCCTTGGCTTCACAGCTACAACTTGTGTGGAGACGTTTCCTGGATGCTGGTCTAAAACTTAAGAAAGAAAAGTGTGTTTTTTGGGTAAGCAGTGTGGATTTCCTTGGCTACAGAATTGATGCACATGGCATTCATCCAACTGATTCTAAAGTTGAAGCTATCCATAGAGCTCCAGTTCCAACAAGCAAACCAGAACTGCAAGCTTTCCTGGGGTTACTTAATTTTTACCATTCTCTCCTGCCTGACAAAGCCACTGTTGCTCAACCTTTGCATTGTCTTCTGGATAAAGATGCTCCATGGAAGTGGACTGATGTTCATACTACAGCCTTCAATGCTGCAAAACAGCTGTTATATTCTGACAGTGTACTTGTACACTATGATTTGTAAAAGCCACTAACCCTTACCTGCGATGCTTCTCCATATGGTATTGGGGCTGTATTGAGCCACACTTTGAGAAATGTTGTTGAGACTCCTATTGTATTTTATTTGCGGACCATGTCTACCACAGAGAGGAATTACACCCAAATTGACAGGGAAGTTTTAGCTATTGGGTCCGGTGTGAAAAAGTTTCATAACTTTTTTTATTGGCGGAGATTTACCATTATCACAGACCAGAAGCCTTTACTGGGTCTGTTCACCAAAGATTCTCCAACACCTCAAATTATTTCCCCATGCATGCTCAGATGGCCCCTTATGCTGAACGCCTATGATTGTGAGTTCCAATATCGTCCTGGCAAAGATATCACTTGTGCTGATGGGTTAAGCAGGTTACCCTTGCCTTCAACGGACTTCCTTGTTCATCCGGTGTCTGAGGTTCTTCTGTTGGAATCTATTCCGAACCCTCCCTTACATGCAGGTGACATTGCTTGTATAACGGCTAAAGACTCTTTGCTGGCCCGTGTGCTCAACTGGGTTTGGAGGGGTTGGCCAAAATCGAAAGTTGAAGAGAAGTTCAGACCATTTATAGTGCGTCAACATGAATTATCTGCCTATAAAGGTTGTTTATTATGGGGAAACAGAGTGATAATTCCAAATGCAGGACAAAATCAAGTACTGCATGCTCTCCATGAGGGACAGCCTGGAATAGTCCGTATGATAGCTTTAGCCAGAAGTTATGTTTGGTGGCCTAAAATGGATGAAGTTATTGAGAAGTGGGTAAAGAACTGTGTACCATGTCAATCCACTCGTCATGCTCCATCTAAAGCCACGGTACATCCGTGGGAAGTGACTAGGTCACCTTGGTCGCGTTTTATGTAGATTTTGCTGGCCCTTTTCAAGGACAGATGTTTTTTTTTAGTCGTTGATTCCTTTTTGAAAATGGTTCGAAGTTGTTTCAGTTACATCTGCTACCTCAGCCACTGTCATAAGAATCTTAAGGAGTCTGTTTGCTACACATGGGCTGCCTGATACAATTGTGTCTGATAATGGAACACAGTTTACCTCATCTGATTTCAAAACCTTTATGGCAACCTACGATTGCACCATTTCACCCGTCATCAAATGGTCAAGCTGAGCGTATGGTGCAGACCACCAAAGACTCATTAAAGAGAATTATTGAAGGAGATTGGAATCATAGACTTGCTAGTTTCCTTCTGCAACAGCATGTGACACCATGCTCAAGCACTGGCTGTAGCCCAGCAGAGCTCCTCATGAACCGTCGTCTAAAAATTTGCTTAGATCGTTTACATCCTGATCTGACATCTGAGTTACAAGAGAAGCAAGAATTGCAATTCAATAAGGACTCTAATGCTTCTACTGTGAGAGTGTTTGCATCTGACAGTGCTGTCTATGTCAGAAACTATACTTCTGGACCTAAATGCATACCTGCAAAAGTGCTTGTGGCTACTACAGGACCTTTGTTGTACAAGGTACAAATTCCTGATGGCAGAATATTAAGACGGCATATCGATCAGATCCGGGAGCGGAGTGATGAAATTGTGCCTGTTGCTAGTTCCCGCTCTACTGGGTTTTCTGGAATCCCAGATGTTTGTGAACTACTGGATGATACAAGTGCAAGTTCTCCAGGAGTTGCTGTTACAGAGACAGTTTCTGATGGTCCATCCAAGAGAGCACAGAAAGTAGGAATTGGTCCAACTGATAGTCCAGTAGAAGCAGCTCCAAACATGGCCCTTTGGCGCACAAGAAGAAGTACTCTCCCTCCCAGTTATCTCTAAGACTTTGAGAACTAGGGGGGGGGGATTGTTATGTATTGAGGTATTATGTTGTCCTCCATCCCGCAGATGGCAGCATAGTAAATGTGTGCACTTGTTCTTATGTGTATCTTGTGTCTCTTGTGTGTATGTCTCTGTGTTTTAGTTTTATGATGTAATAAATCAGTGAAGTACTCTTCCACATGCTTGTCTGTATCAGTGAGCAGTTATTCATTCAAATACACTAAACACAGATATTAGCTACAGTCAGGTCCAGAAATATTGGGACATCCACACAATTCTAACATCTTTGGCGCTATACACCACCACAATGGAGTTGGAATGAAACAAACACAATGTGCTTTAACTGCAGACTGTCAGCTTTAATTTGAGGGTATGTACATCCAACTCAGGTGTAACGGGGTACCTACTGAGGTGCCTATATTGCACAGCTGGCTCTATGAACCTTGCCCTGGATCTCTTGTTCTTGGATTGTATCCCGGTTTTACCCAGGCTCAGTACCTGGACCAGGCTCATGGAGATCCAGCCTGGGTCTTCCTTTTCTAGCCCTGGACTTCCAGCTGAGGTCCATCCATGATTCTGCCTCCATAAAAGGCAGAGAGACCCAGCCAGCAGTGGATCTGCATTGTACTCACTGACTGAGGTCATCTGGATGTGTGCTAACCTTAAGCTTATCCTGTGTATCCAGAATCCATCTGTCTACCCTGTTGTTCCTGGTTACATCTCTGTCTGTGCAAGGGACTCTCAGCGATCTCCACCTGCGCTGTATCCACGGTCTGTGGTCAAGATTCCAGGTCACCGCTCTAGTGGGTACTCTCAACCGCGTAGCCCACTATCCCCTGTGTCTGGAAACCTATCTGTGGATTACAGTTGTTCATCTCCGTCTCTGACCTTTTGATCCAGGTACCACTGCCAGCTGTCCAGACTTCTTCTTGGTGGACCCTGTCTGCAGTCTAGGACTGCATTGCCCACAATCCTCCGGCTCTCCAGTCAAGAACTCTCCCTGGACTTTATAATTCCCCTATTCTTTCTAGTGCCTGCTGCCAAGGCCTATTTATGTTCAATTAAAGTTATATTCATTGCTTGAATCCTGTTTGGCCTCCCCTCTGTGTCGCCGCCTGCTGGGCTCATACCAGAACCGCACACGCCACGTGACATCAGGTGAACGGTGTAGGACTTACAGCAGTTTGCAGATGTGCCTCCCACTTGTTAAGGGACCAAAGGTAATGGGACAGAATAATAATCATAAATCAAACTTTCCCTTCTTAATACTTGGTTGCAAATCCTTTGCAGTCACTCACAGCCTGAAGTCTGGAACGCATAGACATCACCAGACGCTGGGTTTCATCCCTGGTGATGCTCTGCCAGGCCTCTACTGCAACTGTCTTCAGTTCTTGCTTGTTCTTGGGGCATTTTCCCTTCAGTTTTGTCTTCAGCAAGTGAAATGCCTGCTCAATGGGATTCAGGTCAGGTGATTGACTTGGCCATTGCATAACATTCCACTTCTGTCCCTTCAAAAACTCTTTGGTTGCTTTTGCAGTATGCTTTGGGTCATTGTCCATCTGCACTGTGAAGCGCCGTCCAATGAGTTCTGCAGCATTTGGCTGAATGTGAGCAGATAATATTGCCTGAAACACTCCAGAATTCATCCTGCTGCTGTTGTCAGCAGTCACATCATCAATAAATACAAGAGAACCAGTTCCATTGGCAGCCATACATGCCCACACCATGAGACTACCACCACCATGCTTCACTGATGAGGTGGTATGCTTAGGATCATGAGCAGTTCCTTTCCTTCTCCATACTCTTCTCTTCCTATCACTCTGGTACAAGTTGATCTTGGTCTCATCTGTCCATAGGATTTTGTTCCAGAACTGTGAAGGCTTTGTTGGGTGTTGTTTGGCAAACTCTAATCTGACCTTCCTGTTTTTGAGGCTTACCAATGGTTTACATCTTGTGGTGAACCCTCTATATTCACTCTGATGAAGTCTTCTCTTGATTGTTGACTTTGACACACATACACCTACCTCCTGGACTGTTGTGAAGGGTGTTTTCTTCACCAGGGAAAGAATTCTTCGGTCATCCACCACAGTTGTTTTCCGTGGTCTCCCGGTGTTGCTGAGCTCACCGGTGCGTTCCTTCTTTTTGAGAATGTTCCAAACAGTTGTTTTGGCCACAGCTAATGTTCTTGCTATCTCTCTGATGGGTTTATTTTATTTCTTCAGATGACTGCTTGCTTCACTGATAGTGACAGCTCTTTGGATCTCATCTTGAGAGTTGACAGCAACAGATTCCAAATGCAAATAGCACACTTGAAATGAACTCTAGGCCTTTTATCTGCACATTGTAATTGGGGTAATGAGGGAATATCACACACCTGGCCATGGAACAGCTGAGAAGCCAATTGTCCCATTATCTTTGGTCCCTTAACAAGTGGGAGGCACATTTGCAAACTGCTGTAAGTCCTACACCGTTCACCTGAGTTGGATGTACATACCCTCAAATTAAAGCTGACAGTCTGCAGTTAAAGCACATTGTGTTTGTTTCATTCCAACTCCATTGTGGTGGTGTATAGAGCCAAAGATGTTAGAATTTTGTCGATGTCCCAATATTTCTGGACCTGACTGTAACTTTGTGCGGTTTGTGTTTAGCTGTAAGTTACCTTTTACTCATTTACTGTATCCACAAATATTATATACCGTTTTTCTCCCCATTAAATGGACTTTCTAAAGATACCATTATTTTCATCATATCATATACTTTACTATTAAATAGGTGTAGGCATGATTTGTTATATTGTTTTCCAGCCCTCTTCTATGTCAAAGTCACCCTGTACCTACAATTCTAGGTGCAGGGGGTGTGGCTAGCCGGCAACACGAGCAGCCACATGATCTGAGAGCTCTGTGAGCGGCGCTCGGTTCTCCCAATCTAGCGGCTAATACAAGAGGCATCCCAGCCTCAATTTACCTCTCTTGGGGTCCTAACACCCTCTTGAAGCAGGATGGCTCCTCCAAAGGCCCAGCGGCAGCTTGAGGGAACCCGGTCCAGTCGATCCGAAAAAGGCCACAAAATTCAAGATGGCGGCTCCCCGATCTCGGGTTCTTCTATCTCTGGCCTGGACTTAGAGGAACAGGATGCGGATGTCTTATCTGAAATGTCCCCAGCATCTGACAGGGCAATGCATGATATGCTTCAGGGACTCCACGCTACTCTCCAGGCTGATTTCAAAGAGGCGCTGCAGGAGCTCCGCCGTGATGTTCACGATTTAGGTGAGCGCACTGACAATCTTGAGTCCAAATCTGATGACATTTGCCTAGCTCATAATGATCTTGTGGACAGACACAAGAATTTGCAAATAGCTCATGATGCACTAGCTACAAAAGTTGCTGACTTAAAGGACCGCTCACGCAGAAACAACGTGCGGATCCGTGGTGTCCCGGAGGCGGTGGTTTTGGCTGATCTTCCGGCATATCTCATGGAGGTTTTTCAACTATTACTCCTGGACCGCGCTCATCGGCTACCTAAAGCAAGACATCTTTCACCTGATGTTCCCCGAGATGTTATTGTGCGGGTTCACTTTTATCATATTAAGGAGTCCTTAATGTCTGCTGCTAGGAAAGGCCCAACTTTGCGTGAAAAAATTCAGTCTCTTAGTCAAGGCGCTGTGTATATCTGTGGTGACTTTAATATGACTCCTTGCCCCATGGTTGATAGACAGTCCTCTGGGGGTCGCCTCCCTTCTCAAAAAGCAAAATCTCTTGGCCGACGTTTCACTGACTTTTTACATTCTGTTGATCTGTATGATGTCTGACGCATCTCCCACCCCCAGGCTAGGGATTATACTTTTTTTTCCCAGGTGCACTCCTCCTATAGCAGAATTGATTTACGCCTTATACACCGAACCATGGTCCCCCATCTCTTGGATGCTCAAATAGGACCCATGACATGGTCTGACCATGCACCTTTGATACTCTCCTTTCGTGCTCATTTTCTGGCTCGAGGTATGGGCTCATGGCATTTAAATATTTTGTTAATTGTGGACCCGGCTGGGAGGGATGGGGCCGCGTCGGTTCTTGAGGATTACTTAGAAACATAGAAAAATGTCGGCAGATAAGAACCTTTCGGCCCATCTAGTCTGCCCAATTACATGGATACTTTACCTGGATTTATCTTTTGTTTAGGATAGCCTTATGCCTATCCCATGCTTGCTTAAATTCAATTACTGTTTTGGCCTCTACCACTTCAACTGGAAGACTGTTCCATGTATCCACCACCCTCTCAGTAAAATAATGCTTTCTGATGTTACTTTTAAACCTTTGCCCCTCTAAGACTATGTCCTCTTGTTTTGCTACTTTGTTTCCTTTTAAATATACTCCCTTCCTCTACCTTGTGGATTCCCTTTACGTATTTAAATGTTTCTATCATATCTCCTCTGTCTCGTATTTTTTCCAAGCTGTACATGTTAAGATCATTAAGCCTTTCCTGGTAACTTTTCTCCTTCAAGTCGTACACCATTTTAGTAGCCCTTCTCTGAACTCTCTCTAAAATGTCTATATCCTTCTGGAGATACGGTCTCCAGTACTGCACACAGTACTCCAAGTGAGGTCTCACCAGTGCTCTGTACAGTGGCATGAGCACTTCCCTTTTCCTACTGCTAATACCTCTCCCTACACAACCAAGCATTCTGCTAGCATTTCCTGCTGCTCTATTACATTGACTACTTACCCTTAGATCGTCTGAAGTAATAACCCCTAAATCCCTTTCCTCAGATGTTGAGGTTAGGACTGTATCAAATATTCTATATTCAGCCCTTGGGTTTTTACGTCCCAGGTGCATTATCTTGCACTTATCCACATTAAAACTCAATTTCCACAGCTCCGACCATTTTTTTAGTTTACCTAAATCATTTGTCATTTGGCTGATCCCTCCAGGAACGTCAACCCTGTTACAAATCTTTGTGTCATCAGCAAAAAGAAATACTTTTCCATTAATACCTTCTGCAATATCACTAATAAAAATATTAAATAGAATGGGTCCAAGTACTGACCCCTGAGGTACCCCACTGGTAACAAGATTGAACACTTCGGAGGAGGTGGCAATCTCCTCTGTGTGGTTGGCTCACAAAGCAGTTGTCAGGGGACACTTCATTAAACAGGGGGCTTACAGAAAGAAACAGTGTGCTCTTAAGGCATTGAATCTCTTACAACAAATTTCCTCCTTAGAGTCCCAAAATAAGATTAAGCCGACTCCATCGATTACGTTTCAGTTCCTTTCCTTGTGGAGGGAGTTGGAGTATTTAAGCCTGCAGGCTATGGAACGATCCCTGCGCAAACTGAATTACACTTCTTATACTCAGGGTAATAAGGCGGGAAAGTTACTGGCCTCTAAACTTAGGACTTGACGTGTGTTCAAACTAAAATCACCCATATTGAAAGCTCGGGGGACAAACAGTGCGTAATCCAGCGCTGATTGCCTCGGAATTTGCCAACTATTATAGCTCCCTTTACAATCTCAAACTTGACTCGGCCATTCCACCACCCTGCTCGGCAGAAATATCCACCTTCTTAGCAGAAGCGCATTTACCGACATTATTGGCCCATCAGCAAGCTGACTTGCTGGCCTCCTTCTCTGAGGAGGACGTCTATAAAGCGATTTGAGCTCTCCCGAAAGGTAAAGCACCGGGCCCTGATGGATTATCTAACCTTTATTATCAAAGTTTCGCCTCACTTCTGGTCCCTACCCTGACTGCCTTATTTAATAACCTCAAAACCACTGGCCAAGTTCCCCCAGAGATGCTCATGGCTACTGTAGTCACACTCCCTAAACCTGGCAAGCCCCCCACTCATTGCGCAAATTTTCGTCCCATCTCCCTACTAAATGTAGATATTAAACTTTATGCAAAATTACTGGCCTCGCACATTGCGGCTTTGCTCCCTAAATTGATTCACCCAGATCAGACGGGATTTGTGCAGGGGAAGCAGACGTGTGATAATACACGTCGCTTGTTTGATATGATAGACCTAGCTAACCGTTCTGGGACCCCAGGGCTCCTATTGTCTTTAGATGCAGAAAAAGCGTTTGATCGCATGCACTGGGGTTTTATGCGTCAAACGTTGGAGGCCTTTCAATTTCCTGCCTTGTTTATCCAAAGTGTTATGGCTCTGTATTCTACCCCCTTAGCAAAGGTGTTGAGTATGGGATTTTCGTCCCCTACTTTTCCAATCACTAACGGCACTCGTCAAGGCTGCCCTTTATCTCCGCTGATTTTTGTCTTGGCTTTGGAACCATTGGCATCTCATATTATATTGAATCCGCTTATATCAGGCTTACCTACACCGGCAGGCGAGCAGAAGCTCGCTCTGTTCGCAGATGATATTCTCCTATACTTATCTACCCCAGAAACCTCCCTACCTCCTCTTTTTAATTTACTTGAAAAATATGGTCGGCTATCCTACTATAAAAATAATGCTGGTAAGACTCAGGCCCTCCCTTTGCATATTCCTGGTCCCTCGCTGGTTGCCCTTAAGGCTGGGTTCACACCTAAGCGTTTTACAGCGCGTTCCTACGCGCTGTAAAACGCTCAAACAGTGAAATACCATTATTCCCTATGTGGGCATATCACACCTGGCCGTTTATCAGCGCGCATTAACGCGCTGATAAACGGACGACGCACAAAGAAGTTCAGGAGCTTCTTTGGTGCAGATATACGCGCGTTCGCGGCCATAGAGATTGACGTGAACGCGCGTTTGCGCGTTTCCCAATTCAAAAACGTGCGTTTACGCATACTGCGTGCGTGCGTTCTTTGGTTCGTGCACAGGGAGGTCTTTTTCATTGGTCGCCTCCGTAATTAAGACAGTAATTTCCTATTGGACACCTCCGTAGTCAATCACAAAACGCGCATACAACGCGCGTACAACGTGCGTTTCATTTTTGCAACACGCTCGTGAAACGCAAGGAAAACGCCGGTGAAAAACGCGCGTTAAAACGCGCGTATTAAAAACGCTTAGGTGTGAACCCAGCCTAAGTCTCAATACTCCTTTGATTGGCGTTCGGAATCTATCAAATACTTAGGCATTTTACTAACCAAAAATAGGAGCTCCATAGTTAAGCATAATTTTCTCCCTCTCCTGCAATCTATTGAAAGACAACTGCAATCGTGGCACACGGTGGAACTGTCCTGGTTAGGCCACATGGCTTCCTTAAAAATGTCAATCCTTCCACAAATCCTTTATTATTTTCCCAATATCCAGATTTTTCTCCCAGCACATATCCTCATGGGTATGCAAAAACTGCTATTTGCCCATATCTGGAACCGCAAGCCCCCCCAGAGTTTCGGCTACTACGGTCACAACCCCGAGAGAGAAGGGTGGCCTTGGCTTCCCTGACCTGTTGAGATATTATAGAGCTTCCCTATTAGCCCAATTACTAGCTGCACTGCACACTTCAGAACCTCCCTTATGGCTGCGCCTGGAAAATGCTGTTATCGCCCCCAATTCTGTTCATGACTTTCTGTGGTATGACCCTCTCCCTAGAAGTAAACTGGGAGGGATACTTCCCTCCTCTTATCTCTCGGTCTTGACCTGGCGTCAATGGGGCAGACCGTTGCTCAAACCATTTTGGCTGCTCAGTTTTGCACCCCTTAGCTTTTGAAGTAGATTGTCTCCTGACCTATGCCTTGCCTCTTGGATGCTTCAGGGAGTGACCCTTGTCCAAAACCTTTTCACTCCAACCTCTATTAAACCATTCCAAGACTTGGTTCAAGAATTTGGTATTCCCCTAAACAAACTCTTTACCTACCTTCGTATTAAACATATCTTGTTAACTCAAACGGTCGGGGCGATTCCAGTCAAGGATACTACAGCTTTCCACAGGCTATGCTTGGGTAAAAAGAGCCTAATGAAACCACTGTCTCTATGTTACCGAAGCTTAGTGTCTCCTCGTAAGGAACATAAATTGCCATATATATTGAGATGGGAAAAGGACTTACAATTGACATTTTTTTTTCACTGTTTTTCTTTGTTTAATTTTTTTTTAAATTCAAATTTTTTTATTTTGAAATATGTCATCATACAAATAAACGTAAAGTTAGGGCCTCGCAGGGCCGCACATAGTCATCTGTACTAACTCAGCATAAAGAAAAACAATATATGGACATCTATAAAGTCATCGAAGAGTAACAATAGGACAGCAAAAAACATCCCCAGATGGGGGGTCTCATCTATAGAGAAGCAACAAAACTTCTGATAAGTCACATAGAGAAATATTAGAGTCAGGTAGCAAAAACTAAGCATCACAAAATAATATTCAAAGAGTCCTCAACCAACAACGCAAAGAGTGTGGGGGTAAAAGGGAAAAAATAAGGGGGGGGGGAACAATAGGGGAAAAACACATGCATGAATCAAAAAGAGTCCTCAAGGCGTATACTAGAGGTGAGAGGGTCATAAAAATATTAAAAAAAAAAATTAATAATATTGTCAGCTGGTAGCCAGCATAAATCAGCATAAAAATGGGGAAAATCTCTGCATGGGGGTGTCATCTCAGGAAAGCATGGGTCAGCAACAGGCAGGTCAGCAAAAACACATAGCTCCCCAAACTCCTCATCCTGTGTCCAGCGAGTAGGCCGCATAGGGAAAAAAAAACAAACAAAAAAAACAGCATATGAAAGAGAAAAAAAAAAAAAAAAGTCAGCTAAGTATGGCAGGTATTCAAGGGGGAGGGCAAAATGTCAGCAAAAGTAGAAAGCAGCGGGGGGGGGGAATATGGGGATCTCTCAGAAAGAGCACAGCAAGGGGTTGCCGCAGAAAAGCGGAAACATGGTTCAATAGTCCCTTTCAGCCCGTATCAAGATGCGGCCGCAACCGCTGGACAGGCAGCATACCACACAAGAGGCTGAGGCATCCAACCATAATAAGACCGAGACCACAGGTGCGACCTCCGAGCCACATCGGAAACCGAGCTGCTCCGTGGTCTCCTTTGCCAAACGCTCGGGGCCGGTTCATACGCAGTGTCGGGGAACGCATCTGTTTTATATTTACTGCCGGCCGTGGGAGATCTTCCTCAGCAGGCATCTGACGAGGGTCCACAAAAGTCAGCTCATCCTCCAACTCAGCACACCCCAGCCCGTCTCCATCACTCTGCAAGTGGCGGGCAGCTTCCTCCTTGTCGGCGACAGACGTAGACTCCCACGCGTCGTCCTCTGCTAGGTCCGCTTCCACCCGGCCCGTCTTCCACGCGGCCATCAGACGCCCCCACGAGGCCCGAGAAATCGGGCTATCTTCTCCCCCTGGCAGCTGCTCCAGGCATGCCTCGAGGGCCGCGAATGCAGCCTCCATGCCCCTGGCAGGGGGGGTCCGCTCCAGACTGCACCACCTCACTCCTTCCCCCAAAATCATCTCCGAGGGGACAGCCAGTACAGCCGGAAGATGGGGCCCTCCATTCCCACAACCACTGACCGTCCAGATTGGGCTCTCTGCAGGGGAGATTAGGAGAAGCGATCGTCCCGGAGCAGACTTGTAGGCCTCAAGATGGCCGACGGGTACTCTGACCTGCCGGGGAGTTGCGGCAACTTCTCAGCTGTGCTCCGGAGGGGGGGTAAAAACGGCCCCGGAGCTTGTCCCGTTGTGGCCAGCAGTGCAGGGACCTCAGTAGTGGGTAATTTGGGGAGAGACACCAGCTCAAAACCCCCGGTAACAAGCAAATTGAGCAGAGCTCTCCCCAGGCACGTCTTCTCCCTAGCAGAGCCAGCCACGCCCCCCACAATTGACATTTTATGGACTGGTTTTATGCCATGTCATCGGTATATTGGCTATGTAAGAGCACTGGCATGAGAGAAGCACATCTTAAGTTATTGTACCGCTGGTATCTTACCCCTGCTCGACTGCACCATATTTCCAAGGGTACAGATGTTTGCTGGCGTTGTTCAGCAGACAAAGGTTCTTTGCTTCATATTTTTTGGTCTTGCCCGAAAATTAGCACTTACTGGGCTGACATTCGATGCCTGATCAAATTATGTACCTTGTTAGATATTCCTCTCCAACCGGAAACTTACCTATTACATTTTATCCCCACTAACATTCAACTACCACCCGAGAGCTGATATCTGCAATCCTAGGGGTTGGCAAATTAGTGTTGGCTAGTCACTGGAAGTCTGCCTCTACCCCCTCACTCTCAGAAGTCCTGAACCGTTTAGATAGTATATGTAAATATGAGGAAATGTTCGCTTCGGCCCATAACACCCTTCCACCGTACCGGGCTACCTGGGATGGTTAGGTATCCTACAGATCCTCGAGGAGAGTCTCTTAAAACCTTTCGAACTGTACTCTTTATTCTTTTGTACTCTTTATTCTTTTATTTTCTTTTTCCTTTTTTTTGTTTTGTTTTTTCCTCTTCTCTTCTTCCTTCTTTTCTTTTTTCTTTTATGCTTACTTTATTACTATATTTGCTGTTTACTATAGAATGTAAAATGTACCGTATACTGTTGATGAACACCCACCTGCACTTATGTGACTTATACTGTTGAAAGGTCCTGCGTGGCCTCTGTTGTCATTACTATATCTTTGTATTCAAACTTCTGATGGTACTCAATAAAAAACTTTATATTGAAAAAACAATTCTAGGTGCAGGGTGTTTGTATTTTCTGTGCCCCATCCATTGATGTCTGTTATACTATTATTCCGTTACGTGTCTATTGTAGTGTCATGTTGTAGACACTGTGTTGTTTCCCTTATATTTAACGGTAAGTAATTGATTCCTTTGTTTCACCATGATTCCATCAAACCCCCCAGAATCTGGTTTAATACAGATCTCTCTGCCCCTTCCACAGCCATTGTCTATTATACCAGGGTTGGTGTGTGGGAGGGGGCAGCTGTTCTGCCCTCACGATGTGTCTGAGGTACAAGGCTTGGCAGACAGCTTACAAATTGTTAATAAAAATCCAGAAGTAGGATTGCATGAAGTCTTTCCTTTACTTTTATTTTATCCTTACGTTTTTGATTCTTATTTACATTAATCTTTTGTAAAACTGCAAAAGATACAGAATTATGAAAATATATTAGGCTAGGAATGTAAATCTACACAGACAAGTGACAAGCATGCTTCCTTTCCTAGCTGTGAAAATACTAGCTAACAGAAATAGAAGTTTAGTAACTTAATGCTAAGACAATCAAACACTATTAAACTAATATGGAACAGTATTTGAGTTTCTAAAAACATATACTGTATTTTTCGCTCCATAAGACGCACCTGACCATAAGAGGCACCTAGTTTTTAGAGGAGGAAAACAGGAAAATAAATATTCTGAAATCAAATAGTGTAATAATGGATATTGCCCCAGCTCCTCTCATGGATATATTGCCCCAGCTCATGGATACTGCCCCCAGCTCATGGATACTGCCCCCAGCTCATGGATACTGTCCCCCAGCTCATGGATATGCCCCCCAGCTTATGGATATGCCCCCCAGTTTATGGATATGCCCCAGCTCATGGATATGCCCCAGCACATGGATTTGCCCCCCCCCCAATTTATGGATATGCCCCCCAACTTATGGATATGCCTCAGCACATGGATATGCCCCAGCAACTCATGGATATGCCCCAGCTCACTCATGGATTTGCCCCAGCTCACATATGGATTTGCCCCAGCTCATGGATATGCCCCAGCTCGCTCATGGATATGCCCCAGCTCGCTCATGGATATGCCCCAGCAGCTCATGGATATGCCCCAGCTCGCTCATTGATATGCCCCAGATCACTCATGGATATGCCCCAGCAGCTCATGGATATGCCCCAGCAGCTCATGGATATGCCCCAGCAGCTCATGGATATGCCTCAGCTCACCTGCCGCCACCGCGTTCGGCTCCCTCTGAGCGTGCGTCCGGCGGCAGGAAGCTTGGGCACTCCCCTGGGGGAGCCACGTGACCGCGAGTGCCCAAGCTCCTTGCCGCCGGACGCACGCTCAGAGGGAGCCGAACGCGGCGGCGGCAGGTGAGCTGAGGCATATCATGGGGCATTCGCTCCATAAGACGCACCCACTTTTCCCCCCACTTTTTGGGGGAGAAAAGTGCGTCTTATGGAGCGAAAAATACGGTACTTTAACTTAAAAACATTGATGCTCTACTTACAGATTTATAATTTCAAGGCCTGTGTGAAAGAATTGTGGAGCTGACTTTCTGTTGCTCTGTGAACATCAAATGCTTTCTGACCAGGAAGTAGCTGCAATGTATTGCTTAGTAATGGCTGACAAATTAAAGCAACAGTATCCTAATGCATTAAATGCATGGAAATCTATGATTGCCAGAACACTCCCCACCTGGGATAATAACATTATTCAACTATATATCCTTTATGAGAAGTAAGACAACTTCGGAAACAGGTCTAAAATACACCTTCGGAGTACCTTCCCCCATGACTTTAATTTCTACCTTTCTAGCAATTTCTTACCTTTCTACAATAAGTCCAACAGGCCATTCATTTCTATGAACTTGAGTGTTTTTCAGTAAGACAATGTCTCCGACTTGTAAATTAGACTTGTCAGCTTGTCAGCTTTCACAGGCATTGTCCCATGGTCGGCCGGATTTTTATCTGTACTAATGTAATGCCATTGTTCTGGATGGGTGGACTTTCTAATGTGTGTCACTGTGTTATTTGAGAGGTGGCATCGCGGTGAACGGAAAAGTAATAGAGCTACCCAGCTGTTTGATTCATCTATGAAGACTTCATTGTTCATGATCTCAAGGAAGAGGTTATCTTCCACAGATAATTGCCGGTTTGTTATCACATTGTGTTCTTTCAAACACCTTGTACCCTTGTTTATCTGTGTCTTCCGCTGAAGCTATAGCCTCCATGTGACTCTGGACATTCTGGTGTTGTTTTGAGAGGACTAGTCTCTTCTTGATTTGCATGGTGTTTGTACAGGGGCTCAGACATGATGTTTGTCCATTTTGCAACTTGTAAGTTAGGCTTGTCAGCTTGCCATTTCCTGCGTGGCTGGAGTATCACTAGGTATTCCTGTCTCCATCGTCTCCAGAATGTATCTGCAAGACTCTGCACTTGCTTCATTGCTTGATATGAAGATCTTTGAGTTCGAAGTCTCCAGGGGTGCCGTTGTTGTTTTGACCTTCTGAGTCAGAAGCATCGCGGGTCTCAATATTTCTGGCATTTCAGGATCTGTGGACACCGGAACTAAAGGTCGAGCGTTCGTGACTTGTGGTTGTATTCCTTTGTCATCATCATTTGTAACACTTCATTGTTCTTGAACCCAGGCCATACTTGAAAACGAGAGAAATCTCAATGTATCCTTCCTGGTAAAATCCTTTATAAATAAATAAATAAATCTGGTTCTAGAAGTTCAAAAAATCTCAGACTGAGCACTCTCTTTCTCTTTCCTGTTTAGAAAGGGTGGACCTGAGAACCAATTAGTGTGTTTAAGGACGGCTGCTCTCACAGGCATTGTCCCATGGTCGGCCGGATTTTTATCTGTACTAATGTAATGCCATTGTTCTGGATGGGTGGACTTTCTAATGTGTGTCACTGTGTTATTTGAGAGGTGGCATCGCGGTGAACGGAAAAGTAATAGAGCTACCCAGCTGTTTGATTCATCTATGAAGACTTCATTGTTCATGATCTCAAGGAAGAGGTTATCTTCCACAGATAATGCCGGTTTGTCATCACATTGTGTTCTTTCAAACACCTTGTACCCTTGTTTATCTGTGTCTTCCGCTGAAGCTATAGCCTCCATGTGACTCTGGACATTCTGGTGTTGTTTTGAGATGACTAGTCTCTTCTTGATTTGCATGGTGTTTGTACAGGGGCTCAGACATGATATGTGTCTATTTTGCAACAGGTTTGTTTTGCAGACATTAACTTTCGTTGGCTTGTGAACTCTGTGCAGACACACGTCACCAATGATGACCCATCCAAGGTCGAGACATTGCGCAAATGGTGCATTGTGTAGTCCATTGTACTGTTCTCTGACTTTGTACACTCTCAGTATGTCTCTTCCTAGTAGGAGGAGGATTGCAGAGTCTGGGTCAAGTACTGGTATCTTTCCTGCTATTTGTCTCAGATGAGGATGCTGACGTGCAATTTTAGGTGTGGGGATCTCTGATCTGTTGTCTGGTATCATATTGCATTCTATGAGAGTTGGGAGAGTCAGCTGTGTTTTTCGATCTATTGACTTGATGATGTAGTTGCTTGCTCTCGTCCCTGATGTCTCCATAGTGCCTGAGCAAGTCTTCAAGGTACTGTATATACTCAGGTATAAGCCGACCCGTGTATAAGCCGACCCCCCTACTTTTTCCCAAAAAACCTGTGAAAACTTATTGACTCGCGTATAAGCCTAAGTGGGAAATGCAGCAGCCACTGGTAAATTTCA
The DNA here is from genome assembly GCA_009667805.1 of Leptobrachium leishanense. Classification (NCBI taxonomy): domain Eukaryota; kingdom Metazoa; phylum Chordata; class Amphibia; order Anura; family Megophryidae; genus Leptobrachium; species Leptobrachium leishanense. Next base: position 127,137,868 of record CM019068.1, read on the forward strand.
AACATAAAAATAGATAGCAAAAAAAAAATACCAATGAGGCATCAGTAGGTTAAATGTTTTTCAATATTTATTTCAAATAAAAACAGTAAACTATCTCTGTAAATGTAAAAGAGGGTCAACAAAAACAATAAGGTAGCAACAATAACTTTATATACCGTAAATTACGGTACAGAAAACCTTAGCTCAACCAGTAACCAAGGTAAAATCCAAAAGTTAAAATCCTTCAAAACTGGACTCCTCTTCATCATCTGTATGTCCAAACAGAGCTTCAGCTGCATCTCGTGTGAGGCTATCACCATAAACGTTGTCATCATCACTAGTTTCGCAAACATCACCATCACTGCTGTCATTTTCATACAAAGCGCTGTCTTCACTGCCATCCATAGCATTACTAATGCCACATTTCTTGAAGGCGCGTTGCACCATTTCCTCTGGAATCTCTTCCCATGCATCACGAACCCATTTGGCTATCAGTTCTATTTCAGGCTTCTTCAGGTTTCCAACTTTTGTCAGTTGGGCTTGACCAGATGACATCCATTCATGCCACATCTTTCGCACACGGTCTTTAAAAGGTTTATTCAAACACATATCTAGGGGCTGCAATACAGATGTAAGGCCACCTGGAATAACGGCCAAAGTAACTTGAGAAGACTTTGCCAATTGTTTTATGTCATCAGATGTGTGAGCTCTGAACATATCCCAAACGAGCAATGATGGTTTTTTCTTCAAGGCTGCTCCTGGTCGTCCGTTCCAAATTTCTTCTATCCATTTTTTTGTTCCATCTTCATCCATCCAGCCTTTATCATGTGTGCGCACTGTAATTCGTGGTGGGAATTTGACCTTTTTAGGCAAGGTCTTCCTTTTAAAAATAATGACAGGCCTCAGCTTAGTTCCATTGGCCAAACATGACAGAACGACTATCAAATGGTTTTTTTCATTTCCTGTGGTTCTTAGAAAAATAGTTTTCTCTCCCAAACTTGCCACAGTTTTGTTGCTGGGAAGATCAAAGGTCATAGGTGTTTCATCCATATTCCCAATATCTCCCAGGTCATAGTTATGGATCCTTCTTTGTTTTATGATGAATGAATGGAATGACATCACTTTTTCATCAAGGTCTTTTGGCAACTTCTGAGAAATCTTTGTTCTTTGCCGCAAACATAGACCAAACCTATTCATGAAGCGGGTACACCATCCTGCTGACGCAACAAAATTTTCAATACCTGGTGCTTTTAGTTTGTCATCTTTAGCCATGTGAAGGGCACGTAAGCGAATTCCCATGCGTGTTACACAGTAACCATTTTGACGACACTCCATGACCCATGTATGCAATTCAGCCTCTAGAGCCCCATATGAAGTCTTTGCACCACGTCAAGCTTTTTTTGTCTTTAGAATCTTTTCCAAGTCAGCTTTGGTTTTCCGCCACTCCCTCACTTGTTTTTCATCAACACAAAATTCTCTACTTGCAATACTGTTATTGCTTTCTTCTGCTCTTGACACAACTTTGAGTTTGAAACCAGCGTCGTATGACCTGCGCTTTGTTTTTGACTCGGGATTATACATCCCTAAGGACATTCCTGGATATTAACTTTATATGTTTATATATGCGACCACATAATGTGCAATATCTATTTTATTTGAATCCATGTGCAATATGTATTTGTATGCAATCCCTTATAAAGACGCAAAGAATATACCAGATGCCTTCTCAAGGACATTTAACCTGCAAGCTTCATTATTTTCCCATTATATATAGAGGAAATATGTGTACTTTAAGCCCTGGATAAACGCAACGTACGATCGTTCAGATGAAATATCTCTAATTCTAAGCCTGGAACGGAGGCGCTGTACGCCAGAATCTGCCAATTAGACCAAGCCGGAGGACAATTAGGATGACATCATCATCCAGAGACAGAAGGGCGTCCACGTAAGAAAGCGGAACCACTCGCATTTCCGGCTCCTCCGCTACGGGGTGCTGCTGTCATCGAAGGAGCAGGCCAGCACGGGCCGGGTGTCCGTGAAATTATCACGGACACCAGCGGGCCTTAATTCTACGTCCGGCGGGCCGCGTACGGCCCGCAGGTTGCCGATTGCTGCGCTCCTTGACTCGCGTACAAGCCGAATCGCGTTTTTTTGACTCAAAATCTGAGTAAAAAAACTCGGCTTATACGCGAGTATATACGGTATATGGAGCTGGACTTCCTTTATTGTCGAAGAGGTTGAAGAACTCTGTTCTTGCCAAAGATCTATTGCTTTGCTCATCTAATACTGCATACATTCTCACTGCTTTCTCTTTATGGCCTTCAGGATGTACCTTGACTAAACATATTTTGGAGAATGATCTAGGACTAAATGTCTCTGTACAGATCTCAGTACATTTTGACGTTATTGCTTGTCTTTAAGATAGGACTTGCGTTCTTCTATTGTCTTGCTCCTGAAACCACAACATTTTTCAAAGGATGAGGTTTGTTTTGTATCGGACACTGTCTGTCTGGATCCTCAACGGTCTTTCTTGTGATTCTATTGTTGACGTATTCTGACTCAGGGGGCACCTCTGTCTTTCATACAGACACTGTTGTTCTTGGTCCCTTGTTCATCTCCAGTGATTCTGTCTTGATAGAGTTCGGGATTCCCATGTTCAAAAAGGCAAAGCTTGGGTCATTTTGTGTTTTCGCTTGATTCATTATGAACTTAGTGAAGAAAGAGGAAGGTGGAAATGCCACTTGATAGCGTTCAGTATTTTGAAGCTTCTGTAACCCATCTTTCCTGTAAGTTGTAAGGAAGTTTCCCTATTATAGGGTTGACCCCACGTGCAGTGTCCAGATATGAGAGAACTGGTAGGTGTCCACCAGTTTTTGCTGCTTCAAGCTCCAGGAGTATGTCTCCAAGCTCTCTTAACTTATGGTTGTCTTTGTTTGTTATTTTTGGAAAATTTTCAATTTTCTTCAGGCGTGCATCTTCAATTACTTCTGGTGAACCATAACATTCTTCCAATCTCTGCCATACCATTGTGAGCCCTGCTGTTGCGTCGTGAGCGTGTACTGACCTGATTCTTTTGGCTTGCTCGGAAGACTCTGGTCCGAGCCATTTAGAGAGTAGATCTAGTTTTTCTCTATCTGTCAGGTTTAAATCTTGGGTGCTGCTAAGGAAAGATGACTTCCAGGCCCAATAATTTTCTGGACGGTCGTCAAACTTCAGGAGACCGGAGCTCACCATTTCACAGCGTATCAGGTACTTTGTTACATCTGTAGTTCCAGCTGCCTCGGGTGAACATCCTCTGGGAACAGAACATGGGCTTGATTGTGGCTGGTAGGATGGTGGGGTTGTTGGGCTAGGCTTAATCTGTTTATATGGTGGTTTTTTTTCTTTGCAAATAGCTTTCCTGTAGCCCACATTGGTGCTTGCCTGGGAAGGAATTATGTTGTTATTGATTTGGTTTTTGGAAGGGCTGACAAACTGGTGTCTGGGGGTTCGTAAACATTTGGCTTGTCATATTGGAACTCTGCTTAAGTCTTGCTGACTCTAGGTGAATCCAAGTGACCTGCTGCTAGGGGAGTTTTGCTGCATTGTCGACTTGTTGATCAGTGTACACGGTTGTGTGTAATTGAATATACTCACAGGTACATTGAACTGCACTGAGAGGTGTCATCTGGACTTCTATGCCAGGGAATGCGTCTCTATACTGTTCTTCTGCCGCTGTCATGAGAACCTCAGCTTCTGCTAATGCTGCTGAAGCTGCTTTCTCGTGTTGGAGAATATGTAGAGATGCTTTCACCTCTGCTTTTCTTCTAGCGGTTTCAGCTTTGCGTTCATCATTTCTTCTAGCTGTTTCAGCTTCATTTTCAGCTTTTCTTCTAGCTGTTTCAGATTCATTTTCAGCTTTATTCTTATGATGTTCTTCCTCTATGTAGCCCTGTTCTCTTATCATTTCAGCTTTGCGTATTGCATAGGAAGCCATTGCACCTGCTTTTTCTGCTTTTGCAGGGGCCCTGGTGGCAGCAGCACTTGCTGATGACAGGTTGGAGCTGCTTGAATGTCTTGAACTAGTGCGCTTAGATCTGAGAGATTCAGCACCTGCTGATGTCAAATCTGACTGACTAGGTACAGTGGAACTTGTGCACCGTGACCTGGTTTTTGGTGTGCTAAGTGTGCTTTGCTCTGCAACTGAAAGCTGAGGGGTGAAGCATTCTGTTCTGTGTGCTGCATGGTGAGACAGATTACTACTTTGCGGGGTCTGTTTGAAGAAGTTAGATATAGAGATGTGTAGAAAGAATCTACTTTTCTTGTGTCTAGGAGTGCTGAGTATAAGGCTAGGGTCAGACGAGCGCATTTTGTACGGACTGTGCATCCATGCAGTACGGACGTACTTTTTGACTGACAATTTTTTGACCGATGTAGCAGGGAAAATATATTAAAATGAAAAAACATTTTGTCCGTCAAAAATGCTGGACGTATAAATGCAGTCCGTCTGACTACGTTCCATCACTCACACACAAAGCTACACGGACGTTGCAGATGTGGCGCACTCCGCACGTCCGTTCAAGCAGTATTACGTTCTTGCCTAACCTGCGTCCGTTTGCCATGTCCGTCATGCGTCCGCACTTCCGTGCAGACGCACTTCGTGTGTGGGGCTCCATTGGTCGGAATGCTATGCTGCCACGGACGTACAAATGTGCGGCAACACGGACGTGATAACTGCGCTCGTCTGACCCCAGCCTAAAATCTTTTTACTGTTCTGCCCTCACGATGTGTCTGAGGTACAAGGCTTGGCAGACAGCTTACAAATTGTTAATAAAAATTCAGAAGCAGGATTGCATGAAGTCTTTCCTTTACTTTTATTTTATCCTTACTATTTAGATTCTTATTTACATTAATCTTTTGTAAAACTGCAAAAGATACAGAATTATGAAAATATATTAGGCTAGGAATGTAAATCTACACAGACAAGTGACAAGCATGCTTCCTAGCTGTGAAAATACTAAATAGAAGTTTAGTAACTTAATGCTAAGACAATCAAACACTATTAGACTAATATGGAACAGTATTTGAGTTTCTGAAAACATATACTTTAATTTAAAAACATTGATGCTCTACTTACAGATTTATAATTTCTGTTTCTGTTGCTCTGTGAACATCAAATGGTTTCTGACCAGGAAGTAGCTGCAATGTATTGCTTAGTAATGGCTGACAAATTAAAGCAACAGTATCCTAATGCATTAAATGCATGGAAATCTATGATTGCCAGAACAGAGGCTTTCCGGTATGCAAAAGCTGGTGCGTGTTTTACCAATGTATTATGCACCTTCGCCTGTCTGCATTTGCAACTGTAAACTCTAAATAAAGTCATTCTGTTTTATTTTCACCCTGCAAGGAGCTCGAGCTATTGACTGGTTGGGTTTGGGCCAGATTCGGTACTCCTTCGGAATACTGATAGCGAGGGGAGCATTCTGCAAGTGGGTACAGGACCCCATATTACACGATTTTTTTGATTCAAACATTTGCCTATGTAGTACGAATACAAACCTTGGTATGTACTATTTTTGGGATACAAAGCTGGCAGCTGTAATACTTAATAATTCCCATATCATTAATCCGACCAGACATTGAAGATAAGCGCACAGACACGTTACTGTAGCAGAACTGAACACACACTGCTTTATGAAGGGGAAGTGAAAATGTTTTTTTCATTTCCTTTTTCACTTCTCTTATTTCTGCGGCTCATTTCACAGCTACGAGATATATAAAAAGCCTCTCCATACATAAATAGGAATATTCATATTTATTTATTTTACAAAGTCATTTACCAAAGTTAACAATTTTTATTCTGTTACACTTTTATACACTTTAGTGAAATCACCCAAACTTAGTAGAATTGGCCATTTTTACTTACCGATGGTGGACCAAAGAGCAACCTGGGCTGTGGGGGTGATGCAGGAGGCCAACGTAAATGCAGCTTATTTTTACATGCAGGGTTATTCAGAGAGCCAAACTAACCACGCAATTGCTCCGAACAGTGAATTTCCCCGACCGGTGCAATTTCCTGGCCATTCGGTATTCAAAAAGCTGTCCGTTCGCCAAATATTGGCGAATTGCCAGCTAAATACGGTGATCTTCGGCGGCAGTGAAATCCCCAAAGAGGAGAAATGGTTAATCTATTCAGAGACACCGAACAGCATTGAAATGTCAGTGAAATGCCCTGATTTTGGGGTTTTTCATTTGACAGGTTTAATCAGGCGAATCCCATAGGTTTTAATGTAAAATAAATTCCCAGTTTTTATTAAATAGTTATTCAACTGTTTGTTCTTTTTATTTGCAGCAAAAAGTCTCTTTATTCGTTTATTTTTTTATGCATTTTTTTAGGATTTTTTAGGCCAAATCTTTTTTGCCCTTTTTTTTAACAGGCTTTTTTTCTGTAACAGACCTGTTTTAAAAGGTTTTTTTTGTTATTTTTTACCCTTGTTCAGTGGCTTGTCGGCTTTTCCCGCAGCTGGTTGGTGCACTGTTTAGTGGGTCGTCGGCTTTTTTCAGATCGATTTGGCATTTTTGCAGCGGATCTTAGGATTCATTCAGTGGGGTTTTGGATCAATTCGGCTGTTTTGCAGCGGTTTTTCGGATGCTCGTTCGCTGCACTTCGGAGACCCTGCAGTGAATTCTAAATTCACCGCAGGGTCGGTGAATTGGACTAGTTGAAGTGCGGAGAATGGGAGAGCCCCTAAATATCAGTGACATTTTGGTGCTCTCTGAATAACCCTATAAGGCTAGGGTCAGACGAACGCATTTTTCACGTTGTCCGTGAAAAAGTGCGTTCGAACGAATGGACGTATTTTTCCATGTAATACGCGATAGCGGTCATACGATGCGCATTTTAGTCCGTGATTTTGTACGGATCATCCATAAAACACTTTTTGTGTCTGGACTTTATGTAGGCCGGACATTAGCAGCATCTGACATCTCCACGGTTTGCGCATGATGGGATATGTCCATGATGGGATACTCGTGTATGTCCGACCGTCTCCATTACGGCCTGTCGTAACCTTTACGGAGCCATTGTAGAGTTTGAGAATTTTTTGGACAGACAAAAAAAAAAAAACATCCCATCATGGCTCAAACTCAAAGAGAGTCCTATTCGGACATGTCATCCCCTTCCACCCCAGAGACACCCAGGAAGAAGCGGGCCAGCAACATGGCATTTGAGGAGATGGTGGAGCTGGTTCGCATCTTCGAGAAGCGTGACTATGACTGCCATAAGGGCCCTTACGGCAGGAAGAACAATGTCCGCATGGTGGACCGTATCCTTGCACCACCCTCCTGCAAATGTTTGATAAGGACCGAAGTAGTAACGACCAGCTGCGGAAGCGCTGGTCTGACCTGAAGACGCGCGAGGAGGAGCAATTGAGGCACATCCAGCGTGTCATAGCCAAACGTAAGTGTTATGTTATGTTTAGGGATTACCACTTTTTTAAGACCGAGTACGAGTACAGATACTTTTGTTCAAGTACTCACCGATACAGAGTACCGATACTTTTATCTTATGTCATGTGACCGCTTTCCAATAAGAACAGACCTCATATAAAGCCCCCAGGTCTCATGGATATGCCCCCCAGCTCATGGATAATGCCCCCCAGCTCATGGATACTGCCCCCCAGCTCATGGATAATGCCCCAGCTGATGGAGACTGCCCCCAGCTCATGGATACTGTCCCCCAGCTCATGGATACTGCCCCCCAGCTCATGGATAATGCCCCAGCTCATGGATACTGTCCCCAGCTCATGGATTTGCCCCCCAGCTCATGGATAATGCCCCCCAGCTCATGGATAATGCCCCCCAGCACATGGATTTGCCCCCAGCTCATGGATAATGCCCCCCCAGCTCATGGATAATGCCCCCCAGCACATGGATTTGCCCCCAGCTCATGGATAATGCCCCCCAGCTCATGGATAATGCCCCCCAGCACATGGATTTGCCCCCAGCTCATGGATAATGCCCCCCAGCTCATGGATAATGCCCCCCAGCACATGGATTTGCCCCCAGCTCATGGATAATGCCCCCAGCTCATGGATAAGCCCCAGCTCATGGATAATGCCCCCCAGCACATGGATTTGCCCCCAGCTCATGGATAATGCCCTCAGCTCATGGATAATGCCCCCCCAGCTCATGGATAATGCCCCCCAGCTCATGGATAATGCCCCCCCAAGCACATGGATTTGCCCCCAAGCTCACTCTCCGCTCATACTTACCTTCCTTTAGCGACACCGGGAAAGTCTTCGCGTGCGCGCTCCTTGGAAGGTCCCCAGCCGCGACCACGTGGGACCATGTGATCGCGGCTGGGGTCCTTCCAACGAGCGCACGCGGAGAAACTTTCCCGGCGTCACTAAAGGAAGGTAAGTATGAGCGGAGAGCAGCTGCAGGGCCTGTCTGAATGCTCTATCGGCATTCGGACAGGCTCTGCAGCTGCTCACTTTGTTTATACTTACCTTCCTTTAGCGACGCCGGGAAAGTTTCCGTGCGCGCGCTCGTTGGAAGGATCCCAGCCGCGATCACATGGTCCCACGTGGTCGCGGCTGGGGGCCTTCCAACGAGTGCGCGCGCGCGCGTGAAGACTTTCCCGGCGTCGCTAAAGGAAGGTAAGTATAAACAAAGTTAGGAGAGCAGCTCCAGGGCCTGTCCGAATGCAGATAGAGCATTCGGACAGCCGCCCCAGCCCCTAGGATGCCGGCAAGCGGGCTCAATGCCGGCTTCCGGTATCGGAAAAAAATATCGGGGTACTGCACGAGTACCGAGTACTCCTGCAGTACCCGGTATCGGCACCGATATCGATACTAGTATCGGTATTGGTGCAACCCTAGTTATAATGTAAAGCGCTGCGCAAACTGTTGGCGCTATATAAATCCTGTATAATAATAATAATGTGCTTGCATTTGCTAAAGTGCACAGAAATACGTTGATTGATCTAGTCCTTTTTTCATGCAATGTGTGTATAGCTTTGCGTTTTCAGGACTCATACATGCATTTTTGCCATAGCTCATCTTTTTTGTGATATTACGTATTCGTGAAAATTGTGATATTTGATGTATGTAGATGAATGTGTTAATTTTTTTAACAAGCGCAACTCATATAAAATATAACCGCAAACGCTCGCATGTTAAATGTGAAAAAAACACTTTATTTACACATTGTAAAACATTGAAAATTCTAATTTTATTGCATTTTTTGCATTTTTTTTAATAATATACAGAAAGGACATGACGCATACATACATATATTCATATAATAATGATATATTATGAATCTGCCGAGTCAGCCGGAAAGAACGATATAGAACATGTCTGGGTCATATAATAAAATAAGGCTTCAAAACGCTTTTAAGCATGATGAGCGAAACCGTTAAAATTAGCTCAGCAGCACAGCACACAAGGCGTGAACCGTGAAGCCGTGAAATGCCTCAGCAGCGAAAGGGTTAATTTATTTTTTGTCTGTTTTAAATCATTTTATTTTTTTTATTTTTTTGTTTCAGATAATTTTGATCAACTATTTTTACCTTTTAAAACCTTTTGTTCTGGTTTTTATTTTTAAAGTCAGACCATTTGGGTTGGGTCAGTTTTGCGTTTTTTAAATTGTTTTGTTCATTTTTTTTTATGTTCCATTCATACCGTTTTATTTAATATGATTAAATAAATTTGTGAAATGCATATTCAAATTATTCATAAGAAGGGGCGTGGCCGGCTACGAACGGAAGCGGCTGTGTTACTGCGGAGCTCCGCTTCATCCCTGTCTTTTTGGGGTATTTTTGATGACTTTCTTAGCTGTTTTGACCTGTTTATGCTTCCTAAGTGGCTGGCCATCGGGTTGTGCACTGTCCAGAGCCGTTTTGATCTCCCCCTCCGGACAAGAGACTTTTCTCTAAGCACGTCTTCAGGCCGGCGGCCATCTTGCGGCCTACATCCTGGCTGTGCTCCGGTCTCCCGCTGTTACCTCCGTCCCTGGAGGGGACTCTGAAGCAGTCTCCCGAGGCGATGGGCCCGCATCCCTTGGGAGCTCGGGCGGGTTCTCAGGGGAGGGTTGCGGGGAGGATTGCAGGTCTTTTCCTCACCACTGGCCCACTGATTACTCACTCCCGCTGCTGAAGAGGGACCTGGCAGACCTATTAGCTGAGCTGAAGGAGGCATGGCGCTCCTCCCTTCGGGATGCTGGATGGGCAGGAGGCGCGGACGGCCCTGACAAGTGCGACCGGAGGCCCGATGACTTAAGGGGATTCACCCCCTCCCTAGCTGACCCTGCTGATGTGGCGTCTACCTGCTCCTCGGATCCCTTACCTTTGCCTACGATCGGTGACCGACATCTCAGTGTAGAGAGACCCCTTGGTTTCCTGACTTCTCTGGGGCTCTGGAGCTGCACAGCGGATATGATCAGATCCCGGATGCTGTGGCGAGTGGAGATCGGTCTGCTCCCGGCGACTCCGGGGGTCCTCTGGGTCTCGTGTCCCATGGTAGGGCTTCTTCTCCCTCGATGCTGACATCTCTGGTAGCCTGGTCGCCTGCTCTCATGTGCCCCTTACCCGCTGTCTTCGGAGCCCTGATGTTCCCCTTGCATCTGGATCTTGGCTGGGTTTATGGGACAGGAGGTGTTATCCTCGGCCTGCTTGCTCTCTATGTGCCTAGCCTTTCCTGTGGCACCTTGCCGGGGGGGGACCTGTCCTCGTTCCTGGATGCAGGCTGAGGTAAACTCTCGGCTGCCCGCTGGCCCTATGACCGCTATTCTGTGTTGCGGAGTTTCCCCCAAGTTTGTCGAGTTTTGCACCCCCCCCCTCCCGAAATATGATCCTTTTATTGCTGTCCTGGGTATGTATACCCAAATACTCAGACACTTTTTGAAGACAGTTGCTGACTCCCCCCCCCTCTGGACACTCTATTGTGGACTTTAATTTCTCTGTTTAAGATGTGGTTTGATGTGGCGGTTTGGGTATCTGGTTTCCACCCCCCCCCTTTTTTTTTTTTTTTTTTTTTTTTTTTTTTGCGTGTGCGTGGGACGATGGGTAGCTCTGGAGTGCCATTGGAGCGAGTACCATGGCTCTGACTGCTTCCTCTGGCCCCAGATCACCCAGCCATGCGGCCTCTTCCGTGGCCTCCAGTTCCCCACGGGGTTCCTGGGGTGAGCCAGGAATGTCGCATTTTCCAGGGCGGTCCCCACCACCTTTTTTTTTTTTTTTTTTTTTTTCTTCTCCCCCACTCTCCTCTTGTTTTATTTTCTTTTGTTTACCCAGGTACCCGGCCGCTGCTTGTCTGCAGACAAGAACACCTCATTGGTATCTCTAACATATGATTAAGTGTCCTTTCTTTTCCCCCCATGTTTTTGTTATTCTTGAAGACTCGTGTTGTCTATTGATTTTTGCGCATCTAGATGTTCTTTTGAGACCCCTTCCCCTTTGTTTTTCTGTTGTTTTTCTGAGTACATTTTTTGGCCCTGCGCGGCCATTTATGCTGGTCATCCTGTGACCTTTCGAACAAAATAAAACTTTAAATTTAAAAAAAAAAAAAAAAAAAAAATTATTCATAAGAAAAAAAGGATCGTTAATAAAAAAAAACGATAGAATCAAATCGACAGAATTATCGTAGACAGAACTATCGTATCGGCAGAATTATCGTATCGATAGAAATATTGGATCCGAAAAACAAACCAACAAATAATTAATATTATATAATTTAATTATAAAGTACTATTTTATTTTTATTGTATTAATAATTTAATATTAATTATTTTATTATATTTTATATTAGTTTATTTTATAAACAATTTAGTAATAGTACTTTTAGTTTACGTCAAAACGAATAGACACTGTGATGAAACGAGGAGAACAGACGTTCCGAAAAACACGAAAATTTCCGAAATCACGAACAAAAAGTCCATACAAAAAACGAGCAGACCTGAGATCCCGAAAATGACCGATATTCCGAAAAAAAGTGGATACGAAAAACGAACCGAACCGAAACAGAAATCTACCGAAACGAGCAGATACCAAAATTTAAAAAATCCGAACGAACCGAACTGAATGGAACCGAAAAAAAAAATGGTGCACAAGTCTAGTACCATGCCTAGCACACGTCATAAATCTGGTGGTACAGCATTTCCTAACCAGGTATCCAGGGCTGGCACAGCTTCTCATCCAGGCCATAAAAGTCTGCAGCCACTTGACACAGTCATTCCCAGCAAGTGTTCACCTGCCAGAAATTCTAAGATAATTTCACCTTCCCACAAACCGTGTGATCTATGACATGCCCACAAGGTGGAACTCGACATTAGCAATGCTGCAGCGTCTGCACAAGCAGCAGAGGGCCATCAATGAGTACCTGTGTGAGTATGGCACAAGGACAGGTTCAGGTCAACTTGGTCCCCCCCCCCGCAGTGGCTGATGATCAAGGATGCATGCACTGTACTGTCCCCATTTGAGGAGGCAACAAGGATGGTGAGCAGGGACAGTGCATGCATCAGTGACACAATTCCTTTAGTGTTCCTGCTGGAGCGCACTCTGCGGGGAATTATAGATGTGGCACTAGAGGCAGAGCAGCGGGAGGAAGAGGAGTCCTTCCCTAGCTGTCAAGGCCCCAGTGTTTACGCAGACAGCATTCCTGCGGGTCCTCAGATCAGACAGGAGGAGGATGAGGAGGAGGAATATTTAAGTAGTGGGGGCATTGAAGGTGGGGATTCCTCAAGGGAGGGTTTTGTGTGCCCAGAAACCCAAGGACTAGTACGTGGCTGGGAGGAGGAAGTGCACAATGGGGTCATCCTCATTGACCAGGAAGACTCGGAAGCTAATGGCACCTCCAACCAACGCTGCATGGGCTCCCTTATCCTGCAAAGTCTGCTAAAGGACCCCATGATTCGTGCTATCAAGGAGAGAGATCATTACTGGTTGGCAAGCCTTCTTGATTCACGATACAAGGGTAAAGTTGCAGAGCTCATCCTGCCCGCACAGAGGGAGGACAGGATGAAACAACTTGAGTACGCTCTAAAGCGACACTTTTGTAACACCTTTCCAGGCACTGGTAGGTTACCAAATGATGACACAGATGCTTCTGAGGCTGCGGATGATCAGAGGAAGAGCGGTGAAGGCCGGGACCGCTTGACTGATGTCTTTTTAAATTTTTTTAGTCCACGACGCCCAGGGACGTCAAATGTAGGCACCCATTGCCAGCGTCTTCACCGTATGGTGCAGGACTACCTAGGAGCAAGGGCAGACCTGCCTTTACAGCAGATGATCCACTGGCTTACTGGGTGTTGAGATTGGATCACTGGCCAGAACTTAGCCAATATGCTATGCAGCTACTAGGTTGCCCTTCATCCAGCGTGTTTTCTGAAAGGACGTTCAGTGCTGCTGGAGGTTTTGTCATAGACAAAAGAGTGCGTCTGTTCACCAACTCAGTAGACCGGCTGACATTTATAAAAATGAATCAGTCCTGGATCAGCAGCTATCAATCCCCTGATGCTGACGTAACTGAATAGATCGGGGATCTCTTCTGCATTACCAAAACCTCCACCCCTGCATTCTTCCACAATACCACAAGGGGGTTACAGTGTGAAGGCACTTCCTGCCACCAAAGGCCCATTATTTGGGTGCACTGCCACTGACGCCTATACCAGATGCATATCATTTTAATATTGGACCACAGGGTCCACCGCTGCACTCTTCCACAATACCACAGAGGGGTTACAGTGTGAAGGCACTTGCTGCCACCAAAGGCCCATTATTTGGGTGCACTGCCACTGACGCCTATACCAGATGCATATCATTTTAATATTTGACCGCAGGGTCCAACCCTGCACTCTTCCACAATACCACAGAGGGGTTACGGTGTGACAGCACTGTTGCCGACACTAAAGGCCCAATTTTAAAGCACCTATTGTTACTTTCATCCAAAGCCTGCATAAGTTTCACCATAATTTAGCCAAAAAAATCACTAAACTTGTTGTGCGTGTCCTAAAACGTCTCCTCTTTTCATACAGGCTGCCGCCCCAAGCAGTTGTTTATGAATAGATTAAAAGGAAAACCATTTACCGTCATTTGAAATGTCATTTTTTTTCTTTTTAAATGTTTCTATACATCCTACAAATCCGCCACTTCACGGGCAGGTTATGGGGACCTCCTAGGCACGATATTTGAAGGAATGTTTCGTTTTTATTCTTAACCTTTATTTCATGAAAACTCACTGTTCCTTTTTAACTTTTTGTCCTTTTTTCCTGTCTCCCAGGGCACTACCCGGGCCCCCATACACCTTCTATGGCAAATATCTTGCATATATGCCATCTTGGAGGGCACTCTAAAAATCGAACGTTCGAGTCCCATTGACTTGCATTGAGTTCGAATCGTGTTCTCTTTCGAACCCGAACTTTTGAAATTGTTCGAGTTCGAATGCGAACCGAACACGGGGGTGTTCGGCTCATCCCTAGTCAACATCACAAATTATTTAAAAAAACTAAATCTCTTGGAAATGTAAAAATAACATTCAATGACACCTCATATGACCATATAGGTTGTATAGAACTGGAGATATGGTGGTTCAAATGTTCAAAGGTCCCCTGTAGGCTCTACAATGAATTTGCAGCTGGGGAGGGGGGATGTCCCCTGGACCCCCTCTCTGGATCTGCCAGTGGATAAAAGCAATAAAACTCCCAGAAATGTGTGGTGTATATGAAAGTATCACAGTGCTCCACTATTTTATTAATAATTTCCCTGCAGGATGCTGACACCTAGTGCGTCTTTCCCCCCCAGTGATGCCGTTGCTTCCCTATTGGTGGAGTGGCAGCACCCCATTTTTGGTTTGCTTGAGTAATGTGGAGCGACTATGTTATTTCGGCTCATAACAATATTACCTCTTACTGGGCCCCTGTTAACGAATAACGACAAGTGCAGAAGAGAAGCCCATGGTGTTTAGGGTTAAATGTTCATATCATAATTTGAGTCATGCCATAGGAACATACTCCTTATAATAGGATGTTCTGAGTATATTAACCTATTGTAATGGTTGCCATGGAGACTTAAACGCACTAACCCTTAAACCTAGAAAGCCTTTAAGCCAAGAGTGATACCATTCTCTAAAGCCACTAATCTTAGCATTAATGAAAATACAAAGGGGAACAAATGAGAAAAATAGACCCAACACACAGAGTATGAGGTTAAATAAAGGACATAAAAAGAAACACAAGGAGGCCCTAACACCAGTCCTCCTAATGGATGGGCAGAATATACATATTAGGGAAAGGGAGAGAAGAATTAGCGGGTAGTCAGAGCAAGCCGAGGTCAGGTGCACCAGGGGTACAAAAAAATCGAGTGGGCAAAACCAAATCAGATCTACCAGAGGTCAGGAGAAGTCAGTACACAAGCTAAGTCAGAATCAATAAATCAATAACAGGTAATACAAGCGTTCTATTGTCCAGAAGAACCACAATAGGGCAATGACTAAGTGTAAACTGGATGCTTCTATAGGTGTAAACTGGCTCTAATTGATTGGTGTCATCCATGTGCGCCAGAATGTGCACTTTCTGATTGATGATGGGGTGGTTGCTTCATTATTTTGACACCTCTGTGTCATGTTATAAACGTCACGCTTGGCTGCACATTCTACATTAAAATTAATGAAGGATCAACGGATCCGTGCTACCACGGAATGAAACGAGAGTTGGTCCAGCATAAATTTTAAGGTATTTGGGTGTCGACGCGACACTTTGGAGTGGATAAGGCTGGGGATTGTAGGTAACTGGTCGGTTGACTGTAACACCTATATTTCTTAGTGATTAGCTATCCCAATGAACAGGTTTCCCCCATTGCAAGGGGAGACAAGTTTCGATGACCTCCTAAAAATATATGAAACTCATCCCTGGCTCCTGCAGCCCCGTGAGCCCTTTTCATCTAGCCAATTACTTAAGGGGTAATTCAGAGAGAGCCGATCTGGCCCCGAAATGTCACCGAATACAGAATTTCCCCGTACGGTGACCTTTCGGGGCCATTCGGCTGGTCAGAGAGCAGGCACTTTATTAGTGCTTTATTACTTTCAATGAATGTGTTTATGTTATTTGTCATGCAAAGAGAAACATGTATATACAGATAATTCTAAAGACCCAAAAGGCATTGAGCACTTACCAGATAATCCAAAAATATATTATTTATTCGCAGAATGTCAAACTTTCACTTACCCAGGTCATTCCTTAGGACAATGAGCATAATCAGTGGTGGAAGTAGAGCCATGTGATTTACAAAACAGCTGTCCTTTCTGTTTTGTGAAACCACATGATTATGGAGAAACAAGTCGTAGTTGAAAGAGGATATGAAAGAAGAACAGAGATTCAGAGCAGGAAACTCTTTGGGGTAACAGATAAAGGAAGGGTTAATATTAACACTGGATGTGATATTCATTGGCAATACCAAAAAACCTTTACACAGAGTAAAGACCTAGATAGAACACACATAGGTGGGCGGACTTTAAAGAAGGTTGCAATGTTGAGTCTCAACATGGGCAGGCACAATGCCAAGAAACCCTGAAAGAGAGGAAGCAGAATACAGGCAAGACAAAATGTGATGACACAAGTTGTGGTCAGGATCCCAGAAATACTCCTAAATGAAATAAACTAGGTCAACAGTCAGGAGGCCGTAGATCAGCAACATTAGAAGAAAACAAGACCAATACCTTGAGATACTTGCCAAAGGGACACATTAAGGCAGTGTTTCCGAAACCTGTCCTCGGGACCCTCCGCCTCGTCAGGTTTTACAGATCTCTGAAGCACAGCACAGGTGATATGATTTGCTGCTGAGCTGATTGCAGGATTCGGTCTGCATTTCCCCAAGGTGATCTGCAAAATCTGGCCTGGTCGAGGGTCCCGAGGACAGGTTTCGGAAACACTGCATTAAGGGATATCAGGACAACAAAGTGGACAATAAGGACACAGGAGAAGTGGGTTTGAATGAAACTTGAGGGGTTATTCAAAGACAGCGGAATTGGCTCAGAAATTTCACCAAACTGTGAATTTCCCCGTACAGTGCAATTTCGTGGCCATTCGGCTATTCAAAAGCTGGCAATTTGCTAATATTTGGCAAATTGCCAGCGTTTGAATAGCCGCATGGCCACAAAATACGGTGCCTGTTCGCAATGGTTATTCTAGTCAGAGAACACCAAACAGCACCGAAATGTGAGTGAAATGCCCTGATTTTCAGTGGTTTAATTCGGCAGGTTTAAGCAAGCTAATCCCATAGGTTTCAATGTAAAAAATACTCCTGCTTTATAAAATATCTATTCAACCATTTATTCTTTTTATTTGCAGCAAAAAGTCTCTATTTTTTTTTATTTTTTAGGCATTTTCTGGGATTTTTTCGGCGCGTTTTATTTTTCAGATTTCTTTCAAATAACCTTTTTTTTCTGTAACAGACCTTTTTATTATTATTCATAGGACCTTATATATTAAGTCCAGGCATTTTTATGCAGTATATTTTTACAAACAGCTTTTAAACGTGGCAGTATTTTTGTTTTTTTTACCCCGTTCGTCGGCTTGTCGGCTTTTTCCGGCGGCTGGTTGGTGCTCTGTTTGGCGGATCGTCAGCTTTTTTCAGATGCGATCGGGGTTTTTTCGGCGGTTTTTCAGTTCGATGCAGTGTTTTTGCGACGGTTTTACGGATGCGTTTGGTGGATTTTCCCTGCACTTTGGAGACCCTGCGGTGGATGCTGAATTCACCGCAGAGTTGGGGAATTTGATTGCCCAAAGTGCAGGGAGTGAAGAGCACCAAAATTCGGGTAGAATTTCGGTGCTCTTTGAATAACCTTGTTAGGGTGTTAATCAAAAAACACCGGCAATGGTGACAGGTGCTGGCTTTTCACAAAAGCAGAATGTATACAGATGCAGGATAAACTTCAGTGTGAAGCTCTTTGGATGTTCCTTTTGCGAAGCACCATTGCAACAACAGCGATTGTCGCCAGAATTTGCCAAATAGTCCTTATAAATAGTGGAGAAGACGTGGCATCTACAATCCAAGAGTGTTCACCAGGCCCTTACCACTTCCAAGCAAGATCCTCTTGTCCAATGGAAATCAAGAACCGAACAGCTGCTGGTTCTCATTGGGCTTGGTGAACATGACAGAGGGGACTATGTTTTACACCTATTTAGGATCCACGGGGGGGGGCCTCACTGAGGCTCCTGGGATCCTATGGTGATGAGAACTCCCCCTTTTAATTATTTTAATCTTTTATTGAAAAAAATTCTCTTACATTACTTTCTTCCTTTTCTTATAGTTTCCTTCTCCCCTTCCCCTCTTTATCCATTGTCTCCAAACCACTCTTTTCCTCTTGTATACACTGTTCTCCTGGAGACCCAGTTGGGTTTTTAATGACGAGGTGGAGGAGGTTGTCTCCAGACGACTGTAGCTATGTGTTATAATGAGAATTGGACAGCGAGCTTGCATGCCCCCTACCCCACACTGGGCCATCTTCACATACTGTGCGTAATAGCAACTGGGATTGACTGCTCCCCCGACTTGAAGACTAGATCCTAACGTGTTGCAGCGTCTGTCTCTTCTTCCAGATAAAGCAGATCTGAAGCAGCTCTCTCTCCTTCACAACCATCAGCCAGAACTTGAGGGAGTGCTGTATAATTCTAAGTATCTTTCCCAAAACAAAACTTAGTGTAGGGAAGAATAATGATAATTTATTTGAGATGGAGAACAGTTTACATGGGGAACAGGGGGTGGTAAAATGACACAAACAACAGATTACGAGCTCTATTACATTCCTCGTGCAAACGTTAACGTGTGCGCAAAAATGCATTAACGCGAGGGGCAAAACCCATTGCGCTGAACGTCGTATTACGACGTTCGCGCACAAAATGCGCATTAAAAACATCTAACGCGAGTGACCCTGCGCGAACCCTTTGCGAGCGCAATTTAGTGCGCGTATCCTATACTTAACATTGTGAGCGCAAAATGCGTTTGTGCGCTGGTGCGCGCATGGTATTACAATCTTAGTGCAAAATTTAATGGACGTTTGCGCGCATAATTTTAACGTCTTTGAAAAGCTGGTGGTAACGGCAAATTCAGGGGCGGACTGGGCCGGGCAGGGTGGCAAATGCCCCCGGGCCGGTGTTTAGCCGCTGTGGTTTCTCTCTTTAATGAGACCTGCTGGCTGTTAGGAAGTGGAGGCTGCCAGCCCAGCAGCTCACGTGGGGCCATGCTGGCCCCGCCCTTCCTCCTCTACAACCACCATGCAATGCGGAGCCTCCCCTGCTGTGCTAGAAGTGTCCAGCACGTGCAGGGAGGGGGAGAGAGAAGAAAGCCCAGCCAGGAGAGATACAGCCAGGGAGTGATTCCAGCCTATGGTAAGTATGTAACAAGTGTGTGTGTGTGCAGGGGCTGTGGGTGCGTGTGCAGGGACTGTGTGTGCGTGTGCAGGGGCTGTTTTTGTGTGTGTGCGTGTGTGTGTGCAGGAGCTGTGTGTGTGCAGGGGCTATGTGTGTGTGTGTGTGCAGGGGCTGTGTGTGTGCACGGGCTGAGTGTTTGTGTGTGTGCAGGGGCTGTGTGTGTGCAGGGGCTGTGTGTGTGTGCAGGGGCTGTGTGTGTGTGTTTGAGAACAGGGGCTGTGTGTGTGTGTGTGTGTGTGTGTTTGAGAGAAGGGGCTGTGTGTGTGTGTGTTTGAGAGCAGGGGCTGTGTGCGTGTGTGTTTGAGAGCAGGGGTTGTGTGTGTGTGTGTGTGTGTGTTTGAGAGCAGGGGCTGTGTGCGTGTGTGTTTGAGAGCAGGGGTGTGTGTGTGTGTGTGTGAGAGCAGGGGGTAGTGTGTATGTGTGTTTGAGAGCAGGGGTTGTGTGTGTGTGTGTGTGTGTTTGAGAGCAGGGGCTGTGTGCGTGTGTGTTTGAGAGCAGGGGGTAGTGTGTGTGTGTGTGTGAGAGCAGGGGGTAGTGTGTATGTGTGTTTGAGAGCAGGGGGTAGTGTGTGTGTGTTTGAGAGCAGGGGCTGTGTGTGTGTTTGAGAGCAGGGGCTGTGTGTGTGTTTGAGAGCAGGGGCTGTGTGTGTGTGTGTGTTTGAGAGCAGGGGCTGTGTGTGTGTGTGTGTTGAGAGCAGGGGCTGTGTGTGTGTGTGTGTTTGAGAGCAGGGGCTGTGTGCGTGTGTGTTTGAGAGCAGGGTGTAGTGTGTGTGTGAGAGCAGGGGGTAGTGTGTATGTGTGTTTGAGAGCAGGGGGTAGTGTGTGTGTGTTTGAGAGCAGGGAAGTCGTGTGTGTGAGCAGGGATGGTGCATGTGTGTGAGCAATGGTGGTGCGTTTGTGTGAGTAAGGGTGATACGCGTGTGTGAGCTTGGAGTGGTGCCTGTGTGTGAGTAGGGGTGGTGCCTGAGTGTGAGCAGGGGTGGTGCGTGTGTGTGCGTGTGAGCAGGGGGTGGTGCGTGTGTGTGACAAGGGGTGGTGCGTGTGTGTAAATCAACTGGGGGCTGAAATGGGCTGGGCAGAAATTATATTAATGGGGCTGTGGAACTCTGATACGCTGATGCACACTGCACATTACTGTGAGTTTTATTGCTGTGGAGCTCCGTGATACGCTCATACACACTGCACATTACTGTGAGTTTTATTGTGTGGAGCTCTGAGATACACTCATACACACTGCACATTACTGTATCTGAGCTCCACACAATAAAACTCACAGTAATGTGCAGTGTGTATGAGAGTATCACAGAGCTCCACAGCAGTAAAACTCACAGTAATGTGTGGAGTGTGTATGAGTTTTATTGCTACCTACCTGGTGTGTAGGGGATATATGGCTGTGTGTAAATGCATGTATTTGACTTTAAACAGGCTGCTGTGTGTAAAATTTTGCTTCTGTGTCCTTGTCGCAGCCCGGCTTGGCCCCCTAGCCCTGCATCCAAAGGGCTGGTATTGCTCCTAGAATAGCCACAATAGCTGCTGCCTGCACTCCACAAAGTAAGAATGACAGCGGGCGTCTTGGCAGCATCGTGAGGTACAGGTACGAAACTAAATATTTGCGCAATCTATTTTTAGCATCTCAACAGGTGAAGTATTACAAAGTGCAGGATTGATTACCGTCGGGACGTGAAAGCAAAGATATTACCACCTCCTACAACCTGGTGTTACATAAATGATTCTACAAATGCAAAATAATTTAACACTCTCTTTAACCCCCCTCAAAATCCCATAATCACCTCTCATCCTGCGGTAAAAGGGTGGCCCGATCTGCTGCTTCTTCTCCCAGCAGAGTAAGACTGGGAACAATTAGTTCCTAGTCTCCCTTTGCGGCGCTGCTTGATCTCGCGAGAGCATGCTTGCACTGAGTTCACGGCTCAGAAGCAAAAGCCTCCATGGAGTCCTACAGGCTCCAGGAGCTGATACTCATGGTGGCGTGGCTGCATAGAAGCACTACTGCTAGTATCAGGGAGGTTAGTGCTGCGTTCTGGGGCGAGGTGCTGAGATAACACCTTCCCCGGTATACAACGTTAACATGGCGACAGTAAGGGTAAGTGCAGGGGTTTTTAACGTTGTGGCTGATCGTTGTATGACGATCATGTAGTTCTCCTTAAATTATTTATACTATCATGCCTATAATTCATATAAATACATTTTTTTCTCTAGTTTGATAGGAATCAAATTTCAACAGTAAAAATATGTTATTTTACACCAAATAATATTTTTCTTACTACGTTTGAAAGCACGTGAAGATTTCTATTGCCCTCTGTTGGCTGAAATTAAAAACACCAGCATTTTTGTTTCCAGTTTCACAAAATAAGGTTTATTATTATGAACATCATTTATATAGTACCAACAGTTTCTGTAGTGCTTTACGACAACCAAAGGGAATAAGACAAAAATAAACAAACATATCACGGAGTCAAGAGGTGAAGAGGGCCCTGCTCATAGGAGCTTACAATCTAGAGCATGGATCAGGAACAGAGGGCCCAGCTCACAGGAGTTTACAATCTAGAGAAGAAGTACTGGCTCACAGCACAGGACATTATATTCAGGTTGTGCAGGTGTCTCCTTAGAGTTTCCCATCACATTCTGCCTTCATTATCTTTCAACTTCCAAGAATCAACATGGCAGCCAGTCCCCTCTATCCTCTAGGTCAGTGGTTCCCAACGGTGGTCATCAAGCACCCCCAACAGGTCACATTTTCCAGATATCCGAAGCACAGCACAGGTGATATAATTTGCTGCTCAGTGATTGCAGGATTCAGTCTGCATTTCCCCAAGGTGATACTCAAAACCTGGCCTGTTGGGGGTACTTGAGGACCGCCGTTGGGAACCACTGCTCTAGGTGACGGATCAACAACCTTGATTCCATAGATGTTTTGAAACTACACCTCCTATGATGCTTTAGGTGCTCATTAGATTTAAAGAGCCTCATGCAAAGTTTATTTTCAGAACATCTGGGCGCCACGGTTGATGACCCCTGCTTTACGTATTCTCTACAGTAACCTGCATGTATCTCTCACCCTCCCACAACCTCTTGGCCCCGTCTACACTACAATGTGCATACAGACCTATAACAGTTTTATTTCGTCTCACCTAGTGTGTCACCCCTCTCGTCTTAGATTGTAAGCTCTCAAGCAGGGTTCTCTCCTACTGTTCTGTGTGTAACGTGTATGTAGTTTTGTTATTAGAAACATAGAAAAATGTCGGCAGATAAGAACCTTTCGGCCCATCTAGTCTGCCCAATTACATGGATACTTTACCTGGATTTATCTTTTGTTTAGGATAGCCTTATGCCTATCCCATGCTTGCTTAAATTCAATTACTGTTTTGGCCTCTACCACTTCAACTGGAAGGCTGTTCCATGTATCCACCACCCTCTCAGTAAAATAATGCTTCCTGATGTTACTTTTAAACCTTTGCCCCTCTAATCTAAGACTATGTCCTCTTGTTTTGCTACTTTGTTTCCGTTTAAATATACTCCCTTCCTCTACCTTGTGGATTCCCTTTACGTATTTAAATGTTTCTATCATATCTCCTCTGTCTCGTCTTTTTTCCAAGCTGTACATGTTAACAGGGCAGCCATCAGAAATGATGGGGCCCCTTACTAAACCTCACGATGGGGCCCCCAGGGCCCCCCTCAACCTCTAACAGCTTTTCTCCCCCTTCAAAAAAAAAAAGGACATAACATAGCACCACAGCAATAAAACTCCCAGTAATGTGCAGTGTGTATTAGCTTATCACAGTATCCACAGCAATAAAACTCACAGTAATGAGCGGTGTGTCTGAACATATCACAGAATCCACAGCAATAAATCTCACAGAAACGGGCTGTGTATGATGGCCTTTGGGTCTGGGTCTGGGCCCTGGGTCTGGTCCCTGAGGTCTGGTCCCTGGGGTCTTGCCTGGGCCCTGGTCTCTGGGTCTGGTCCCTGGGCCTTGGGGTCTGGGTCCTAGGGTCTGGGCCCTGGGCCCTGGGTCTGGGCCTTGGGGTCTGGGCCCTGGGTCTGGGCCTTGGGGTCTGGGCCCTGGGTCTGGGCCTTGGGGTCTGGGCCCTGGGTATGGGGTCTGGACCCTAGGGTCTGGGCCCTGGGTCTGTATTTGGGCTTTGGGGTCTGGGCCTTGGGGTCTGGGCCCTGGGTCTGGGCCTTGGGGTCTGGGCCCTGGGTATGGGGTCTGGACCCTAGGGTCTGGGCCCTGGGTCTGTATTTGGGCTTTGGGGTCTGGGCCTTGGGGTCGGCCCTGGGTTTGGCCTAGGGGTCTGGGCCCAGGGTCTGGGCCCTGGGTTTGGGCCTAGGGGTCTGGGCCCTGGGTCTTAGGGTCTGGACCCTAGGGTCTGGGCCTAGGGGGTCTGGGCCCTGGGTTTGGGCCTAGGGGGTCTGGGCCCTGGGTCTGGCCTTAGGGTCTGGGCCCTGGGTTTGGGCCTAGGGGGTCTGGGCCCAGGGTCTGGGCCTTGGGGTCTGGGCCCTAGTGCCTGGGTCTGGGTCTGGGCCCTGGGTTTGGGCCTAGGGGTCTGGGCCCTGGGTCTTAGGGTCTGGGCCCTAGGGTCTGGGTTTGGGCCTAGGGGGTTTGGGCCCTGGGTTTGGGCCTTAGGGTCTGGGCCCTGGGTTTGGGCCTAGGGGGTCTGGGCCTTGGGGTCTGGGCCCTGGGTATGGGGTCTGGACCCTAGGGTCTGGGCCCTGGGTCTGTATTTGGGCTTTGGGGTCTGGGCCTTGGGGTCTGGGTCTGGGTCCTGGGGTCAGCCCTGGGTTTGGCCTAGGGGTCTGGGCCCTGGGTTTGGGCCTAGGGGTCTGGGCCCTGGGTCTTAGGGTCTGGGCCCTGGGTTTGGGCCTGGGCCCTGGGTTTGGGCCTAGGGGGTCTGGGCCTAGGGGGTCTGGGCCCTGGGTCTGGCCTTAGGGTCTGGGCCCTGGGTCTGGGCCTAGGGGGTCTGGGCCCTGGGTCTGGGCCCTGGGTTTGGGCCTAGGGGGTCTGGGCCCAGGGTCTGGGCCTTGGGGTCTGGGCCCTAGTGCCTGGGTCTGGGCCTTGGGGTCTGGGCCCTGGGTTTGGGCCTAGGGGTCTGGGCTCTGGGCCCTAGGGTCTGGGTTTGGGCCTAGGGGGTCTGGGCCCTGGGTCTGGCCTTAGGGTCTGGGCCCTGGGTTTGGCCTGGGGTCTGGGCCTAGAGGTCTGGGTCCTGGGCCTTGGGGTCTGGGCCTTGGGTCCTGGGTTTGGGCCTAGGGGTCTGGGCCCTGGGGTGTCTTAGGGTCTGGGCCTAGGGTCTGAGCCCTGGGTTTGGGCCTTGGGTCTGGGCCCTGGGTTTGGGCTTAGGGGTCTGGGCCCTGGGTTTAGGCCTAGGGGTCTGGGCCCAGGGTCTGGGCCTTGGGTCTGGGCCTTGGGTCCTGGGTTTGGGCCTAGGGGTCTGGGCCCTGGGTCTAGGGTCTGGGCCTTGGGGTCTGGGCCCTGGGGTTTGGGCCCTGGGCCCTAGTGTCTGGGCCTTGGGTCTGGGCCCTGGGTTTGGGCTTAGGGGTCTGGGCTCTGGGTCTGGGCCTTGGGGTCTGGGCCCTGGGTTTGGGTCTAGGGGGTCTGGCCCTGGGTTTGGGCCTAGGGGTCTGGGCCTAAGGGTCTGGGTCCTGGGCCTTGGGGTCTGGGCCATGGGTTTGGGTCTAGGGGGTCTGGGCCCTGGGTTTGGGCCTAGGGGTCTGGGCCTCGGGTCTGGGTCCTGGGTCTGGGCCTAAGGGTCTGGGCCATGGGTTTGGGCCTAGGGGTCTGGGCCCTGGGTCTGGGCCCTGGGCCTTTGCCCTGGGTCTGGGCCATAGGGTCTGGGCCCTGGGTTTGGGTCTTGGGGTCTGGGCCCTGGGCATTTGCCCTGGGTCTGGGTCTTGGGGTCTGGGCCTAGAGGTCTGGGTCCTGGGTCTGGGCCCTGGGTCTGAGCCTAGAGGTCTGGGCCTAGGGGTCTGGGCCTAGGGGTCTGGGCCCTGGGTTTGGGCCTAGGGGTCTGGGCCTTGGGGTCTGGGTCCTGGCCTGGGGTCTGGGCCTTAGGGTCTGGGCCCTGGCTCACCACTCGCTGTCTTCTATCTTCTTTTCTTCTGTCTTCAGCTCTTCTTTTCTTCACCTTTTCTTTAATCTTCTCTTCTTTTCTTCTGGTCTTCTTCCCAGCCCCTCCAGCTCCGGCGCGCAGCTTCACTGAGTGGAGGGGCGGAGCCAAAGCAACGTGCTTGGGAGGCCCCTCACACGCTGCTTGGCCCCGCCCAGCCAGGAAGTGAAGCTGCCAGGAGCCAGAGGAGACACAGTGTCTCAGTCTTCTCCGGCTCCTGCAGCAGCAGCAGGGACACAGCTCCGGATTCGGACTCATCGAGTCCGATACCGGAGCTGTTAAAGGGCGACGCTGCTGCCGTCGGGGGCCCGGGATCCTCCCCCCAGGCCCCGGCGGCCCGGGCCCCCACCTTTCCTGGTAACTTTTCTCCTTCAAGCCGTACACCATTTTAGTAGCCCTTCTCTGAACTCTCTCGAAGATGTCTATATTCTTCTGGAGATACGGTCTCCAGTACTGCACACAGTACTCCAAGTGAGGTCTCACCAGTGCTCTGTACAGTGGCATGAGCACTTCCCTTTTCCTACTGCTGGGGGATGAAAAAAGGGGGTGAATATTTTAAACAGGTTACCTATATCTCAAAAACAGAAGATGTTACAGAGGTGAAAATTTGTATTTACAATCTTTGTGGGGAAAAA
This sequence comes from Leptobrachium leishanense, assembly GCA_009667805.1. NCBI lineage: Eukaryota > Metazoa > Chordata > Amphibia > Anura > Megophryidae > Leptobrachium > Leptobrachium leishanense. Next base: position 127,164,011 of record CM019068.1, read on the forward strand.
ACAAACATGTGTTTTACCATTTTCCGGAAATCCAGTTAAAGGGGGGTGGGAAAACAGGAGTGAATACTTTTATCAGTATACCTATAAAACTGAAGATGTTACAGGTGGGAAAATTGGAATTTACAATCTTCTTGAAAATAAAAAAAAGGTGTTTCACCGTTTTCTGAAAATCTAGTTGGGGGTGAAAAATGGGGGGGGGTAAATATTTTAAACAGGATACCTATATTTCAAAAACAGAAGATGTTACAGACATGAAAATTGGTATTTAGATTCACCTTGAAAAATAAAAAAAACAAGTATTTTACCATTTTTTTTTTAATCCAGTGAGGGGGGTGAAAAAGGGGTGAATAATTTTATCACGAAAACCTATATTTCACAAGCCAAAGATGCTACAGGTGTTAAAATTGGTATTTACAATCTTTGTGAAAACAATCCAATTATGTGTTTTACAATTTTCGAAAAATCCAGTTAAGGGGTGGAGGGTGAAAAAGGGGTGTGAATATTTTTATCAGTATACCTATATTTCGAAAACCAAAGATGTTACAGGCTTGAAAATTGGTATTTACAATCTTCTTGAAAATAAAAAAAATGTGTTCTAGCATTTTCCAAAAATCCAAGTAAGGTGGATTGAAAAAAGGGGGATGAATACTTTTATCAGTATACCTAGATTTCAAAAACCAAATGTGTTACAGGCGTGAAAATTCGTATTTATAATCTTCTTGAAACATAAAAAAACATGTTCTACCATTTTCCAAAAATCCAAGTAGGGGGGGTTACAAAAGGGGAGCAAATATATTACACAGGATGAAAAAAGAGAGAGGATCCTAGTGGCGCAGTCTCTTTTGAGAGTGGTCTATATAAAATCTAGTACAAATAATAAATGGGTATGGTATTCCCACTATTCCAAACAGTGCACGGTCGAAAAGACCACTAAAGTGCTGCTATGAATAGAGCTAAGTGCAGTAGTTTTACTGTGCAAAAAAGGTGACAGTTGATGTCCTGATATATTCAAATCACATATAAAGTGCAAGGTGACAGCTGATGTCCTGATATATTAAAAAAAATCGCATATAAAGTGCAAATGCAAGTAGAAAGTGCATATATAAGTGCATATAGTGCAATTGAAGGTCTTTCAAAAAGTTATCCTTATAGAGTCTCGTGTTCCAAATCACTTGTGAAGGCAAAAAAACAGTCCAACCGACCATATATTCTGTATTGAAGACAAAGGTAGTCTGGTTGAGTCTCCACAGGGGCAGTCCAGAGGATTACGTGAGGTCCTGGTGCACTGTCTTCACCTAAGTCCTATATAGACTCCCAATTCCCAAAAAATGAGAGGAAAAGAGGAGAGGGGTAGAAGGGAAACAGAAAAAGAAAAAATAGTGCAATATTGACTGATACAGAGTTAAGTGCCCATAGACAAGGGAACACTTACACTTTATAGAGCCTCATGTACCGGCTCTGGTGTGGAACGCCTTTGGCCTAATTGAGGGTAGCCTCTGCCCTTCTTTAGAGTTTTCTTGGGGTGGCCTCTGCCTGTCCTTAATGTTTGCTCGATCGTCTCAGATATAGAAAAAGAGAGATCTTCATAGCGCGATTTGTAGCCAATGGTTAAAATAAGGTAAGTAGAGGTCAAAACAAACTCACCGATGTTGGAGCCTTAGGTTCCAGGCTCAACTTGTAGGCGTGTGGTACTGCTTATTCGGTGGGTACCTTCACCTCTTTCATCTGCAGATGGTCGTGTCGCTGCCGGGCCCGGCCTATCTCTCTTTCCCGGGGCTCTCCAACACAGATCTGCCCTCAGCTCCAAACGTCAAGCGCGGTCCCGGGAAAGAGAGATACGCCGGGCCCGGCAGCGACATGACCATCTGCAGATGAAAGAGGTGAAGGTACCCACCGAATAAGCAGTACCACACGCCTACAAGTTGAGCCTGGAACCTAAGGCTCCAACATCGGTGAATTTGTTTTGACCTCTACTTACCTTATTTTAACCATTGGCTACAAATCGCGCTATGAAGATCTCTCTTTTTCTATATCTGAGACGATCGAGCAAACATTAAGGACAGGCAGAGGCCACCCCAAGAAAACTCTAAAGAAGGGCAGAGGCTACCCTCAATTAGGCCCAAGGCGTTCCACACCAGAGCTGGTACATGAGGCTCTATAAAGTGTAAGTGTTCCCTTGTCTATGGGCACTTAACTCTGTATCAGTCAATATTGCACTATTTTTTCTTTTTCTGTTTCCCTTCTACCCCTCTCCTCTTTTCCTCTCATTTTTTGGGAATTGGGAGTCTATATAGGACTTAGGTGAAGACAGTGCACCAGGACCTCACGTAAGCCTCTGGACTGCCCCTGTGGAGACTCAACCAGACTACCTTTGTCTTCAATACAGAATATATGGTCGGTTTTTTTTTTTTTTTTTTGCCTTCACAAGTGATTTGGAAAACGAGACTCTATAAGGATAACTTTTTGAAAGACCTTCAATTGCACTATATGCACTTATATATGCACTTTCTACTTGCATTTGCACTTTATATGCGATTTTTTTAATATATCAGGACATCAGCTGTCACCTTGCACTTTATATGTGATTTGAATATATCAGGACATCAACTGTCACCTTTTTTGCACAGTAAAACTACTGCACTTAGTTCTATTCATAGCAGCACTTTAGTGGTCTTTTCGACCGTGCACTGTTTGGAATAGTGGGAATACCATACCCATTTATTATTTGTACTAGATTTTATATAGACCACTCTCAAAAGAGACTGCGCCACTAGGATCCTCTCTCTTTTTTTCTACTGTACATTTGCACATTTCTGTCGAGGTTTTGTGTTTTAATCCCTGTCGGCTGCACAACATAAACATATCCACCAACATTAGCGCCTCCACTGTACTCCCCTTTCCCATATTACACAGGATACCTATATCTCAAAAAACAAAGATGTTACAGGCGTAGATATTGGTATTTAGATTCTAATTGAAAAATAGAAAAAAAATATTTTACCATTTTACAACAATCCAGTGAGGGGTTGAATACTTTTATCGGCATACTTATATTTCAAAAATCAAAGATGTTACAGGTGTGAAAATTGGTATTTACAATCTTTTTGAATAATATTAACAAAACACATGTTTGACCATTTTCAAAAATCCAAGTGGGGGTGGTGGAAAAAGGGGGGTGAATATTTTAAACAGGATACCTATATCTCAAAAACAGAAAATTTTACAGACGTGCAAGCACACTCCCTCACTGCTCCAGCATGTCTGCTTCCTTCTTAAGGCCAGGCCTCACACACACCCTCAATGCTCTAGTGTGGGAGAACCTGTGATATTATTGCTGTCATGCCTGCTGGTGCTCCTGCAGCAAGGTTTTCTCAACAGAGAGGGCACTAATCTAGGAATCAGGCTACTCTGAATGCTGCACCTGATCAGTGACCTAGGAGGCCTTTAAATATCAGTCACTGACAGAACTCTGAGCCCTGTCGTGGTTTATTATACCCTTCAGCGTGTGCCTGATAGTTTATGCTTATGATCTCCTGGTACGACTTCTGGCTTGTATTATTGACTGTGATTTCTGTGTTTGTCCCTTGGCGTATGTTTATTCCATGTACTGACCTCGGGCTTGTTATTATTACGATACCTCTCCTGCTCTGTACTTTTATGTATTGTTTGTACACTTTCTTTAGATTAGTACCTGGCCATTATTAACCTCCCTGATGGTTATCCCGAGTGTGTTTCGGGGTTAAATTTCACTGCTGAGAGCGGTAACCCAGAGACACACTCGGGCTGTATACATTACCTCTCCGTGCGCTCCCTCGATGATCTCTGCAGTCTCCTCCGGCGATCACGGCGTTTTACTTCCTGGATTTGTAACGGGCGGGGTATCGCCCACCAAGGAGTAGCGGAGTTGAGATCCTTAAGGGCTGAGAAATCTTTTTGACCTTTAAACACTGATTAAATCTCACAGAATCAAACACTTGTGGAAACAAGGTAGAACCGTAAACTGAGTAGCTACTAAGCTCTAAAGGTTTTGAGACCGATAGAGCACATACAGAGAAACACAGATCAATCAGACAGTTGGTGAATTGCACAGACTGCAGGACAGTCAGGAAATAGGTTGCTTTAACATTTTCTGATAATCGGGGACAGGTCAGCGGTACCTTAAGATTGTAAGAGCCAACACATACACTTCGGGGTCTGTTGTACAAACAAGAACGAGTATTGTTGCTGGTAAGCGCACACTGACAAATCAGCATTAAATAAGTTGGACTTTGTAATCGCGGATTGAAACAATATATGTGGCTGGCGAACGTGAATCCTCGGTTGGGTATAGGCACTTAGCGAGGCCACGGACAAGACCCACCGATGAGAAGGAACACTTCCCCAGTAGCGGGTAAACACCCCAGCGGCAAGTATGGGGTTAAACCACCAAAACACCACACAGGCAATCGGAATCAATCAGCAGAGAATTGTCAGAAATCAGGCCGGGTCAAATAACAGGAGCAGGGATCGTATACAAAAACCGGGTTGGCAACAGAAAAGCAATATCAATCAATAGGCAGCGATGCGGGAATCAGACTCCATGACAGGGCGACAAGGCAACTCCTCGCGCCCTGTTTTAAACCCGGCGGCTCCTCGTGACCATGCCGGGCCTAGCCCCCTTAGACGCCGCTCGGCCATTTCCCAGTGCTGGCAGCCGGCCAGCTCCTGGCACAGGACCTTGCCCAGACTCCCCAGGCAGTGCAGCGGGGGCTGAGGACATGACAGGATTCCTTCTCACAAGGCAGAAACCAGGAATTAATAAGGTCGCGGTCGCCGGAGGAGGCAGCTGGGGACATTGAGGGAGCGCACGGAGCGGTGATGTATCCAGCGGCATCCCGAGTGTTGCTCGGGGTTACCGCTTCCAACATAGGAATTTAACCCCGAGCTACACCCGGGAATACCGCTAGGGGGGGGGGGAAATAGACTGCTTTTAGACGTGGTTTTTCCCAAAAATTAGACCGCCAGGGAGGTTAAGGACCAGCTTCTCAGATTAGGGGTTTCCTTGTTTAGCTGGGTTTTGTCTGTGTGCTGGGTGACTCGCTATCCTTACAATTGCGGAACCTCAACCCACCTAAGCTCTGTAATGGCACCAGATTGCAAGTAAAAGTACTCCACAGAAATGTGATTGAGGCAACTGTGCTAACCGGTTCTGGTCGGGAGAGTTGATGTTCATACCACGAATACCTCTTATACCTTTAGAATATACGTTTCAAATTAAAAGACTTCAGTCCACCCTAAAGGTTTGTTTCGCGATGACCATCAACAAGTCTCAGGGACAGACTTTGAAGGTAGCGGAGATTGACCTAAGAGATGTCTGTTTCTCACATGGGCAGTTTTACGTTGCCTGTTCCAGAATGAGTTCACCTAACTCTGCTGATCCAAGCACCTGAAAGAAGAACCACTAATGTTGTTTACAAAGAAGTACTCAAATAGTTTATTTTTTTTATGTTCCAGATGCCACAAAACAAAATAATATTTTTTTTGTCTGTCTCATTGTCTGTTTGTATTTCCAGCACAAAAATACACGCATATACGCATATAAATGAAACAACTTTGTTTTGTAGCCAATACTCCCTGACTAATGACTGCAATAAACATTACTTATAACTTTAAGACATCAACCTGTAAATTATATTTTGTACAATTTGGACAAAAAAAAACTCATGCTTTTTTTAAAGACAATTGTAACAAATCCTAAAATCCACACGAGCGAAGCCTCGGGCAAAAGCTAGTGGTACATATTTGAGGTCCAGGTATTCCTTCTGTTATCCAACGTGTAGGGACATCCATGGGTCATAATGAATCCCCAGCAAGTGGGTGTATAGGTGGTCCATACAAACATATCACCATTATTGGCAGTGGAGCAGTTTGGGAAAAGTGCTGCTTAGAGGAAACATTATATTTAATCAAGAATAGATTTTATACTTATAGATAGTACACATCGGCAGGCACCACATTCATCTTGCCTGTAGCTCAAACTTTGCTTTTTGGGGACTTTTATTTATCTCTGTTGGGACAAGGACCAGTTCTAAAGTGGGCCTATACTGTATATCGACTTGGGAACACTGGGAAGCTGGAGGACATAGTCACTTTTATTTTTTACTAGCTTTTGCCCACGTCTTCGCTCGCGTGGATTTTGGGATTTGTTAAAATTGTTTTTAAAAGGAACCTGTGCTTTTTGTTCAACTGTAAGAAATATAATTTACAGGTTGATGTCTTAAAGTAATAAGTAATGCTTATTGCAGACGTTCAGAAGGGCGTATTGGCTACAAAACAAAGCTGTTTAATTCATATGCATCCATGAAATTTTTGTGTTGTAAATATAAACAGACAATGAGACAAAGAAAATGTAATTTATTTAATTTTTTGGCATCTGGAACATAGAAAATAAAACTATATGAGTACTTCGTTATAAACTACATTAGTGGTTCTTCTTTCGGGTGCTAGGATTGCCTAGGTAGCTATCAGGTTGGTCATGTCATCAATTGAGCCAATAGATGTTACAGGCTTGAAAATAGAGCTGAATATCTCCTGAAGAGTGTGTCACGCAGAGGGAATCAGACATGCTGGAGCAGTGATTGAGGCTGGGCTTTGAGAGGGAAGCAGACATGCTGGAGCAGTGAGAGTGTGTGAGGCCTGACTGAGATACAGGTATACTGTTTAGAAGTATTCACCCCCCCTTTTTTAACCCCCTATTTGGGATTTTTGGAAAATGGTAAAACACATGGTTTTTATTTTTTCAGGAAGATCGTATATAACAAATTTCACACCTGTAACATCTTTTGTTTTTGAAATATAGGTACACTGATAAAAAATATTCACCCCCCCTATTTAACCACCCCATTGGATTTTTGGAAAATGAAAAAATAGGTGTTTTTTTTATTTTTCAAGACGAATTTACATACCAATTTTCAGGCCTGTAACATCTTTGCTTTTGGAAATATAGGTATACTGATGAAAGTATTCAACCCCCCCACTGGATCTTTGGAAAATGGTAAAATATGTGTTTTTCTTATTTCTCAAGACGAATCTAAATACAAATTTTCAGGTCTGTAACATCTTCTGTTTATGAGATATAGGTATCCTGTTTAAAATTATTCACCCCCCGCCTGGGATTTTTGGAAAAATTTTGGATTTTTTTTTTTTTATCCAAGCACATAGTAAACAAATTCAGACCCAATTCCCCCGACCCTCCCTTAATTGGATTTGTGGAAAACGGCAAAACACATGTTTTTTTTTTCACGAACATTGTAAATACCAAATTTCACACCAGTAACATCTTCGGTTTTTGAAATATAGGTATACTGATAAAAGTATTCAACCCCCCTTTTTGTGCCCCCAAGGAATTTACAGAAAATTGTAAAATATGTGTTTGGGATTTGTTAAAATTGTTTTTAAAAGAAATGAAGGAGGGGAGGCGGAGCTAGCTGTGGAAGCGAGCAGCAGCATTTTGGAGGAGCTCTGTGTCTACCACGGATTTTATTGCTTTTTTCGCCGTTTGCACTGCCTGTGAGCTTCCCGGTTGGCTAGAGGGATCCTGGAGAGTTGAGGTACCTGATTTAGCCCTGATCTCGTGCCCGGGGACAGATTGCTGCCGGCAGCGCGATTTGGGCCTAGTCACAGCGGCCATCTTGGAAGCCTACTCGAGGCGTATTGAGATTCCCTCACCGCCCTGCGACCTCGTGCCAGCCCAGCATCTGCGGAACCATGCCTACCGGTCGTTCCCAGCGACGGGCCCCCCGACAGAGTGACATTCGGGATGTTTTGCGAGGTGGGTCCGCTTTTACGGGACTGACTGCTTCTTCCTCCCTCCCCCCGGGCTATGGCTCCTCGGAGGCTGACAGCGACTATGAACCTCAGGGGGGTATTACTGGGATGCCCTGGCTTGCCCACAGTCACCGGCGTCTGACTCCCGACCCCTCTCGGCGGCTGCTAGGAAACGGGCACAGAAGAAGAGAAAATCAGCAATGTGGACATCGTCCGGGGCAACGCCGGACACAGAGGATATTTTTGATGGGGACCCGACTGAGATTCCCCTTACCTCCGCCAGTAATAGTGTGACCTCGGATCATCGGTCTGCAGTGGGGACGGGACTTCGACAGCAACAGGTGCAGGAGGAGGACGACCATCTCCCTCCACGAAGGGGATCTCCGCAGGATCTTGGAGGAGCTTCGGGTGATACGTGAGGTGTGGCAGCCTGAGGTGGCGGCGGTCCGCACGGAGATAGCGGCGATGCGTGCTCAGGTGAAGGTGGTACAGGAGACGACTTCTGCTGTGACAACGGAACAAACTCACCTGTCTGGTCAGGTTGCTGGTTTGCGATACCAAGTCGAACTTCTGACACGCTCTGTGGAGATGCTTGAAACGAGACACAGACGCCGAAACATCAGGGTCAGGGGTGTCCCGGACTCTATTACCTCCGACGCTCTGCCGTCCTACGTGACTCGTCTTGTGCTTCAGGTCACGGGGCTTCCCCTGACACACCTGACATGCTTGGGTCGGTGTTTCGGGTCAGGAGACCTGCGACGAACCCACCTGGGGCTCCTCGAGACGTCGTAGTGGCCTTCCGTGAAGTGGCTTTCAAGGTCAAGGTTATGTCTGCTCCGGGCGCGAGGGATCCCGTACGCTTTGAGGGCTCCACTCTGGCCTGTATCATGATCTCCCATTCCAGACCTGATGGCTCGCAGGCGTTTTCGTGAAGTGACATCAGTTCTTTGCCGACAGGGTGTCCGATATCGCTGGGGTCTGGCAGGAGCTTTGGTGGTGACCCACGCAAATGTCCCCTATACCATCACGGATCCCGCGGTGGCTTGGATTGACCTTGCGGCTGCGGGCCTCTCACCAGATCCTCCGGACCCTCGACCGGATAAGGCTGGTTTCTATGCCCTCTACCTCTCCAGGTCTGAGCTTTACTGAATTACACCCCCTCCCCTGCATTTCTCTTATATGCTTACGTGTCCCTGGTCTCTAGCTTGGCCTAGTGCCTGGACTTTCAGGACGGTTCGTAATTTGTTTTGATCAGTCCAGCCTGCATTGCATAGGGCTTTTGCTTTTTTGCCTGCACATGGTACTTTCTGCCTTTTTACTTATTTTTACCGCCCTGTCCTTCTTTGCGACGCATGTTTTTTGACCAGCTGACCGTAGTTACCTTGGCCGGCCTTAAGTGGCTGTATTTATATATGTTTGATTTCCACCTTGATGAGACCCCCCGTCTAGGGGATGTTTTCTGCTAACATATTGCTATCCTTAGATTTTTTCGATTCGCTGTTTTTACGATGACACTTTTTTGGCCATGTGTGGTTTCCGTTGCTTGTTATGTCTTCTTGTTTGGCCCTGCGAGGTCATCCATTATTTTACAGTATGATGTAATGCTGACTTATTTAAAAAAATAAATAAATAAAAAAGAAATGAAGGAGATTCAGGCAAGAAGATGGTCGCCATTTTGAGCCAGGCGGCCATCTTGTTCAGAATATTGGTTCACTTGAATATAACGAGGTAGATATTAGTTGAAATTAGAAGGAGGTTTACATAGAATCTTAGGAATGTGTTAGACTAGCAGGAAAGCAATTAAATTAGGGAAGATCCGGGCCGTAGCTGGCATGGGGTGACAGGATGAAGGAAAGATACATCGAGGTCATAGGAGCCTGCAGCTGTGACAAAGAGGAGTGTGAAAACCAGACTAGGCCTTATCTAAAACAAACAATAAACAAGCCTAAGGGAGGTGAGCACAGGCAGGATCCAGAGTAGTAGCAAATCATTTTCTGTCAAACTAACATGAAGCTTGCCAATTTATGACCAATGTATGGAATGTCTTTGTATTCGATTAAGGGTGGTACGGACCCACGTGGGGTGGGATAGTGTCACCGGGAGGTGGGCTAATTGGGATGTACCTAATTATGTATTCGGGGTATAAAACGTCATGTCACTGTGAAATTGGGGCTCATTCTTTGTGATTGAATCCTGTTTGAGCATCTGTTGTGATATCACAATAAAGTTTGCCTTTCCTGAAGAGACTCGTGTTCAGTCAATCCTTGTCCGTGCCGGCCCGGCCTCATCCCGATTGAACCAGGTGGATTCCGGTAACATTTCTGGTGGCTCGTCCGGGATTTGAACCCGGGACCTCTCGCATGGCAGGCGAGAATTCTACCACTGAACCACCAATGTGTGAAGGATAAAAGTCATTTTATAATGATAAATCCGGAGGAGATTGATTCCCTGCCCCCGCCCTATCCGTCATGTTATGGGGCAGCCAGAGAGGCTCTGAGTGCTGCAGTTGCGCGAGCGGAGAGGGGGGAGCAGGCAGCTGCTATTTCCCAGCCACCTCCCTCTGCTCTGGCTCGTGATATCGAGGAAGAGGAGGAGGAGGAGGGGGCTGCGGGTGGAGGAGACAGAGAGGTCCCAGCAGAAAAGATTGAAATGCCCGATGGGAGCGTATATAAACGGGTAACCCCAGAAGACAGTGGGGATGAGGGTGGAGATGTAAATCCAGGGGCCACCACTCGCGCAGCGAACAATATATACAAGCCCCGGGACCTATACCAGCACAACCCCGGCAAGAGTAAAATGCAAATGCCCCTGTGAGAGGTGCCAGGTCCCTTACTGGAAAACGGAGGACCTGGGCCAGTACAATACACATATGTCCCATTTACAACGACCGATTTATTTAACTGGAAAACACACACACCGCTGTACTCCACTAATCCTGCAGCGGTGGCCAGTATGATAGAATCAGTAATGCTGACACATAACCCTACGTGGGCAGATTGTCAACAGCTATTGCTGACAATGTTCACAACTGAAGAGAGAGCCTGTATAAACAATAGCGTGCGTAAAATCCTTCTTGCCCAAGCAGTTGAGGATAGCAAACCCCAGCCAGAAGCGTGGGCTGAAGAACATTACCCCAAAACAAATCCCAAATTGCCATACAATACTGGTGAAGGTATTGCTCATCTACAAATATACTGGACAGCGGTAATGATGGGTGTTAAAGCTGGAGGGAAGAAACCCCTGAACATGGGGAAAATAGCGGACATTGTGCAAGATCTTAAAGAAACCCCAAGTGCATTTCTAGAGAGATTACTAGATGCATATGGGATGTATAGTCCTATTGACCCTGAGGCTGCAGAGAATCAGCGGTTGGTTAATTCCTCCTTTGTGAGTCAGTCACAGAGAGATATACGGAATAAAATACAGAGGTTAGATGGGTTTTTAGGCAAAGGTATTAGCGAATTAGTAGAAATTGCTAATAAGGTGTACCATAACTGGGATTTAGAAGAAATACGGAAGCAAAGAGGGCATACCGGTGTGGTTGGGTACATGGGAAATGGAAGCGGGAGAGGTGCCCCGGACAGAGGGAGAGCAAGGGGTCGAGGGGGGAGAGGGAGAGGAGCCCCCAGGGAACCCCTAGGGCGCAACCAGTGCGCATGGTCCCGGGGTGAAGGTCACTGGAAAAACGAATGTCCTGCACTTTTGGCTAAAAATGGGGTACAGGGAGAGACTGGTGCCCCGGGAGGTCAAGCCTCAAATGGCCAGGTAACCAACGGCAGGTATGAAAGAAGTGACGGTGCCGGTTCAGGGTTTGTGGGATTGGTGGGAACGTCATTCGAAGGGCAAGATATGTATTGACACGGACCTGGGCCCATCCCGCTCGGTAATCACGAGCCCACAGTCACAGTGAGAGTGGGAGACAAAGACAAAATTTTTATGGTTGATACTGGTGCCGAATATTCTGTTGTAAAGCAGCAAATTGCACCCCCAATGGGAAATGAGGTTGATATAATGGGAGCAATGGATGTATCTGCTAAGTACCCCTTTCTTGCTTCTCGAAAATGTAGTTTGGGTGGGCACAATGTGTAACATGAATTTTTGTATATGCCCGAATGTCCCATCCAACTCCTGGGGCGGGATATTCTTTGCAAATTGCAAGCCCAAATTACATTTCTTCCCGGGGGTCACGCTAAATTAGACCTGCCTGAGAGTGGCAGCTCTATACGGCAGTACAGCCCAGCCAGCCAGAATACCCAACCTGTAAAAATTGCAGTAATTATGCCAAGAGAAGAAGAATGGCGCACGGCACCAACCCCGCCGGCCGCCCCAGACCCGTACACACTATTTTTGGGAATCCCTGGAGTCTGGGCAGAAGAGAACCTGCCCGGACTAGCTGTAAATGTTCCTCTAGTGTATGTTGATCTAAAGGCAGGTGCAACGCCTGTGGCTCTAAGACAATATCATATCCCACAGAAAGCCAAGCAGAATATTCAGACACATTTGCAAAGACTTAAAGACCACGGGATATTGAAATTCTGCGTGTCACCGTGGAACACACCACTGTTGCCAGTACAGAAAGAGGGCACACAATAGTACCGCCCAGTCCAAGATTTACGGGCCATCAATGAAGCCACAGTAACCCTACACCCTGTGGTTCCCAACCCATACAATTTATTGGCATTAATTCCTGGTGATACAAAATATTACACAGTGCTTGATTTAAAAGACGCTTTCTTTTGCATCCGCCTGGCTCCAGCAAGCCAGCCCCTTTTTGCGTTTCAGTGGGAGGAGTCTACTACGGGAGCGCATCATCAGATGACCTGGACATGCCTCCCTCAAGGTTTCAAAAACTCGCCCACGATTTTTGGGTGCACTCTCAGCCAGGACCTCCTGTCCTTCAACGCTCAGCCAGACAAGGTTGTTTTACTACAGTATGTAGATGATTTATTGCTTGCATCCCCTACAGAAAAAGACTGTCTCTCTGCCACAAAGGCCCTGCTACTTCTATTAAACCAAGCAGGTTATAGAGTGTCCAAAAAGAAAGCACAAATATGCAAACAAAGTGAAAAATATTTAGGTTTCCAATTAACAGGTACTAAACGTGCCCTGGGAGCTGAGAGGAAAGAAGCCGTATGCCGTATACCCCAACCAAAGACAAGGAGACAAGTCCGTGAATTCATAGGAGCTGCAGGCTTCTGCCGCCTGTGGATCCCCAACTTTGCAGACATTGCCAAGCCTCTCCACCAAGCCACAAAGGGTGGAGAGCATGACCCCTTCCTCTGGGAAGAAGAACAAACGGCAGCTTTCCTGAAATTAAAGACTCTCCTGATGGAAGCTCCAGCACTAGGTTTGCCAGACCATAGCAAGCCTTTCCAGCTATATGTGCATGAACATAACCAGACTGCAACAGGAGTACGGATCCAAAATTTTGGCTCGTGGCCTATCTCTCCAAACAGCTTGACCCTGTGGCCTGCGGCCTACCCCCATGCCTGAGAGCAGTGGCAGCCACCGCAATGCTAATAGTGGAAGCAGACAAGCTAACCCTTGGACAAGTTCTTCATGTCAAGGTGCCACATGCGGTCAAAGCCCTGCTGGATGTAAAAGGAAGTTACTGGTTCAGCAATAGCCAGATGACGAAGTACCAAGCTATGATGTGTGAGAATCCACGGGTTCATCTGGACCTCATCGCTACCTTAAACCCAGCTACACTACTGCCTGACTGTGAAGAGGATCCAAATCATGAATGCCTCCAAGTCATGGAAGAAGTATTCAGTATTAGACCAGACCTGAAAGATGTACCCCTAGACAAATACGATCTACAGCTATTCACCGATGGTAGCAGCTACATGGATGGTGGGAAGAAAGTCTCCGGCTATGCAGTTGTCTCAGCACAAGAAATTATTGAGGCAAACCCCCTGCCAGGACATACGTCAGCACAACTGGCTGAAATAACAGCCCTGACCAGAGCCCTGGAAATTTCTGAAGGCAGAAGAGTGAACATCTACACTGATTCCAAGTATGCCTTTATGACTGTCCATGCACATGGTGCACTATACAAGGAGAGAGGACTACTCACGTCATCAGGACAACAGATAAAATATGCAGCTGAAATCGCAGCCCTTCTAGAAGCTGTGTGGAAACCAAGTGCTGTCAGTATTATGCACTGTCGTGGCCACCAAAAAGGTCATGATGAAATTCCCAAAGGCAACAGGCGCGCTGACCAAGCCGCAAAAGCTGCTGCTAAACCTCTGAATTCTCCTGATCAAGTATCCAAAGTATTGCTCTGTAAGCAAGAGGATCAACTCCCCATACCGAATTACGAATTCTATATGAATTGGAGAAAATTTGAACCAAAAGGCGAATTTATTGAAACCATTCTGCACAAGTGGTATAACAATTACGAAATGCTGGAAGAAAACCATAATTATATACAGTGGCTCTTCCCAACACGGTCCCAAGGGCGAAATTTTTACTCCTCTCCGCCCTCAAGAGACACGTCTTATGATTCACACCTCAGAAGTTCAGCAAAGACTCCGCAGAGCATACAAGATGGTGCTGAAATTCTTCGGCGTAAAAATAGTGGGGGGGGGGTGGAGAAGATACAGAAGTAACCAAAGTTGAACGAGCAGAAAATTTCGCCTCACGTTTTGACAATCTAACAGCCAACCCTCATAATAATTTGAGGATCACACGAGTACTGGTGAGCTTGGGAGAATTGGGAGCAGAAGAATACCAAGCCCCGTTGGTAAGGTTCTTTCTCAAGGAGACCCTCATCAAGGACAAGCTACCAAGGATGAAGAAGAGTGTGATGAATTTCTTTATACCAGCAGTAAGGGATACGCAGAAGAGACAAGATTTGCTGTTCTTTGCCTGGCGATACTATTTCCCAAAGGAAGAATTTATCTGGGGAAACCAGGAAGAGTTGGCAAGATACAAAGCAGCACCAGTGGTGGTGGCACTCCTACTGGCGCCACTGAGTGAATGGACACCTGTGTACTCAGAGAAAGAGAAGAAATGGCTGTCAGAAGAACAAGGTGGATATGGAGAAGACAGATGGTTCCAGTTGAAGAGTGGACGAATAGTCCTGCCAGCGACATTGGCACCTGAGATCGTGAGAGCGCTTCACGCAAGTACCCATGGAGGAAGAGAGATGATGGAACAACAGTTGGAGCCACATTTCTATGTGCCAGGGATGTCAGTAATCTGCAAAGCAATAGCCCAGCAGTGCGTGACATGTGCCAAGAATAATCCAAGAACAGGCCCATCTCAACCTCCAGGGAAACAGCCAATCGGGCTGTCCCCAATGGCGTCAATACAGATAGACTTCACAGTGCTGCCACCCTGCAAGGGATATAAAGATCTACTGGTAATGGTGTGTACTCTCACTGGATGGGTGGAAGCCTTCCCGACAAGGACAGAGAAGACAACGGAAGTGGTGAAGAGCTTAATGAAAGAAATAATACCACACTATGGACTTCCCCTCGAGATAGGGTCGGATAATGGCCCAGCATTTATACAGAACTGTTTACAACAGCTCGCCCGCCTGTTGGGCATTACCTGGAAGCTACATACAGCTTACAGGCCCCAAAGCTCGGGAAAAGTCGAAAGAATGAACCGCACACTGAAAACTTTGATGTCCAAACTGTGCCAAGAGACGTCACTAGGCTGGTTGGATGTGCTGACAATAGTCCTATTGCACATTAGGTTCACGGCCAACCCCCCAATTGAAGTTGAGTCCGAACGAACTTATGTTCGGACGGCCTACCCCTCTGATTAATGGACTAAGGGGGGACCTTCGGGCATTGGGAGAAACTAAACTAAATGAACAGGTTGTATTGTTGGGTAAATCAATGCAGAAATTGAATACTTGGGTGGGAGATAATATACCTCACTTTTTATATCCCCCACTGCATAAGTATTGTCCAGGTGATTCGGTTTGGGTGAAGGAGTGGAAAAATTACCCACTAGGCCCAAAATGGAGACTAGGCCCTTACCTTGTCCTGTTATGAACCCCCACAGCAGTGAAGGTTGCCGAGGTGGTCCCGTGGATACATCACTCCAGACTGAAGATAGCTGCAGCCAATCCCGAACCAGAGTGGAAGGTCATCACCAACGAGACCAATCCATTGAGGCTAAAGCTGACAAAGACCACAGTCTCGAGCACCTAAAAGACTCAACAAGTGGGTGTTTTGACGGACACAATAATGTCTGACCACCCACCAACGGAGGAGCAAAGGGATCCCCCGGGGGATACCCCAAGGGCTATTTTTAGGGGCCCAGCCCCGACCCTTGATCATCCAGAGATGACTTTTACTTTTGAAATACTGGTGGGGAGGGATTGGGTATATGTGACGGTGAAAAGAATTGCCCAAAGGATTTTGACATTTGGGGCTTTTGTGGTACTGATATTGTATCTGGCAAATTTGATCTATGGACTATCACATTGAGCGTGCCCCAGGTGCCCAAGCACCACCGAGAAAGTGGATATCTCCCATATCTGGAATGGTACACACCCAGTGATGGAGAACCGTACCATGTGGAGACAAAAGCGGGAGGCGGAATCCGAGATTATGCCAAGAGGACATTTACTTGTGCAGTTTAAGTATGACTATGCCAAAAAGTCTGGGCAAACTGCGTGTTGGGTGTGTAGTAAGCTGCACCCAGAGACAATCCATATACCATTTGCCTCTGTCCCAATGAATTTAAGTATGTTTGCATCGGGAAATGTCACAATACATGCTTTTGATGAACCACGAGAAAAACCAGAGGCATTCACTCCCGGGTATCCAATAACAGGACCAGTATACCCACCAGAATGGTGCTTTCAATTAGGACCAGATAAAGAAACAAGTAACGGGGGGGAGGGGGGGTTGTGTAATTCAAGTAGATTCAATTGGACGTCATATATTTACAGATTCAACACAAAGGAGCAGGCTAATTTTCTATGTATACGATGTAGAAAGCTCACTAAAGACCAAGAATTGGTAGTTGCGAATGTGACCAATGGCAGGCAGAGTGCATTGGACATGATGAGACGATTGAGACAACTGATGTTAGAAATACCAAAAGGAATACTACATTTATCACCATTTATACTGAAAGGGGGGTACCAGGTGTGTTGTGAAAGGATGTGTTACACATGGGTACCACCTACAATAACGGGAATGTGTTATCTGGCTAAACTGATTCCAATTCAGAGAGTAAGGGGAGATGACACTGATACAGACACAGCACTACACCCTAGGTACCCACTGGTGTTTGAGAAACAGAAGAGAGAGAGTTTTTAAGAAAGCGGATCGGGTGTGGGCATGGTTTCCAGCATGGACTGGATGGGGAAGAGAGTTGATGGCAAGAATGAACAGTTATGCCAGTCTGATGGACGAAATTTTGAATAAGACTAGTATGGATATTCAGTTGCTGAATCTGGAAGTACGAGAGATACGAAAGGTACAAATGATACATGATATGGCACTGGAACAGATCAGTGCAGCTCTGAATAGACTGTGTGAGATGACAATGCATTATGAATGTTGCACATTCATCAAGAACACCACACATGACGTCCTTGACTATTTCCAGGTAATCCAGGATCACCAAGAGAAAGTAGCACAGTTGCAGAACACAGCTAGGCGGATTGCTGCCGAAGGCTGGAATCCACTCCGTGGGTTCGGAGCATTCGGAGATTGGTTTGGATCTATTCTGAGATTTATCTCACAGATTGGATTCATGATTCTAATGGTGGTGGTGATCCTGGTAGTAGGGACACTACTGTACCGCATAGGGCTATGTCTATGGCCACTATGCAAGAGAGCACTGACACCTACCTACACAAACACAAAAGATACCATTGATAATCCCACAAAACATGTTCCCAACAAAAATAGGTCCCCTAAAGTACGAGGCGTTCAAGGATAACACTAGTGGAGTGTAGTGGCTACAAGTCTCAGGAGGAGAACCGGAGACTTGAGCCAAGGGGGGAATGAAGGAGATTCAGGCAAGAAGATGGTCGCCATTCTGAGCCAGGTGGCCATCTTGTTCAGAATATTGGTTCACTTGAATATAACGAGGTAGATATTAGTTGAAATTAGAAGGAGGTTTACATAGAATTTTAGGAATGTGTTAGACTAGCAGCAAAGCAATTAAATTAGGGAAGATCCGGGCTGTAGCTGGCATGGGGTGACCGGATGAAGGAAAGATACATCGAGGTCATAGGAGCCTGCAGCTGTGACAAAGAGGAGTGTGAAAACCAGACTAGGCCTTATCTAAAACAAACAATAAACAAACCTAAGGGAGGTGAGCAAAGGCAGGATCCAGAGTAGTAGCAAATCATTTTCTGTCAAACTAACATGAAGCTTGCCAATTTATGACCAATGTATGGAATGTCTTTGTATTCGATTAAGGGTGGTACGGACCCACGTGGGGTGGGATAGTGTCACCGAGAGGTGGGCTAATTGGGATGTACCCAATTATGTATTCGGGGTATAAAACGTCATGTCACTGTGAAATCGGGGCTCATTCTTTGCGATTGAATCCTGTTTGAGCATCTGTTGTGATATCACAATAAAGTTTGCCTTTCCTGAAGAGACTCGTGTTCAGTCAATCCTTGTCCATGCCGGCCCGGCCTCATCCCGATTGAACCAGGTGGATTCCGGTAACAGAAACATGAGTTTTTTTGTTCAAACCTCCCCTCCTTTTTTCACCCCTCACTTGGGATTTTTGTAAAATGGTAAAACACGTGTTTTATTTATTTATCAAGAAGATTGTACGTGCCTAATTTCACACCTGTAACATCTTTGGTTTTTGAAATATAGGTATGCCTGTAACATCTTCTGTTTTGGAACTATAGGTATTGTGTTTAAAATATTCAACCCCCTGTTTTTGCCCCCCCACTTGGATTTTTGAAAAACGGAAAAAAAATGTTTTTTTATTTTTCAAGGCGAATCTAAATACCAATTTTCACGTCTGTAACATCTTCTGTTTTTGAGCAATAGGAATCCTGTTTAAAATATTCAACACCCTTTTTCACCCCCTTGGGGGCGGAGTTTCCAAAAATCTTTCCTTAGTAGGTGCCTACATTATAAAAACAGTGCACCTTCAAAATTTCACATTCCTAGGTTAAACGGTTTCAGCTGGGCTTTGATGAGTCAGTCAGTCAGGACTTTCGCATTTATATCCTATACTATAATTGAGTAAGGCTTGGCGTGTCCGTCGCCAAGCCTTACTCTTCGCATGCAACCAGCGGCGGTTGGTTGCGCGCGCATGCAACCACCACGGCACGAGCCGGCTGTGCGCTCGCCGCGGCGGTTACAAGATGCACACAGCAGCCGGGTAGAGGCTGCGCTCGCAGCCTCTACCCGGCTGCCGCGCGCATCCAACCCCCGAGCGGCGAAGGAAAAGTTCCCTCGCTTCCGCTCTTTGAAGGACCCAAGCCGCGGTCACGTGGGAGTCCCACGTGACCGCGGCTTGGGTCCTTCAACGACCGGAAGCAGGGAAACTGTCACTTCGCCGCTCGGGAAGGTAAGTATGCGGAGCTCATGGGGCGGCTGTCCGAATGCCGATAGAGCATTCGAACAGCCGCCCCATGTCTGGTCTGGGGTCTGAGCTGGGGGGCAGTATCCATGAACTGGGGGGGCAGTATCCACGTGCTGGGGGCGGTATCCACGAGCTGAGGGCAGTATCCACGAGCTGAGGGCAGTATATCCACGAGCTGAGGGCAGTATATCCACGAGCTGAGGGCAGTATATCCACGAGCTGAGGGCAGTATATCCACAATAGACTGCCCTCTGGGCAGGCTTTCCACCTTGTATATATATATATATATATATATCAGCGAGCCGGCGTTGGAACGTTTTATCTGTCCTCTGAGATAGTGTCCTTGGGTATAGAGATTGCTTCGGTCCAGAGAGAGATATCAACGAGAAATATAGAGATAATTCCAGCCCGTATAGATATAGCATTAACCCTTATAGAGCTACCGCCCGCGCCTAAGTTCCGTAGCAATGGCTGGAATCTCCCAGTACACTCACTGCAGCACTCATATGGCGAAAGGATGATGTCATCACGTAGAGCCTGGTGACATCAATCAGTGGCCAATATGGCAACCTTCAAGTGGGATATTCAGCTTTGTGACTGCTGTGTGGGTGGAGAAAATACCTCTGCTTCACACAGCAGTATCTACAAAACAATACCGGATAGAGGGGGAGAATTTATCTTTAAAAAGATAAAGTGGTCAGGGTGCATAAAGTGGCCCTTCAACCTCTCTTCTTCAGTGTCACGGAATGACCCAAGAGGCTCGGCAGCAAAGCCCAGGACTCTCAGCCAGGGACAGTTTTAAATGACGTTTGTGTTACTGTGGACTCTTCAGTGCCGTTGTACCGTATGAACACCTTGATTCCTTTATTAGATGTGGTTGATATTGCGTGATGTAATAAAAGTGTTCCCTGTATGTATAACTTTGTAAAGTATGTAAGACACCCATTGTATGTTTTGCCCGTCGCCATTTGCCATCGCCTCGTGGATCCGGTCGGAGTGGCCGAATCGTAAAATGGCCGATTCGGAACGTCCGGTTACGAATCGGCACCACCCCGATTCGGGAACGACCAATACGAATCGGGTCCAAGGCACTCCAACTCGAGAAAGGGCCAATGAGATCATGGGGGGCGGGCAGGGATCCCATTGTTCCGATTCTGTATGATTGTTGATAAATACATGTGTCTTCCCAGTAAAAGTCAGTTCAACCTGTACATACAGCTCCGCCTGGTGTCTTTCTTGAGCCTTCCCCACAGGAGACTCCTCGCAGTCTCTTGTGCACGTCATTGCCCAGGTACGATCCTGCGTCCACTGTGGCCAAGCTCCGCGCGTCGGCCCAACGAACCGCCGTATCCACGCCAATTCCGCATCCCCGAATCGGAGCAGCGGCGCTTCCTCCGCGCATCGGCCCATTGAACAGTCGTACCCACTTCGACCCCGCAGACCGAATCGAAGCCCTGACGCGGCGCTTTCCCTGCGCATCGGCACATCGAACGTTCTACCACTCCGAATCGAAACTTCGAGTCGACCACCCGCGGGACATCCGAAACGATTCCCGTCAGAACGGCTAACCCAGCGGACGATACCAACTTCCTCAAGGTCAGTGGATCAGCCGCTCGAGACGCCGAGTGCCGTGACACTCGGTAGTCGGGCTGATCTTCCCCAGGGGTCCCATCTTGTACCCTGCCAGACCCTCCCCAGGGTCATTTCGGGCCGCTCGAGACGCCGAGTGCCGTGCCACTCGGTAGTCGGGCCAGGCGGCGAGGGCCACAGGGGGCCAGATAGGAGCACACCGCAGGCAGACAATACTCATTCCGCCACATTCAGGTCTCCAAGCAATATGATCATATTGACCGAGTATAACACTTAATAGGTGAGAGCAGTGCTTTTTTTTCTGGAAAAATAGGTGGGGGTGCTCTCACGCCCGGGGAAAAACTGATTATTATCAGGGTAATTCAAAGAGATCCGAATTGCTTGAGAAAGGTAACCGAATGCTGAAAATCAGCGTTCGGTTACCTTTCTTGGCCATTCGGCTATCCAGAGAGCAGGCAATTCGCCAAATCCTGGCGAATTGCCTGAACATACGGTGCCTGTTCGGGGGCAGTGAAAACCCCATGAAAAAGCACTGCTTCGGCTACTCAGAGAACAGAAACCAGCAGTGAAAGGTTCCCGAAATGCCCTGCCATTCAGTGGTTTAATTCGGCAAGTTTATTCAGGAGAATCCCATAGGCTTCAATGTTAAAAATATTCCCGTTTTAATTCAATATATTATAAACTGTTCATTATAAAATTCTGCAGTAAAGAGTCTCTTTATATACTGATTTTTTAGGATATTTTAAGCATTTTTCTGTTTTTTTTGTTTTTTTTTAAGTTTACTTATTTTTTCAGTAACAGCCCTTTTTATTATCATTCCCTGGATCTCATATGCAAATTTCAGACATTTTCGCTCAGTAGTTTCTTTGCAAACAGCGTTTCACTTTTCAAACATTCAGCAAACTGTTTTGCTAATTTATTCACTTCACTCTGTCTGTGGTGTTGGCTTTTTCCGGTGGCTTCGCTGCGTGTGATCGGCTCCTGCTTGGGTTTTTCCGTGGTTTTCGGCAGGTTAATCCAGATGTTTTTGTGGGTTTTCGGCGTGCATTCGTTGGGTTTTGCGGTTCGTTTTCGTCGGGTTTGCGGTAGCTTTTCCCTGCAATTCGGGGACCCTGTGGTGCTTGCTGAATACACCGCAGGGTCACCGAAATGGGATCGGCAAAAGGAACCGAATTGAAGAGAACGAAAAGTCAACGAACGTGCGGTGACTTTTCGAAGTCTCTTTGAATTACCCTGTATGACTTTTCATGTCCTAATAAACAATAGTTATAGTTCACTTAAAAGGAAGACACTATAAAAGGGAGCCATATTTTTTAATACTCTGTTCCTTTAAATGAATTACAACTATTGTTGTAACCCTATGGGGGTTATCCACTAAGTGCCTCTGTTGCAAGAAAAATCTGTATTGCAGGGCAGTTAGTTGTTTTTTGGGGGATTTTGTGCAAAGATGGCACTGAGTGGATAATCCCCTAGCTTTTGTGAGCACCACAGCAATGAAACTCACAGTTTTGCTGAGTATATAGGAGCTCCACAGCAATGACACTCACAGTAATGCGCAGTGTGTATGAGCTCCACAGCAATAAAACTTACTAGCGCCTTACAGTGCCAGCTCCTCTGATCACACCGCTTGCTTGACAATCCGCAGCTCTGGCAGATGTGTGTGAACATGCTGCAGCCCCCTCCCCATGCTGTTCAAAGTTTCAGCGGCTGCAGAGAGAGGGGGAGCAGCCCTCCCTTGTCACTTACTGGGGGAGGGGGGTTATCAGTCCATTCATACACTCCTGACAATCAGAAGCGTTCAGGAGCAACATGAGCTGCCGAGCGCTTTCGATTCTCTGCGTGACACTGCAGGAGGAGGGAGGAGCATCATGCTCTCTGTTAGTTCTGGCTGGTGGTGAGGTGCCGGTACGGAGTGGTGAGGTGCCGGTACTGCATACACCCGAGTACCCCCTGAAAAAAAGCCCTGGGTGAGAGAGGGGTAGGATGGGGAGTAATAAATATGTCAGGTGAGGAGTGAATGGTAGTAGAGGATGACTAGGATTAGTGTCAAGCCACCAGCCTGGAAACTCTTGGGATACACTGGATATGTCCCTGCAGCTTGCATGTGTCTGTTCACCTGACCTCCTCTTTGCGGGGCTCTGTTCTCAGTCTTTAGTATGTAGTTAGTACTGCTGCTCCATAGCCTGAGACCCTGAGCCTTGTTGTGTTGCGGAGACCCTGAGCCTTACTGTGTTGCTGAGACCCAGAGCTTTGCTCTGTTCCTGAGATCCAGTAAGCTGTCTACCATATCCAGCTTGTTTCCTGCATTGTGCAGCAGATCCTTGCATGGAGTTTACATCTATCCAGGTCCTGTGCAATAAACATTAACCCTTGCCATTCCTGTCTCTGTGCGTTCTCGCATGAAGGGTTTGCCATATCTCGGAAATTATGAAAAATAGGAACCAACAATACAATGCCAAAGTTGGCTAAAGGTGGGCTTCACCCCAAAAAGTAGTTAATAAAAAAGGAAAAAACTTTATTGGTATATTTGCATTAAAGACAATGAAACCATATAAGAGAAAAAGGTATAAATGTGAACATGTATGTTGAATCAATGCAGAGAGAGACCACTAAGACTGATGGGGTCTCTACTTGAGCTGTAAATGGTCGGTATCAATTTAACAGCTAGTCATCTATGGCAATGGAGGCAGGTATACAGAAGATCTTAATCAACAATTCTAGTGTGCCATAACAGGCATCAAAGCAATTATAATTCTGTATATGTAAAACAAGGCAAGGAAACCATCACTCAGAGCCCAGCTTTGAGTAATCTGTGACACTAGGTGGAACTATTGAATTTTGGCAGTCCGAATGCTAGCAATTAGTGTAAAAATAGTACCCACATAGAATAAACAAGCTTTTGTGATAAGGCTACATAAATCCAATGCCTTGCTCTCCTTGATTGGGAGCTAACAGACAAAAAAGTTTGAAAAATAATGACAACAGTGCTCCTGGCTGGACCTGGGTGAAACTGTTGCAATATAGAGCTACCATTGGGTGGGAAATTGCTGCATATAGAGTTTGGAGTTTCACTCTCTTAAAAATTGCAATCCAAAAATCTAGCAGTTTGTTGTTTTTGCAAATTAGTAAATGCACTCATTTAACCCCTCATTGTAGCAGGAAGCTTTATAGAGTTCAAATAACCTGCTCTCCTTGAATGGGAGCTAGAAATCTAAAGTTTGGCAACAAGGGCATATAAACCAAAGAGGACCACAGTCCATTACCACTCTATTGAGCACACATGCCAAAATGGTCAACAATGGATACCTTTAACCATAATGAGGAAAAACATACAGGGTTATTCAAAGAGAATCGAAAAGCCACCGCACGTTTGGTGACTTTTCGTTCTCTTCAATTCGGCTTGATTCAGCGATCTCATTTCGGCGACCCCTCGGTGTATTCAGCAAGCACCATAGGGCCGTCAAAGTGCAGGGAAAAGCCGCCGCAAACCTGCTGAACACTCACCGCAAAACCCTGGCGAATGCACACCGAAACCGGCAAAAACATTTGGATTAACCCCGCCGAACACGCCGGAGAAACCCGAGCAGGAGCCGATCAGAGCGCAGAGCAGCCGATGGCAAAACCCGACACCACAGACAAATGGAGTGAGAAAAAAAAAACAGTACGCTTAAATGTTTGAAAAGTGAAACACTGTTTGCAAACAAAATTAGTAAGCGAAAATGTCTGGAATTTACATATGAGGTCCAATGAATGATAATAAAAAGGACTAACAGAAAAAAGAAAAAACGTTTAAAAAAAAAAAAGAAATTTTTTTTGCAAACATATCCCAAAAAATGCTTAAAACATCCAAAAAAAACACTATAAATAAAGAGACTTTCTACTGCAGAATATTATAATAAACAGTTTATTAGGTATTGAATTAAAACGGGAGGATTTTTAACATTGAAGCCTATGGGATTCGCCGGAATAAACTTGTAGAATGAAGCAACCGAATGGCAGGGCATTTCGGTAACTTTTCACTGCTGGTTTTTGTTCTCTGAATAGACGAAACTATGGGGATTTCACTGCCCTCGAACAGGCACCGAATGTGCAGGCAATTCGCCAACATTTGGCGAACTGCCTGCTCTCTGGATAGCCGAATGGCCAGGAAAGGTAACCGAACGCTGAATTTCAGCATTCGGTTACCTTTCGCCAGCAATTCGGAGCTCTTTGAATAACCCTGATAGAAGAAAAACAAGCCAAAAACCACATGTACATCCTGTTAAGCCACCATTGCTCATCCCGGGTGCCACATGACAATAAGTACACAAATATAAGAGGAATCATATATCCTAAAACAACAGAGATAAAAATTTAGATATACATAAGAGGAATACTGCTAAAAAGGAGAAGTATTTTTTTATTACATCTTCCTCTTTTGGAATAGTCCTCTTTAGCACATCTAGATGTTGTCATTTTTTTATCTCTTTTGTTTTAAAGTCATTAAAATTTATGGGGTTTCTAAATTTACAACAGCTCCGGTTAAGTTTACACTAGGTTTGGAATAGAGCCCCTTGGGGTTGATCACAACCTAAATTTTAAAGGCAAGATGCAAATGGAAAACGTTTGCGTCAGAACCTTTACATTTGTGACTTGCCTTTAATGTCTGTATTATGACTAAGCCACTTAAATACTGAAGAAATACTTACAAGCCGCAAGGTGATAACACCGGCTGTACTAAGTTAGATATGTGCAGCACTGAATAATCTGGCTTGGTTTGGAACCCATAAATATTGGAATCGGAAATAGCTAAAATTAGCTGATTCAGAATATCAGAAGCTTCCGATATTTCGGTATTGGTCTAGTTGGAATATCGAAAATGGGCGATATATTCAGTTGTTTCCGATATTCGGAACCTTTATGTACAATATGTAAAGAATTGGATAAGGGGGCTAGGGCTATGGCTAGGGTTAAGGTAAGGTTAGTGTAAACACAGAGCGTATCCACAGGCATAAAGGCTCCCTTCGCTGTCAGTATGGATGAAGTACCGATTCTCGCCCAAACCTACCCAGTAAATAGCTGCTGCTTGCAGGGGGAAAACCAAACTCGGGATGACTTTATTTACAGGTGTGACGGAACGGCCGCCACAGGATTTATTTAGTTTAATTTCATTCTTATTTTGTTATATTTCGTTTACCCTTTATTTATAGGAACTAATTTCCTTTGTTAGATTTAGTGTAAAACTGTTGCTAGACTTCTAATTAATCATGTTTTTCCCCTGCACCGATCCTGCTAGTTTATGCTCAGATATATTGTGTGGTTTTAAATGTATTGTCAATCGCTCATTTTTAGTTAAATAGACTTATATTTCTTTAGTTAAATGTGGTTTTTAAAAACACTACCCGCCACTAGAGTCAAATGTTTCCTTCCTATAGAATGTACAATAGGTTTGTGTAACTTGTGGATTATGCAAAAGTGCTTTCTCTGTAGATATCTATTATCTGTTTACCTATTCTGAAAGGCTGGGAGTCACATTGTCTCAGCCACCCACTATCTGATTCCCTTTACAATGGGTTATGTAAATCACTCTATGTGGTACTGTGAGGTGAAGACTTCATCTGCATACAACCAGTGGACCCAAGTGAAGACTTGAGAGGACCTGAGAGAAGCCTGCAATGGTCTTGGAACCAACCAATCAGAACCTGGGCATGGCTAGCCCCTGTGCAGAATTCACTCCAGGGGTCTGGGGGCGGGCATGGGAGAGAACAGTGGGACTGTACCATATAAAAAGGACCATGTATGTTCTGCTTTTCATTAAACATTCTGATTTACCTTCAAACCTGTACTGAGTCACGACTAGTATTTGGGGAGGGCATAATCACTGAAGAAGCCAGCTTTACGGAATCCTTCGCTTCCAGATCATCCAAGGACCGCTGCCAATCTCTATCCCACCTTGCTAGCTCGCTACCCGGCTAAGCTCTCCAGCAAGACTAGGCGCCGCAGACGGAGCTACCCCTGCAGGGTAGCTGATCTGTTACAACAGGGTTTATAGGTACAAACACAGACAGGGGGAGGTAAAACATGCCCCAGCGTTTCAATGCTGATTAGCCTCCCAGTAGCCTCCCACACACACCCTGGTGTTATAGACAATGGCTGGGGAAGGTGACAGGGAGATCTGGTTTATGCCAGTTCCTGGGGGGGGGGGGTTGTTAATGGAAGCAGGGAAAGACAAAGGAATCCATTACTTACAGATGCACATAGGAAAAACAGCACAGTATCTATCACACAACACTGAATACATAAGTGAATAATAACATAAGACATACATCAGGAAATAGGGCACAGAAAACACAAATAACCTGCACCTAGAACTGCAGGTGCAGGGTGAGTCCAACACAGGAGAAGGCTGGCAAACACCACTAAACAACAGGCCGCACCTCTCAAACACATCTCTAGGTCCGTGTACTCCAAGTCCAAAGGGCCTTAATCATGCCTTGAAGGCTGAGATGTCACTATTTTATCTGCTGTTATTCAATAAACCATTCTGTGGGAATTACATCCATGTGGCACGCTGTATTTTTCGTTGTGGTAACTCTACGGCGTCGCACCGGAGTATCCCGCTGCTGGTCTACAGAGGTCTACCAATTGGGCGCTTATTGTGCATTCTTGTGAGTTTTACTCCACAGTGACTACAGTCACAGATTTCCCCCTTCGTGGGAGACTAATCTGGGAGAAGATCCTATATGGGTTGCACGCTAGGTTAGTCATTATTTCAGTCTTTCCAGTCTCCCGGCCAAAGCAATATCCATCAAGAAGAATCACTGAAAATAAGTTACTCACCCAGCCCACCTCGGCATCTTCCGTATCTTGTATCTGCTGCAGGAGAGATGTGGCACCAGTGCACTGTAGTCCCATCAGCAGCTGGGGAGCATACAGGGTGGCTGGGGTCTCCATGACCATGGGTTGTGGACCTGGGTCAACTTCCCAGTATCATGGGGGCACACAGACACATGCACAATCTCACAGCAAGCACCCTCCACCATCTGTGGAAGGGGGTCTGCAGCAAACTATAACTGGGAAAAGGGGCCATCCTCTCCCTCACTACACAGCTCAAACTGCTGCTGGGGAGCAGTACCACCTGTACATTGTCCCTGGGGTATACGCCGCCGCTGGGGAGTGAGGCAGACTGCCTCGTCTCCCTGAAGTTCACTGCATCGCTCAAGCAATGCTGGGACGGCTGTGGGCTCCATGGACTCCTCCAACGCGTGGCTCTTCTGCCTTCTCCTGAAAGCTGGAACAGCAGGCTGAGGGCAGAGGTCAGCAACTCCCTGCTACAATGCCAGCTCCTCCCATGGGGTGGTATATAGCTCCTCAGGCTCCTTCGCCAACAAATGAGGTCCTTGACCTCTGTGATGGCTTCCACCACAAGCTGGGGATCTTGGTCAGCTGCCTCGCATTTTCCATATGCAGTGGGAAGGGCATCTTTGGCTAGGAGCATACTGTGGGTGATCTAGACGGTCTGCCCAGTCTCCTAGTAAATCACCGGTGTGGATTTCAGTCTCACCCACTGTCACCAGGCAATCCTCCTGGCTATAGCAGTCCTCTAGCTCGATCCAGCTTGGGACCTCATCATTGTTACACTCCATATCCTAGGTGTCAATATTTTCCTCAGAACCATTCACTGTTGCTGAACCTTGAACTGTCCTACCGCCTTTGCACCTCAGCTTCCTGCCCAACCCCCGGAACTGTCATATCGTAAAGAAACCTCAGCTGCTTGTCTTGATCTTGGACCTGCCTCACCATTTACACACCTTTGCTGCCAGCCCCGACCCCGGAATCATTCTATTCACCTCGAGATATTGGATTGCCCCTCTAGTTTTGAGGCCATGGACGCGCCTTTCTGCATCCTGAGCTCCATACCCTAATAATCATCATGTTAGAAAAATTGCAGCACATTATTATTATTATTCTTTTTTATTTATAAAGTGCCGGCATATTCTGCAGCGCTGTACAATAGGCACAGTATAGACAGGGTTACAATACATTGAACAATATTTGACAAACAGTACAGGAGGAGATGAGGGCCCTATTCCTATAGGAACTCACAATCTAGAAGGGTTGGGGTTGGAAACAGGAGGAGAGGACTGCAAGGTGAGAGTAATTGGTGGTTGGTGGTCTGACCGTACGAGGGATAGCGTTCCAGAGAATGGGGGCTGCACGTGAGAAGTCCTGCAGTCTGTCATGGGAAGAGGTGATGCGGGGAGAAGCTAGGCGCAGGTCGCTGTTTGACCTTAGGGAGCGGGCTGGGGTGTATTTGGTGATTAGTGAGGACAGGTAGTGAGGAGCTGAGTTAGTGAGGGTTTTGTAGGTCAGGGTAAGGATTTTGAATTTAATTCTGCAGTGGATGGGGAGCCAGTGAAGGGACTCGCAGAGGGGAGTGGTAGAGACAGAGCGGCGGGTGAGGTGGATTAGCCTGGCAGAGGTGTTCAGGATGGATTGTAGGGGGGAGAGGCGGGAGAGAGGGAGGCCAGAAAAGAGATTATTGCAATAGTCAAGTAGGGAGATTACCAGGGCATGGATGAGTTGTTTTGTGGTGACAGTAAGAAATGGGCGAATTCTGGAAATATTACGTAGTTGGTATCGGCAGGAGGAGGAAAGAGACTGGATGTGGGGGATGAAGGAAAGAGCAGAGTCAAGTGTCACTCCAAGACAGCGAACCTGGTTTGATGGGGAGATAGGAGGTGGAGAGGCATTAGAAGGAGGAACACACTCTCTCACAGCCAGCCTGTTATCATAGGCCCCATGCCTGAGGTGGGAAAACGTTGCACACACTTTCTAGACCCCCAACTGCAAATAAATCTTTCAATCCCTTTGAATTGCTTGGGATTTAGCCCATATTGACTATACTCTATATTGAGGCACCAGCATTAGACTACTCGAAAAATTAGTTTGCTCCAGAAGTGAACCATTTTCAGACACTATGGGCTATATTACAAAGCTGGTGCTAACTTTACCAGAGCTGTTGTAAATTTACCAGAGCCATTATAGCCTATGGAGCAGTTAAGTTTACAACAGCTCTGGTTAAGTTAGCACCAACTCTGTAATACTGCCCTATCAATTTTTAGGGTTATGGTTTGTAACGAGGGTTAGATTACCATGTGCGCTTGTTTTAGGGTTAGGGGTAGTAAGGAAGATTACATTACTATTTGTACACGTTGTAGCATTAGGATTATGGTTACATGTAGAGTTAGGATTAGGTTACTATTTGTGCATGTCGTAGGCTTAGGGTTCCATGTAGGGTTATGGTTAACCCTAACATTTTGCTCCAATTTTTAGGCAACAGATTTTATTTTGCTTTGCTCCAATTTAAAATACTCCACGTTTGAAGCAATTGAAAAGCCTAGACTGGTCCTGAAATTTCAGTGGCTTCCTGTCATACCCCACGGCGCCGTGGCCGCAAGGTAGAAAGACTGAAACTAATATTAAACCTGGATTCCTTCCATAATACTGCAGCTGATTCAAGTGCCTTCAATTAACAACCTAGCACTTCCTTACAAAAGAGCAAAGGACCCATAATGCAGTGCTTCTACATCATCATAGCTGTTCAGTGTGATCCTGCCTTCAGTGAAGCCTGTTCTGTTTTCCCGGCTACCAAACCTTTTGGCCCTGTTTATATGTAGGGTTATTCAGAGAGCGTGAAAAGCAGGAGAATGACTGGAGAATGAAAAATTCTAGGTCAAAATAGCCGATTTGGAAAGTGAGATGAAAGGGAGAATTTTTCTGGTTTGGCTATTTTGACCTAGAATTTTTCATTCTCCAGTCATTCTCCAGCTTTTCACGCTCTCTGAATAACCCTGATGGACTTTATCTTCCTTCTATTGCCCCTAGACCCCTGGATTTGGACCTGGACTTGTTATTGGAATAACCCTTTCGATACAGTGCCGGAGTAATTTACTTTATTTCAAGAACCCTGCTTTTGGGCTCAAAGACTTTTTGGGGTTTTTTGGTACAGGAACCCTGCTATTATTTCCCCGGATTACAACTCCCAGTACCTTCTAGACGTTCACTTTATCCAGCCATATCTGTATTTCTCATGTAATCTCAATTCCTGTGCCATTTGTGTACGGTGCGTGTTCCTTAACACCTTCCTGTTTATCCTCCCAATGTCTATAATTGGTGCTGTTCTTGTAGTGTCCCTTTGTTTCTATCCTAGCTCTAGATACAGTATATGAGGTCTGAGTGGGTATACATATATATCGGAGATGAGGTGTGGTGTCAGTTGAGTTCTCCCTCCCCATACCCTTCCCACTCTCAGCCATCCCTCTATCTCCTTTATCCTGCATCTCCTCTCCTCCTCTAAAGCTATTCCCCTTTGTGTCCAGTCTCCTCCAGTGTCTAGTTCTGATCTGTTGTTTAGTTCTTGTATCTTATGTCCTTGTGCTTTATTACTAAATAAACTCCTTTTGTTATCCCACAACCTGCCTTATCACTGCATCCTGAGCTCACAACCCACCAACTGCACAAGTTACAGTCGAAACCCTGACAATATTTGAGAGAACTGACTGGTCAGCGTGCCATTTGATTTTGTCCTGACACATAGATGGGGAGTTTGCAATTTATGTAGTTTAGGTTCTGTTCCAAATAGCATCATAACAGCTTTGTCATTATTTAGGACTGTACATAGGAAAACTTCAATGACTTTAGGATACACAAGAGGCCTGGTAGAAATTGTGCAAGTTGAGTTCAAGGACTCTTTTCCATATTTGTGAGATAAATATATATATATCTATATATCTCCAAACAATAGCCGAGCACTCCAGCTACCTCTATCACCATCGCCCGGTGCCTGCCTGTCAGCTCAATGCGATATAAAGTAGCAAAAGTGGCGGCACTCCAGGTCTATAACGCAAACACTTCGATTTATTCCATATACAGTGGTGTTCAAGATTATTCAACCCCCACTGAAATTGAGTGTTTTGGCCAGTTTGACATTGATTTTGATCATTCAGTCATCTTGCTTACAATTAAATCAAAGAGGCACGTGTAGGTCAGACAAATATAACATAACATTTATAATGAAATAACCACAAATGTCTTTTCTGTGCTCACATCATTATCAGTTTTATTCAACCCCCAAGTGACATTCAATCTTATAACTGTAAAAGGATGTTGTACTAAGTACTAACAGCTTTTAAACGTGAAGCATAGCTTGACACAAGTGTCTTGCAGCGATCTACGGGTATCTTCGCCCATTCGTCATGGGCAAAAGCCTCCAGTTCAGTCACATTCTTAGGCGTGCGCACTGCAACTGCTTTCTTTAAGTCCCACCAGAGGTTCTCAATCGGATTTAAGTCAGGTGACTGCGATGGCCACTCCAAAATGTTCCAGCCTTTAATCTGCAACCATGCTCTAGTGGACTTGGAGGTATGCTTGGGATCATTGTCCTGTTGAAAGGTCCAACGTCTCCCAAGCCTCAGGTTTGTGACGGACTGCATCACATTGTCATCCAATATCTCCTGGTACTGAAGAGAATTCATGGTACCTTGCACACGCTGAAGCTTCCCTGTACCTGCAGAAGCAAAACAGCCCCAAAGCATGATTGACCCCCGCCATGCTTCACAGTAGGCAAGGTGTTCTTTTCTTCATAGGCCTTGTTCTTCCTCCTCCAAACATAGCGTTGATCCATGGGCCCAAACAGTTCTAATTTTGTTTCATCAGTCCACAGAACACTATCCAAAACTTCTGTGGTTTGTCCACATGACTTTTGGCATACTGCAGTCGACTCTTCTTATTCTTTGGAGACAGCAAGGGGGTGCGCCTGGGAGTTCTGGCATGGAGGCCTTCATTACGCAGTGTGCGCCGTATTGTCTGAGCTGAAACTTCAGTACCCATATCTGACAAATCTTTTCTCAGTTCCTCAGCAGTCACACGGGGACTTTTCTCCACTCTACGCTTCAGGTAGCGCACAGCAGTCGAAGTCAGCATCTTCTTTCTGCCACGACCAGGTAGAGTTTCAACAGTGCCCTTTGCCTTGAATTTGCAAATGATGCTTCCTATGGTCTCTCTTGGTATGTTTAACATCTTTGCAATCTTCTTATAGCCATTGCCCTTCCTGTGAAGAGTAATCACCTCTTCTCTTGTCTTCCTGGACCATTCTCTTGACTTCACCATGTTTGTAACCACCCCAGTAAATGTCTAGAAGGAGCGGAGTATCACAGTCATTTTAAAGCTGCCTAATTGGTGCTTATTATGCTTTATTGCTGCTCCGTGACATCCACAGGCGTTTTCAGTACCTGATTGAAAACACTTGAATGAACCTCTGTTCTTCAGAGTGGTAGTCTTTAAGGGGTTGAATAATTGTGTCAATGAAGAATTCACAAAAGAAACATTTACTACTGTATTACAAAACCAATTGATGTCATTTTAGTTGCATATGGTTCTTTAAAAAGTCCTTGTAGGATTTCATTCTGAATACAATTACAAATATACACTAAATTCCCTAAAACCCTTTACAGCATTGGGGGTTGAATAATTTTGAACACAACTGTAAGTCAATGTTTCAGCCCCAGCACAGGGCTTTCTTCAGGACATAAACACAACAAAAAAATCATAAAAACTTATAAGCACTACCGTACTTACCCCTCCCCTCAATCGGCGTTCTCACCCACTCAGTTATTCAACTAAAAGTATTGGATGCAGCTTGGATTAAGGCGAATTCGACGGCTGAAGTACAGACGAAACAGGAACCCCGCCTCAGGTTTCCAATGCAGTTGCAATACGGCCTCCACCAAACTCACGGCATCAATTAAAAGGAGCTGGCATATCCTGGAACAGGATCAATCGTTGCCAGCTATCTTTAAACAGAAACCAATGTTTTGCTACAGAAGGGGCAACAACTTAAAGGACTTGCTGGTCAAAACGCATCCGGTACATAGTTACATCCAAGGGTCTGAACAATTTGTGAATGTAGGATGCAGGAGATGTCTGGGCTGCGTCACTTGTGGACACATGTTGCCATCTAAAACATTTGCCCATCCACACACGGGCAAGGTTTACAAAATCCGCTTTAATATAACCTGCAGAACTGACTTCGTAATTTATAAAATTACTTGTCCATGCGGCCTGGCCTACATAGGCAAGACAGAAACCCCGTTGTGTCAACGGATCAGGAATCACCATTCAAATATTCGTGTGGCATATTGGGACGGTCGATCTGACAAACCATTGGCAAGGCATTTTTTGGATCATAATCATCCATTAACCTCCTTGAAATTTGTAGCCTTTGACCATATACCAATGCCTAGAAGAGGGGGCGCCCGGGGAAGATTATTATTACAAAAAGAAGCCTTTTGGATACACCGCTTGAGAACTGTCCATCCGGAGGGACTCAATGAAAAATTAACATTTTCTATGTTTTATTACCACCTTTTTGAATTTTGATTATGGCAATTTTACCCAAGAATGGGTTAATAGTCATACACCCGTCTGTAGTAGGAGCTGATAGTTCCAGCAGGGGGCATTCGCTTTTGATTTGATGCATTCAATCATTCTGGTGATGGATCTTATATTAATGAATATAACTGGCCCGAATTAGACCTTGGGATCACTTTTTCTATCATCCATTATATCCTTGCTAAATTGTTTTTATATGTTTTCAGTCACCTTGGTGTGTGGCAACGATTCTGCGTCCCTGGTTGCCGGGGTTACATGCTACCCACGTCATCCCGCTGTGTTGGGAGTTGGCGCATGCGCACTGAGTGGGTGAGAACGCCGAATGAGGGGAGTGGTAAGTACGGTAGTGCTTAGAAGTTTTTAGGATTTTTTTTGTTGTGTTTATGTCCTGAAGAAAGCCCTGTGCTGGGGCTGAAACATTGACTTATATGGAATAAATCGAAGTGTTTGCGTTATAGACCTGGAGTGCCGCCACTTTTACTAATATATATATATATATATATATATATCCTACTATAATGGGTTATCTGCTCGCTTATGCTTTTTTTATTGGTTTTCTAACCTATATACACAGTACAATTTTAATATTGCAGAAATATTGTAGCTGTCCCATTAGTAAACTGTATAGATTGTAGGATTATTTTATGCTGGATTTTTATTGGGTTGTGCGCCATGGGGTTTTCTGTTTTATCAGGTGGCCAGTCCAGGAACCAGGAAGTGGGCTGGAAGCGTGGTCAGAGACAAAGTCAGAGTTGGCAGTTTGCCTTGTTCCTGGACTGACCATCAATCAGGTTCAGAACACAGGTTATGGGAACAGGAGTAGTGCAAGGGTATGGAAGCCAGGGAAACCAATGAAGAGGGCAGGCAGGAAATGGAGGGAATAACAGAAACGCGGCAATGCAAGTTTCCAGGTACAGAAATATCTGAATAACCAAGCACTGAGGAAGGGGAGTGCTTGGTATTTATAGGGAGTGGTGATTGGTCCTCTTCAGTGCCCAAATATGAAGCAGATATCACAGGTGCAGGCACAGTTGTTTCAGTAAAACCATAAAGTCTGTGCCACTGGCGCCACCCCATGGTGGGATCGCAACCATGATGTATACAATAAAAACAACATTGCTAAAAGACAGTGCAAAATAGCAGCAAATGAAAGCAAGCAAATATTGTATGTAGTCCAGTCAGGTATATACCAGGTTGCTAGTGAGTACAATTAATGCAAAATAAAATTTCACATAAAAAGTTCAGAAATAGATCTTGCAGTTTATGGAGTCAGCTGCCTCTCCAAACCACTGAAGTGTTATATCTCTTTGCCATTAGAAATGACGGGTATACAAGGAGAACGTGGTGGAGTTTGCACTTCTTATCCTATTGGGCTTGCTACGTGGTTCCTTACGATGTTGGACTCACGCGTGGCCCTCAAAGAGTAAATGAAACTCAGTTACAAGCGCCAACAGATTCCTTAGCGCCGTACAAGGAGACAGAAAAACGAATATACATACATATTACACACCGAACAGTAGGAGGGAGGGACCCTGCTGAAAGCTTACACTCTAAGAGAGGAGTGACATAGTAGGTGAGGGTACCTGGAGTATGTAAAGTAGCATGGCGCATATGGGCTGATTGGGAAGATGGAGCAAGAGATGTACAGTGAGGGATTATGGAATAAGCCAATATGCTTCTCTAAAGTAATGTTTTCAGAGACTTTTTGAAGAACTGGAGAGAGGGGAGAGTCTAATGTTGCAGGGGAGGGAGTTCCATAGAAAGGGGGCAGCTCGGGAAGAGTCCTGAAGACGGGAGTTGGGGGTGGAGATACGAGGAACTGACAGCGTCAGATCATTGGCAGAGCGAAGTGGTCGCAAAGGGGTGTACCTGTTAATAAGGGAGGAGATGTAGACAGGGTGCAGTTATGGAGAGCTTTGTATGTGAGTGCCAGTATTTTGAAATGGATTCTAAAGGAAACCGGTAGCCAGTGTAGAGATTGACAAAGAGGTGAGGTGTAGGAGTAATATATATGCACGTAGTGTATAATGAGAGAAATATTACTCACATTTGCTGGTGTCTCATCAGACGCCAGATGGTCAGGCAGCCAGTGATTTCATAAAGGTGCACTGGATCACCGATCAGCCTCCTCCTCTGTCAGTGGCCGTTGGCTGATGCAGCTGTACTAGTGAAACGCATTTTGGTGAACTGTTGTACTACTTTATTATTAAATATTTTGCCTGATTTGTATACCTATCCTGGGTCCTGGATACTTTCATTCGCTGAGGAGGTGGCTGAAGCGGATAGCTGACCCAGTGCACCTTATGAAATCACTGGCTGCCTGAACATCTGGTATCTGATTAGACACCAGCAAATTTAATACATTTTCTCCCTTTATACCCTCCATCCCTATACAATATCACTCCGAGTTTTGTTTACTCTGAGGGCCACAGAGGAGTCCAACATTGTAAGGAACCACATAGCGAGCCCAAGAGTGCACCACAAGGAAGGCCTCAATAGGACAAGAAGTGCCAACTCCATGTTCTCCTTGTACATAGTTACTTCAGTGTCTAGTAATCAACCTGCGCCACCAGCATTTTTCTGATAGGGCTCATTTGAATTGTGTCATACGAGCATAGGCTGCATGGGAGTATGATGCTCGAGTATCAGTGCAGGAGTCTCAGGTGTCAAGATGGTGGCCACTTGTGCGCATGGTCACCCACGCCGCTGCAATGGGGGCCTGGTTAGCAAAGGTGGTGGGGGGCCTGGAAACCAAAGGATCGAGTCTCCGTGGAGCATAACATACAGATACAAGGCTTTCAAAACGCTTTGTAAGATCAGTGTTTAAGAACTGGGCCCAGGACAGAACCTTGGGGTACCGCACTTACCACTTGCATGCAACCTGAATCTATAACATTAACAACAATTCTTTGTCTTTGAACCAGTTTTTAATCAAAGAGCAGGTATGTTCACCAACTCTAATCTCCTTTAGTTTGTGTATTAATCTATTATGTGGAACTGTAAAATGCTTTAGCAAAAGTCTACATAGATCACATCTACTGGAGTTGTAATACATAATTAACCTGGTCTGACAATACTGATCCTTCAAAATCCATGTTGACTCCTACTGACAAGATGGTTGTTCAAGGAGATATTCCTTAATATCTCAATTTCCCAGACACAGATGTTTGGAACACAGCACTTACTGTGAGTCTTTCTGAATACAGTAACATTTGCTTTACACCACTCTTTTGTAAAAACTACACACAACCCAAAACAGAAATATATACGGTAATGAAGGTTTAACAAAAAAAAAAAAAATACATAGCCCAAATTTAAGGAATTCATGAATAATCACAACATTCCACTCAGTTCCTCCAATGTTTACTTTTTTTTTATTGGCCACCTCCCTGCTGAGGAAGTTGAATTCTTTGCCACAAGTCATGGAAAGGGAGTGGCTGAGGGAACTGTGTACAGACAAAAAATAAATAAATAATAATCCAGTAAAGAATAGCACCAAAGAGTTCTATCAAGTTGCTACCAAAAACCCCATCTGTGATTTAATCCTGCTTTCCCCAGCTGTAGTGGGGTTATACAATTCTATTAGAAGAAAATAAAAACAAAGATATTAAAGCACAGCAATTCCCAATTTACTCAGACTTTCTATGACATCATAGGAGTAGTGGAACAAAGAGCTGGTCAGAAGGTAGATTATAATTTCAAAGCCAAGGACATTAAAATTGTATTTATTTTTATTCTAAATCAAGTACCCGCTACCAGTAATGCAGATGTTATGATACAGTGGCAAGAAAAGTTATGTGAAACCATTAGAAATTACTGCATTCTTGTATAAAGGTTTTCAAATCTGGGTTGAGGTCCATCTGTGTTACAGTAATCAGTTTTAATAACATGAATTATTCAATGTCTACAAAAAAATTACAGTATCAAATATTCACAGTACAAGATGGAAAAGGCATGTGAAACCCTAGGCTAAAAGGAAATTGGCAAACCTGGCATACAATTACTAAAGCTAGATTGGAAGGTGTGGGATAGAGCTACACTGACATAATAGAACATGGAGTTTTCTATTCTCAAAAAGCATCTGTTGATGTGAACCATGCCTTGCAAAAAAAGCTCTCAGACCCGAGATCGAGAATTGCTGCACTACATAAAGAGCTTCAGATATTGATCTGTCCACCATTAGATAAAGGGCTCTATGAATATAGACCGTTTATACCAGGCATCTCAAACTCCGGTTCCCCAGATGTTTCTGAACTACATCACCATCACTCCGTCCATCTTTTGCATCTGAAGAATTCTGGGATTTTTTTTTTCTTTTTAAGAAAGGATTTTCCCAGAAAAGGATACATTGAGATTTCTCTCATTTTCAAGTGGGTGGCGAGTATGTACCGTTGTGTCTTGCCCAAGGACACTTATTGGAGAGGTGCTCTTGCCGGGATTCAGACCTGTGTCTCCACAGTTATAGAGCAGTGATGTTACCGCTACTCCACCCAGCTGGCACAAATTGCAAGCCATCATCTGTGAGGGACAAATTTTGACATCCCTGGTTTATACTGTGGTTAGTGTCCCTAGAATTGGCCGTCAAGATTAACTCAAACAGCACACAGCACAATTCCCAAGGAGGTGAAAGAAAACTATAGTAACAGCTAAAGACTTGAAGAAATCACTGGAAATGGATAACATCTCTGATCACAAGCATACTATACAGAAAACATTGAACAAGCATGGTGTCCATGGTAAGACACCATGAAGAAAGCAATGGCTTTCAAAACCAGAGGGGGAAGGAGGGGGGATTGCTATGTGCCTGAAATTTGCCAAAGACCATCTTGACACTCCACAACACTACTGGAAAACTGATGAAACTAAGGTTGAGTGGTTTGATGCAAAAAGTACAGTAGAGGCAATGAAGGGGGAAGTTATCATGGGGGACTTTACTCCTGGTGCACCCAGCTATTTTGGTTTTCCAGTTCACATCAGGAAGATTACAAATATTCTAAACTCCTTACTGGGATTATCTCTAACACAAGTAGTTGAGGAGCCGACCCGTAAAGAGGCCATATTGGATTTAATACTCACAAATGGAGGTTTAGTATCGGACGTTGTTGTAGGTGAAAATTTGGGATCTAGTGATCACCAGTCAGTATGGTTTAATATAAAGAACAGGGATGGAGCCGCACCACACAAAAACAAAAGTTTTAGACTTTAAAAAAACAGATTTTTCTAAAATGAGATTTTGCGTGAAGGAGTCATTATCAGACTGGAGGAGTTTAAAGGGAGTCCAGGAGAAATGGGATTATTTAAAGGAAGCATTATTGAAGGCCACAGGAAATTGCATTCGGCTTGTTAGCAAAAACAAAAAAGGGAAGAAACCACTGTGGTACTCTGCAGAAGTGGCCAAAATAGTGAAGAACAAGAAGATAGGAAAACCTATAAGATTAGGCAGAAAGAGGCAAAGCAATTTCTAAGAGCTTCCAAAGCACACACAGAAGAGAAAATAGCTCAGTCAGTAAAAAAGGGGGACAAAACATTTTTTAGATACATAAACGAGAAAAGAAAAGTAAAACAAGGATTAGTTAGATTAAAAACAAAGGAAGGAATGTAGAAGAGGATAAAAGTCTCGCTGACTGCCTCAATGAATATTTTTGTTCAGTCTTTGCAAAAGAAAAGGAAGGAAAGTGACCTCAGTTAGGAGAGAACACTAAAGAGACATTTACATATGAGTTTACAGAGGAGGAGGTTCTAAAGCAGCTGTCTAAAGTAAAGACAAATAAGTCAATGGGGCCTGATGGGATCCATCCTAAATCATTAAAAGAGCTCAGTGATGTAATAGCAAAACCGTTAACAGGAGTCGTCCCAGAAGACTGGAGATTAGCAAATGTTGTGCCCATTTACAAGAAGGGTAGTAGGGAGGAATCGGGGAACTATAGGCCAGTTAGTCTTACGTCAGTAGTGGGGAAATTAATGGAAACCATGTTAAAGAAAGGATTGTTGAACATCTAAAAACACATAGATTACAGGATCAGAAACAACATGGGTTTACCTCAGGGAGATCATGCCAAACTAATCTTATTGATTTTTTGATTGGGTAACAAAAATAAGACACAGGTGGTGCAGTAGACATTGCTTATTTAGATTTCAGTAAGGCTTTTGATACTGTTCCGCATAGAAGGCTTATCAATAAATTGCAATCTTTGAGCTTGGATTCCAATATTGTTGAATGTATTAGGCAGTGGCTGAGTGACAGGCAACAGAGGGTTGTGGTAAATGGAGTTTATTCGGCGCAAGGTCTTGTTACCAGTGGGGTACCTCAGGGGTCAGTACTTGGACCCATTCTCTTTAATATTTTTATTAGTGATATTGCAGAAGGTATTAAAAGTATGTCTTTTTGCTGATGACAAAGATTTGCAACAGGGTTGACGTTCCTGGAGGGGTCAGCCAAATGACAAATGATTTAGGTAAACTAAAAAAATGGTCAGAGCTGTGGCAATTGAGTTTTAATGTGGATAAGTGCAAGATAATGCACCTGGGACGTAAAAACCCAAGGCTGAATATAGAATATTTGATACAGTCCTAACCTCAACATCTGAGGAAAGGGATTTAGGGGTCATTATTTCAGAGGATCTAAGGGTAAGTAGTCAATGTAATAGAGCAGCAGGAAATGCTAGCAGAATGCTTGGTTGTGTAGGGAGAGGTATTAGCAGTAGGAAAAGGGAAGTGCTCATGCCACTGTACAGAGTACTGGTGAGACCTCACTTGGAGTACTGTGTGCAGTACTGGAGACCGTATCTCCAGAAGGATATAGACATCTTAGAGAGAGTTCAGAGAAGGGCTACTAAAAATGGTGTACGGCTTGAAGGAGAAAAGTTACCAAGAAAGGCTTAATGATCTTAACATGTACAGCTTGGAAAAAAGACGAGACAGAGGAGATATGATAGAAACATTTAAATACGTAAAGGGAATCCACAAGGTAGAGGAAGGGAGTATATTTAAAAGGAAACAAAGTAGCAAAACAAGAGGACATAGTCTTAGATTAGAGGGGCAAAGGTTTAAAAGTAACATCAGGAAGCATTATTTTACTGAGCGGGTGGTGGATACATGGAACAGTCTTCCAGTAGAAGTGGTAGAGGCCAAAACAGTGATTGAATTTAAAGCAAGCATGGGATAGGCATAAGGCTATCCTAAACAAAAGATAAATCCAGGTTAAGTATCCATGTAATTGGGCAGACTAGATGGGCCGAAAGGTTCTTATCTGCCGACATGTTTCTATGTTTCTAGAGTGAGCAGCATGATTTGGGGCTCCTTGAGGGTCTGGACCACTAGTTATCTAGTGAAAGATACATTGCAAAGTTTATCAAGATATCCAAATATCAGGGTGGCTGTGTGCCAGCTGGAGCTCAGTAGAAGTTGGATGAAGCAGAAGGGCAATGAGCCTGAACAAAGTAAATCCACTATAGAATATCTTTAAAAAAATTCACCATTTAGAATGGCTAAGGCAGAGCCTAGACTTTAATCCCATAGAGATATTGTAGAATGACCTCATAGACATCCTACAAAAGATGGCAGAGTGGTCCAAAATTGCTCCTGAACTTTAAACAGGTCTAATCTGCAGCTATCGGGAATGCGTGGCAGAAGTTATGGCTGCCGAAGAAGGATCAACTAGCCATTAAATCCAAGTGTTCACTTACCTTTTCCACGGCACTGTGAATGTTTAATGGGATGTATTCTATAAAGACATGAAAGAATACAATTGTTTGTGTGTTGGATGGCACATAGGATGACATTTTATTCCAAATTCATGAAGAAAACCAGTTCCAAAAGCTTCATATACTCTCGACAATATTTACACACGTACTAGTATATTAATATGCATAAAATATTAAAATATATATGTCTGGCTGACATTAAATACAGATAAACACACAGATGAACGAGAGGGGTAGAGTGGAAAACAAATGAGGATTTATAATAAAAAAAGACGTTTCCAGGAAACACACTACAGAGAATTTTTTTTTTTAAATCTCTGTAAAATAAAAACTTAACTCCCAACACCCAGATTGACAAATGGTTACATAAATCTAATCGGTTTACATACATTCTAATGCTCACTGAAAATTTCATGTCAAAACTTACTACAAAAAAAAACACACAAAAAAAACCTGATGACTGGTTTCTCGATAAGTTTTCTTTCAGGCATGTGTCCTCTGTAGATGCAGCAACGTTCATAATATGTTCCATAATTTCTGTAGAATAAATAATGTAAATTTTTTCTCAGCGACTCTCCCCATGTAAGAGATCAGGGTACTGGCTAAAGCTTTGCTCTCCTAGCTTTACAGCGGACAGAGGTTTTGTCTGAGGAAATATCATGTGAAACAAGATCGGAGTTGTGGCCGAAGGCTTGACCGTCTTCAGAGCATGAAGAAATTTCTCCTATGTGGGGTTTTTCTTCTAAGGAATCTTCCCCTTGATAAAGAGGATGAGTGTTTTGGTTAAACGTTTGTTCATCTTCAGAGCATGAAGAAGTTTCTCCTATGTGAGGTTTTTCTTCCAAGGAATCTTCCCCATGGTAGAGCTGACGAGTGTTTTGACTAAAGGTTTGTTCATCTTCAGAGTATGAAGAAGACACTTCTTCTATATGAAGTTTTTCTTCCAACAGATCGTCTGAATGAGAACCAGGAGAATTGCGGCTAAAGCTTTGCCCACATTCAGATTGCAATGCTGAATTCTCCTGCGTGTGACTCTTCTCATGGTGGATTAGACTCGACTTGCATGAGAAACATTTCCCACATACAGAACACCTGTAAGGTTTCTCTCCCGTGTGAATCCGCTC
Source organism: Leptobrachium leishanense (assembly GCA_009667805.1). Classification (NCBI taxonomy): domain Eukaryota; kingdom Metazoa; phylum Chordata; class Amphibia; order Anura; family Megophryidae; genus Leptobrachium; species Leptobrachium leishanense. Next base: position 127,207,197 of record CM019068.1, read on the forward strand.
ATGTCTAACCAACTTTGAACGCACAGAAAAGCCTTTCCCACACACAGAACAAGGAAATGGGTTCTCTCCCGTGTGGAGCATCCTGTGTTTCACCAGATTCCCCTTTTTGTTAAAGCACCTTCCACAGTCGGAACAAGAAAATGGCTTCTCTCCAGTGTGGATCCGTTGATGGGAAACCAGACCGGACTTACATATGAAAGCTTTCCCGCATTCATCACACGAGAAGGGTTTCTCTCCGGTGTGAATTCTCTCATGGTATAAAAGACCAGTTTTATCAGTAAAAGATTTTCCACATATAGAGCAAGAAAACGGCTTCTCTCCTACATGGACTTTCTCATGGTATATCAGGCCTGTTTTATCTGTAAAACATTTCCCGCACAGACTACACGAAAATGGTTTCTCTCCAGTATGAATTCTCTGGTGGGTAACAAGACTTGACCGTTTAGTAAAACGTTTACCACAGGAGTTGCAAGGGTAGGGCCTCTCGCCAGTGTGAGTCCTCTGGTGAGAACTAAGGTACGAGCTTTGACTAAAGTACTTCCCACACACCAAGCAGGAAAATGGCTTTTCGCCCGTGTGAACCCTCTGGTGTGCCACCATGTGTGACTTTGTCTTAAATGTCTTGTCGCAGTAGAAACAAGAGAAAGGCCTCTCTGAGCTGTGGACGATCTGATGGCCAGTGCAGTCGGATTTTGTGGCAAAACACTTTCCACATATAGGACAAGGGAAAGGTTTCTCTCCTTTGTGACGCCTCTCATGAATTGCAAGATCAGACTTGTGCATGAAACCCCTCCCGCATTGAGTGCAAAAATGCACCTTCCCCCTCCTGCGTGGCTTTTTTTGGATCAAGGGTTCAGAAGAGTCTTCATTAACCTCTGTAGACGTACAGTCGGTCTGTGCATAACTTCCTGCATCTGTGAGATTTTCTTCATCCCACGAGGGAGATTCTTCCTTTATCCGAATGGTTGCATGTTCTGTGTGTGCATTGTCTGTGGGTGTGTACTTGTCCGTGTCAGCCTCTTCTTCGTGAGTAGTATACTCTTCCTTAATAACAAAAGATGTGTAGTCTTGGTCTGTAGCTTCTTGTGAGGAGGGCTCTTCTTTAATATGAATGGATGAATAGTTTGTTTGTGTCAAATGTTTGCCAGTGCCTTTAAAGCTGTTCTTTTCAGGAGAGTCTGACGCTTCATTATCACTAAGCACATGCCTTGTCGGTGTATTGTAAACACGCGTGTGAAAACCATAGGGAGCACCTTCTTCCCCCGAAGCAGATTCATCTTTACTGTCAGAGGGGGAGTGTGGCCGCATTCGCCACTTGGGGGTAAAAACGACAGAATTTGTTGCATTCCCCTCTTCCCACAAACTCGATCCCACCCTTATATTAGGTTTACATTCTGTAAAGTCACACATTCCACTTTGTAAAATGAACCTTTGACGCAATGGTGAACCCTCCACTTTACAAGAGGCATATTCTGGTTTTACATAGCCGTCAGATTCTATGAAGTTAACTTTTTCACAGGACGCCAGTTCCCGTCTTTTATTCAATAGAAAGGATATCCCCCGCTTTCTTTTATTGATATTTTCTCTTTTACAGTTTTCATCTGGATTATTCTTAATGTCCCGGGTAGAGTAGCTAGTGGAATGGGGAGACGCCATGATGTTATTGACTTCATCGACTGCATGACTTTTTGTAGAAAGATCTGCTGAATAGGAAACAAAAATTAAAAAATTACATAAGTATAAATCGTACAAAGAAGTACAAAGAAGATTGGATAGTTAACAGACAACCCGATCAGATGATGAATTATTCATCATGGCCACGGAGAATTTGCCTGGTGAAGTGCAATGTTTGCAAATGGCACCTACTTGAGAGATCACTGTCTCACCAGTAATCCATCGAAATGCAAGCTGGCCTAAGAATTAAAAAAATTTAAAAAAAGCCAGAGAACAGGTGGGACACTGGCCTAATTAATTTTGTAAATGGTTACGCCCTGTTTTGAGGACAAGAAGGGAAAATGAACTAGACACAAACACACTGAGGTTAGACTGGTTATAAATAGGGATGCACAGATACTAGTGTCAGTGCCGATATCGGGGACATTTGCACAAGTGCATGCTCCCGGAAGTAGCATTGAGCTGGCTTGCCGGGTGCAATGTGAGGGCTGTAACAGCCCAATGTGAAGTTGTAACGTGGCTCCACTGGCCTCCAACTGCTCTCTTACAAGATCTTGCAAGAGCATGGCCCCAGTGGAGGCGCTACAATAGTCACATGCCGGCGCCACTTGCTGGAGAGCAGCCAGCGGGAGGGGCCTGGCAAAATGCTGTTAGTGCATTCTGCCGGCTGGCCCCAGTGTCTGTGATAGATCTATCTATATTTATGTACACATGTATCTGAGGTCTGGTGTGTGAGTGGATATACATGTATCTGAGGAGTGGGGAGTATGAGAGGTCAGGGTGAGTAGGCGTGCTGTGGGTAAATGGGTTGTCTGGCCATACAATTCAATATGAACATAAATTGGACAGGCTTTCAGAATAATCTTTATTGGAAAACAATCACATGACAAAGAAAGTATTGGTAATCGTCATCCGTGACTACCTGAAAAAAGTATTTGTTCGGTCTTAAAAAAAAAAAAAAAAAAAAAAAGGGATCGATGCATCCCTAGTTATAAAGCAAGAGTACTGACGTTTCAGTCCAGACCAGGACTTTTCTCAAGACAAAATCAAATTACAAATAGGCAAATCATCATAAAGAGACATGAAGCGAGAAACAAGGAAGACAAAAACACACGAACATGCCACAGCAGGCAGAAGTATACACACAAAATGCAGCTACACAGCAACAGCAGTGTCGGAACACACAAAATATGGAAACAAAGTAATCATGCAAAGGGTAAGACAAGTTGTTACAGAATTAACTCTGAATAAATCTAATTGAAACCAATGAACGGCTACATTAGGCTAGGGTCAGACTGAGGCAGTGCGAACGCGCGTTCTGGCGCACATAATCACGGCCGCACTAGCAGCAGATGATGGGCAATGACAGCCAATATACGAAGTACGGTCGCACAAAAGTCCGGCCGCGCAACGCAAGTGGAAAATGAACGCATTTTTTCGAGAACGTTAAACCGCTGGTACTGACGTACAGAGTGCGCTGCGGCCGCATAGCAGCGTGTGTGCGTGATTAGGAGATGTCAGACGCTGCTAGTGTGCGGCCAACATAACGTTCAAATAGCCGGATTTCCCTAGACTTCTTTTCACCCCATCGTCATGAAATACGTCCAGAATTGCGCATCGTCTGACCACTTAAGCGTATTCCGTGAAAAAATGCGTGCGCACGCATCGACGTACATTTTGACGGTGGCCGCAGAAAATGCGCTCATCTGTCCCTAGCCTTATATATCAAATGCAACTATAAAGTAAGAACGTCTGTATCTGCCGCTATGGCACCAAGCTTTTACAGAGACCAAAGACAGCAGAATCACTGTGGAAAATGAGGCTGCAGCACAGAACCATCAACAGTTCAAAGTTCTGGTAAAAATATATAAAAAATAATATATACATTTTTTCTCCATGTGAATTTTAATGTAAATTCTACATTTTAAGCCATGTGAATATGTTGGCTAATCAGAAGGGCTTTTCTGATCGGTTTGATGTATGTAGGCCATGTGGAACCAATCTGGCTGGGGAAGCTTCACCGATTGGCCATGTTAATAGATTTTGGCCAAATACTTCAGCCATTGAGTGAGGTTTCTTGATTAAAGCTTTTTTGGCCGAATTAAAATTCTTAACAAGAAACGCTATTGGATAGAGTTCCTTGTTAAATAAACCAGGATCAATCAGCCTTTTGATGACAAAGATCTGGAATAACCTCCATGGCATTGCCCATCGTCGGAGGAAAGCATAACTTTTTAGGAGGACTGTTTCAATAGGGTTTTTATTTAGAGATCGTTTAGGCTGAAAAGGAAGGAAGGGAGGGGGGACATTGGCTCAGCTTGAAGCCAATCTTCAATAAATGTTGAGATCGAGTCCCGATCCCAAGAATTGGATCGGGGTATAAATATAAAAAAATTAAATAGCTTTGCACTTCAGAGCATTTGCCAAGTCAACCAATCGATTCTCATCACCAAGTTATTACTCTCTGTCACGTATATGTATAAATGACTAAACCCTGTACGCAAACACTCTACCTACACTGTCAGTCTTTAGGTCTGTCTATTTTAGGTAGTTTAGGTAGCTGGATATCTAAACACAGAATAGAGGGGGGAGGGGGTGGGGTGGCTGGCTGTTCACAGGAGCAGATGTGTTTTGTTGGGGCTCCACACATCTACTCATTTTAGGTACTCTCAGAAGACTTGAGAAATATTTTTTCTTTGTGATTTCGGTGCCTGTGTGGCTGGCCATCGGTGCTGAGCTGTCCGGAGCAATTTGGTTCCCCACTCCGGGCGAGAGACGGCCCTGGCTGCGGTTGCTGAGCAGCTTGAGAGATGCTGGCGGCCATCTTGAGGCCTACCAATCGGCGACGCCTCGTGGTGCTACCCGCTTACCCCGGGCTGAGTCTATGCTGCGGACTGTGGGGATGGAGGGTCCACATCACCCGACTGCACTGGATGTAAAGGTTTGAGGGGGCAATGGATGGACCCACAGGCCGAGGGCAAGATAGACCACCTCCCCCCACCAGAGGTGCGGAGGCCTTTATATCTGGCCTTGATGCCTGCATGCTCTTGCTAGAGGGTGAAGATGAAGACGGCCTGCTTACAATGGGGGTCTGGTGCAGAATGATGGCCATGCTGCAACGCTGTCGGGTATCGCGATGACTGGTAACAAGGCTGTCATTGCCCAGTATCCCACTAAGACCTACCTATCCGATACTGCTGCTGGGAAGAGAGGCGTCAAGGACGGCAACCCCGATAGGGCACTGGCATGGGAGTCTCAGCCCCCCAGGATGTATCTGGTTTCAAGCGCTGAAGGCTGGGTGGTGACCCGCACACCTCAGATGGCGGCTGAGATGACGAATCCAGTGCCGGCGGAGCCTACGCGGAGACCTGGGATGGTCAGTCCCCCCCAGTTAGATGTCAAGAGGGCACGGACGCATACACTGACACACCGGGTGGCGCTGCATTTAAATTCTGGCAGAGTTCCCCAAACTGTAGCCTATGTGGCACCTGGAGAGGCCTGGCTGCTGGGCGCCCACAACATCCAATGCGGCACGTGTGGACCTGAAGAGGATCCCAGCCCCACATTCTTGCTGGATACCAGCTGAAGGGACCTGTCTCGCATACCTGCTGCTTGTCCGCTGATTGCCGACCCTGGCTTGCCCTGATCTGCTGAGTTCCCCAATCTAATATCCCTTTAGCTGTTTTAGATGTCCCCCCCTTGCTGAGTCGGTTCTCCACCCCTCTGCTGTGAGACTTTGCTATGTGTCCTGATGTACCTCTGTGACACTGTATGAGGACTTTCATTACAGACACACTTAATTATTTTTTTTTGGCGTCCACGGGTTTCATCGGGGTGCGCAGACGTGGCCTGATGCCAGTATTTGCCCCCCCAGGTCCCCGTGCCAATTACTCCCCCGGTCCTAAGGATTTGCAGGTATATTCCAGGGGAGGCACAGTCCTGGCCTCTGCCAATATCCCTTGCCCCTTTTTCTTCTCCCCCCCCCCCAGTATACTAGACGTACTTAGCCGATTTATCTTGTTTATTGTTGATCATCTATAGAGGAGACGCCCCTTAGGGGATTTTTATCACTAATATATGGGCTACCCTTAATGACCATGTTTTACTTTGTTATTTTTTTTCTATGCCGTGCCATTATATTTGACCTTGTGCGGCGCTGCGAGGCCCTCGCTTTATGTTTGATTATATGATGCTATCTATACAAAATAAAAATTGTAAAAGGAAAAACAAAAACCAGAGCGAATGGTAAGGAGCCAGAAGAAGAAAAGGAGAGGTTTGTGAGGGTCCGGAGAACAAGCAACAGCACTAGTAGACTGCTTTACGGTGGGTGCCTGCTCAGGTCTCAAGGTTTTAGCTCGATTGTGCTAAACTATCGTCGGGGGTTGCTGCACCTCTCATGCAGGGATGACTTCCTTGGTATTTCAGTACTGGCCATCCTTTTTGGGTGATAGCGTCTGATTTGCATATGGAGCAGTTGTCCCTGTAATGGCACAATCGAGCTAAAACCTTGTGAGACCTGAGCGGGCCCCACCTTAAAGCAGGTGACTAGTGCCGTTGCTTGTTCTCAGGATCCTCAAACACCGGTTTCCCACAAAATGACTTTAATTTGCTCCAAAAAACAAATCTAAAAACGAAGACTAATTTTTAAAAAAACAGTTCAAATCAAAAGAAGGGCCAGGGGGGGGCGGAGCTAGCCCAGGAAGCGAGCGGCTGCATGTTGAAGGAGCTCCGTGATTAAAAACCGTGTTTAAGTTATTTCCGCCGCTTGCTCGCACTTGAGAAATGCTCTACGGTCTCTGGGGGACTCGGTGAGTTTGCCTTACCCCCGAAATTGATGCTCTGGAGCGGATTAACCCCCGCGGCACAATCGGGGCCTAGTACTAGCGGCCATTTTAGAAGCCTGGAAGGAGATTGCTGAGACCTTTTACCGCTCTTCTTCCTTGTGCCTGCACTTTTGGTGACATGCCCACCGGTCGCTCACAGAAGCTGCGATCCAGACAGAGGGACATTCGGGACTCCATGAGAGGTGGGTCCACTTCGAAGGGAGATGCGATCTCCTCTTCCCTCCCCCCGGGCTATGACTTTTTGGAAGATGAAGAGGACCCCTGGCATTCGGGTGGTAGCTCTGCGATGACCTGGATCTCCCCACAATCTCGGACACCAGACTCCCAACCACTATCTGCAGCAACAAAAAAAGGGCGCAAAAGAAACGAAAAGCAGCGCTGACGACGTCTTTGAGTGCCTCACTTACTGCTGGTGGCCTCTGACGAAAATTCGGCCGAGGAACACCAGCTTTCAGCCAGCAGTAGTGTGGCTTCATTACGACAGGACGTTTTGAGACCGGGTGCCTAACCGCAACAAACGAGAGCGACCTCACTCGAATCACGTATGACACAGCCTGAGGAAAGTCGGCAGGAGGAGGATGATGATCTTCCTCTTATGAAAAGAGACCTTCGGAGAAGATTAGAAGTTTAATTCGAGATTAGGGGAGGATTCACTAAATAAGTTTTATTACTTATTCTAAATTAGCTCATCTTTTGTTGATCCATGTAGTATAGAGAGATATATGTATCGCTCTATAAGATCTAGCTGGTTAACCCTTTCGCTGCTGAGGCTTTTCCCGCCCCTGTGGTGAGGTCATTTTTACTGGTTTTGCTCATCATGTTTAAACGTGTTTTGAAGGCTTATTTTAGTATATGACCCAGACATATTATATATCGTTCTTTCCGTCAGACTCGGTAGATTCATAATATGTCATTATTATATGTATACGTCATGACCTGTCTGTATATTATAACAAAAAATGCAATAAAATATGAATTCAATAATTTACAATGTGTAAAGTGGTTTTTTTTTTTCACATTTTAAGATGCGAGCAATTGCGGTTATATTTTGTATGGGTGCGCTTGTTAAAAAAATTAGAGATGGGGTCTCGTTACATTTTTCTTTGTTAAAAATCGTGTAATTTTCCCCAAACGCACCGCATACAAAAATCGTTAGTGCAGCATCATTGTTCACATTATAATTGAAATGAGAACAATATTGCTGCATTAACAAACCAAAAAAAAAAAAAAAAATTTTCACTTTAGTGTTTGGTATCGTTGGAACGGCCATGCTCTGGCCGATCCAACAATACCAAACTTTAACCCCTAGCTGCCACGGATCGGGAGATGGGGTTCCAACGAACCCCCTATCTCCACCATTGGTGGCAGCTAGGGGTTAACTCCAGGACTGGCGTCATCGTGCTATGCACGATGACGCCAGTCCTCAGGGGGAGTTCCCGGAGGCTTGGCCGACATCCAAGATGTCGGCCAGCTCCGGGAAAGGATCACGAACCGGCGCTTTTCAGCGCCGATTCGTGATCCGGCTCCCCAGGGGTTAATGCCAGGTACCATTTGGAAGGGCAGGCTGTGCCCTTCCAAATGGTGCCTGGGTTAGCCCCCGCAACGCCGCCGATCGGGAGGGAGAGAGGTCCGAAGGACCTCCCCCCTCCCTTTCAGGCGCCTCCTCCGCACATGCGGGGGGGGGCGCCTGAATTAGGTGTCATTGCGCCCCCGCGATGACACCTAATTAGCCCGGCGGCGGTTCCGGATGCTGGGCTGACATCGAGGATGTCAGCCCGCACCGGGGGGGGGGGCCAGCGATCGTCCGGAACCCGGCCGAACGTTGACCCCAAAGGCTGGACGCGCTCAGCGCGTCCACCGCATGGAACGTGACATGTGGTTGGACGCGCTGAGCGCGTCCACCGCAGCGAAGTGGTTAAACATGGTTTGCTGGGAAATGCATGTTGTATTAAGCAGAAATGTTTATTAACCATTTGTGTATTAGTTACTGATAAGGTAAATGATATTAAAATCATATATGCAGTTACTAACAGGAGATATATATATATATATATATATTAGTGAAGCTAGTTTTTATATGCTGATGGATTGTGGTTTAGAAATCTTTATATGATATGAGATTTGAAACTTTTTTGTATACGTAAATATATATATTTTTATCCGATTATTGAATTCTTCAAAGCAAAACACAGACAATTAAAAGAATTTAGGAGAATTTCTAGGAAATAAACGATTGAGTTGTGTCTCGTATAAGTTTATGAAATAATAATCCCTGCCATATTGGAGGCTTGGCTGAGAAGTCCAATATATATATATATAACGTGTTGTATTCACGTGCAGAGATTATATCCGACCGTACAATAACGGAGACAGAATGCACCCGAGGACTTCATTAAAAGTTTCCTTTATTGCAGCAACATTAAACAAAAAAACAAAAAACAACGTTTCGGCTCCAGCGAGAGCCCTTAAAGTTGATAAGGCTCACTGATAATATAAATATAAATATAATATACACACACAAGGAAGAGAGCACTTCAGACAACACACTCAAAAAACAGCCAACAGCAGCTTTATACACTTGAACATTTTACCAGATTTTAACCCTTCAAAGCTTCCAACATTTCTTTCCCCCTACAGACTTACCACAGTTCTTAACCCATTTGAGGTATTTTACAAGGTTCTTAAACCTAAGCTCTGTTAAAAAGTGGAAATTTAGTTCACAATGAATGGCCATAAATTGTTCCAAAATGGTGGCCCCCCACTGGAAATAGGTAGCGATCTGGCGCCGGATAGCGGCCTGGTGCCTAAGGGGTTAAAGAAATAGATTACTGGAAAGGTCAGACTGTGACCATTTCAGTGCTGCCTTTCCTGACTTGCTAGCCCCTGACGATGGGGAGATAGAGGGACCAAAGAGGACGCCCCTCCCCTTCAGGCACTCCCCCTGTTCTGGCAGGGGGAGGCCTGAAACTGATGTCATCGCGCCGGGCGGGCGCGATGACACCAGTGCACCAGGACGGGTATGCAATACAGATCTGACTTGTAGGAAGTCAGTCTGCGTTGGACACCAGAGTGGGAGGTGAGTATAGGCAGGAGGAATGAAAAGAAAAAAAAAAACCCAGACGTGCCATGCCGTCCTGCGGCTTTAAAGCCCACTTGCTGCAGGACGGCATGGCATGTTCTGCGTTGTCAAGGGGTTAATGCAATTACTTCAAACAAAGACATAAACAAGAGCATGTATTTTTAGAAGTGTTTTATAAATGTGTTTTAGAAGGTTGTTTTGTTTGTAATGTCCAAGTAATCTAGTTACAATTTATGTAGGCAAAGTGGTAGTGTCCATTAAAAGGACATCCCTTTTCCCCTTAAGGGAGGGATGAAATTTGAGTAGAGTGGCCATTTAACCTCTTGCTGCCCAGCAACATTATTTATTATCCTACCTGTTCCGGTTTACGGAGGGCAGACAATATATACTGTGTTTGTTGATGGAGAGTGATACTGGCCCTTTGAGTGACCGATGATGGGGCAAGGCCGGACTGGGACAAAAAAAATAAAAAAAAAATAGGCACAGGTATATATGCACAGCAACCGGTTTAAATACATACATTTACACACACAGCCATATACATTCATAGCTATATACCCCCCCAGTATGTAGCAATAAAGCTCATAGTAATGTGCAGTGTATTAGTGTATCAGAACTCCACAGCAATAAAACACACAACGCACATTACTGTTTTATTGCTGTGTAGCTCTGATACGCTCATACACATCGCTAATTACTGTGGATTCTGTGACACGCTCATACACACCACACATTACTGAGTTTTATTACTGTGGATTCTGTGATACGCTCATTACACACTGCACATCACCGAGTTTTATTGCTGTGGGGCTCTGATACAGTAATGTGCAGTGTGTATGAGCATATCCCAGAGCCCCATAGCATGAAAACTCACAGTAGTTCTGTGTGGCTGGAAGCCAGTTTGCTGCAGGGACAGGACAAGTGGGAGATTTTCAGTTAGCAGAAAGATAGCTATTGATGAGAAAGGGTAGGTAGGGGTAAATACATAGAATAAATACAAATCGTTGCAATAAACAATGGAAATTGAGGGAAATATAGGATAGGATAAGGATCCCCTTCCCTTCTCTACACTCACCGGCCTTATCCCTCCTCCATGCTGACTGCTGACTACCCCAGGCCGCTCTGTGTCCTAGCGTTAGGCTTTCTTCAGTATTATTTGTCTTTCTCTGCTTTTTCTTTCGCTCTGTAATCTTTCTTTGTAATTTTTCCTTCTCTCGTCATCCTTTCTATTTTTTCTTTCTGCATTCTTTCTTGCTCTGTATTGTTTCTTTTGCTCAGTATTTTATGTCACTCTGAAATCTTTTATTTCTCTCCATTCTTTCATTTGCATTTCTTTATGTATTCTTTATCTCTGCATCCTTTTTCTTTATCTCTGTATTTCTTCCTTGCTTTCTTTCCAAATTCTTTTTGCAGTTCTCTGAAGTCTTTTTCTACATTTTTCCCTCTGCAATCCCTCCCTCTGCAATCCCTCCCTCTGCAATCCCTCCCTCTGCAATCCCTCCCTCTGCAATCCCTCCCTCTGCAATCCCTCCCTCTGCAATCCCTCCCTCTGCAATCCCTCCCTCTGCAATCCCTCCCTCTGCAATCCCTCCCTCTGCAATCCCTCCCTCTGCAATCCCTCCCTCTGCAATCCCTCCCTCAGAAAGAATAGACAGAATACAGAGAGCGAAAGGAGAGAATACAGAGAGAGAGAATACAGAGAGAGAATACAGAGAGAGAGAATACAGAGAGAGAATACAGAGAGAGAATACAGAGAGAGAATACAGAGAGATCGGAGAGAGAATACAGAGAGATCGGAGAGAGAATACAGAGAGATCGGAGAGAGAATAGAGAGAGAATACAGAGAGATCGAAAGAAGAGAGAATACAGAGAGATCGAAAGAATAGAGTGAGAATACAGAGAGCGAAAGAGAGAAGAGAAAGAATAGAGTGAGAGAATACAGAGAGATCGAAAGAGAATACAGAGAGCGAGAGAGAGAATACAGAGAGCGAAAGAGAGAATACAGAGAGGGAAAGAGAGAATACAGAGAGGGAAAGAGAGAATACAGAGAGCGAAAGAGAATACAGAGAGAAAGAATAGAGTGAGAGAATACAGAGAGAATACAGAGAGATCGAAAGAATAGTGAGAATACAAAGATCGAAAGAGAGAATAGAGAGAGAATACAGAGAGAGCGAAAGGAGAGAGAATACAGAGAGCGAAAGGAGAGAGAATACAGAGAGAGCGAAAGAAGAGAGAATACAGAGAGCGAAAGGAGAGAGAATACAGAGAGCGAGAGAGAATACAGAGAGCGAAAGAGAATACAGAGAGCGAAAGAGAATACAGAGAGCGAAAGGAGAGAGAATACAGAGAGAGCGAAAGGAGAGAGAATACAGAGAGAGCGAAAGGAGAGAGAATACAGAGAGAGCGAAAGGAGAGAGAATACAGAGAGAGCGAAAGGAGAGATACAGAGAGAGCGAAAGGAGAGAGAATACAGAGAGAGCGAAAGGAGAGAATACAGAGAGAGCGAAAGGAGAGAGAATACAGAGAGAGCGAAAGGAGAGAGAATACAGAGAGAGCGAAAGGAGAGAGAATACAGAGAGAGCGAAAGGAGAGAGAATACAGAGAGAGCGAAAGGAGAGAGAATACAGAGAGAGCGAAAGGAGAGAGAATACAGAGAGAGCGAAAGGAGAGAGAATACAGAGAGAGCGAAAGGAGAGAGAATACAGAGAGAGCGAAAGGAGAGAGAATACAGAGAGAGCGAAAGGAGAGAGAATACAGAGAGCGAAAGGAGAGAGAATACAGAGAGCGAAAGAGAATACAGAGAGCGAAAGAGAATACAGAGAGCGAAAGAATACAGAGAGCGAAAGAGAATACAGAGAGCGAAAGGAGAGAGAATACAGAGAGAGCGAAAGAAGAGAGAATACAGAGAGAGCGAAAGGAGAGAGAATACAGAGAGCGAGAGAGAATACAGAGAGCGAAAGAGAATACAGAGAGCGAAAGAGAATACAGAGAGCGAAAGGAGAGAGAATACAGAGAGAGCGAAAGGAGAGAGAATACAGAGAGAGCGAAAGGAGAATACAGAGAGATCGAAAGGAGAATACAGAGAGATCGAAAGGAGAATACAGAGAGATCGAAAGGAGAATACAGAGAGATCGAAAGGAGAATACAGAGAGATCGAAAGGAGAATACAGAGAGATCGAAAGGAGAATACAGAGAGATCGAAAGGAGAATACAGAGAGATCGGAGAGAGAATACAGAGAGATCGGAGAGAGAATACAGAGAGATCGAAAGGAGAATACAGAGAGATCGAAAGAATAGAGAGAGAATACAGAGAGATCGAAAGAATAGAGAGAGAATACAGAGATCGAAAGAATAGAGTGAGAATACAGAGAGCGAAGAGAAGAGAAAGAATACAGAGAGAGAGAATACAGAGAGAGAGAATACAGAGAGAGAATACAGAGAGATCGAAAGGAGAGAATACAGAGAGATCGAAAGGAGAGAATACAGAGAGATCGAAAGAATAGAGAGAGAATACAGAGAGATCGAAAGAATAGTGAGAGAATACAGAGAGATCGAAAGAGAATACAGAGAGCGAAAGAGAATACAGAGAGATCGAAAGAGAATACAGAGAGATCGAAAGGAGAGAGAGATCGAAAGGAGAGAGAGATCGAAAGGAGAGAGAGATCGAAAGGAGAGAGAGATCGAAAGGAGAGAGAGATCGAAAGGAGAGAGAGAGATCGAAAGGAGAGAGAGATCGAAAGGAGAGAGAGAGATCGAAAGGAGAGAGAATACAGAGAGATCGAAAGAGAATACAGAGATCGAAAGGAGAGAGAATACAGAGATCGAAAGGAGAGAGAATACAGAGATCGAAAGGAGAATACAGAGAGATCGAAAGAGAATACAGAGAGATCGAAAGAGAATACAGAGAGATCGAAAGAGAATACAGAGAGATCGAAAGAGAATACAGAGAGATCGAAAGAGAATACAGAGAGATCGAAAGAGAATACAGAGAGATCGAAAGAGAATACAGAGAGATCGAAAGAGAATACAGAGAGATCGAAAGAGAATACAGAGAGATCGAAAGAGAATACAGAGAGATCGAAAGAGAATACAGAGAGATCGAAAGAGAATACAGAGAGATCGAAAGGGAATACAGAGAGATCGAAAGGAGAGAGAATACAGAGAGATCGAAAGGAGAGAATACAGAGAGATCGAAAGAATAGAGAGAGAATACAGAGAGATCGAAAGAATAGAGAGAGAATACAGAGAGATCGAAAGAATAGAGTGAGAATACAGAGAGCGAAAGAGAGAAGAGAAAGAATACAGAGAGAGAATACAGAGAGATCGAAAGAGAATACAGAGAGATCGAAAGGAGAATACAGAGAGATCGAAAGGAGAATACAGAGAGATCGGAGAGAGAATACAGAGAGATCGGAGAGAGAATACAGAGAGATCGGAGAGAGAATACAGAGAGATCGGAGAGAGAATACAGAGAGATCGGAGAGAGAATACAGAGATCGAAAGGAGAGAATACAGAGAGATCGAAAGAATAGAGAGAGAATACAGAGAGCGAAAGAGAGAAGAGAAAGAATACAGAGAGAGAATACAGAGAGAGAGAATACAGAGAGAGAGAATACAGAGAGATCGGAGAGAGAATACAGAGAGATCGGAGAGAGAATACAGAGAGATCGAAAGGAGAGAATACAGAGAGATCGAAAGAAGAGAGAGAGAATACAGAGAGATCGAAAGAATAGAGAGAGAATACAGAGAGCGAAAGAATAGAGAGAGAATACAGAGATCGAAAGAGTGAGAATACAGAGAGATCGAAAGAATAGAGTGAGAATACAGAGAGCGAAAGAGAGAAGAGAAAGAATACAGAGAGAGAGAATACAGAGAGAGAATACAGAGAGAGAATACAGAGAGAGAGAATACAGAGAGAGAATACAGAGAGAGAATACAGAGAGAATACAGAGAGAATACAGAGAGATAATACAGAGAGATCGGAGAGAGAATACAGAGAGATCGAAAGGAGAGAATACAGAGAGATCGAAAGAATAGAGAGATCGAAAGGAGAGAGAGATCGAAAGGAGAGAGATCGAAAGGAGAGAGAGATCGAAAGGAGAGAGAGATCGAGAAGGAGAGAGAGATCGAAAGAGAGAGAGATCGAAAGGAGAGAGAGATCGAAAGGAGAGAGAGATCGAAAGGAGAGAGAGATCGAAAGGAGAGAGAGATCGAAAGGAGAGAGAGATCGAAAGGAGAGAGAGATCGAAAGGAGAGAGAGATCGAAAGGAGAGAGAGATCGAAAGAGAGAGAGATCGAAAGGAGAGAGAGATCGAAAGGAGAGAGAGATCGAAAGGAGAGAGAGATCGAAAGGAGAGAGAGATCGAAAGGAGAGAGAGATCGAAAGGAGAGAGAGATCGAAAGGAGAGAGAGATCGAAAGGAGAGAGAGATCGAAAGGAGAGAGAGAGTCGAAAGGAGAGAGAATACAGAGATCGAAAGGAGAGAGAATACAGAGAGATCGAAAGGAGAGAGAATACAGAGAGATCGAAAGAATACAGAGAGATCGAAAGAGAATACAGAGAGATCGAAAGAGAATACAGAGAGATCGAAAGAGAATACAGAGAGATCGAAAGGGAATACAGAGAGATCGAAAGGAGAGAGAATACAGAGAGATCGGAGAGAGAATACAGAGAGATCGAAAGGAGAGAATACAGAGAGATCGAAAGAATAGAGAGAGAATACAGAAGATCGAAAGAATAGAGAGAGAATACAGAGATCGAAAGAATAGAGTGAGAATACAGAGATCGAAAGAATAGAGTGAGAATACAGAGATCGAAAGAATAGAGTGAGAATACAGAGAGATCGAAAGAATAGAGTGAGAATACAGAGAGCGAAAGAGAGAAGAGAAAGAATACAGAGAGAGAATACAGAGAGATCGAAAGAGAATACAGAGAGATCGAAAGGAGAATACAGAGAGATCGAAAGGAGAATACAGAGAGATCGAAAGGAGAATACAGAGAGATCGGAGAGAGAATACAGAGAGATCGGAGAGAGAATACAGAGAGATCGGAGAGAGAATACAGAGAGATCGGAGAGAGAATACAGAGAGATCGGAGAGAGAATAGAGAGAGATCGGAGAGAGAATACAGAGATCGAAAGGAGAGAATACAGAGAGATCGAAAGAATAGAGAGAGAATACAGAGATCGAAAGAATAGAGAGAGAATACAGAGATCGAAAGAATAGAGTGAGAATACAGAGAGCGAAAGAGAGAAGAGAAAGAATACAGAGAGAGAATACAGAGAGAGAATACAGAGAGAGAGAATACAGAGAGAGAGAATACAGAGAGAGAGAATACAGAGAGAGAGAATACAGAGAGAGAGAATACAGAGAGAGAGAATACAGAGAGAGAGAATACAGAGAGAGAGAATACAGAGAGAGAGAATACAGAGAGAGAGAATACAGAGAGATCGGAATACAGAGAGATCGGAGAGAGAATACAGAGAGATCGGAGAGAGAATACAGAGAGATCGGAGAGAGAATACAGAGAGATCGAAAGGAGAGAATACAGAGAGATCGAAAGAATAGAGAGAGAGAATACAGAGATCGAAAGAATAGAGAGAGAATACAGAGAGATCGAAAGAATAGAGAGAGAATACAGAGAGCGAAAGAATAGAGAGAATACAGAGATCGAAAGAGTGAGAATACAGAGAGATCGAAAGAATAGAGTGAGAATACAGAGAGATCGAAAGAATAGAGAGAGAATACAGAGAGCGAAAGAATAGAGAGAATAAAGAGATCGAAAGAGTGAGAATACAGAGAGATCGAAAGAATAGAGTGAGAATACAGAGAGCGAAAGAGAAGAGAGAGAATACAGAGAGAGAGAATACAGAGAGAGAGAATACAGAGAGAGAGAATACAGAGAGAGAGAATACAGAGAGAGAGAATACAGAGAGAGAGAATACAGAGAAGAGAATACAGAGAGATCGGAGAGAGAATACAGAGAGATCGAAAGGAGAATACAGAGAGATCGGAGAGAGAATACAGAGATCGAAAGGAGAGAATACAGAGAGATCGAAAGAATAGAGAGAGAATACAGAGATCGAAAGAATAGAGAGAATACAGAGATCGAAAGAATAGAGTGAGAATACAGAGAGCGAAAGAGAGAAGAGAAAGAATACAGAGAGAGAATATACAGAGAGAGAATACAGAGAGATCGGAGAGAGAATACAGAGAGATCGAAAGGAGAGAATACAGAGAGATCGAAAGAATAGAGAGAGAGAATACAGAGAGCGAAAGAATAGAGAGAGAATACAGAGATCGAAAGAGTGAGAATACAGAGAGATCGAAAGGAGAGAATACAGAGAGATCGAAAGAATAGAGAGAGAGAATACAGAGAGATCGAAAGAATAGAGAGAGAATACAGAGATCGAAAGAATAGAGAGAGAATACAGAGATCGAAAGAGTGAGAATACAGAGAGATCGAAAGAATAGAGTGAGAATACAGAGAGCGAAAGAGAGAAGAGAAAGAATACAGAGAGAATACAGAGAGAGAGAATACAGAGAGAGGAATACAGAGAGAGAGAATACAGAGAGAGAGAATACAGAGAGAGAGAATACAGAGAGAGAGAATACAGAGAGAGAGAATACAGAGAGAGAGAATACCGAGAGAGAATACAGAGAGATCGAAAGGAGAGAATACAGAGATCGATAAGAAAATAGAGAGAATACAGAGAGATCGAAAGAATAGAGAGAGAAACAGAAGATCGAAAGAATAGAGAAAATACAGAAGCGAAGAAGAGAGAAAGAGACAAAGAACACGAGAGAGAGAATACAGAGAGAGAGAATACAGAGAGAGAGAATACAGAGAGAGAGAATACAGAGAGAGAGAATACAGAGAGATCGGAGAGAGAGAGAATACAGAGAGATCGGAGAGAGAGAGAATACAGAGAGATCGGAGAGAGAGAGAATACAGAGAGATCGGAGAGAGAATACAGAGAGATCGGAGAGAGAGATACAGAGATCGGAAGAGAGAGAATACAGAGAGATCGGGAGAGAAACAGAAGACGGAGAGAGATAAAGAGATGGAAAGGAGAGAGAATACAGAGATGGAAAGGAGAGAGAATACAGAGAGATCGAAAGGAGAGAGAATACAGAGAGCGAAAGAGAATACAGAGAGCGAAAGAGAATACAGAGAGATCGAAAGAGAATACAGAGAGATCGAAAGAGAATACAGAGAGATCGAAAGAGAATACAGAGAGATCGAAAGAGAATACAGAGAGATCGAAAGAGAATACAGAGAGATCGAAAGAGAATACAGAGATCGAAAGGAGAGAGAATACAGAGATCGAAAGGAGAATACAGAGAGATCGAAAGGGAATACAGAGAGATCGAAAGGAATACAGAGAGATCGAAAGGGAATACAGAGAGATCGAAAGGAGAGAGAATACAGAGAGATCGAAAGGAGAGAGAATACAGAGAGATCGAAAGGAGAGAGAATACAGAGAGATCGAAAGGAGAGAGAATACAGAGATCGAAAGAGAATACAGAGAGATCGAAAGGAGAATACAGAGAGATCGAAAGGAGAATACAGAGAGATCGAAAGGAGAATACAGAGAGATCGAAAGGAGAATACAGAGAGATCGAAAGGAGAATACAGAGAGATCGAAAGGAGAATACAGAGAGATCGAAAGGAGAATACAGAGAGATCGAAAGGAGAATACAGAGAGATCGAAAGGAGAATACAGAGAGAGATCGAAAGGAGAATACAGAGAGATCGAAAGGAGAATACAGAGAGATCGAAAGGAGAATACAGAGAGATCGAAAGGAGAATACAGAGAGATCGAAAGGAGAATACAGAGAGATCGAAAGGAGAATACAGAGAGATCGGAAAGGAGAATACAGAGAGATCGAAAGGAGAATACAGAGAGATCGAAAGGAGAATACAGAGAACGAAAGAGAATACAGAGAGATCGAAAGGAGAATACAGAGAGATCGAAAGGAGAATACAGAGAGATCGAAAGGAGAATACAGAGAGATCGAAAGGAGAATACAGAGAGATCGAAAGGAGAATACAGAGAGATCGAAAGGAGAATACAGAGAGATCGAAAGGAGAATACAGAGAGATCGAAAGAGAATACAGAGAGCGAAAGAGAATACAGAGAGCGAAAGAGAATACAGAGAGAAAGAATAGAGTGAAAGAATAGAGTGAGAGAATACAGAGAGATCGAAAGAATAGTGAGAATACAAGATCGAAAGAGTGAGAGAGAATAGAGAGAGCGAAAGGAGAGAGAGAATACAGAAGAGCGAAAAGGAAAAGGAGAAAGAGAATACAGAGAGAGCGAAAGGAGAGAGAGATACAGAGAGAGCGAAAGGAGAGAGAATACAGAGAGAGCGAAAGGAGAGAGAATACAGAGAGAGCGAAAGGAGAGAGAATACAGAGAGAGCGAAAGGAGAGAGAATACAGAGAGAGCGAAAGGAGAGAGAATACAGAGAGAGCGAAAGGAGAGAGAATACAGAGAGCGAAAGGAGAGAGAATACAGAGAGAGCGAAAGGAGAGAGAATACAGAGAGAGCGAAAGGAGAGAGAATACAGAGAGAGCGAAAGGAGAGAATACAGAGAGAGCGAAAGGAGAGAGAATACAGAGAGAGCGAAAGGAGAGAGAATACAGAGAGAGCGAAAGGAGAGAGAGAATACAGAGAGAGCGAAAGGAGAGAGAGAATACAGAGAGCGAAAGGAGGAAGAAATACAGAGAGCGAAAGGAGAGAGAATACAGAGAGCGAAAGGAGAGAGAATACAGAGAGCGAAAGGAGAGAGAATACAGAGAGCGAAAGAGAATACAGAGAGAGCGAAAGGAGAGAATACAGAGAGATCGAAAGGAGAGAGAATACAGAGAGAGCGAAAGGAGAGAGAATACAGAGAGATCGGAGAGAGAATACAGAGAGATCGAAAGGAGAGAATACAGAGATCGAAGGAATAGAGAGAGAGAATACAGAGAGATCGAAAGAATAGAGAGAATACAGAGAGCTCGAAAGAATAGAGAGAGAATACAGAGAGCGAAAGAATAGAGAGAGAATACAGAGAGCGAAAGAGAGAAGAGAAAGAATACAGAGAGAGAGAATACAGAGAGAGAGAATACAGAGAATACAGAGAGAGAGAATACAGAGAGAGAGAATACAGAGAGATCGAAAGGAGAGAATACAGAGAGATCGAAAGAATAGAGAGAGAGAATACAGAGAGATCGAAAGAATAGAGAGAGAATACAGAGAGCGAAAGAATAGCGAGAGAATACAGAGATCGAAAGAGTGAGAATACAGAGAGATCGAAAGGAGAGAATACAGAGAGATCGAAAGAATAGAGTGAGAATACAGAGAGCGAAAGAGAGAAGAGAATACAGAGAGAGAGAATACAGAGAGATAATACAGAGAGAGAATACAGAGAGATCGGAGAGAGAATACAGAGAGATCGAAAGGAGAGAATACAGAGATCGAAAGAATAGAGAATACAGAGAGCGAAAGAGAGAAGAGAAAGAATACAGAGAGAGAATACAGAGAGAGAGAATACAGAGAGAGAATACAGAGAGAGAGAATACAGAGAGATCGGAGAGAGAATACAGAGAGATCGGAGAGAGAATACAGAGAGATCGGAGAGAGAATACAGAGAGAGAATACAGAGAGATCGAAAGAATAGAGAGAGAATACAGAGATCGAAAGAATAGAGTGAGAGAATACAGAGAGATCGAAAGAGAATACAGAGATTGAAAGGAGAGAGAATACAGAGATTGAAAGGAGAGAGAATACAGAGAGAGCGAAAGGAGAGAGAATACAGAGAGCGAAAGAGAATACAGAGAGATCGAAAGAGAATACAGAGAGATCGAAAGAGAATACAGAGAGATCGAAAGAGAATACAGAGAGATCGAAAGGAGAGAGATCGAAAGGAGAGAGATCGAAAGGAGAGAGAGCGATCGAAAGGAGAGAGAATACAGAGAGATCGAAAGAGAATACAGAGATCGAAAGGAGAGAGAATACAGAGAATCGAAAGGAGAGAGAATACAGAGATCGAAAGGAGAGAGAATACAGAGATCGAAAGGAGAGAATACAGAGATCGAAAGGAGAATACAGAGAGATCGAAAGGGAATACAGAGAGATCGAAAGGGAATACAGAGAGATCGAAAGGGAATACAGAGAGATCGAAAGGAGAATACAGAGAGATCGAAAGGAGAATACAGAGAGATCGAAAGAGAATACAGAGAGATCGAAAGGAGAATACAGAGAGATCGAAAGGAGAATACAGAGAGAGATCGAAGGAGAATACAGAGAGATCGAAGGAGAATACAGAGAGATCGAAAGGAGAATACAGAGAGATCGAAAGGAGAGAGAATACAGAGAGATCGAAAGGAGAGAGAATACAGAGAGATCGAAAGAGAATACAGAGAGCGAAAGAGAATACAGAGAGCGAAAGAGAATACAGAGAGCGAAAGAGAATACAGAGAGCGAAAGAATACAGAGAGCGAAAGAATACAGAGAGCGAAAGAATACAGAGAGCGAAAGAGAATACAGAGAGCGAAAGAGAATACAGAGAGCGAAAGAGAATACAGAGAGCGAAAGAGAATACAGAGAGCGAAAGAGAATACAGAGAGCGAAAGAATACAGAGAGCGAAAGAGAATACAGAGAGAAAGAATAGAGTGAAAGAATAGAGTGAGAGAATACAGAGAGATCGAAAGAATAGTGAGAATACAAAGATCGAAAGAGTGAGAATACAGAGAGCGAAAGGAGAGAGAATACAGAGAGCGAAAGGAGAGAGAATACAGAGAGAGCGAAAGGAGAGAGAATACAGAGAGAGCGAAAGGAGAGAGAATACAGAGAGAGCGAAAGGAGAGAGAATACAGCAGAGAGCGAAAGGAGAGAGAATACAGAGAGAGCGAAAGGAGAGAGAATACAGAGAGAGCGAAAGGAGAGAGAATACAGAGAGAGCGAAAGGAGAGAGAATACAGAGAGAGCGAAAGGAGAGAGAATACAGAGAGAGCGAAAGGAGAGAGAATACAGAGAGAGCGAAAGGAGAGAGAACAGAGAGAGCGAAAGGAGAGAGAATACAGAGAGAGCGAAAGGAGAGAGAATACAGAGAGAGCGAAAGGAGAGAGAATACAGAGAGAGCGAAAGGAGAGAGAATACAGAGAGAGCGAAAGGAGAGAGAATACAGAGAGCGCGAAAGGAGAGAGAATACAGAGAGCGAAAGGAGAGAGAATACAGAGAGCGAAAGGAGAGAATACAGAGAGCGAAAGGAGAGAATACAGAGAGCGAAAGGAGAGAATACAGAGAGCGAAAGGAGAGAATACAGAGAGCGAAAGGAGAGAGAATACAGAGAGCGAAAGGAGAGAATACAGAGAGCGAAAGGAGAGAATACAGAGAGATCGAAAGGAGAGAGAATACAGAGAGAGCGAAAGGAGAGAGAATAGAGAGATCGAAAGGAGAGAGAATACAGAGAGCGAAAGAAGAGAGAATAGAGAGATCGAAAGGAGAGCGAGAATACAGAGAGATCGAAAGAGAATACAGAGCGAAAGAAGAGAATACAGAGAGAAAGAATAGTGTGAGAGAATAGAGAGATCGAAAGAATAGTGAGAATACAGATCAAAAGAGTGAGAGAATAGAGAGATCGAAAGGAGAGAATAGAGAGATCGAAAGAATATTGAGAGAATACAGAGAGCGAAAGAATAGAGTGAGAATACAGAGAGCGAAAGAGAGAAGAGAAAGAATACAGAGAGAGAATACAGAGAGAGAATACAGAGAGAGAATACAGAGAGAGAGAATACAGAGAGAGAGAATACAGAGAGAGAGAATACAGAGAGAGAGAATACAGAGAGATCGGAGAGAGAATAGAGAGATCGGAGAGAGAATACAGAGAGATCGGAGAGAGAATACAGAGAGATCGGAGAGAGAATACAGAGAGATCGAAAGGAGAGAATACAGAGAGCGAAAGAGAATACAGAGAGATCGAAAGGAGAGAGAGATCGAAAGGAGAGAGAGATCGAAAGGAGAGAGAGATCGAAAGGAGAGAGAGAGATCGAAAGGAGAGAGAATACAGAGAGATCGAAAGAGAATAGAGATCGAAAGGAGAGAGAATACAGAGATCGAAAGGAGAGAGAATACAGAGATCGAAAGGAGAGAGAATACAGAGATCGAAAGGAGAATACAGAGAGATCGAAAGAGAATACAGAGAGATCGAAAGAGAATACAGAGAGATCGAAAGAGAATACAGAGAGATCGAAAGAGAATACAGAGAGATCGAAAGAGAATACAGAGAGATCGAAAGAGAATACAGAGAGATCGAAAGAGAATACAGAGAGATCGAAAGAGAATACAGAGAGATCGAAAGAGAATACAGAGAGATCGAAAGAGAATACAGAGAGAGATCGAAGAGAATACAGAGATCGAAAAGAGAGAATACAGAGATATCGAAAGAGAATACAGAGATATCGAAGAGAAATACAGAGAGATCGAAAGAGAATACAGAGAGATCGAAAGGAGAATACAGAGAGATCGAAAGGAGAGAGAATACAGAGAGATCGAAAGGAGAGAGAATACAGAGAGATCGAAAGAGAATACAGAGAGATCGAAAGAGAATACAGAGAGCGAAAGAGAATACAGAGAGCGAAAGAGAATACAGAGAGCGAAAGAGAATACAGAGAGAATACAGAGATCGAAAGAATAGTGAGAATACAAAGATCGAAAGAGTGAGAGAATAGAGAGATCGAAAGGAGAGAGAATACAGAGAGCGAAAGGAGAGAGAATACAGAGAGCGAAAGGAGAGAGAATACAGAGAGAGCGAAAGGAGAGAGAATACAGAGAGAGCGAAAGGAGAGAGAATACAGAGAGCGAAAGGAGAGAGAATACAGAGAGAGCGAAAGGAGAGAATACAGAGAGAGCGAAAGGAGAGAGAATACAGAGAGATCGAAAGAGTGAGAATACAGAGAGATCGAAAGAGAATACAGAGAGCGAAAGAATAGAGAATACAGAGAGCGAAAGAAGAGAATACAGAGAAAGAATAGTGTGAGAGAATACAGAGAGATCGAAAGAATAGTGAGAATACAGATCGAAAGAGTGAGAGAATAGAGAGATCGAAAAGGAGAGAATAGAGAGATCGAAAGAATATTGAGAGAATACAGAGAGCGAAAGAATAGAGTGAGAATACAGAGCGCGAAAGAATAGAGTGAGAGAATACAGAGAGATCGAAAGAGAGAATACAGAGAGACTACAGAGATCGAAAGAATAGAGAGAATACAGAGATCGAAGAGAGAATACAGAGATCGAAAGACTAGAGTGAGAGAATACAGAGAGAATACAGAGAGATCGAAAGAATAGTGTGAGAATACAGAGAGATCGAAAGAATAGTGTGAGAATACAGAGAGCGCGAAAGAATAGTGTGAGAGAATACAGAGATCGAAAGGATACAGAGAGAACAGATCGAAAGGAGAGAGAATACAGAGAGATCGAAAGAGAATACAGAGAGAACAGAGAGAGCGAAAGGAGTGAGTGAATACAGAGAGATCGAAAGAGAATACAGAGAGATCGAAAGAAGAGAATACAGAGAGATCGAAAGAAGAGAATACAGAGAGATCGAAAGAAGAGAATACAGAGAGATCGAAAGAAGAGAATACAGAGAGATCGAAAGAAGAGAATACAGAGAGATCGAAAGAAGAATACAGAGAGAACAGAGAGATCGAAAGAAGAGAATACAGAGAGATCGAAAGAAGAGAATACAGAGAGATCGAAAGAAGAGAATACAGAGAGATCGAAAGAAGAGAATACAGAGAGATCGAAAGAAGAGAATACAGAGAGATCGAAAGAGAATACAGAGAGATCGAAAGAGAATACAGAGAGATCGAAAGAGAATACAGAGAGATCGAAAGAGAATACAGAGAGATCGAAAGAGAATACAGAGAGATCGAAGAGAATACAGAGAGATCGAAAGAGAATACAGAGAGATCGAAGAGAATAGAGAGATCGAAAGAGAATACAGAGAGATCGAAAGAGAATAGAGAGATCGAAAGAGAATACAGAGAGATCGAAAGAGAATACAGAGAGATCGAAAGAGAATAGAGAGATCGAAAGAGAATAGAGAGATCGAAAGAAGAGAGAGAATACAGAGAGATCAAGAATAGAGTGAGAATACAGAGAGAGCGAAAGAATAGAGCGAGAATACAGAGATCGAAAGGAGTGAGAGAATACAGAGAGATCGAAAGAGAGTGAGAGAATACAGAGAGCGCGAAAGAAGAGAGTGAGAGAATACAGAGAGACGAGAGATCGAAAGAATAGAGTGAGAATACAGAGAGATCAAGAATAGTGTGAGAATACAGAGAGCGCGAAAGAATAGTGTGAGAGAATACAGAGATCGCGAAAGAATAGTGTGAGAGAATACAGAGATCGAAAGGAGAGAGAACAGATCGAAAGAATAGAGAGAGAACACAGAGAGATCGAAAGGAGTGAAAATACAGAGAGATTGAATAGTGAAAATAGAGAGATCGAAAGGAGAGAATACAGAGAGATCGAAAGAAGAGAGACTAGAGAGATCGAAAGAAGAATACAGAGAGATCGAAAGGAGAGAATACAGAGATCGAAAGAATAGAGAGAATACAGAGAGATCAAGAATAGAGTGAGAATACAGAGAGATCAAGAATAGAGTGAGAATACAGAGAGCGAAAGAGAATAGAGAGATCGAAAGAGTGAGAATACAGAGCGAAAGGAGAGAAGAGAAAGAATAGAGTGAGAGAATACAGAGAGATCGAAAGAAGTGAAAATACAGAGAGCGAATATTCTTTCGCTCTCTATTCTCACTCTGAGTGAAAATAGAGAGATCGAAAGAAGAGAAGAGAGAAAGAAGAGAGAATACAGAGATCGAAAGAGAGAATACAGAGATCGAAAGAATAGAAAATACAGAGAGAGAGAATACAGAGAGAGAGAATACAGAGATCGAAAGAATAGAAAATACAGAGAGAGAGAATACAGAGAGATCGAAAGAGAGAATACAGAGAGATCGAAAGAGTGAATACAGAGAGATCGAAAGAGAGAATACAGAGAGATCGAAAGAGAGAATACAGAGAGATCGAAAGAGAGAATACAGAGAGATCGAAAGAGAGAATACAGAGAGATCGAAAGAGAGAATACAGAGAGATCGAAAGAGAGAATACAGAGAGATCGAAAGAGAGAATACAGAGAGAGAGAATACAGATCGAAAGAAGAGTGTGAGAGAATACAGAGAGAGCGAAAGAATAGAGTGAGAATACAGAGAGATCGAAAGAATACAATCTCTGTATTCACTTTTTCCCCCTGCTGCCAGTGATCTGAGGGTCTGAGCTGTTGGTGCTGGGGAGCAGCCAGAATGCCACTGCCTGGTGCATCTGAGCTCCCTGGAGCAGCCAGGGTTAACTATTTTACTGGCAGTGGCATAATTAAAAAACAGGTGCATCATACCCTCAGTGATACAGGGCCGACTGGAGCATCATTCACCTGCTGACCCTGTGAAGTTGATCCTGCGGCTTCCTGCCCCACTGCATTACTACCTCCTCTCTGTAGTATTTTCCCCCAGTAATGGAGGAGCATACAGGAAGATGGGAAATAGCAAGCATTTCAGGAAGTACCCGTGGGCCGCTACTGCCTGTCACTGGGGATTCAAAAGACCCTCAGAGTTCTCCCCATAGCAGCTGCCAAGCTTGCCCCTGCATCTCACTGGGGATTTCAAAAGACACACAAGCAG
Source organism: Leptobrachium leishanense (assembly GCA_009667805.1). Classification (NCBI taxonomy): domain Eukaryota; kingdom Metazoa; phylum Chordata; class Amphibia; order Anura; family Megophryidae; genus Leptobrachium; species Leptobrachium leishanense. The sequence continues at coordinate 127,233,522 of CM019068.1, forward strand.
GGGTGTGTCTGCTGCTGCTCCAGCAGCGTTATGGAGTCCTTCAGAGCAGAGGTTAGGGATGAACGCTGGAGCTGCAAGTTCAGCCGGCGGATGTCACGGCAAAAACAAAAAAAACTGTCTGATTAGGGTGTGCCCAGGCACACCTGGCACACGCCTATGGGATTGAGTGACCAGCCAACCAATGTTCTGTCAGAGAGGCCTTAGCTGTTGACAACTAACCAGTTGCGACATTTCCAGGAAACGAGCGACCAACTGTCATTTATAGTGATGGGAAACGACGAAGTCTCGTATCTACAAGTGGTGGAACAAAAACACTTTTTAAGCGTTAAGTTTTTTCTCTCTAGGTGCCCCCTCTCCAAATTGGTTATAGGAGAAAAACTCTTAGCTCTCATTTCCCAGTACGTTGAACCTTTGCTCATTCTGTGCCTCATTTTTCCCTGTGTGGGGGATATGGCCAGGGTTATTGCCGAAGGTAGGACACACAGCTTTCAATAACAACCAGCGGCTCTGCACTCACACTATTTTCCATGCGAGCAGGCAGGGCAGGTGCTGCGGTGATTGTCAAGGCTACGTCATTATTTAGCAACCACACCGCCGGTCATGCGGAAACCAATCGGACTCTGCCTGACTCAAATCGGCAGCCGAAAAAGGCTGATCGGTTGGTCCTCAAAATTCTTTGTCATGTACTAAAATCTGACTTCTATACCCGAGGCTAGCAAGCAGCACCAGTGTGCGGGGTTCCCTGTTCATGCATACATTTTCAGAGTTTTCCAGACACTGGAAACTTATCCTGATGGGTCCTCCTTTGCTGTAGCATGTATTGCAGCACCAGCAAGGGACATGCTGTGCAGCAAGAGACACAATGGAGCTGTACAGCATGTCCCAGTGGCTCGGATTTAGGAATCCTGGAAGGATTATTCCTCAATCACAAGCATAATGTGCATTTATTCAGTCAGTAAATGGAGCTGGGCTTTAAATAAACGGCTTCCCCTTCTGTCAATCAAATCTTTGCCCAGATGTCTGGAAAGCCTGGATCTGCCCACATGAAGAGCTATGCTCTTCCATGGTGGGAGTCCCTTAAAGAGGGCGATTGCTTCTAAACGTTATCCCTCCATCAGGAACGAGGGACTGATATTTTTGATAGGAAATTTGGAAATTTGAGCATTTGCCTATGTATTGTGTTCGCGGAAAATAAGAACACATGTATAGGGAATGAACCCCTGACAAGGAGCCTGAACTTAATGTGCACCTGTCATGCTAAACATAACATCTAGGACCATAAAGTTAAATATAGATTTTACAATTTGCTTATAAAAATTTTAAAGTAGTGAATTTATCAGTTAGGATGCCCAAAAGATGTACGTTAGGGCTTTAGCACCCGTGTTGCTCCAGATATTTTGGAACTACATCTCCCGTGTAACTCGTTAAGTTGGATGAGCATCATGGGAAATGTAGTTCCAAAACAACTCTGAAGGGCCAAGGATGCAGACCCTTGCTGTACATAATTCTACAGTGAGCAGAGGATTTTTTTAAAAATCATTTTCCATGCAACTTGGGTAGCACAAGAACTGCAAATCATGCACCGCTACCAAACTTGCAAACTTTATGTAGGCAAACCCGTAGTGTATGCACAGAGAAATGGATCAGAGCTGTTCGTGCATGTGCAGATTCGATACATCGGTTGCCTTTGAGACCGCTTGCTACAACAGTTGGTCACAAAATCTGACATTGGCACGTTGCTGACGTCACTAGTGACCGATCTGGAAAGGTCAGCAGGTTCTGTAGACTGGTTCATTCAAAGAATTACCTGGAGACAAAGTAGGATGTTCCTCAGTCATCTTCTCACCGTATTTGTCCTTCCGCACATTCCTATGCAGTGAGCTTCGTTTTCATCAAGGTCGCGATGATCCTGAAGGACAAACCTCATTATTACATAGAGGAAACAAACCAGCTAACACTAGCACACCGAATTAACTTTTAGGTTTCAATTTTCCCACTCGTCAAGCAAACATTTTAGCAGACATCCGAAGAATTCACACCATGATCTGTAAGTTTTTTGGAGTGATGAGAGGAGAGAGGTATTAGCAGTAGGAAAAGGGAAGTGCTCATGCCACTGTACAGAGCACTGGTGAGACCTCACTTGGAGTACTGTGTGCAGTACTGGAGACCGTATCTCCAGAAGGATATAGACATCTTAGAGAGAGTTCAGAGAAGGGCTACTAAAATGGTGTACGGCTTGGAGAAAAGTTACCAGGAAAGGCTTAATGATCTTAACATGTACAGCTTGGAAAAAAGACGAGACAGAGAAGAAATGATGGAATCCACAAGGTAGAGGAAGGGAGTATATTTAAAAAGGAAACAAAGTAGCAAAACAAGAGGACATAGTCTTAGATTAGAGGGGCAAAGGTTTAAAAGTAACATCCGGAAGCATTATTTTACTGAGAGGGTGGTGGATACATGGAACAGTATTCCAGTTGAAGTGGTAGAGGCCAAAACAGTAATTGAATTTAAGCAGGCATGGGATAGGCATAAGGCTATCCTAAACAAAAGATAAATCCAGGTTAAGTAACCATGTAATTGGGCAGACTAGATGGGCCGAAAGAAAAATGTCGGCAGATAAGAACCTAAGTTTCTATGTTTCTATGACCCTTGAAGTTAAAAAAACCCCCACAAATGTTCACTCCTTTCGTTTATGCTGTTACCCACAAAGAAATCTGTATCTGAGCCACTCCTGTTATGACATTTACTGTATTTGAAATTGTCATGGGGAGCCCAGTTTTGGTTTTGCATGAGCACTAACCACGGTAAAATTGGAGCCGACAATAAAATCTAGATAAAGTGCGGCGGATGTGTAATATTCCGATTTTATATTATCCGCCTTGCCACGTCGCTAGTGAAAGAGAAAATATTGCGTTTATAGCAGGGCTATTCCCAATAACCAGGTGACACAGGTTGAGGATCATCCAAATAGGTTCTATTTTGGTACAGAGATGCAGCTTCTTTTACACAAACGACCAGATAAACATAAATAGGATTAACAATAACAATGGAAGTTACTAGATATTTCGGCACAGGGAAAACCCAGTATTCACATACACAGAAAGGGGTATATTAAACGAGGAAATTCGGGGTGCAGCAAGATTGTTTTTCAGCTTTTTTTGTATTCAAAAACTTTTATTGCAACAAAGTCAAATGATACAATAGACACGAAAATAGTACAATAAATCGCAGAGAGTAAATGGTATAACCAAATTAACATAGCTTGACAATAAATGGTAAGTGATAAGCGTTACTGAGCAAAAGTGGCGGGAGGGAGAAGAAAAAAAAAAAAAAAAAAAAAGAAGAAGGGGGGAAAAAGAAAACGTTCTCTCCCATCCAATCTCCGCTAAGTAAGTTCGGCGTTGCCCGTAGTACATCGAAGAGTGCGAGTGTCAAGCACTACCAAAATGCAAAAAACCTCTATTGTGCCCATGAAGCACCCATATCTTTTAGTCCGGTGCAGTGGGTGGTAGAGGTGAAGCAGAGGGCGGCCCCGCAACCGCACTACCCAAAAGGGCAGAACCATAGAGACCAAGTGTGCCCCAGCCTCCTCAGCTGTAGAAGCTACAAGCGAGCAGCCCTCGTCCCAGCGTATAACCAGAGAGCCATGGGTGCCCCACTGGTAACAGATACCTTGCGTACGTAGGAGTGTCGTTATGGGCCGAAATCGACGTCAGGCCGCAATTGTCAGATGAGAGGTCCTGAAACACAGCAATAGCGGTTCCTTCAAAAAGGACACTGCAGGGGTATTCCGCATCACCCTAAATATCGCTGAGCGAAGAGACAAATCGCGAATCGTTGCAATAACGTCGCGGGGGGGCGGGGGCTTCAGCTGGTGCCATGGCAGCCTTACGCACACGTAGAGCCATCAGGACCGGGGTCTCAGCGCAGTGCAGAGGGGCGAGAATGGTAGTCATAAACCATGTAATGTATGTCAATAAGTCCGGGTCTTTCACCGACTCTGGAACACCTCAAAGCTTTTATGTTCTTTTGCCGGTGCCTGGTTTCCAGTGCAACTACCGCAGAGTGCAGGCTGTCCAGTTGCTGCTGGAGCGCTTGGAGTTGGGAGGAAGATGCAGCCTGCACATCCTCCACCATTCGTGTGCAGGCCTGGATGTCCGCCAACTGAGCCTGGGCTACCTTCACATCCACTTGAGAGTCTGGAGGTCTTGCCAGGTCTTCTGTGCGTCTGCTAATAAGTTGCAGATATCCCGCTTAGTAGCGGGAAGGTCCTCCTCTCCCCCATCAGGCGGCGCCTCCTGCAGAACTGGCAGCACAGCAGTGGGGTCCGCCAATGGTGGGCTAGATGGCCCAGAGTCAGGTAGGCCGGACTGTACCGTTCGGCCACCTGGAACACCTCCCAAGGCAAGACGGATATCAGGAACCCCCGAGCTATTCGCCACTCCACCTCCTCTGGTCTTTTTTCCCCATTGTAAGGCCGCTGTCCATCACTTCGTGCCGCGGTCTCTCGATCACCACAGGCCGCAAAGATGGCCGCCGGGCTGCAGCATGGACCATCTCCATATAACCTCCACCTTAACTCGCTGGTCCGGAGGGGGGAGACAATCAGGCTCCGGAGTGCTACACCTGATGGCCAGCAACAAATTGAGGCAGGAGAGAAGATAAAGTGGGTCCAAGATGCCAGAAAATCGCCGCGGTAATAGAGTATAGCAGAGCTCCAAACACACGCGTCTACCCTCGATCACCGCCGGCCACGCCCCCCCCCCCCGCAGCAAGATTGTTTAAGTATTGCCGGGAAGCCCAGAGTCTCAAGAACAAGTAGTCCAAAAAGCACCCCGATAGCACCAAAAAGGGGCCGGTCTCTGTGTGCCAGCACGGGTCAAACTCAGGGTTCCATAGGGAGCTTCCCCTCAAGCTTTGAGGGGGGGGGGGGGGTAGTACCTGATAGTGTTCTGTATGTTGTCCCCAAAGAGCATCCCGTTCCCATGAAGGGGAACGGAGCAGTTGGGCTTAGAAGTTTGTGTCTCTGGACACTGGGGTCACTGCGAAAAGGGGGATCCCGGGGACAGCAGGACAATACTGGGGAGTCCAAACAAGGGGGCAATGTCACAATCCAGGGGAAACACACAGGGGGGGGGGGGGACATCCCACAAGGGGAGAAAAGTTTTAAAGCTCTTGTGGTCTCAAGGTCTGTGACATGCGGAATTTAACCCTTGGCTGCTGAGACTCAAAGACGACCTCCTATATGCTCCTTCACCTACGGTTAGTCACCCTACAGATCTGACAGGGCCTGAAGTGTGCTGATACCATCAACGACAGCCCTCAACTCCAGCAGAGCTGTAACTCTGAATCTCCACTTCTAGAAGCCCTATATGTATAAATAAAAAATAAATCTTTGTTCTACAGCAGGAACTTAGTCTGATTTCCACTTAAACGATGCCGCTGCCATAACTTGCATTTTTTTTTTAGGTTTGAATTTTTTTTTTTCCCCTCAATATGTACATAAGAGTAAACATTATGCAATACAATATCCACGAACGCGCAAACAAACTTGGATCGGTGTCATACAACCGGGCAGTGATATTCGAGGCATATTAAGACAACTCAATACGGTTATCAACGGACATTCGCTTCTTGACATAAAATAGCTCAGTTGTTAGCAGTCAGGTCAGATCAGATCTTCAAGAATGTAATAAAACAGGAAAGTCGTGCGCTTATATCCTAAATTCGCTATATATGTCCTCAGAGATAATCCTTCCAAAATCTCAAACAATACGACAATTAGGAACAGCGCTCTAAATGACACTATCAACAAACAAGAGACAGGTGAACAGTATTCGTTTGACACACCTTAATTTGGAAAGTAGGTACAATGTCCAATGGGTGAAATCTTTTGCCACTGAGGAAGCGCCCTAAAGGGTGTGAAACGCGTCTGGCTGATTAATAAGGGACAATAAATTATCATTTTTTTCTTTTATCCCATTTGGGAAATAAAAAAAAATCTTTTAAAGTTTTGAAAAGACCTTTTTTCTTCCTATTCCTTGGATCCGTGTGCCTATCTGGTCTGAGGACGGCTCACTTCCATCGCTGTCTTGGATTGAAGGTTAGCTATCCCTTGAGGACACCAACGAGTCGGGAGATACGGGCAGTCGGGTTAGCCCTGCAATAACCTGCGGAGCGATTACATGAGGGCTAGAAGCTCTCAGAAAGTGTGAGTGTACATTCTGCTACGTGTCTATATATACACACACTTATACACTATGTTATATTTCTCCCTCTTTATTTTGAGGTTTATATGAATTACCATCCATGCACCCATTGGACATTGACACACCTTAATTTGGAAAGTGGGTACAAACTAATACTGTTCACGTACTGTCTTGTTTGTGTCATTTAGAGCGCTGTTCCTAATTGATTCACAGATCTTCAAGAATAACTGAAGGAGCGCATGGCCTATGTAGGCCGAAAGGATAAGTACACCAGGTATTGAAATAATCTCAGCACTGAGATGGAAGACAGGGGAGGGGAAGTGGATGTGGGTGAAAGAATTCGTTAAAACAATAGCAAGAGGATAGAAAGTGGAAGGGTAGAAAAGGGGATTGAGATAGAAACGGAGTAGCATTAAAAAGGGAATAAAAAGGAGAGAAGAGGTAATAAACCATGGGGGGATATGACCAATGAATCCGCCCCACATGGGGGGGGGGGGTCACGCCCCAGGAGGTGCAATAGGTGAGGCCAAAAGAGGGATATATCCTCTAGTAAAGTCAAAATAAGAGGGAGCCACTGCCGAGGGCAATACACGTCCGGCACCCGCTTAGCCCGTCCAGTAAAACCACATCTGCGTGAATCATTTCTCTAACATCCGCAGTCAGCACCATCGTGTCCTCGGCAGCACGTAGGCCATTCAACCGGGCCACCAGTTCGGCACGAGTGGGTATCGCCATCCTCCAGTGAGCTGGTATTAGTAATCTAGCACATAGCAAGATACGGAGCAATAGAGACTTCCGCAGGGCCTTAGTCGGAAGGTCAATGTCCAGTAACAGAAAAGTCTTTGGCGTAAATGGTAGATCAAAGTCGCACTTGTCCTTGACAATGTCCCTCACTATCCTCCAGTAAGGCGCCAGATGTGGGCAAGACCACCACACATGCAAGTATGTGCACAATCTCCAACACAACGCGGAGACCAGAGCACCAATCCGGAAGAGAAGGCATGGAGGAGATCTATACCAGAAGGTCAAAATTTTAAAGGATGTCTCTACGATTGCCATGGCCTGAGACCCAGAATGCACCAGAGTAAGGTAATAGCAGGGCTCATAGACCCAGGTCCCTGTAGGTTCTGTAGGGCGGCACGTTGCTTAGACCTCTCCAGCCAGTACAGAGGCGGGTGTCATCCCCGATAGGTCCCGATCCAGCGAGGAATCACAAGGTCTGCAGCCATACGTGGTGGTCGTTGTGGACGCCCGCGGTCTGGTGGTGGTGGAGGCGGCATATAAGGGTGATCAACCTCCCAGTTCTGCACGTCTGTCGGCGGCAATCTCAGTGCCTCCAGGAACTGCGGGACATCACGTGGAGATATAATTCTGTGAAGGCGGTTATCCATGCGTACTTTGAGCGAGAATGGGTGACCAACGGTACGGTATGTTGGCGTCCCGTAGGAGGGTGGTTATGGGCCTTAAGGATCTCCGAGCCAGTAAAGTGTACGGGGATAAATCATGATACAGCTTGATATCATCTTTGAAGCGCCAGACGAGTAGAGTGCGGGCTTTGTCCATAATGGTTGCCTTGAGCTGGTAGTTAGGCAAGTGACATAAATGTCCCTGGGTGGAGCTGGTGGGTTCTGCGGAGCTCTCAGAGCCCTATGTGCCCAGTCAATGTCCGCCGCTGAAACAGCATCCTCCCCAAGGAGCATATTAAAGAGTGACACCAATCGAGCTTTCACGTTAATCACCGACTCTGACCCCTCTTATCCTAACATTGTGGCACCGAGAACGGTTCTTGAGGTCATCAAGTCTACATCTCATGGAGGAAATGGTGTGTTCTTTACCTTCCGCGTGTTCGCACGTCTCAGCCCGTGTCTCCACTATAGTGAGCCGCAACTCGAGGTCCGAAATAGTGTCCCTCACCTCTGCAAGGTCCGCCTTAAACGAGTCCTGTACTGAGGGAGTGCAGCAGGGCTTCGACGCTGCAGGGTCCCCTGTTCCGAAGCATCCAGGGGTGATGGTGTAATGGCAGCGGCCGCCATTTCAGAGCAGACCTGATTTCCATCTGCCGGCTCCGGGGGCAGCAGGAACGTGTCCAGCGTGCCAGCTGTCACTCCTGCGGATACTTTGGCTGCTGGGGAGTTGGGGGGGGGGGGGTCGGTCTCTTTCCTTTACCCATGTCCAGGCTAGCAATGAGATAGGCGATGTTGGTTGCAGTCGGCAGGAGCCCAAGCTTCAAGCGGCCATCTCGGTCGACAGCTTGACCACGCCCCCTTGCCTTCTCATTTTCCACGCCAGGAGATTGTGCAGACCTACGTACGCACTGCATCAGCTAAAGCATTCACTCTGGAACGGGGAGAAATTTCCCCACACATCCTCTGCCACATCGCTTACCTTCCAAAATTTCACTGTAAACAGTTATTACTCTCCTAGACTAGCAGTCTACAGCAATCAGATCATCCACACATTGGACAGACTGACCTCCATTATTCAATTCTGTAGAGAAAGTAACAAGCTATCCAGGATTCAACATATTGTCCACCACTATACTCAAGACTGTTCTAATCTTTTGATTCTATTTCAGGTCTGCATTTATTAATTTCTGGCTTTTGTCGTCTTCATTTTCCCTCTCTTTTTGTTAGCATATTCCCCTCTGTTTCTCCCTTTTCTTCCTCTGTGGTAAAACCTCCAAAACAATAAGGTCACTCTTGCTAAATCTCAGTTTTACTTTCTTCATACAGTAGATTATCCGCACACTCAGACTGATCTCTAGTATTCCACTCTGCCTTCCCATCCACCCTGCCACCCAGGACCGGTCCTAAATTTCAGCTCTCCTTTCCAGCTGTTTCCACTTCTCTCTCTAATTATCCTTACCAAGTTCCAGCTTCTGGTCCTTCCCATTACAAGCCCTGCTATATTCTTTCTGGCCACCAGCTTCACCTTCCTTCTGCTCCCATTTGTTGCACTTACCCCTATCCCTTAGATTGTAAACTCAAGGGTAGGTATGGCTTAGCACTTGGTTAAAGTGCTGTATAAGCAGGACAGTTATCCTGGGGCAGGATTGTCTCTTCCTCATATCGTTTAGGTCTCCTGCTTGTGCTCCCCATTGTAAAGCGCTATGGAATTTGCTGGTGCTATATAAAATTACTTATCTCATGGGAGGGAAAAGGAATGGTTGCCAGATGACATCACAAAAAGTGAACACTGGAACAACCAATTAAGAAATTAAAGTGGGGGGGGGGGGAATTGGACCCAAGAACAAGCATCACTGGAGAGATAATTGCCTCTTTGTGTCCAGTGATGTCAGTCTTTGGTCCAAGACAGCTTCTAACGATTATTTTTTCAATAGAAAAAATAGATTAATTGGATAGAAGAAAAAAAACCCCTCAAATTCCAGATTTTTTGCATACAAAAAAAAAGGTACATAGGCACCTGGGTTATAGTGAAGGATTGATGCTGTGTACGCAGCTTAAGCCCATATCTGCTTTCTCTCCAAACGAACGCTGCTACAAGCGCTCAGACACGATGCGGTCAGCACGAAATCAGGGTGAGAAGGGGGGCACTCCACACAGCCTGATTAGTTTATTCGCGTCCCTTTACAACAATCTCGTGAACAAACTGAGCAGAAGGAGGATCCACGGTGGAAGGGAGTGAGTTTGGGCAAGGGACTTGACCCAAGTTTGAGAGCGACTTTGTGGAAAGGGACCGAACTAAAAACAGGAGAAAAGGGCAGCTCCAGGCGAGAGGGGATGACAGGTAGGTTGAGGTGGTGGCACAGGAGGAAGCAGAATCTGAGGTTATAACGTTTAACTCAGTGACTCCAAGCGTGTGCTCTACACAAAAATCTATTAACTATTATCTATTAATCGGCTGTCGGTTGACAACTATTATCGATTAGTTGCTTCAGCCCTAGATTGGTCACTGATACGTTGCAGAATCACCCTACTGACTGCAGGTTGAAGCTGGCGGGAAATGCGAGAAGACAGGGGGGCTCGCCAGCTGTTCACCTGGGTTTCCCACAAAAACCTTTTTGTACAAAAGGAGAGCGCTGGATCATAAAATCATTCCTGTTTCAAACTTGAGTTTAGTTCTTTCTGGTTCCTTGTCATTTTGTTCACACACTCCTCGCTCGAGAGCAGATGCTGCTTCTGGAGAAGCCTATCCAGCTGGGCTCAAAGCCCCAAGAGACAGAAGCTCTGATCACCCCTAGTAGGTGGTTGGAGGTCCTTCTGCTGGCAATGCATCGCTTTGCTATAAACACATTTCTAAAGAGCTTCATGCAGAACGTCCTCATCGGACCTGGTAACCCTGCAGGTATTTCTAGATTTCCGCACACTCCTCGCTGAGTTGTGTCTGGGCCAGTGGAGGTTTCCCTGATGTTGGAGGTCCTTTCCAGTCTGAGCTCCGTTACAAAAAAACGTATATTGTAATAAACGGGTTTATTCCACCCTACTTCCCCCAGCTGTCCCAATGGTTTATTTTTGTGGATGTTTCAATCCGAACATGCCATTTTTTGGGGATTGGCTTTTTCAAGCCGATCTGAGTCTGTACTACGCCGGGCTGTGCGACTGCAGCCTCGGCATTCACAGCGGTGTCTTCCGTGTCTGCTTGTAATGAAGATGCCGCGGTTGCGCTCAGAGCTAAGGGACAGATAAGCAATTTTTTGGCACAAAAATATTACAGAAAAAAAAGGAGTTCTTAGCGAAATGCAGAGTACTTGTGTATACCAGCATTACCCCTTCGAAATAACATAAGGAAGACTTTTTACAGCAAGGTGGTAACAAGCAATCATAATAGTGGAGCCCAATATTAACCCTGTGATAGCCAAGGGGTTTGATTGTGTACACAAGTTCTTGAAGTACAGAATGGATTTCCCAGCTGGCTCCCATATTGCAAACCCTCTGGGTCCTACACGATCTGTGCAATCCACGCTGCCCAACGATCCATTTCAAAGAAAATGCAGCCATAACTGACTAAAACATTCAATATTAATGCAGACTCAAGAGCGTCCTGCTCCCTCAGCAAATACAACTCAAAAGTAACAGTGGACGGTCTGCACCAAGCAGCCTTATTAAATATACATTATAAGATGCAGATTGCAGTGCACAAACACAGGGAGAGGGGGGTGTATAGCTTTCAGCAAGCATAGCTATGCTGACAGAGCATGATAATAATACAGATGTCACTTTAAATAAAATAGAAGACAAGAAACATAGGGCAATATTGCAAATATAGAGTGCAAGGCTAACCCCCTGCTTACGAAATGCTCACAGGAGTATAAAGATAAAAAAAGGCACATCAATAATACTCAGCTGTTGTAGTATCGCTGATTGAAACGACCCGGACTGGAGTAAAGACCATTGGACAGCACAACACCACAAGATATAAAAAAAAGGGGGCTGGCTGGAGAAAGCAAAATAATAGAATGATTTATTCCATATTAAAATATAGGACATCAAAACGTTCTGACGTGTTTCATCACCGAAGCGTGACTTTCTCAAGGAATAATGTCCATGTCCTTAAAGCGACCACCTGCTCTATGGCACTACAAACGCTCCACACACAGGAAGCCGCAATGATATCTGCATGAAGGGACGACAGAATGAGATTTAGACAAAGAAGCACAAGGCACTGAAACGTATCATTCAGGGTACAGGGCACATTTACTACAAAACAGCAAGAGTTACACACAGGACATAAAGCCATCATGACTAGTATGAGGCTTAATACCACACAGGGTCCAGTTATCTGGGTCAACCTGCAGCCACACATTAAATCACTGCTGTCAGGCTAGACACCATAAATCATGGGTGTCTAAACTTTATAGAAGGGGACCAGAGCATGAGAGTGTGTTTATATTCTTCTAATTTGTGTTAAGAGGATTTTAATACTCCTTTTTGTCATCCACATAAGAGTTTTTGATTTGTGCCCAGAATCAGTGTCTCTCTGCAACACGTGCAGGTCTATCATACTGATGAGGGCTGACCGAGAGTGTCTTGTATGCATACCCATTTAAAATTCCCTGCTGCACACAGGGAAGTGTACATTGTGCGGGCGAAGCCCATCTCTGATGTAGAGGTTTTTCACAATTACTTATGTTATTCCAACAAACTGGAAGTAGAGGGACAAAAAACAAAAAAAAAACTCAAAAATGTTAAGATCCGGACTTCTTGGTGGCCAACATGTGTGCTCAGAAATCTTGGCCTCTTGAATGGCCAATCCAGCGCCGCAGATTTTCACTTCAAAAACACCAAACCCCGTACCCCCTTTTTCTTCCCTTCATTTTCTCTCTCCCCTCTTTCTTTTCCCTACTCTCTTCCTCGGTCTTTCCTTCTGTTGGCCTCGGTCATATACCCTGTTCTGCTCTTGAATCTTTGATATGTCCAAACGTACACGACCAAGGCCTCACAGCAATGGCTGTTTTTCTCACCGCACACATGTCATCTGATCCTCTGTACCCCGTGAGCAACTATCGTATCTGCTGTTCTTGTGACGACCTTTTTAAACAAATACCTGTTATTCTTTACGTTGTTACAAGTAGACCAATGGTTTTGTCAGCGATGCTGTTTTACACTGATCTATAGGGCAGATGGCCTCGACATTGTGTAGACCAGGGCTCAGCAACCTTGGCTCCCTGATGTTTAGGAAACTACATCTCCCAAGATGCTCAGTCAGCCTAATGGGTCACTAAGCATCTTGGGAGATCTAGTTCCCAAAACATCAGGGAGCCAAGGTTGCTGAGCCCTGGTCAAGACTCCAATGTACCCATGTGGATCGCCCACCCTCCCTTTGATTTCTGTACCCTACCTCTTTCTTGTATTTAAATAAAAACGGTCTAAATAAAAAACCGTCAAACCTCTCTGTGCCAGTGAGGCAGAGCTCCATCTTGTAGGATAATGAGGTTTTCATTGTTGTCTCTTGGATCTGAGGCACCAAACTGCTCTTCGAATGTGGAAATAAGTTGCTCCAGCTACGGTGTTCTTCAAACAAGAAAGAATGGTCCATACGCCTTTACACAGGATTTGTCCCTAAACATATTGGGCACCATTACACTCTTCACACTACAATGGGGGACGCTAGCGTCACGTTCGCGGTAGCGCTCACCCCCAGTAATCGTGGGTTGGATCCATATGAACAGACCTCTGTACTCTTTCGATTTGCCAGCAGTCAGTACTGTTAACCCTAGCACTCCCAAACAGGGAGGTCAGACAGAACAACACTAACCGGGTTATTCAAAGAGAATCAAAAGCCACCGTACGTTTGGTGACTTTTTGTTCTCTTCAATTCGGTGCGATTTGGCAACCCCATTTCAGCGACCCTGCGGTGTATTCAGCAAGCAGCACAGGGCCGTCGTAATGCAGGGAAAAGAAGCCGCAAACCCACCGAACACTAACCGCAAACCGAAACACGCAAAAACATCTGGATTAACCCCGCCGGAGAAACCCAAGCAGCCGTCAGAAAAAGCCAACACCGCAGACGAATGGAGTGGGGGGGAAAAAAAAAAAAAAAAAAAAAACAGTACGCTTGAGTGTTTGAAAAGTGAAACACTGTTTGCAAAGAAATTACTGAGTGAAAATGTCTGAAATTTACATATGAGGTCCAAGGAATGATAATAAAAAGGGCTGTAATATATATACACACATACACACACACACACACACACACACACACACGTGTATTTTTTTTTTATTTTTTTGCAAAGAAAATGCTTAAAAGATCCTGGAGAAAAAAAAAAAAAAAAAAAACTATAACTAAAAGACTTTATGATAAACGGATGATTACATACAGAATTAAAAACGGGACTATTTTTAACATTGAAGCCTATGGGATTCGCCTGAATAAACATGTTGAATTCAACCACCAAACAGCAGGGCATTTCGGCAACTCTTCACTGCTGGTTTTTGTTTTCTGAATAGAAAAAGCATTGCTTCTCTATGGGGGATTTCACTGCCCTTGAACAGGCACCGTATGTGCAGGCAATTCGCCAACATTTGGCAAACTTCCTGCTCTCTGAATAGCCGAATGGGCAGGAAAGGTAACCATACGCTGAATTTCAGCGTTCAGTTAGCTTTCGGCCACAATTCAGAGCTCTTTGCTACCACTCAGTAGCAAATGATTTTGGTACCAAGTTAAGCATAGGGAGCGCAAAGTACAGTAACCCCAGACTGAAAAGCGCAAGGTACCAAACGCTAACAGTTTTTTTAAGCCATTAGTGAGAACAGCTGCAGATGTTAAGATCTTCTGTAGCCATCACAACCGACCTCCAAGTCCTGCTTGTGGCTCTGATGTTGCGGCTGCATACCATAAATTCGATTCGCCATGAGCAGCAAAACACTGGGACCACGCAGTTCCAATGTTCTTCCATGTCCCCTGCACGATTGACCTCACTCAGTGCACCATGGAATCCTATGGACTCCAGGGCTGATACTCCGCAGCAGCTCGCTGGAATCTGCCTGCGGTCCAGGATTATTCTGACTCCAGCTGCAAACAAATCTGCTCTGGCGCATCTTCTCCCTTACCACGGTTTGCGTCTGGGCCAGAATCAGAACCAACTTTTTTACAATGTTGCATGTAAAATCACAAGAAAGCTTCCAGTTTGGCAGGAAAACCTGTCAATTTAACACGGTCAGAGCCTGAGCCATTTTTAGGCAACATATTCTGTACTGGAGTCAAGAGGAGCAGGATCCAATTCCTTAAAACAAAAAGAGTGATCGAGAAGATTCTGCCCAAACGGTGACCCTAGAACAAGCAGAGGTTACCCCCATCATTTATGGCAAACCCTGAGTGCAGCAGCCTGGAAATGTAATGCACTGGACCTGCCAAAGGGAAACTAGCCATATATCTTATGCAGTGTCAGCCCCCTATGACTGGATCAATGTTTTTTCTACACTGGGTGACCTTTGATCCTTTGTTAGTCTCGGCCTCCGCGCAGCCCGGGCATCTATAATGCTGTCATATAGCTGTCATAATACTGTCAGTGATGTCACACACGCTACGACGATGACATTATAAAGGATCGTATACAGAGGCTCGCCCGTGCTGCTGATTGGCTGGCTGGAGGGGTGAAAGCGTTAAATGGCCCGCATCCTGGCAGCCCACCCCGACACGCACAAGCAGGCAGTGAGTTAACACGCTGCTCTGCCGGCCATCATATCCCACTCCATTTAGTAGCCTCCATCCGCCACCCTACCTGCTGCCCTCCGTGAACACCGATTGCTGGCACCGAGTTCTGCGCCGGTAGACTGGGAAAGGACAATCGGCTTCGGCCCCACCTCTTCCTTATACGTCACAAACGCGCCGCGCATCTCATTGTGACGTGCGAAGTCCCCGAAGGACTCTCGTTTAAACCAAGCTATGGAGACGTGCTCATGCGCAGAGCGCACGCTGAAGTCACCATGGAGAGAAAGTACAGAGGTTCAAAACAATGAGAACCATTTTGGATTCGGGCAAATCCGTCTTAATCCCATTGATGGAGGAGTTGAGAAAAACAGTTCTATGTTCACTGCTGGATTAATGTATAAGAAGCTTCTGCAAACATGTATTTCTAAAATGAATGCTCATGATACATGATTACTTTCCAAGCTGAGATAATTTGGTCAAGGTGCCCCTGAGAAAGGTGAAAGTGCTAGGGGTTTCAGATCGGCCATGTTTTCCTGGACACACATAAATTTTTCATGCAGAGGAGCGCAGGGAGAACTGCTGCCTTGCAACATGTATAATTCATATGCTGCAGGAAGGAAATCAAGGCAGATCACCTGGGGTTTCTTCTTGAGTTTGATACCTGCAGTGTGTGGATACTACATGCTGCGGGTGGTATTTTTCATGCACTCCCCATCAGCATGAATAAATTATATATTTATATATATGTCCAAGAAAACATGGCCAATCTGGCAACCCTTGAAAGCTTTCCTATGCACATGGGCCTGGGCAGTAGTTCCCAAATTGGCCATATTTTCCCCATTGCATAAAATAGTAATGTGTGTCCTGGAAAGCGTGACCGATCTGGCAGCCCTTCTGGGCAGTAGGATCAGCCCTGTCATCACATGTGCTCCCCCATTGTAACCGGAATCACAAGGTTCACTTCAGGACGGCGCCGGACCGGACACGAGCAAGGATTGTCTGAACACGAGTCTCTTCAGGAAAGGCAAACTTTATTGTGTCGTCACACAAATGCTCACACAGGATTGAATCACAAAGAGTGAGCCCCGTTCTCCCCCCGACGAGGGGTCTTATACCCCGAATACATAATTTGGTACATCCCAATTAGCCCACCTCCCGGTGACACTTTATTCCACCCCACGTGGGTTAATACCTCCCATTGTTAGTACAAAGGCATTCCATACATTGACCGTAAATTGGCAAACTTCATGTTAGTCTGACAGTTTGTGATTTGCTGCCGCACTCAATCCGGGCCGTGCCCACCTCCCTAAAGGCTATGTTTATTTGTTACAGATAAAGCATGGTCTGGTTTCTACGCTCTCTTTGTCTCTCTGCAGGTCTCAAATACGTAATGCAAAAAACAGGATGTGGAACCGACCTTGGAGATTAGTAGTCCTGTTCAAGACAACCACTGTGATAAGGGCTGGAGATATACTGACACAGCGACTTATATACAGTAGCGGTGGTGTCAGGGTTGTGGAGGTTCTTCTATTCCAGATCTCTTCCAGCGACAGTATGCAATATATATATATATGTAGAAGAATGGTGTCTTACTTTGATGGTAGGTGCGCAGACTTGGTAATAGATCTTTAGAGGCTGGTAAGGCAGGTATACTGGGGTCGTCAAGAGCAAGCAGAGGTTCAAAGAGGCAGGCGGCGTTCAGGAGTCGTTGGAGACAGGCTGATAGTCAAAGAGGCAGGCGGAGTTCAAGGATCGTCAAATACAAGCAAAAGGGTCAAAGAGGCAGGCGGCGTTCACGGATGGTCATAAATTCACAGCAGGGGTATCAGCAACGGGAAGTCGGTAGGTAAGGTAGCTCTAAACGTTCTGGGATCAATAAACGAGCGATTACTCACCCTCTGCTGACTTCTTTTATGGGAGGTTGATTGGAGGCAGGTGCCGGCGTCTTCCCCTGTAATCCGTTACACTTCCGGGTCTGCGTCATTGGTGTGCGACGCCATTCCCTGGAACGCAAGCTAAAGGCGGCTGTGTTGTGCGCGCATGCGCGGCTTGCCTTGGATGTAACCAGGTAACCCGGCGGATTAAGGAGGACACGTTGATCGGAATCTGTGTACGACGATGCGGTACTTGTTGGAACCGGGGTCCGAGCACGCGAGGGCGCGGGCACATGACAGGCCCCCCCACCAAAACGACCTCTCCGAGGGCGATCAGGATGGCTTCTGTGAAAACGACGTATCAAAGCGGGAGCACTAACCTCAGAAGCTAGAACCCAAGAGTCTTCGTCCGAGCCGTAACCTTTCCACCGTATTAGATACTCCAGCTTGTTTCTTCGTATACGTGAATCTAACAGGTCTTGCACTTCGTACCTCTCATCATCGGAAGAGACAGGACCCGGACGAGGAGGTATTCTACCAGGGAAAGGGTCTTCGGACGCCAGTCGTAATAAAGAAACATGAAATACTGGATGTATCTTATAAGAATCTGGAAGAGAAAGCTGGACAGCTGTGGGTGAAATAATCTTGGTTATAGGAAACGGACCTATGAATTTTGGACCTAGTTTCCGGGAAGGACAATGTAATCTAATGTGTGTTGTATCTAACCACACATTGTCTCCTAAGGCATAAGTAGGAGAAGGGGATCGTTTTTGGTCTGCGTATACTTTATATCTGAGCTGGGCATGATGAAGATTATCACGGATGATCTTATAATTGTGGAGAATATCCTTGAGTCTTTGGTCGGTCGTAGGCGTATCACTATTGATAGGAGCGCCAGGGAGCATAACAGGATGTCTTCCATAATTAATAAAGAAAGGTGAATATTTGGTGGCAGATTGTTTCTGATTATTATACACGAATTCAGCGATCGGGATATACTGAAGCCAATTGTCTTGTAGATGAGTGATATAACATCTGAGATACTGTTCAAGGATGCCATTAACACGTTCTGTTTGCCCGTTGGTTTGGGGATGAAACGCTGTAGATAGGTTACTTTGGATATGGAGCCCCTTGCAGAATGCTTTCCAAAAGTGGGAAGTAAATTGGGTACCTCTGTCGGTAGTGATACTCTCTGGAAGACCATGTAATGAAAAAATATGTTTTATGAATAATGTAGCTGTCTCAGAAGCGGTAGGAAGGTGTTTGATTGGTATGAAATGGGCCATTTTTGAGAATCTGTCAATAATTATCATGAGTGTGTTATGATTAGAAGACATGGGGAGGTCAGTGATGAAATCCATAGCAATGTCTTTCCAAGGACTGGACGGTACAGGCAAGGGTTGTAACAACCCTTGAGGAGAGGTGCGTAGGGTTTTTGCTTGTATGCAGATAGGACAATGCACTACGTATTCTCGTATGTTAGTGTTCATACCTGGCCACCAGAAGATTCTCCGTATCAGGTCGATGGTTTTATGGATTCCTCCATGGCCCCCAATGGTCGTATCATGAAAGAATTCTATGACCGGTACTCGAGCTTCTTGTGGTACTACGTATTTAGCTTTCCGTAGTAGGAAACCTTCCTTTCTCTGTAAAGCAATATCTGACATGTCATTGGGTATTGTGGAGCTATGTGATTTAATTAGATTCCATAGGGTGTGGTCAGTCGTGGAAAAGCAAGATTTGGCTAATATATCTTCTTCCATGATTCTTGGTGGAGCGCATTCTTTCCGGGATAGGGCATCGGCCTTACCATTTTTGTTTCCTGGTCTATAGGTGATATGTAGATCAAAACGGTCGAAGAAAAGAGCCCATCTTGCTTGTCGAGGTTTTAGTCTTTTGGCTTTTCTTATATATTCTAAGTTTTTATGGTCTGTGAAGATAGTCACTGGATAGCGAGAGCCTTCTAGTAAATGACGCCATTCATCCAGGGCTAATTTGATGGCAAGTAATTCTCTTTCTCCAACGTCATAGTTTCTTTCAGCAGGATTTAATGTTTTAGAGTAATAGGCGACTGGATGTAGGATTTGTTTGTCACCTATCCTCTGGGATAATATCGCACCGGTGGCATGTTCAGAGGCATCAACTTCAACGTAATACGGAGTAGTGGGATCCGGTAATGTCAGTATGGGAGCTGTAGAAAAACATCTTTTTAATTCTTCGAATGCTTGTTGTGCAGCCGGTGTCCAGACAAAGCGAACTTGCGAGCGAGTTAGTTCATTTATAGGTTTAGTTATGGCAGAAAAGTTTTTAATAAACTTGCGATAAAAATTGCAAAATCCCATAAAGCACTGTACTCCTTTTTTATTAGCCGGAACAGGCCATTCTTCAATAGCTTTAGTCTTGGAATTATCCATTTGGATCTCTCCGGGGGTAAGCACGAATCCTAAAAAATCAACCTTTTGACTGTCGAATATGCATTTTTCTAGTTTTGCGTATAGGTGATGTTCTCGCAATCTATGTAATACCTTTTTTACGTGATCATGATGCTGTGAAAGGGAAGCCGAATATATTAGGATGTCATCTAGGTAGATGACGACATATTGATCAAGAATGTCTCTGAAGATATCATTCAGGAATCGTTGAAAAGTTGCCGGGGCGTTACACAATCCGTAAGGCATGACTAGGTATTCGTAATGCCCGTACCGGGAACGAAACGCTGTCTTCCACTCATCGCCTTGTTTTATTCTTACTAGATTGTAGGCTCCCCGTAAATCCAGTTTAGTGAAGTAAGTAGCTTCACTTAGTCTATCCATAAGTTCCGTAATTAATGGAAGAGGGTATTTGTTCTTGATAGTGACGCTATTAAGAGCTCTATAATCGATACAGGGCCTGAGGCCTCCATCCTTTTTTCCCACAAAGAATATAGGAGCTCCTGCCGGGGAGGTCGAAGGTCGGATAAAACCTTTTTTCAAGTTGTCATTGATATATTCCTTTAATACTGATAACTCGGGTTGGGAGAGAGGGTATATTCTCCAAATGGTACAGGGGAGCCAGGATACAGATCAATAGGACAATCATATTGTCTGTGAGGTGGTAGGTTGTCAGCCCCTTTTTTGAGGAATACATCATTAAATCCAGTATATGTATTTGGTAGAACAGTGGCTCC
This sequence comes from Leptobrachium leishanense, assembly GCA_009667805.1. Lineage (NCBI taxonomy): Eukaryota > Metazoa > Chordata > Amphibia > Anura > Megophryidae > Leptobrachium > Leptobrachium leishanense. The sequence goes on from CM019068.1 coordinate 127,253,882, forward strand.
AATTTTCTTATGATATGTGTTAGTTATCTCAGTGATTTCTTTTTCTGTAAGGTCGGACGACTGTATCGTTATGGTACCTTGTTTCCAGTTGATAGTAGGGTTAACTTGTCGTAACCATGGAAGTCCGAGGATCACGGAGAAGGCAGGAGATTCTATAATATCAAAGGAAAGCTTCTGTTCGTATACTGGACCTATGGAAATAGAAAGGGGGATGGTTTCATATAGAATGGGACCCGACTGAGGAGGGTTCCCATCTAATAATTGGATGGTCACAGGGCGATTTTTGGTAACGAGCGGTATGTTGGAGATGGAAGCGAGGGTTTTGTCTAGAAAACATCCGCTGGCCCCTGAATCGATCATGGCCTTAAGGTCTATCTGTTCTTCTTTCCACTGGAGAGATATGGGGACAAGTAAATGAGAAGACATATAGTTACTAGAGCCTTTTAATTGAGTATTACTGAATAAGGAATGCATCTTACCCCTGGGGAGGTCAGGCCTTTCGCGACATTCTCTTAATTGATGCCCGGATCGCCCGCAATACATACACAGTCCTAGCGATCTTCTACGAGTTCGTTCAATATCAGATAAAGGACCCCTGGCAGTGTTAATTTGCATTGTTTCTTCTTCAGACGCAGGCAGAGTGGATGAAGCTCGTGGAGGAGGAGTAAGGGGCCGTGTAGGTCTTCTTGGTACCAGAGAACGGTTGCTAGAGGCTCTTTCTGCTCGTCTTTCTCTGAGTCTTCTATCCATTTGGATACAGAACGACATTAAGGCGTTGAGGGAGGAAGGAGGTTCTATTCTAGCTAATTCATCTTTTAGATAATCCGACATTCCAGTTTTAAATTGGGCTAGGAGAGCTGGTTCATTCCACTCGGAATTTAATGCCAGATATCTGAATTCGGTTATGTAGTCTTCTACATCATTTTTTCCTTGCCGTAGGTCTGAAAGGGTTCGGGCCGCATTAGAGGTTTTATGCGGGTCATCGTATAAGTCTTCCATTGTTTGGAGGAAGGTATTCCAATTCAGTAGAACGGGGTCTTCGGTGTAGATTAGATGATGTGCCCAGCATTGAGGTTTTCCCGTCAGTAATGCTATGACGGTATGGATTCGTGCATAATCAGTGTTATAAACTGTAGGTTGTAAGGAGAAAACGATTTGGCAAGAGGTTATAAACTGCCGAAATTGGCTTCTATCACCATCAAATTTCTCTGGTAGGGGTATATGAGGGATATGTATTTCGGCATTAGACGCTGGCGGTCTGTGCGGTGGTGGGCTAGTTGATTGAGGTAATGGTGTAGCAGTAGCAAGTCTGAATTCCAGACGGTCATAAGCGGTTTGTAAAGTGGTCTGATTTCTTTGTATGTCCTGCACAGCTTGTGTAAGCGTAGCCATTTGTGCTGTGATACCAGCCAGGACTTCAGCTATCCCCGTCGGTTCCATTTTAGGCTCGTTTATTCTCTCAAATACGTAATGCAAAAAACAGGATGTGGAACCGACCTTGGAGATTAGTAGTCCTGTTCAAGACAACCACTGTGATAAGGGCTGGAGATATACTGACACAGCGACTTATATACAGTAGCGGTGGTGTCAGGGTTGTGGAGGTTCTTCTATTCCAGATCTCTTCCAGCGACAGTATGCAATATATATATATGTAGAAGAATGGTGTCTTACTTTGATGGTAGGTGCGCAGACTTGGTAATAGATCTTTAGAGGCTGGTAAGGCAGGTATACTGGGGTCGTCAAGAGCAAGCAGAGGTTCAAAGAGGCAGGCGGCGTTCAGGAGTCGTTGGAGACAGGCTGATAGTCAAAGAGGCAGGCGGAGTTCAAGGATCGTCAAATACAAGCAAAAGGGTCAAAGAGGCAGGCGGCGTTCACGGATGGTCATAAATTCACAGCAGGGGTATCAGCAACGGGAAGTCGGTAGGTAAGGTAGCTCTAAACGTTCTGGGATCAATAAACGAGCGATTACTCACCCTCTGCTGACTTCTTTTATGGGAGGTTGATTGGAGGCAGGTGCCGGCGTCTTCCCCTGTAATCCGTTACACTTCCGGGTCTGCGTCATTGGTGTGCGACGCCATTCCCTGGAACGCAAGCTAAAGGCGGCTGTGTTGTGCGCGCATGCGCGGCTTGCCTTGGATGTAACCAGGTAACCCGGCGGATTAAGGAGGACACGTTGATCGGAATCTGTGTACGACGATGCGGTACTTGTTGGAACCGGGGTCCGAGCACGCGAGGGCGCGGGCACATGACAGCAGGCCTCAGTGACCTTGCAGTATCCATTTGTCATCCTGTCTCTCCGTGCCAAGAGCTGGCCGGATCTTCCCTTCGTTTAATTGCTTCTCTGTTAATCTACCACATTCCTAAAATTCTATGTAAACTTCATTCTAGTGTCTATTGAAATCTATCTAGCTATTTGCAAGTGAACCAATATTCTGAACAAGATGGCTGCTTGGCTCATAATAGCGGCCATCTTCCAGCCTGATTCCACTTCATTCCCCCCTTGGCTCAAGCCTCAGGTTCTTTTCCTGATGCTTGTAGCCATCACACCCCGCTAGTGCTATTCTTAAACTCCTCATACTTTAGGGGACCTATTTTTGTTGGGAACATGTCCTGTGGGATTATCAGTGGTATCTTTCGTGTCTGCGTAGGTGTCAGTGCTTTCTTGCACAGTGGCCATAGGCATAGCCCTATGCGGTATGTTAGTGTTCCTACGACCAAGATCACCACTATCATCAGAATCATGGATCCAATCTGTGAGATGAATCTCAGGATGGATCCAAACCACTCTCCGATTGCTCCGAACCCACGGAGTGGATTCCAGCCTTCAGCAGCGATTCTCCTTGCTGTGTTCTGCAACTGTGCTACCTTCTCTTGGTGATCCTGGATTACCTGGTAATAGTCTGGGACATCATGTGTGGCGTTTCTGATGAAGGTGCAACATTCATAATGCATTGTCATTTCACACAACCCATTCAGGGCTGCACTGATTTGTTCAAGCGCCATGTCATGTATCATCTGTACCTTCCGTATTTCACGCACCTCCAGATTCAGCAACTGAATATCCATACTAGTTTTATTCCACTTCACCATGTGTGTAACTTTATCTGATCAGTGGATAATCTGGTATTCACCGTGATTGCTATCTTTTGTTGAGGTTATGCCTTGGTAGTGAACACAAAGGGATCTCCCTTATTGGTGTTATTAGGAGGCACCGTAAGGACCTTTCCCTATAATATGGCACTTGTTGAGGAATATTTTAATATTTGTATATGCATAATCTTATATCAAATTAATTTCTGATACTGTGTCTGATGAAAGCCACATGTAGAAGATAATGGCCTGCTCAGTTCTTGAAGGATCATTAATTCTTCTCCTGTGTATATTAAACAGAATACATTGTCAAAAGATAAAGAATTAGGAATTGCACCAGTTATTGCTGAACTCTTGTCTAAATCTATAATTTAGCCCATTGTTTCACCATTCAATAGCCCAATTAATCCAATTCAGAAACCTGGTAAAACTGAATATAGATTTACTCAAGATTTGAGAGCAGTGAATGATTTGATTTTACCTCTTGCTCCTTTGGTGCCTGATGTTAATGCACTTTTAACTACTATTCCTGCCGAGGCTACATATTTCACAGCTCTGGATTTATGCAGTGCATTTTTTAGCATTTCTGTGGAGCCAGAGACGAAACCGATTTTTGCTTTTACGTATAAAGGCTCACAATTTACATTCAATCGTTTACCGCAGGGATTTTACGATAGCCCCACTGCTTTCTCCACTGCTGTCTGTGCGTCACTGAGTTTGTTTTCCCCTGTTTGTGGGTCTACTTTGCTTCAGTATGTGGATGATCTTTTATTATGCAGCCCTGACAAAGATTCCTGTATCCAGGACTCTATTCGACTCCTACAACACTTGGCCGACGCAGGTCATAAGGTGTCCTTGAACAAACTCCAATTTTGCTTACGCACTGTAAAATATTTGGGTTTTGTTTTCTCTTATGGCACTCGTACTTTGTCATCTGAACATGTTCAAGCTATTACACAGCTCCCTTTATCAGCTACTAAATCAGCAGTTTTGTCATTTTTGGGGATGATTAATTACTGTCGCCAATGGATTCCAGATTGTTCTTTTTTTTATCACATTTTGCGCCAATGTACCAAGGATGATCAACCTTTGAAGGTTAAATGGACTGATGAAATGCATCAGGCCTTTAAAGCTCTTCAAAAGTCTTTGTGTACTGCCCCTGCTCTGGGAATACCTAACTATACATTGCCTTTTCATCTATAGTGTGTATGATGGTGTTACAGTTGCAAGTGTTTTGGCTCAAAGGCATGGTAGTGGTTATAGACCTGTTGCTTTTCATTCCAAATTGTTGCCTATGGTAGTGAGAGGGATGCCAGCTTGTTTACGTGCTACAGCATCTTGTGCTATGATGGTTGAAACTGTACAACCTTTAGTTTTATCTCATTCATTGGTTTTACATACGTCTCATCAAGTCATTCAGGTTCTTAATAATCTTACCACACAACATATGACTGCGCAAAGGTGCTCAGGTTATGAAACCATTTTGACATCTACTACAGGTCTTACTCTACAGTACACTCCAACTGGTGCAGGCCCTGCAACACTTTTACATTCACTCATTAAACATTGCCCTCTCACAGACACACCACATGATTGCTCAGATCTTATTCAGGCTACTACATCTCCACGCACAGACTTGCAATCCACTCCTTTGGCTAAAGGTGATGTGTGTTTTGTGGATGGTTCCTGTTCTAAACCACCTGATGGTGTTTTTCATTGTGGCTTTTCTATTGTACAGTTGCCTACTACTGTTTTAGCTGCAGGCTCTTTACCTTTTTATTTCAGCTCAGGCTGCTGAACTTGTAGCCCTGACTCAGGCCTGTCTTGCTTTTAAGGATAAAGATGTCACCATTTACACTGATTCTAGGTACGCTTATGGTGTGGTTCACGATTTTGGAGTGATTTGGCAACGCCAATGTTTTGTTGCTGCAGATGGCAAGAAGGTTTCCCATTCTGATTTAATTGATGCTTTATTGTGTGCCATTCTTTTACCTAGGAACCTTGCCATTGTTAAGTGTAAAGGCCACAGTACTAATACAGATATGACACGTGATGGTAATGATTTTGCAGACGCTGTTGCTAAACATGCAGCTGTGTCATACCCTGTATGGCCAGACTATGCTGATGTCTCTCAACAGCATGTTTTTAATGCAGTACTGACAGTTCCCCATTCTGATAACATTGATATTCTTTCAATGCAGGCAGCAGCTTCTCCTGCTGATTTACTGCATTGGAAGACACATTCTGTTGCACCCGATTCTTCTGGTGTCCTTCAGGACCCTGATGGCCACATTGCTTTACCTCGGGCTTCTTCACCGCTTCTCGTCCGACAATTCCATGGCTATGGACATGTCGGCCGAAGAGGGGTGTTGGCAATGATGAAGGAAAGATTTGTAATCCATAGATTAGATCAGACGGTAGTGAATATTTTATCTCAATGCTTGACTTGTGCAAGAAGCGAATGTAAACAAGCCTCTGTTTGGTAAACATGACCACCTTCCTCCTTCTGATGGTCCTATGCAATGTTTACAGATTAATTTTACACACGTGCCACCAGTGAAAGGTGGGATCAAGTACTTTACTTGCCATAGTGGATGCTGTCACGAACCTACCACACTCCCTCCACTTCCAACACTATTCAGAAACACCTCCTTACCTTAAACTGGCCATCTGCATGTCTCGTTTGTGTGTAAGATCAGCATCTTGATGATGTCATCAGAGGAGTGCCGGAGGTACAGAGATATACTCAGAGAGCACCTGAGATCAATCCCACACCAATCAGAGGCCCATAAAAGAGAGGCTTGCTGGGTAAGTCATTGCTCAATTATTGTCCTCCCTACCTCGAGCTAACCATTCTATCCCCGCCTTTTGATCCTGATACTCAAGTTGCTGAACCTCTGCCTGTGACCCCAACAACACTATCTTCTGCCGCCCAAGTTGCTGAACAACAACGCTATCTTCTACCGCCCAAGTTGCTGAACCTTTGCTTGTGACCAACCACGCTATCTTCTGCCGCCCAAGTTGCTGAACCTTGCCTGTGACCAACAACGCTATCTTCCGCTGGCCAAGTTGCTGAACCTTTGCCTGTGACCAACAACGCTATCTTCTGCCGCCCAAGTTACTGAACCTTTGCCTGTAACCACAACAACGCTATCTTCCGTTGCCCAAGTTGCTGAACTTTTGCCTGTGACCTCAACGACGCTATCTTCTGTTGTCCAAGTTGCTGAACTTTTGCCTGTAACCTCAACAACGCTATCTTCTGCTGCCCAAGTTGCTGAACCTCTGCCTGTGACCTCAACGACGCTATCTCCTGCTGCCCAAGTTGCTGAACCTTTTTCCTGTGACCTCGACAACGTTCACTTCGGTTGCCCAAGTTGCTGAACTTTTGCCCGTAGCCTCAACAACGCTATCGTCTGCTGCCCAAATTGCTGAACACTGCTTGTGACCTCGACAACGCTATATTCCTAAATAAAATGTCCAAGACCAGTAGTTGCGGCGTCTAACCTTATCTTCTACCACCATATTGTACTGATCGAATCTCCATTACATCTGGTTCCTTATCAGAATATATATAACACTGTGACAGATGCATTCTCTAAATGGGTTGAGGCCTTTCCTTGTGCTAAGGAAAATGCTTGTACTGTTGTAAAAGTAATGTGTAAAGAAATTATCCCACGTTTTGGATGTCCCAGGACTATTGATAGTGATAAGGGTACTCATTTTACTTCTGAGTTTACACAAAAGATTTGTAAGATGCTAAGTATTGATTGGAAGTTCCACATTTCTTTCCATCTGGAATCTTGCGGACAGGTAGAGAGGATGAACAGATCGATCAAACAAAAATTAATAAAAGGAAGTCTCGATAAACGTCAGAATTGGCCTGACTATTTACCAGCAGTATTGGCTAAATCAGAATGACTCCTAGCTTGACTACGGGTTATTCCCCTTTTGAAATTCTAATGGGTAGACCATTCCCCACTCCATGGTGTAGAACTAAAGGTGCCCCAATGGTAAGCGGGGACCTTAATGTTGCAATTGATGAATATGTTTTGAATCTTGTGGCCAAATTGAACGGCATCTATGGTGATGTATCTCTGTCTCTTCCTGTTCCTGCAGGAAAAACAACTCATAAGTTTTATCATACTCATCATAGTCTTAGATTAGAGGGGCAAAGGTTTAAAAGTAACATCAGGAAGCATTATTTTACTGAGAGGGTGGTGGATACATGGAACAGCCTTCCAGTAGAAGTGGTAGAGGCCAAAACAGTGATTGAATTTAAGCAGGCATGGGATAGGCATAAGGCTATCCTAAATAAAAGATAAATCCAGGTAAAGTATCCATGTAATTGGGCAGACTAGATGGGCTGAAAGGTTCTTATCTGCCGACATTTTTTATGTTTCATCCTTTCCAACCACGAGATCAAGTCCTTGTGAAGTCCCTCTTCAAGGCGAGAGTCTTGGATCCACCCTACGGTCCTCCAACTACAGTGATCGCAGTCACCCGGACCGCCGTCCTGACAGAAGACAATCAAGCATGTGCATGGATACACGCAAGCCGCTTGAAGATGCCATCCCTAAGCAACGCACCACAGATTCCTTTGCTGACTGATGTACCATCTACTACTGCTGCTCCCGTTTAACAGCAATGATCTTTGTGATCTTCATCATATATGCTATGTTTTCAGGACCAATGTCTCCAAAGATTTTCCCAAATCAAGTTGCTAATACTCCGATGTATCGTCGCTCACAATTTCATTCTTCTTGGGAACTTGATAATCATTTTATAAAAATTGCAAGAAATCTCTACACAGCCCTGAACTGCACAGATTCATGCTGGATCTGTGGTGATGCTCCACATTCACATAACTATGGTTATCCCTTTTTAGGATCCCCATGGACCGCTGAAACACTTAGTTTAATGATCCGCTCTAAACAAGACCCTTTTGTTGATTTTACTGATGCTCAGAAGCAAACAGAATCAAAGAAGATAAAGTTGCATTTATTTCGCTCAGTTCAAACTGGAGCCATAGCATTTGTTAATCATGCTAATCGTTCTACTGTTTTGCCTCCTGTAAATGCTCCTATTATTTTTGATTATAATGTACCTTTACATGCCAATAATTCTCGATCTTGCAATTTGAAAGTGAATAAGTTAGTTAATTGGACAAGATTCCTAATTTCTTTAGTTGTTATACATATCTTCAAGATTATAACGATACTGATTGTGATAATGCTTCTCCATTACTTACTCACTATATGCGCAGTTCAGCTCCATTTAGGTTTCCCCAACAGCCACAAGTTAATGAAACACCGTTTGATACTATTTTGCGATGGGCGGTACTAAGTATTAATATGGCAATAGTTTCAACAGATAAAGTGCCGGAAATTAGAAAACAGCCTTTTTCTCCTTTTTCTTTAGAAGGTGTTCAACTTCCTGTTGATGTTTATTATCTATGTGGTCATTGGGCCTATAAAATTATACCTGACAATTTGTCTGGTGTTCGTTACCTGGGTAATGTTATTCCTGCTTTATACCCTTCACTTACTCTTCCTCTAGGTCGTATTCGATCTAGACGGACTCTTTTTAGTAACAAGTCATCTATATCTGTTAAAACAGGTATTTCTGAGAGAGTATTGGGAGGATTTTTTCCTAACATTGGTGTAATTACATTGTATCATAAGCTTAATTTGTTGGTCGCTATGGTAGATGAAGATTTTAATTATACGGGAAATGCCATTCTTCAGTTTACAGTTGAACAGATTAGAACAGTTGCCCTTCAATATCGTATGGCATTAGATTATTTACTTGCAGCAGAAGGAGGAGTTTGTGCAAGGGTAGGAGCAGAATGTTGTGATTTGATTTCTAATAATTCAGGACGTATTCATCATGATATTGATAAATTCAATGAAGTTCAGAGTAGACTATGAGAAGTACATGATTCTTTTAGTAACTTTGACTGGCCTCTAGGTCTAGGAGGATGGTTTGGAAATATGGGAAAACGCATATTAGGTGGAATTTTTATTATAATCTTACTGTTACTGTTTCTATATGTTATTTTTGCTATTTTTAAATGTTTATTTCAGTTAATATCAAGTAAATGTGTAGCCACTTCTAGTGTATATCAATCAGATCTGAGATCTAGCGTTAATATGCCTAAAAAACCTGCATTAATTGTTTAGTAAGCCCTTGACACCTGGAGAGAAGGTAGTCCTTCATGCCTGGTGCCCCCAGAGATTTCCCAGCCCTTGTCAATTTAAGGGGAAGGGTTTTTTCTCTACTGCTGAAGGACGTGTTGAGGGTTACAAAATTAAAATTAGTTATTGTTATTCGATTATAATAAAAGAGGGGAATGTTGAGGAATATTTTAATATTTATATATGCATAATCTTATATCAAATTAATGACCTAAAGATTCTAGAGTTACTGGTAAATGCCTCTTTGTTTCAGAGATGACCATTGATAAGCTTAAACAGATGTGGGGGGTAGCAATACGTTGTTTAAATTGAGTAATGTATTTTTGAACTAAGATGTTTGTTTGAAACATTTGAAAAATGCCGCCTAAAGCTTAACCAATCATATGTATTAGAGGTTGTCTTCTACTGTGACGTAAATTTCTGTACTTAAGGAAAAGACCACGTGTCTTGTATTCAGAGGTGAAAAAACGAAAAACTTAAACCTCTCTTGGTGTCTGTGGTTATTTCGCTCTCCACATATCTGTGATTCCCAATTTGTAGTTTTATGTTTATGTAAGAAAAAAGGTAACACAATTGGCAAATTGTGAGAAGACAGAGGACTGACTGATGCCATATCCAGAAACATCCCAACAGTACTAAAATGTAATGGTGTAAATAAAATAAACCACTAATTAAAAAAAAATAATTGCATGTAAATGTCCCGTTGCAAGAAGGGCAGGGCCGGTGGCGCTCCACCATGAAAACCCTGCAGCACCTTTCATGCTCTGCCCTGCTCAGTTCTAACCTATTCTCCAAGCACTGCTGCTTCCACAGGTGCTTGCAATCACCAGACCTGCGCTCCACTAGTTAAGGGTGGAGCACCCATAATGCAGTGCTTCTGCATTGTTCAGTGTCAGTGGTTTACCTATCTGCTAAGGAGCTAGAAGCATGTTCTCCTGATTACCTATCTGAACTCCAGAGTACCAGATCCTCCAGACTCTGCCAGTTATCTGCCTACCCTTGACCTCCAGCCTGCCCCTAGATTTTGCTAACCGGATTACCACCCTCTGGATACCTTACCTTGAGACCCTCATTTTATCAAAGGACCCTGCTGTTTCAAACACATGTTTGTTTAGAGACTTTGAGACCAGAATAGACTGAAAATTAGCCGCCATCTTGTTCCCTAGCAGCCATCTTGGGTTAAGCCGAGATTCACGTACTTGTAAATAGCGAATATTAACTGACTTAGAAAAGTTTCTTTAGATTTCAGACATTCCAGAAGATTTGCTGGCATAGCAATTAAATAGAGAATGTGATTTAGAAACACCAAGGTCAGAGAGCCCTAACCGAAGACAAAGGCCCCTATTAGGCTAGCTGTGCCCTTATCAGTAAAGGGAGGAGAACAGGCCTCTAGGGAGAGGTCAGTGACAGGATCTAGCCAATCTCTAAATTATCTAACTGTCTTAATTGCATGAGAAACTGCAAATTGTGGAATGTCTTTGTGTCCAAGATGAGGGGATGACACATTTGCCCCGGGGAGGGAAAATCGCCCATGGGTGGGTTATTGGCATGTACCTTTTTACGTATTCATGTATAAGAATTGAAACCCATTCTGAGCTACTCACTCAGACTTTGCGATTCAATCCAGTTTGAGACTTGACGTCAATAAAGAACGCCTTTCCTGCCATTGACTCGTGTCTTTGGCCGCACCGTGCCGACCTTTCTCCCAACAGAACTGAGTGGATTCTGGTAACAACTTCACCTGTTGTTGTGGACTTACTGCAGCCCAGTTCCTGCCCTGTCCATCTGTTGTCCAGCATTATTCTGTTACCGACCAGCTCAGTTTGTATCTGGTTTCTGTAGTCTCCCTGTGTCCTTTAGTCTGTGACTCCCAGTTTCAGTCCCTTTCCTGTCCTGTCCCTTTTTTGTCTTCATTTCAGTGTATAGTCCTGTCCTGCCCATTAATCTCCAGTATTGTCTCCCAGTCAGCCCTCTTTCTGTTTTGCCCCTTTTGTCTCCTAACCAGTGTTTAGTGCATCCAATGTCCAACTTCCTTGTCTTGCTATGTGCCGGTCCTGGTTCTGTCTCACCCAGCCATCTCTTATACTTGTGTTTATATCCTGTATTGCTTCAGTTGTACTCCTGTGCCTTGTCTAAAACCTTTTTGATTGTTGTACTGAAGGAGCTTGGCCTGATAGCAGCCATCTTGTATATCTAATGTACTAACATTACTACCTCTTTAAGATCTTTTCTGTAGTTTCTAACATTCCTGAGTCTTTATAACGATTAACTGAAAGGCTTAATTAACAGAATCACATGCGCCAAAGAACTCATTTAGGGCCCAAGGGCTGAGTGCCAGACCAAGATCTAGACAAGGGTTTTGTGTACGCAGGTTGTTGTTATCAGCTGAGAGCAACACTCCTAGCTGGAGATGGCACAGCATCTCCTTTTGACTCCCCTATTTCATTTCTGTACCTAATTGTTTATTTTTAGAGCTTTTTTTTTCTGGAAAAATTGTTGGGGGTACTCTCACGTCCGGGGAAAAACTGATTATTATGACTATTTTCATGTCCTAATAAACAATAGTTGTGTCTTCCTCTAAGTGAGCTACTATAAAAAGGAACCATATTTTTTAATACTGTGTTCCTTTAAATTAACTACAACTATTATTGTAACCCTATGGGGGTTATCCACTAAGTGCCTCTGTTGCAAGAAAAGTCTGTATTGCAGTGCAGTTAGCTGTGTTTTTTTGTTTTTTTTTTTTTTTTTTTTTTTTTGCAACGCTGGCACTGAGTGGATAATCCCCTAGCATTTGTGAGCACCACAGCAATGAAACTCACAGTAATGCGCAGTGTGTATGAGCTCCACATGTCACATTTCAAGTCAAAGTAAACGTCGCCGTGGCCGCAAGAAGACCAAACGCAGTGCTGCCTCCCCATGAAGGCTATATCCGCAGCACCTTTCAGACCTTTGCCCCGGAGTCGACTTTACCTGCAAGATCTGCAGTAACTCAGGTGCTGTATGTAATTAGCCCTGTGTGCTATTTAATGGAGACACATCCATCACTCTGAGCTTCTTCATTCCACTATGCTGCAACTCACCAAGGGTGAGCAACCAGAGGCCTGCTGTTCCTAATTCCAGCTTCCAAAGCTGCACCAGTCTCCTGCTTCCAAAGCTGCACCAGTCTCCTGCTTCAAAAGCCTTCACCGGTCTCCTGCTCCCAAAGCCTTCACCGGTCTCCTGGTCCCAAAGCCTTCACCGGTTTCCAGCTTCCCAAAGCTCCACAGATCTTCTGCTTCCCAAAGATCCACAGATCTCCTTCTGCTTCGCAAGGATCCACAGATCTCCTTCTGCTTCCCAAGGCTCCACAGATCTCCTTCTGCTTCCCAAGGCTCCACAGATCTCCTTCTGCTTCCCAAACCTCCACAGATCTCCTTCTGCTTCCAAGGCTCCAGTGACGTAGCGTGGGTTGTCAGCGCCCGGGGCCAGCCAAGAATTGTGCGCCTCCCCCAACCTGTGGACACGTTATCGATATTGCCCCAGCTCTCACATGGATATTGCCCCAGCTCATGGGATTTGCCCCAGCTCTCACATGGATATTGCCCCAGCTCACACATGGATATTGCCCCAGCTCATGGGATTTGCCCCAGCTCTCACATGGATATTGCCCCAGCTCTCACATGGATATTGCCCCAGCTCTCACATGGATATTGCCCCAGCTCTCACATGGATATGCCCCAGCACACACATGGATATTGCCCCAGCTCACACATGGATATGCCCCAGCTCACACATGGATATTGCCCCAGCTCACACATGGATATTGCCCCAGCTCACACATGGATTTGCCCCAGCTCACACATGGATTTGCCCCAGCTCACACATGGATTTGCCCCAGCTCTCACATGGATTTGCCCCAGCTCATGGATTTGCCCCCAGCTTACACATGGATTTGCCCCAGCTCATGGATTTGCCCCAGCTCACACATGGATTTGCCCCAGTTTACACATGGATTTGCCCCAGCTCTCACCTGGATATTGCCCCAGCGGCAGCCAGCTCTCAGTCACATCCATGGATACTTGCCCCAGCTCCGGCAGGGGTTGAGGGGACCCAGATGCTGGGCAGCGGGAGTGCCTGCCCGGTCCTGAACAGTCCGTCCTGTTGAAGTGGAGGCGGCTACGTGCATGCGCAGGTCACGCGGTCCAGCCAGTCAGGTGGTACAGAGACTCAGTACCACCTGATTAGCCGGACCACGTGACCGGCTGCGCCTGCACGCAGCCACATCCCCTTTAACAGGACGGACTGTTCAGGACCGGGCAGGCACTCCCGCTGCCCGGCATCTGGGTCTCCTCAACCCCCGGAGACCCCAAATGCGCCCCTAACAAAACTGCGCCCGGGGCCACGGCCCCCCAGCCCCCCCCCACGCTACGCCACTGCAAGGCTCCACAGATCTCCTTCTGCTTCCAAGGCTCCACAGGACTCCTAGTATTTATCCTAGTGTTCTAATCTCAGTCCTGCAACCTGTATTTCTCTCCTTTCTGCTTTCTTAGTATTTCTCTTGCATTCCCTAGTATTTAAGCATCAGCCCTGTAACCTGTATTCATATCCTGTTTCCTTTGTGTATTACTCCATTTCCTTTTGCTCCTCCTCCGTTAACCTCCCTCCTAGAGTTTCTCTTCATTCAGTTTCTGTATAATTCTAATAAATCCCCATTTCATTTATTCTTTTGTCTCTGTATATATTTACAAGGTGGAAAGCCTGCCCAGAGGGCAGTCTATTGTGGATATACTGCCCCAGCTCATGGATATATGGCCCAGCTCGTGGATACTGCCCCAGCTCGTGGATACTGCCCCAGCTCGTGGATATTGCCCCAGCTCGTGGATATTGCCCCAGCTCGTGGATATACTGCCCCAGCACGTGGATATTGCCCCAGCTCCCCGATACTGCCCCCCAGCTCCTGGATACTGCCCCCAGCTCCTGGATACTGCCCCCAGCTCCTGGATACTGCCCCCCAGCTCATGGATATTGCCCCCCAGCTCATGGATACTGCCCCCCAGCTCATGGATACTGCCCCCCAGCTCATGGATACTGTCCCCCAGCTCATGGATACTGTCCCCCAGCTCATGGATACTGCCCCCAGCTCATGGATACTGCCCCCCAGCTCATGGATACTGCCCCCCCAGCTCATGGATACTGGCCCCCAGCTCATGGATATTGCCCCCCAGCTCATGGATATTGCCCCCCAGCTCATGGATATACTGCCCCCCAGCTCATGGATATACTGCCCCCCAGCTCATGGATACTGCCCCCCAGCTCATGGATATTGCCCCCAGCTCGTGGATATGCCCCCCAGCGCTCATGGATATATGCCCCAGCTCAGACATGGGGCGGCTGTCCGAATGCTCTATTGGCATTCGGACAGCCGCCCCATACTTACCTTTCCCAGCGGCGCCGGGGAAGTGAAAGTTTCCCGCTTCCGCTCGTTGAAGGACCCAAGCCGCGGTCACGTGACCGGGGCTTGGGTCCTTCAAAGAGCGGAAGTGGGGAAACTTTCACTTCCCCGGCGCCGCTCGGAGGTTGGATGCGCTCGGCAGCCGGGTAGAGGCTGCGAGCGCAGGCTCTACCCGGCTGCCGCGCGCATCCAACCCCCGAGCGGCGGAGGGACCTTTCCCTTCGCCGCTCGGGGGTTGGATGCGCGCGGCAGCCGGGTAGAGGCTGCGAGCGCAGCCTCTACCCGGCTGCTGTGTGCATCTTGTAACCGCCGTGGCGAGCCGGCAGCCGGCTCGTGCCGCGGCGGTTGCATGCGCACGCAACCAACCGCCGCTGGTTGCGCGCGCATGCGCAGAGTAAGGCTTGGCGACGGACACGCCAAGCCTTACTCTATTATAGTATAGATGTCACCGCGATTGGGCTAATTTCCGCACTCACCCTGCAGCAGATCTGACACCACAGCAATGAAACTCACAGTGTGTATGAGCTTCACAGCAATAAAACTCCACTATCCGACAAGTACTGTTTGAATAATATTGGGGGACTCCAAAAAGAGGGTGTTTGACCTTGAATACCCCCACATGGTGGTAACAGCACGACCAGGTGAACATGCCTGTGTTGCCAGAGCTGATATTTTTAAATGCTGTTTTGAAGTGTATTTGGAAGCAGCAGCAGTTTTTTTCTTTGTTCTGAGGCCTGCCTGTCACTGAGTCCCTGCAGAGCAATGCAACTAGGACTTAAATTTTCACCTTCTCACCTTCCAGGGTGCACCACACACTGTCTGGAACTGCTGGGGAGGCGGGGGTATGGCGGCAGTGTGGACTTCTTTTGGCATGCCCTCCTTTTGACATCATCAGAGGAGGCCGGGCACCAGCAAGGAGGGACTAGGAGGAGAGCGAGCGCAGGCTTCCGTATCCAGCACCGCGGGGGAGTCTGCTCTCTGACCTGGCAGATACAATGCAGCTCACTGGGCACCGGCTGCATCTTAGAGGAGGAGCAGAAGGGACACAGCGCCAGGCAGATATTTAAAAATTTGGATCCCTGTCAAGGCAAGTGACCAGGGATTCAATTTTTTTTTTGCACCCCCCCTGGTCTTGCGCTCTTAGGTGGCCACCTGTACCGCCATACAGTGCCAGCTCCTCTGATCACACCGCTTGCCTAACAATCCGCAGCTCTGGCATATGTGTGTAAATATGCTGCAACCCCATGCTGTTCAAAGTTTCAGCAGCTGCAGAGAGAGCGGGATGCAGCATGTTTACACACATCTGCCAGAGCTGGGGCACTGAAGAAACAGAGGGGAGATTATATCTAACCAGCTACCCCTTGTCACTTACTGGAAGAGGGGAGTTATCGGTCCCTACATACACTCCTGACAATCGGAAGCGTTCAGGAGCAATATGAGCTGCCGGGCGCTTCCGATTCTCTGCCTGCCACTGCAGGAGGAGGGAGGAGCATCATGCTCTCTCCTGTTAGTTCGGGCTGGTGGTGAGGTGCCAGTACTGAGTGGTGAGGTGCCGGTACTGAAAAAAAGCCCCGTTTTATATGTGAAACGGAATGTGTCTTGTCAGAACATGAGGGGAGGGGGGATTTCTTGGGATGGGATGAACTTTTGAATCTGTGATGTATAAAGTCTTTTGTAGTACTGAAAGACAGGCACTCCGTTGTGGAGTTGATCCCACCTGAGTCCGGTCAACTGTATAAACTACTTTCCTGCAACCAAGACTCGTTTATGTGTATCACTAACTGAATTGCATTGGTTGCCAACCAGTAATGATCCCTCTCCTTGATAGCACAAATCCTGGGGTCCTTTAGCAGGCTTTGCAGGATAAGGGAGCCCATGCAGCGTAGGTTGGAGGTGGCATTAGCTTCTGAGTCTTCCTGGTCAATGAGGATGACCCCATCGTGCACTTCCTCCTTCCAGCCACGTACTAGTTCTTGGGTTTCTGGGCACACAAAACCCGCCCTTGAGGAATCCCCACCTTCAATGCCCCCACTACTTAAATATTCCTCCTCCTCCTCATCCTCCTCCTGTCTGATCTGAGGAGGACCCGCAGGAATGCTGTCTGCGTAAAGACTGGTGCCTTGAGAGCTAGGGAAGGCCTCCTCTTCCTCCCGCTGCTCTGCCTCTAGAGACACATCTATAATTCCCTGCAGAGTGCGCTCCAGCAGGAACACTAAAGGAATTGTGTCACTGATGCATGCACTGTCCCTGCTCACCATCCTCGTTGCCTCCTCAAATGGTGACAGTACAGTGCATGCATCCTTGATCATCAGCCACTGCGGGGGGGATAAAAAACAAGTTGACCTGAACTTACTCACACAGGTACAGGTGACTTACTCACACAGGTACTCATTGATGGCCCTCTGCTGCTTGTGCAGACGCGGCAGCATTGCTAATGTCGAGTTCCACCTGGTGGGCATGTCACAGATCAGACGGTTTGTGGGAAGGTGGAATTCTCTTTGAATTTCTGCCAGGCGAACACTTGCTGGGAATGACCGTCTGAAGTGGCTGCAGACTTTTCTGGCCTGGCTGAAAAGCTCTGCCAGCCCTGGGTACCTGGTTAGAAAATGCAGTACCACCAGATTTAGGACGTGTGCTAGGCATGGTACATGCGCCAACTTACCCTGGCGTAGGGCAGAGAGAAGGTTGCTGTCATTATCACAGATGATCATTCCCAGCTCAAGCTGGCATGGTGTTAACCATCTCTGCACCTGGCCCTGCAGAGCTGACAGAATTTCTGGCCCGGAATGGCTTCTGTCCCCTAAACAAACCAGCTCAAGCACAGTATGGCATCTTTTTGCTTGAGCCATTGCGTAGCCCCTGCCACGCGTCGGTTTAACTGTCACTTTGCCAGAGACAGAGAAGGAGGAGGAAGAGGGAGAGTTGGTGGTGGAGCAGGCAGACCTCATACAAGCAGCTTTCTGAAGGCGTGGTGGATGAACAAGCTCCAGCACAGAGCCCTGTCTTGGATCCCTCCCAGTTGCAATCAGAGTTACCCAGTGTGCCATGAAGGAAATGTAATGGCCCTGTCCATGCTTGCTGGACCACGTGTCTAAAGTCACGTGCACCTTGCTGCTGACTGCCTTTCCCAATGACTCCATAACATTGTGTTCCACATGCTGGTATAGTGCTGGAATGGCCTTCCATGAAAATAAATGGTGTTTTGGAACCTGCCACTGTGGTACAGCACATTCAGCAAATTCATTGAAGGAAGTAGAGTCCACCAGCTGGAAAGGCAGCAGCTGCAATGCGAGTAATTTTGCTAAGCTGGCATTTAGACGCTGTGCTTGGGAATGGTTGGGACTATATTTTTTCTTACACTGCAGCAGCTGGGGCAACGTAATCTGACTGCGTAAATCTTCAGCTGATGGGATGCTGTCACATTGTGAGGAAGGACCTGGTACATCCATTACTGTAGCATCATCCCTGTCAGTGGAGGTTGGAGTCAATGACATGGCAGGACATATAGTGGGAGTAGAGACAGGTGAAGAGGACCTACGCAAAGTTTTGTGCCAACGGGATGCATGGCAGGTGGTCATATGTCGCCTCAAGCATGTGGTACCCAAGAGTCTTTCCCACGCTTGATCCTCATCTGACATAGATTACAAATAGCAATGGTGGGGTCTGCTGCACATTTCTTAAAGAACTCCCAGACAGCAGAGTTCCTGGATGTGTGCTTTGAGACAACAGGGCTCTGCACCTGAACAGCTCTGACATCTGATGCATTGGACTGGCTACGGTTGGTCATAGAGGACGTTGTGCCTCGTGTTTGTTGTGCCTCCTCCTCCTCACTTGACTCCTCTGTTCTATCAGGCACCCAGGTGGAGTCAGTGACCTCATCATCATTGTCATCACCCCATATCTCCTCGTCGTCGTGGACTGTAAACCACTACAAGCCTGGCTGGCAGAGGACTCGGAGGATGAGGATGGCCTGGTTAGCCAATCCACCAAATCCTCTGTATGTTGCTGCTGCTTAAGACAGCCAGCACCAGTTAGAAAGGACAAGCGTGCCCCTGCAGAGGATGCACCACGTCCACAACGACCAGAGGCACAGCCTCCCAACACAGATGCTGCTTGCCCTCTTATCTGTGTCTGGGAGCATCTGCCTGTCCTTTTTGGTCTTTCTGACATGGTGAGTGATATATGGATTAAAGATATACAGAACTCTGATTCAACTCTGGTATAAAGATTAAAGATTTCCAGAACTCTGGTATAACTCAGTGAGACACCCTGATAGCTGGCAGCCAGTGACAAGACACAGATTAAAATTCCCAGGAACCTCCTATAAATCAGTGAGCCCCCCTGATGGGTGGCAGTGTGACAAGACACGGATTAAAATTCACAGAAATTTTATGGAAGTATGTGACACCCCGATAGCTGACTGTGAGTGACTGAGAAGACACGGATTACAATTCACAGAAATTTTATGGAATTATGTGACACCCCCTGATAGCTGACTGTGAGTGACTGAGAAGACACGGATTACAATTCACAGAAATTTTATGGAAGTATGTGACACCCCCTGATAGCTGACTGTGAGTGACTGAGAAGACACGGATTACAATTCACAGAAATTTTATGGAATTATGTGACACCCCCTGATAGCTGACTGTCAGTGACTGAGAAGACACACTTTCCACCACCAATTCCCAGGTATCTGCAACAAGTGAGCCTCCCAAATTGCTGCTGTCACTGACTGAGAAGACACACTTTCCACCACCAATTCCCAGATATCTGTAACATGTGAGTCCCCCAAATTGCTGCTGTCACTGACTGAGAAGACACACTTTCCACCAATTCCCAGATATCTGCAACAAGTGAGACCCCAATAGCTGTCACTGACTGAGAAGACACACTTTCCACCAATTCCCAGATATCTGTAACAAGTGAGACCCCAATAGCTGTCACTGACTGAGAAGACACACTTTCCACCAAATCCCAGATATCTGCAACAAGTGAGACCCCAATAGCTGTCACTGACTGAGAAGACACACTTTCCACCAATTCCCAGATATCTGCAACAAGTGAGACCCCTCCAATAGCTGTCACTGGCAGTGACAAGACACACTAACAGAACAATCACCTCTCACTCCTGCAGAAAAACATGTGCTGAGCCGTGATTGGCATAGTCTTGCACCTAAACTGTGGTCAGGTGCAGGCTGTAGCCAATTACAAGCTTCAGGCCAGTGGAAAAGTGCATTGTGGTCCATTGTGGACGAACATGCAGCAAACACACGGAAATGTTCGTAGTTCGCGAACATGCAAACGGTCGATGTTCGAATCGAACCCATCGAACCGAACAGCTCATCCCTAGCGGGAAGTGGTGGCCGCCTTGGGGATCGGTGCGCCGCAGGATCCCGGTTGTCCTACTCATTCTCTGGACACTGGCTGAGATGGTTGGCGACGCTTTAGGATCCCTGGCAGATATCGCCTTCCCCGCATGGCCTTTTTGCTTACTCCCCTCTCCAGATATGTTTCGCCCCTTGCGGACAACCTCCCTCTCACTGTTCGCCGAGTTTGTACCCCCCACCTGCTGTTATGCCCTGTTTACACCCCCCCTTTTTTTTTTTTGTATTCAAAATTTTTATTTTGAAAGAAAGTCAGCGGTACAATCAGACAGTTAAAATAAATGAGAGCGATAACGCAGGATAAGTATACAATTAGTCAGCAAGTAATAAAACAAAAATCAAATAACAAAGAGGTGGGGACATACCAAAAAGTGCTCCAGAGAGGGGGGAGGAAGAAAAAATAAAAATAAAAAAAAAAAGGGTGGCAAGGCCAAATGTGACTGTCCTGGCTCACTCCTAAAGTAGGAGGCCATGGAGACATGCAGGTCACAAGGCCGGGGTACTCGGGGGCCAGGTATGGTGGGTAGAGCCATGGTGGCCACCATAATGGCACACCCCGAGTTGGCCCCAAACGCCAAAAGAAAAATAAAAAAATTAAAAAAAAAAAAAAAAAAGGAAGAGGGGGGGGGAGGGAAGGAATCTGCAGCACGAGGTGGTGTGCGAAAACATTTTGAAAATATGCCATCAATACATCAAACAGCAAGATAGATGGAAACAGCAAAGTTACATCGGTACCAATAATGCGTACAGGGGATATGGGGGTGGGGTAAAACATGGGTGAGTCTCATAAGGCAGCTGCCAAATATCGCAAAAAAAAAAAAGGGGGGTGTAACAACAGAAATCAGAGTCCTCAAAGTAAAACGGTTAAGGATGAGAAAAAAAAAAAAGTCAGCTGGGGAGAAAAACTCGGCAGTAAAATTCAAAAAGTCCTTAGAAAAGTCGACAAATATATAGCAAAGTGAGGGCCCTTCAAAACTGTCATCATAGGTACAGCATAAGGAAAATAATAAACATCCCCAGATAGGGGGGTCTCAGCGGAACGTATCAATCGGGGGGGGGAAGAGTCCACAGAAAAAGCCATAAACATTGCTGAAAAAACAAAAATTGTCCACAGCGTCTAACTTGCAGGTGAGGGAGAATTTCAGAGGACGGACAGTGAATAAACTTAGCGGTTCGTTATACTGTTGGGCATAAGGCAGCAGGTAGACACGACACACCTTTTCAGCCTGTGTCCCATGGGAATGCAGGGAGGAAGCCCTCTGCAGGCCCGTCTAGGGAGCTCACATGCACCCCTAATACCAGACCCGCTCCGCGAAGAGCACCTCCCGACCTTCTGGACAGCAGTCCTCTATAAAGGGTACAGCTACTCAGCGGGTGTCGGGACAAACCGGCGGCGATCAGAGCCACGTGGTGGTAACGAGGTGCGTGCCCCATCCCCTTGGCAGAACGGCCCGCCGCATCAGGGGGTGCTTCATCTCCATCAGGAACCTTCTTGACATGGAGGCTGTAAGTAGTCGACAGGCTTAGCTCCGCAGGGTCCGATTGTGGCGGCGCCGTATCCAGTGGTGCAACATCCGATCCCGTCCTCATCTTCGGGGCCATCTCTCCCTGGCAATCCCTCAGTGCGGCGAGCATCCGGCGCATGACACCCCTGGTCAGCGGACCATCTTCGTCCTCCCCCGATAAAATCATCAAGCAGGCCTCAAGGCCTGAATCCACAGCTCCACCACCTCTGGAAAGGAGGGGGGGGGGAGTCGCCGACCCATCTCCCCGCAGATCCATCCACCGCCCCCAGGAGACACTCAGCAGCATTGGCCGGGAGACGTGGGCCCACCATCTCCCCCCTCAGCAACAACACAGCCTGGGTCGGGGGCAGCCAGATCCACAGGGTCATTAAGCATCCGACGCTGGGGAGCAGGCCTCAAGATGGCCGCCAGCGCTTGGTAACAGCCAGATTCCAAAGGCTAGCAATGGAGTCTCTGGTCCGGAGGGGAGGCCAAACGGGCTCCGGACGGGTCAGCACCGATGGCCAGCTACACAGGCACCCTTAATCACAAAATCGGTGCAGTTAAACTCAGCTAGGGGTCCTTAAGCAGGGAAGACATGAGGAGCTCCACAAGGACACGTCCGCTCCTGCTCGCAGCCGGCCACGCCCCTACACCCCCCCTTTTAGCACTTGAGACTCTACCGGAGGCAGGTCTTGTTTTAGGACTCTCTGCCGAGGTTTTTGATTCCCCCCCCTCCATAATTGTCTTTGTCTGTCCGAATGACCGTGCAGACCGCCTTGTTGACGTTTGGAATTTACGAGTTATCTACAGGGGCATCGGGATTACCTTCCCTCCCCCCCTTTTTTTTTTCTTTAAATGGGACATTGGGTAGTAGCCTGGGCGAGCCACTAGGGTGGCAACCTAGGCTCTGCCAGCCTCTTGGCCCCAGGTCTCCCAGCCATGTGGCCTCTTTCATGGCCTCCGGCCTCCTAAGGGGTGTCGGGGCGAGCCGGAAATACCGTGTCTTAATGGGCTGTCCTTTATCTCCCCCCCTTTTTTTTCTCTCTTTTTTCTCCCCCCTTTTCTCATTTTTTCCTGATGCCCCACTGTCGGACTACAATATATTTTTATTTTTCAGATTTTCCCACCTGAATTGTTCTGTTTCACTCGCCCCTTCTTATCCTTTTCCCATTTCGAGGTATCTCTTTGTATTTGCCATTGTACGGCCCTGCGTGGCCGTACAAAACATTGAAGTTTTTATGCAGTTGATTTGCTTTCATAATAATAAAAATTTTAAATAAATATATAATCACAAAGGTTTGGATGATAAAATATGAAAACTATTTTACGCACTGTAAATGATTAAAATCTAAATGAGAATTTCCTCACACAGTATCTGCCTGGTTAGATATACCTGTATCTGCACTATTGAATTTTCGAAAATATATGTTTTCGTTTCACTAAATTCCAAAAAAAGCCTGCCAAAATCCTCTGCTCCAGGCCCATAGAGATCTTAATCCAGCCCTGATAATACCAGAGTGCCAGCAGTGTGCCATATACATTCCAGTGTGCCATATTACTGCTGCTCTCAGGGCTTCCCAGGATCTTTGCTGCTCTCCAGGATGTGCCTCCAGGCACACAGCCCCGCGACAGGCCCCCATGACTGACGAGGACAATCACATGACTGTCTTTTATGTCAATCCATGGGAGACTCTGCCTCCCATTAGGGCGTTTTTTAAAAAATTACCAATGGTGTTTTCCCATTGGCTCAAGCAATTCAATTGCTCTCAGTGCCTCTCCGAGGCACTGAAGAACGTAGATTCAGGAAGTAGGCAGTGTGTCGGAGGCTGAATCATTCAGCGAGCTTGAGCTACACAATTAGCGTAGCATACAGCTACGCAAATTGCGTAGGCTAGGCTGGCTCAGTGCTGCTGCTGCTGTCTGTGTGATTCACACACAGCAGCCGGCGAGCTGAAAGAAGAAAAAAAAAAATCGGACGGTGAGGGAGCATGGAGCAAGTTCTTGAGGGGAGGCCTGGCTGGGCTGGAAGTGCATATCACTATTCCAAGCTTGAACACCCCTCAAGGACATGTCTGTTAGCATCCCAATTATTAGTTAAGTTTTCATTTTCCCACTTCTGGGAATCTTATGAATATATATTTAGTGCCATATTTGTGATTTCCGCTGTATTAAGATGCATGCGTTTCTTATCTCTCTTTTTCTGTGATTTTCTGAAAAGTGGCACAGTGGGACGTTTTGTAAACACCTTATTTTCTACTGTCGCGCTGCTTTAAAATGAACTCTGGTTCTGTGAAATGTTGCCTTTTACCACTGGAGGGAGCCAGAGTATTATGTATGATAAGAGACTATGCTGGACTATACACTACATTTCCCAGAAACCCCTGGGAGAGGGGAAGGAAGGGAGCTTTCTGGCGCGAGGAGCCGAATGGCCAGCATGGCAGAACGGATCGGGCAGCGAGGGAGGGCAGTCGCAGGTGCTTCTGGGATCCTGGCAGATTTGGAGCGCAGAGAGACAGCGTCATCCATTGTTGCAGTGATCAGGGAGAGAGAGTGTGCGTCGGCCGGTTGCATATTCCGCTGAGCTGTTCCGGACAAAGTGCGGTTTGAGAGAAGGACCTCTTGTGAGGAGAGGCTGCAAACCGGAGCGGAGTGCTGGCGGCCTGTGTGTTCGTGTTCCGGCGGAGGAGAATCAGGTCAGGAGTGCAGGCGTTAACAGCATCGGGCTCCAAGTGGCAGCGAGGACCGATCCTCTTGGTAGAAGATACTTTTTCTCCAGCGTTCATCGAACCATGGCAAGCGGTTACACCAGATGGGTGAGAAGGCTTCGGCCTGGTGAAAACGCAGAACATTGCGCACTTGTTTATTTGTTTCTTTAAGGGCCCCAACGGATGACTAGTCGAAGATTGCTCTTTTCATTCACTGGCCAGTTGAACACAGTACCCGGGGTACCTTAGACACACGCACATACATATTTTGAGCCATTTTACGGGACTTATACTCCAGAACAGAAGGGGTTAACCGTTTCTTTTCCACCGCGTGTTTTTCCCGCTTTACGAATTCCTGTCATTTAAATACCGTACATGTATGCCATATGTCGCTTTATTGGGATCAGTAAAGTATATAATATAGAAAAATCCACAACAGTGCTGGTGGATATTGATTTTCCTAGCGCAGTGAGACTATCCTGGGGTTAATTAGCGGCTCCTTCGGGGGTGAGTGCTACACTACTATAGAACTGTCACGTTTCCACTGGTTCCTGCCATGCCCCCTGGTAGTGAGAGAGGAGCTCATCAGCTCTGGTAGTCTGCAGTGGCTAATTCCACAAACCTATCTCCCCTGTGGCTGATAGCCTGTGATCACATGACGTGCCCTGCCCTATTTATATGGCCAGCAGTGCACTTGCTCTCTGGTTCAGTATAGGTCTTCACCTACTGATTACCTGCGTTTGTATTTTTTATCTGTATTGCTGTAATACCTGTGTATGACTTTGGCTTCGTTTTGGATTATTCTCTGGCCTGTTCCCTGTATCTGTATTTCGGTAATTACCTGTGTACGAACTTTTGCTTACTGGTGTCCACCCCCTACCCCGCTATCTGTATAGAGTCAGAAGACCACATAAGGATCTACACCCAGTGCAGGGCCTCCTATGTGTCTGTGCTCCTATTCCGTTTTTTTGTTTATGCTGAACATTCTTATATTAAGGTCTTTTGCATACTCCTGTTGTTTATTGTGGTGTTTACCCTCAGCCCTGTAATCTGTATTTAGAGCAGAAATCTTACCCAGTGCAGGGCTCCCTCTTGTGCATGTATTCTGTACTATCACCTCTTGTTCTGTCTCTGTGTGTGTGTGTGTGTGTGCTGGATTCTGCAATATGCATCAGACCGCAAACCTGCCTAAAGGGCTTAAAAATTAATGCTATAAAAGGTCCTTCCCTGGCATCTGCCTGGACCACCCGTGACAATAACCACATGAAACAAAATACAAATTGAGACCTAACCTGCTCCTCCTGTGGTGGTCTTTGACTCTGTTCCTGCGGTAATTTTGGAACTGGGTTGATTTTCTGACTTGAGTGGGAACAAAGAGTGAACACTCGATAAGGTGTACAGCGGACAGACCACTCCCAGGGCCGGATTTGCACCTCAGGAGCCTGTAGGCACAGAAATGTGAAGCGCCCCTACCCCCCCCAAAAAAAGGAAACCTGCCAAAATTACTATTTAAATTTTTGTTTTGAGGCTAAGAAAACTAAAAAAATACATTTTAAAAAACTGAAACTTTTTCTTGGCGCTCAAATCAAAGGAAGAAGCATAATCTGTTGCCTTAGTTGAATTAGTTACAGCTACAAGTATTTATAAAGCGCCAACAAATTCCTTAGTGCTGTACAATGGGAGAAACAGAATAACAAATATACATATGTTACACACATGGACCAGAAGGAGGGAGAACCCTAACTGCTAAAATCAAAGTGTCATCATCAATAGCAAACGCTGACGCGCGTTTCGCCACCAACAAAGAGCGGTTTCGTCCAAGACTAAGACTATGGGTATAAATATGGGTATAGTTACGAGGTTCTAATCACGCTCTGGACGAAACCGCTCTTTGTTGGTGGCGAAACGCGCGTCAGCGTTTGCTATTGATGATGACACTTTGATTTTAGCAGTTACCAGGCACTTTTATACTGTTGTTACTGGCGATATGATTAATTTACAATCTTTTAGCCATTGGGGCTACTTTGCAGAAATTATTTGACCAACTACTTGTGTTGCTCTATGGGGTTACTGGCGATATACTTTGTTAATAAATTATATCACCAATAGCAGCACAATCTCTTAGCCATTGGGGCTACTTTGCAGCAATCACATGACCAACTATTTGTGTTGCTTTGTGTGGTTTTAGATAGGATCAGTATAGACTATTCCAGCAGATTTAGGGATAAATTTATGGGTACATCCTAATGTTATTTTTAGCGGTGATTCTCTCCAAGGTACGGGCCAGCGACATACAAATTTACCAATGTGGTGAATTTCATATTATTGCCATTACAATCTCATCCAACCATGTTATAACATGCTGACTAATGCGATCAATATCTATTAAGGAGAACATATGGTGGGATTTTACCCTTGCCTTCCTTTCACTCCTATTAAGGAGTTTTGAGTTGTTTTCCAGCATATAATTGTTGTGGAACTCCTAATACTAGGTCTGTAGTCAATTCCCTGTAGGAGGATGTGATTTGCAAATTTTAGGTGCATTATGCTGCAATTTATATTTACATAAACAATCCCAATCGTTTAATTTTATTTGAGTATCGCAGGGGGGACGTGTTTTCCGCTAATATTTAACCCATTAAGGATAGAATTGTGATTAGCGAACAGGGGTTATATACTCCCAGGATCCCTAGCTATCTCCCACCGATGTGGGATTAATCAACAGTATATTGAGTGCCTCTATCTCACATAGAATTGTTTGCCGTTTTTTCATGATTTTAGAATTATCTAATAAAAGTTATATGTGTATTGTATGTCTGTAACTTGAAACCAGCACAAGTGGTATAAACTAGCTAATACAGCTGCGATACATTTGCCACAATCTACTCTGTTTTCTTCTGTAACTATATTATAGGTTTAATCCTAAATGTGCTGGTTTTGACTCCATTGTCCTTGTGACAAAAGTTTTTTGCATATTATTCACATAGATAATTGCCTGGAAACATGAACATGACTAGGTACAAGATAGGCGTAATCAAATTTACATTTGTTTTTGAACAAGGAGTTAGCGTGGTAGGTGAATTGTGCAGCCTGCAGGGCAGTCACAAAATCAATGAACTTCGTGTTAATGCTGTAACCAGCAAGTGCATACAACAGATCACTGGGGCGATGGTTAGGTCTCACGAATTAGCAGATAGACTCACAATCGGCTGCCTTGTGATTAGGACTCAAACCAGATTGTTTCATCAACAGAAACTATGGGCGAGAGGTGAGTTTGCCAAGGTGGCAGGCAGAACTCCAAACAGCAAACATGTGGTTAAACATAAATATAAACACAGAAACGCTAGATAAAACACCAAGGGAATCAGCAAGAGAATCGTTACAGGAATAGCCGGGTCAGAAACGTAATACAGGGTCCTCGTACAAGCAGGTCGGCAACTGGGTAATCAAATCAGTAAGAATAAACACAGCAGGCGATGCGGGAACTTTACTCCATGTCAGGGCGACGAGCAGATACTCGCGCCCTGCTTTAAACCCGGCGTCTCCTAGTGACCAGGCCCCGCCCCCTCAGACGCCGATTGGCCAATACTAAGTGCTGGCACCCGGCCAACCAGCGACACCGCCAGGCACCCAGACCCCCCCAGGCAGCGCTGCGGGGGCTGAGGACGTAACGTAAGTCTGGATTAAGAAAGGGACGGATGCCTGGAATGTTTTTAGGTGGAAGTAGCCGAATTTGGTTAGAGACTGAATGTGAGGAGTAAAGGATAGATTGGAGTCCAAAAGGACCAGGAGGCAGTGAGCCTGAGAGGTAGAATTAATGGTGGCACCATTCACCTGAAGAGAAATTGGCGCAGGAATGGAGGTTTTAGAGGGAGGGAAGATGAGAAATTCAGTTTTCAAGAGGTAGAGATTTAGGAAATGGGAAGTCATCCAGTCGGAGACAGCCAATAGGTCGGCTGTAACACAGTCCAACAACGGAGGAGAGAGATTGAGAGAGGAAAGTTTAGACTTGGGTGTCGTCAGCATAGAGGTGATATTGGAATTGTCACGGTGGCTCAGGGGATGGGGCACCTGGCAGCAGCTTCCTCGCTGCTCGCTGGCCAGGCGCCGAATGTAAGCGCTTCCGGGTCCGCTCACGTGGGACGCCGAGGGGCGGGGCCTGGCGCTGTGACGCGGACCCGCCGGGTTTAAAACCCAGTCTCACCAATACACCGGTGCCCTGACGTGGTATTTACCTCCCGCAGAGCTCTTGTGATATTTGGCAAACGAATCCTCCTGTGTATGACCCTTGGCATTGGCAAACGTACCCTCCTGTGTATGACCCTTGGCATTGGCAAACGTACCCTCCTGTGTATGACCCTTGGCATTGGCAAACGAACCTTCCTGTGTATGACCCTTGGCATTGGCAAACGAACCCTCCTGTGTATGACTCCTGGCATTTACTCTGCTCTAGGTTCTGCCCTTAACGTTGGTACCGAGGTCAGTCTATGTGGCACCCTAAGCACGCATCAGATTACCTCTGCTATTACTAAAGTCCTAGGGAGGACTTGTGATCTGGTCTGTACCCCTGTCTGGTGTTTCCCTTTCTTTATCTGTTACCTGCTTCATTGTCTATATAGCTTGGCCGACCATTCAAGGATCGGAAGAGTAGAAAGGGAGCTACATAAAGAGACCAATATCTTGGTAGTCAGAAGGATTCGTGACAATACTCTATTCCATACCTCTGTCTGGTGTTACCCCTTGTTTATATATTGTCTGGTTAATTGTCTTTCTAGTTTTGCCGACCATTCAAGGATCGGAAGGGTAGAGAGCGGTCTGCGTAAAGGGACCACACTTTTGGTAATCAGAGGGATCCGTGACAGGAATCCATAGGAAGAGATGGGGTTGTCCAAAGAGGCGGTATAGAGCGAGAAGAGTAAGGGACCCAGAACAGAAAGAGGAACTGGTGGGGAAAAGACACCAGCAGGACCGGACTGGGAATAAAAAGCAGCCCTGGAAATATTTTTTAGACCAGCCCTATTGTTGGAACGGCCAGAGCCTGGCCTTTCCAATGATACCAAGAATGACCAGAGTTTATGTAACAGAAATTACTACAATAAAAAAAACGATGGTGCTCGGTGATACAGTAGTGTGTAGGAGTGTGAGTTTTATTGCTGTGCAGCACTATGATATAGTAATGTGCGGTGTGTATGAGCGTATCACAGCTGCACAGCAACACAACCTTCAGCAATGTGCGGTGTCTATGAGCGTATCACAGATCTGCACGGCAGCAAACACTCATACGCACTGCACATTATTGTGAGTTTTGTTGCAGTGCAGCACTGTGATACACTCATACTCACAATAATGTGCGGTGCGTATGAGCATTTGCTGCTGTGCAGATCTGTGATACAGTAATGTGCGGTGTCTATGAGCGTATCACAGAGCTCCACAGCCATAAAACTCCCAGTAATGTGCTTTGTTTAGAAATTAGGGTTAGAAACTAGGGGTACCAATTACGGGTAGAAACTGAGGTTAGAAACTAGGGTTAGAAACTATTAGGGGTACCGATTAGGATTAGAAGCTATTAGGGGTACAGATTAGGGTTAGAAGCTATTAGGGGCGATGATTAGGGTTAGAAGCTATTATGGGTACAGATTAGGGTTAGGGGCACAGATTAGGGTTAAAAGCGATTATGGGTACAGATTAGGGGGTAGCTATTAGGGTTAGAAACTATTAGGGGGTACAGATTAGGGTTAGAAGCTATTGGGGTACAGATTAGGGTTAGAAGCTATTAGGGGTACAGATTAGGGGTAGAAGCTATTAGGGGTAGCTATTAGGGTTAGACGCTATTAGGGGGTACATATTAGGGGTAGAAGCTATTAGGGGTACAGATTAGGGTTATAAACTATTAGGGGGTACAGATTAGGGTTAGAAGATATTAGGGGTAGAAGCTATTAGGGGTACAGATTAGGGGTAGAAGCTATTAGGGGGTACAGATTAGGTGTAGAAGCTATTATGGGTACAGATTATGGTTAGGGGCACAGATTAGGGTTAGAAGCGATTATGGGTACAGATTAGGGTTAGACGCTATTAGGGGGTACAGATTAGGGTTAGAAGCTATTAGGGGGTACAGATTAGGGTTAGAAGCCATTAGGGGTACAGATTAGGGTTAGAAGCTATTAGGGGGTACAGATTAGGGTTAGAAGCTATTAGGGGGTACAGATTAGGGTTAGAAGCTATTAGGGGGTACAGATTAGGGTCAGAAGCTATTAGGGGTAGAAGCTATTAGGGGTAAAGATTAGGGGCACAGATTAGGGTTAGAAGCTATTAGGGGTACAGATTAGGGTTGGAAAGTAGAGAAGAAAATGACAAAGGAGAAGGGGAAAGAGAAAAATTTAAAGGGAGAAGGAAAACATTAATGATGAGAAATAGAGGAAAGTAAATAGAGAAATAGATAATTATAAGGACAGATACCAAAACAGATGAACATACTCAGAAAAACAGACACATAAACAGGGAGAAACACAGATAAAGGGACACACAGAAGGACATAGCTGGAGAGACCTCTCCCCTCCCCCCATACTCACCTGCCTCTTGCTTCCAGCCCTCCTGCTGCTGGCTGACAGGCTGTATCCCGGTATCAGCAGGGTCCTCTGGTCACATGACAGCCAGGCAGGGTTTACTGCACCCCTGTGTGTGTGCTGCCAATCCATGTAGTATAAATCCCTGTTAGTGCAGGCAGCATGATGAAATGCTGCCTGTCACAGGGATATGCAGCATGGCCAGTTCCTGACAGCTGACACGCAGTTCAGGATGCAGGGCCCCTCCCCGCAACATGACATGCACACCGGCCAGAACGGCTTTCAGGCAGCCTGCCACGTGCGAGCAAGCACTCGAGCAGGCTGCCTGCTTCTATTTGCGGCTTCGCCAGACACCCGGCCATATACCCCCTCCCCCGCTCCAGCTTGTCAATCAGTGGGAACGACGCTCCGCCCCCCCCCCCCAGCAGTGCGGTACTGGCAGGCTGATAGAAAAAAAAAGTTTTAATCGGCCTTTAAATTATAAAACGGCCCCCCAGCGGCCCAAAAGTGAATCAGCCTACCGGGATTCCTCCCAGTATCCCAGTAGGCCAGTCCAGCCCTGGACCCCAGCGAAGCAGACACTGAAGGAGCAAAAAGAGAGGAAGATAACCAGGAGAGGGCAATGTCACTGAGGCCAAGTTGACGCAGTGTGAGGAGCAGGAGAGTGTGGTCAACAGTGTCGAATGAAGCGGAAAGGTCAAGAAGAATAAGGAGAGAGAAGTGACCTTTGGTTTCAGCAGCAGCTAAATCATTAGTCACCTTGGTCAGAGCAGTCTCAGGTTGTTGGGAGTGAAAGCTAGACTGGTGTGGATCGAGTAGAGAGTTAGCAGCGAGAAAACCGGTGATCTGGTTATAGCCCAGATGGTCTAAGATTTTGGAGGCAAAGAGGAGCAGAGAGATGGGACAGTAGTTCAAGAGGGAGGTAGGATCAAGAGATGGCTTTTTTTAGAATGGGGGTGATCAAAGCACATTTGAATACAGAGGGGAAGATTCCAGAGGAGAGGTTAAAAATATGAGTCAAAGCAGGGACAGTAACTGGTAAGACAGGCCAAATAAGGTGTGAGGGGGTGGGATCAAGTGGACAGGTGGTCGGGTAGGAGGACATGAGAAGTTATGTTACATCCTCCTCCGAGACTGGAGAAAAAGAAGACATAGTAGAAGAGGGGGGAGGGAGTCAGTGGGGTAAAATGGTTAAAGGAGGAGGTGTTACATCCTCAGCCCCTGCTGTGCTTCCTGGGGGGTCTGGGCAAGGTTCAGTGCCAAGGGCTGGTTGAGTGCCAGCACCATGTAATGGCCGAACGGCGTCCGAGGGGGCGGGGTCTGGCGTGGTCACGAGGAGCCGTCGGGTTTAAAGCAGGGCACGAGGAGTTGCCTCGTCGCCCTGACGTGGAGTTGTGTTCACGCATCGATTCCTCTCGTATTTGGTGCTAATCTGTTGCCAACCCAGTTTGTCTACGATTCCTGCTCCTGATTTTGACCCGGGTTGTCGCTGACCATTCTCATGTTACATGCTATAGCGGTGACTAGTGTTCTGTGCCGTTGGTTTAACCTCCCTGGCGGTCTAATTTTTTCAAAATTTCGTGTCTAAAAGCGTCTCAATTTTTTTTTAAAGGAAACGTGTTTTTGTACATAGTTATCCTGTAATAATTAGGAATCACACACTGAAATACGTGCAATCAAGAGTCCTTACTGGTAAAATCCTCTATAAATAAATAAATAAAAAAAATTTAAAAAAATTAAAAACACTGAGTCCGATAAAGTTTGAAACACGACAAAATAATTTATTAGAATATAAAGAGAAATTTTGGACCCAATAAAATAGGTCCAAAAATAGAAACGGAGCTTATATACCAGCGTTGTAGGATTAAACCTTATTTGAAATGCTAAGTGAGAAAGAACATAGAATGGTGGCTATTTTTTCATGCCTATTGGCTAGTATACTGATGCCACTTATTGCTAGTATAATGCAAAGTAAAGTAACAACTATACATAAACACTAATAATAAACTTTATTAGACATATACATATAAATATAAAACTTAAATAATTTGAATTAATTGGTTCACAATTGTTTAGAATAGTTCCGGTAGAACCCAGTAGCAGACTGACCAAAACTCTCGTATATCCCGGGGTAGTAAATAGCTTAGCTGTCCTTAGAAAGTCAATCTTAATAAGCCAGGGTAGCTGCTAACCAATCAGTAGTACCCCTTCCACCTAGGTAACTATTACTAATAGTTATGACTCATTAATATTGGTTTGGTGCTCCACAAGTTCAAATCTCATCGAATGCAGTTAAGCAAACTTGATCACTCACAACAGATAAGCCCACAATCCGTCACAAGGAATATACCTCCTATGTGATTATGTATTGCCTACAGCGGCAACCGGTATACTTAGTAACAAGACATCAATGGGTTCGTTTAGATAAATAATTCGTCACACATGTAATATTACAGAGAGTGGTTAGATTTCTATACTAGATTGTAAAGGATTAAGATCTAAGTTAACCATCAGCCATTCATACATAGGTTAGAAAGGATCTCTTACTTTTTAGAATATTTACGACGACATCATTAAATTTTATCATATTGATAGAGTCCGTCATAATAAATAATACTTGAACCTCTCAAACAAACAGATGTGAAAGTCTTTACATATCACCACTATTAGTCATTATAAAAATAGAAGATATTGTGACCAAATGGATTGCTATGTTTAGACAAATCTGCACCAAAAATTATTTAGCAGTCTAAGAATCAAGAAAAATTGTATATAGTACCAGGATAGACCTTCATCAACATTTAGGGTGGTCTGGGAAATGATTTAGGCCCTTTTAGAGCCGTGGGTACAATGCGATATATAGCGTAAATGTTTTGTTGTGGGTTTCTGTCCCTAGAGTGGTATGCATATGAACAATTGATATTAGGACCAGACGGGTTTGCAATGATATAACAATCTGAGAATCAAGGGAAAATGTATATAACACCAGACTAATCTTTCATCAACATTAAGGGTTAGTCGACAGAGCAATTAACTCTTTGGTAACACAATTGCAGTATAGTATACAGCATAACCCTAATACTCCAATTTCTAAACTATCCCTAGAATGACATACAAGCATGAATTAGGTACAGGCTGAGTCTACTGGGATCCAAATAGCCGGATCAAAACATATCGCCAGATATAGAGTGCAATTTGTTAAAAGCAATTGGCCATCACCAAGTGAGAAACGCTATTATTATCCCAAAAATAATTATCCAAAATAATGCAAAAAATTATATTCAATAAAATACAACAAAAAACACTGAAATCTGTCTGAAAACAAGGGTGAGACAATGTATGGTCTGTTTCTTATCCGGTAGTGCCACCTAGTGGCTGTTCATAAACATTGCACTATGGATTATACAGTGTTTTATGATTTTTTTCTAAATTTGCTGCTGGTCCCGCCCCCTGCATCGTGTGACTCGCAGGGAGCCTTACCAGGAAGCAGCTCCCTGCGATCACACTGCGGGGGACAGCCAGGGAGCGCAGGAGGAGGTGAGTATGCATCCAACCCGATTGTGGCTTGGGGTTACCGTTCACGGTAGTGAAATTTAACCCCAAGTCACACTCGGGGAATACCGCCAGGGAGGTTAACCCCATCCACGCTGCTTGGGGTTCTACTCGTTTGTTGGGGAGATTCCCCTCTCAGCCTGGTTTTCTTACTACAGCCTTCTCAGGGTTTTGCTCCAGGTCTAAGGGTTATGAGATACGATCTTATCCGCTTGTACAATCTGCAAATACAAAAGACTGTTGGTTATCTGCTTATGTTCAGCTTGCTCGATTTACCAAGAGTACCCAGGCTTGCACGATCCCTAAACCCGTATGTGTATCGATAGACCCTGGTAATCATACGTTACAACATACCCGATCAAGGTGGTCTGAAAACGTAAAATCTGTCAGTGTGTTGACTGCCCTGCAGTCTGATCAATTCATTGCCTGTCCTACCGAATACCACAGTACTGACGTTTCTGTCTTGCAATCCACTGTAATGTTGTGTGCTCTAAGTTATCTGTTGGTCTCAAAACTTTTGGAGCTTAGTAGCAGTTCTGTTGTCCTGTCATACTCCCTGGCTATGGAGTATAAGTCTGAAAGTACTGGTTATTTCCTTAACATCGAACAGATAAATCCGTCCAAAAAGATCTCAACCTCGCTACTCCTGTGTGAGCGCCGTAGCACCAGTTACAGGAGGGCAGTGAATGCAGCAGTATTGTTTGTTTTATATGTAAATGCATATATTGCCTCTGCTGTAGAACAGAAAAAAAATATTTTGCATTTACTTTTTTCAGTTTTACACATTATATGGTCATGTTTGTATCATTGTAAATACCAGACTCTGACCTTTCCAATGACACCTCACTTAACCTTGTGCACTGTACAGTTCAGGGATGTAGGTTCCAAAGTCCCCCTGTCTCTCCTCACTGCAGCGCCACGGTCTACGTTGTGAATTTGAATGTGTTGCTTCACCAGATACCACATTTACCATACTGCCAGCAAGTGTGTGAGTTAGTGCAGCATCACTGTTCACTTTATAATTGTAAACTGAATAATAGTGCAGTGTTAGAAAAAGAGAAAAATATGATTTTAATAGATATTTTATTTTTACATAACTCTAACCTGGTTATATTTGGTGTAACTGGAAATGCTATAAACTGACCTTTCCAATGATACATTATATGTCCCTCTAGCCCTTAGGGCTCCAGAGATACAGTGGTCTAAAATATTGCAGATTGTAAAACAAAATTACATACAGAGCAAGGCGTCCCCTTGTGGCAGGCGCCTGTAGGCACATGCCTACTCTGCCTAATTATAAATCTGGCCCTGACCACTCCTACACTTTTGCTGGTTACAGAGTTGAAAAATGGAGGATCTGGGAGGGTGAGGATAATAACCTGCTGAACAGTGACTGGGTATATACGCCTTTCATAATTTTAATTGTTGTTTTTGAAGAAAGTCTTCATCCACCAGTTTTTTTGGTTGTCTTTTAACGTTCTTTATTTAGAATTTTTACTTAATCACGCCGACATAAACCAGAAGAATATTTTTACATACTCCGGTGCAAATGGAACACTATAAAAAAATTACCCCCCCCCCCGGCCTTTTATATAATTGTATAGGTGCTACAGACAGATTTGCACAATTATTATTTTTTTAATATTTGGTTTAGTTAGGAGTGAATCTCCCCTTTTCTCCAGGGCTCCATCAAAGCGTAAGTCTCTGCTCTGGAGCTTCTACTCTGTGGCCTGTTAACCCTTGCTGAGTGTCGAAAGGATCGAGTCCCTGAAGGTAGTCAGTTATGCCGACCATTCAAGGTTCGGTGGGGTAGATAGGGTACTGTATACAGGGACTTTAGTCTTGTTATCAGGGAGGATCGGTGACAACGGGACCGTGTAGGGAAGGGGTGGGAAGCAAGGGAGCACTACATCGAGCCTGACCACTTTAATAAGCTAAAGTGTTCCGTTAAAGCCCCGTTCACACTGTGCGACATGAAAATCGCGTGTTTTTCATATTCGCAACATTGTACGATAATATCGCGTGATATCGCTGTTATGTGTGATATTGCACAACATCACCAATGCAAAAATAACGAAGAGGGTCATGTAATAGCGATGAGCGACAAGATGTGAACAGCCCCACTGAAATGCATTGTAGAAGCTACATAGAGCGATATCGCGCAGAAATATGCACTTTACCACGGCAAAATCCGCGTGATAAATCGCTCAGTATGAACGGGGCCTTACATTGTGACGACAAACCTCTTTTGGGGGTCCCAACCCCCTCTATCCCTTGTACTATGTTGTCCCTGAAAGACGGTTGTGACAGAAGCCCCTACACCATTTAGGCTAGGGTCAGACGAGCGCAGTATTAACGTGCGTTTAGCCCCACTTAATCACGGCCGTGCTAGCAGCAAATTACGTCCAATGCTGGGTAGCATACGAAGAACGGCCGCACGAAAGTGCGGCCGCGCAACGTAAGTGGCAAACGAACGCATTTTTTCGAGAACGTCAAACCGCTAGTACTGACGTACAGAGTGCGCTGCGTCCACTAGTGGCATGTGTGCGTGATCAGGAGATGTCAGACGCTGCTAATGTCCGGCCAACATCACGTCCAGACGCAAAAAGTGTTTTATTGATGATCCGCACAAACTCACGGACGAAAATGCGCATCGTATGACCGCTATCGCGTATTCCGTGAAAAAATACGTCCATTCGTTCGAACGCACTTTTTCACGGACAATGCGAAAAATGCGTTAGTCTGACCCTAGCCTTAAGAGACTTTCCTTTTTAACAGGTCCTACACTGGTTGACGCAGACCTTCCCAGCATTGCCCTTCAGAGAAGTCTGGATATCAGCCTCGTGCCCACAGGCTAGGGCTGATCAGGGGAAGACAACTTGATGGCCGATTCGGCATCCCCACATTTTGTTATAATTTTATTGTAAACTCTGTTTCTTGTAAAGGTTTTTATTTTTTAATATATGTCTATTGTGCTGCCTATCCGATAGTCTCTCAAGGCAGGGTCTGGCTAACCTGATAAGTGTTAAGTATGTTCCTGTGGGGGTGTGTTAGCCAGACAGCTCAAAGTCAGATTATCTAAGCACACTTTCTCCCAAGTAATTAAGATGATATCTGCAGATTGTCTGAGGTATCTGATCTGACAGAGAATGGTCTCACTCTGTAGTCCATTGTTCTCCTGTCCTCACTGTCCTGGGCTGTTTTTTAATCTTTACATTTAAATCCTGATCAGTGATTGTAGTGTGGGGACGGAATGACCTGGGGTCACATTTATTGTTCAATGTAGTAAGGGTTATATGTTAATGAGGTGTGCCATGATGATGCCTTCTATTGGCTGCTCTTCTAAGTCTCACAACCTAGACTGTCCTCCTGACTTGTGTGTGTGTGTGTGTGTGTATATACAGTACTGTGCAAAAGTTTTAGGCAGGTGTGAAAAATGCTGTAAACAAAGAATGCTTTCACAAATGGAAGTGTTACACATTTATGTTCATAAATGAACAAAATTCAGTGAATGAACAAAAGAGAAATCTAAATCAAATCAATATTTGGTGTGACCACCCTTTGCCTTCAAAACCGCAGCAATTCTTCTAGGTACACTTGCACACAGTTTGTGAAGGAATTCGGCTGGTAGGTTGTTCCAAACATGGAGAACTAACCACAGATCTTCTGTGGATGTAGGCGGTCTCCCATCCTTCTGTCTCTTCATGTAATCCCAGACACACTCGATGATGTGGAGATCAGGGCTCTGTGGGGGCCATGCCATCACTTCCAGTACTTCTTGTTCTTCTTTACGCTGAAGATAGTTCTTAATGACTTTGGCTGTGTGTTTGGGGTCATTGTCCTGCTGCAGAATAAATTTGGGGCCAATCATACGCCTCCCTGATGGTATTGCATGATGGATAAGTATCTGCCTGTATTTCTCAGCATTGAGAACACCATTAATCCTGACCAAATCTTCAACTCCATTTGCAGAAATGCAGCCCCAAACGTTCAAAGAACCTCCACCATGCTTCACTGTTGCCTGCAGACACTCATTATTGTACCGCTCTCCAGCCCGTCGACGAACAAACTGCCTTCTGCTACAGCCAAATATTACAAATTTTGACTCATCAGTCCAGAGCACCTGCTGCCAGTATTCTGCACCCCAGTTCCTGTTTTCGTGCATACTTTAGTCGCTTGGCTTTGTTCCCACGTCGGAGGTATGGCTTTTTGGCTGCAACTCTTCCATGAAGCCCATTTCTGGCCAGACTTCTCCGGACAGTAGAAGGGTGTACCTGGGTCCCACTGGTTTCTGCCAGTTCTGAGCTGATGGCACTGCTGGACATCTTCCGATTTCGAAGGGCAATAAGCTTGATGTGTCTTTCACCTGCTGCACTAAGTTTCCGTGGCCGACCACTGCGTCTACGATCCTCAACGTTGCCCGTTTCTTTGTGCTTCTTCAAAAGAGCTTGAACAGCACATCTTGAAACCCCAGTCTGCTTTGAAATCTTTTGGAGAGACCTGGTTGATGCAGTATAACTACCTTGTGTCTTGTTGCTGTGCTCAATCTTGCCATGACATGAAACGGTCTTTCACAACCTCACCTTGGTAGCAGAGTTTGGTTGTTCCTCATCCAGTTTTAAGCCTCCTACACAGCTGTTTCTGTTTCAGTTCATGACTGGGTTTCAACCTACGTGTGACATTGATGATCATTAGCACCTGTTTGGTATAATTGGTTGATCATACACCTGACTATAATCCTACAAAATCCCAGACTTTTGTGCAAGTGGGCCTATGAGAATTTGTGCTGGTTTGAAGGCAAAAGGTAGTAACACCAAATATTGATTTGATTTAAATTTTTCTTTTGTTCGCTCACTTTGCATGTTGAAAATTGACAAATATAAACAATCATTACTTATATTTCTGAAAGCATTTTTTGTTAACAGCATTTTTCACACCTGCCTAAAACTTTTGCACAGTACTGTATATATATATATTCAATCCACCGAAATCCCAAATAAAATATATATCTGGTTTTAACCTCCTTCTTGAGGCTGCGGTCCATGCTTGGGAGAGAAAGAGGTAATAAATCACCCTCTTGGGATCTATACAGCCGAGGAGCGGACTAACAGAGGTAGCCAACTTCTGGGATACAAAGTGTCCTGGGTGCCGCTAACCGCTACCACGTCTTCTTTGAGGACAGGAGCAGCGGGAGACCCCGCTTTTGACAGAGTTACTCAGTCTAGGTACCGACTCGTCCGTCACAAACACATGCAAAAGGAAGAGGGTTACCACAGGCTTAGCTCTCAAGAAGTGCCAGATTCATGCAGAAAAAGATTGTGATGTTATGAGAGCTAAGTATGTGCAGGGCCAGCCTGACGATGGAGCAGTGAGGAGCACTTGCTCCAGGTGGCGGGAATTTGAGAGCGGCAAATTCGCCGACTCCGTTGCCGCTGCTCTGCACTAATTTGCAACCGGCGCATCATGGTTGGCCCGCCTCACGAGTGACGCCACCGCCGCTGACCACGCCCACCCCACATGCATGCGTCCACATGACCAGCACGGGATCAAGACGCCGCCGCATGTTGTGTGGGTGGTCGGACGGCAGGCAGAGGGATCCTCAGGCTGCCACTGCGGGCACACACCAGGCCAGCCACTGCCAGCAACTTGTTACTCGAGAGACTTGAGTCGTCCTCGCCTCGGTCCCGTCCTCCGGTTCCCACCTGGCCCTGCTGCTGGACCAGGCAGCCAGCTACGCACCAGCTAGGGGTGTGCCAGCCTGGGGCAGATATATACAATCTCGCTCGGTTTGGCCACAGGGTCTCTTTTCCATTTGGTGCCCCGGCCACCATCCACACGGCTACGAAGCAGGGAGGAGGGAAAGCCTGGGAAAAATATAATATGATGCAGATGCACAGATTGAGATAAGTAGGAAAGGGGAGAATGAGAGCAGGCAATGCAGAGGCAGACAGTAAAGGGGGAGAGACAGTCTGAGAAAGAGAGGGGAGAGACAGTATGTGAGAGAGGAGAGAATCTGTAGTGAGAGCTTTTAAAGAGAGAGAGAGAGAGAAAAGAGAGTGAGTGGCAAGAGAGGAGAAAAAGTGGAGAGAATATGTGAGAGGAGAGTGGAAAAGGAGTGAGTGGAGCGAGAGAGGATAGAAAGAGTGGAGACAGCGTGAAAGAAACAGTGTGTGGAGAGAATCAAAGAGTGTGTGTGGAGAGAAGAGAAAGAGTGTGGAGAGAGTAAGAGTAGAGAGAGGATGGAGGGAGCATTCACTGGAGACTCCATTTTATCAAGGTGCTGGTGTCTTTTAGGGGCTCCTCCATATATTCAGGGTGTGCTGGTGTCTTTTTAGGGTCCCCTCCATATATTCAGGGTGTGTGGGTGTCTTTTTAAGGGTTCCTCCATACAGTCAGGGTGTGCAGGTATCTTTTTAGGGGCTCCTCCATACATAAAGAGTAATGTATTAACTTTTCACTCCAACCAGTCCAGGTGGACTGAAGTGTCACCACCTTCACCCAGTACTTACATTTTAAGTGCATTATATAAGAAGTACCTGTTTATGCACAATCTCCTTGAGTGTTTGTGTGCCGGCCGAGGTTTTCACCAGTCACCCACCATATTTTGGGGTTACGTGGTGGTGGGGGGCAGCATTTCAGCCTTCGGTCCAGGCAGCACAATGTCTTGGGCTGGCCCTGAGTATTTGAGTTAGAGATAATTGAAAATCCTGGGGTATCGTCAAAGGAACGCTCAGGAACACTGGAAACAATACACTAAAAGAACAAAATGGAGAACCACAAGCCAAAAAACTAAAGGGGTTATTCACTAACCTCTTAACTTGCAACTGAATTTTACCGAATGGTGCATTTCACTGTTCGCTGCAATTTTGGGGCAGTTAGTCTATTCACTAAACAGTCAATTTTCCAAATACAAGAAATGGTTAGTCTATTCACAGAACGATGTACTGCACCAAAATGTCGGCCAAATGACCTGATTTTCGGTGTTTCAGTTCAACAGGTTTAAACAGACGAATCCCACAGGATTCAATGTAAAAACTATTTTTTTTATTATTTTCAGCAACAAGCCATTTTATTTTTTAGAACACTTTTATATTTTTTTCAGTGAATTTCTTGTTTTCCATTTTTTTTAAAAAGCTGTATTTTTATTCTGTAACAGAAATTTTTATTAATTAGACACATTTTAAAACTATTTATTGGTTTAACCCTTTCGCTGCTGAGGCTTTTCACACCTCTGTGCTGAGGTCATTTTTACCGGTTTTGCTCATCATGTTTAAACGTGTTTTGAAGGCTTATTTTAGTATATGACCCAGACATATTATATATCGTTCTTTCCGTCAGACTCGGTAGATTCATTCATAATATGTCATTATTATATGTATACGTCATGACCTGTCTGTATATTATAACAAAAAAATGCAATAAAATATGTATTTTCAATAATTTACAATGTGTAAAGTGTTTTTTTTTTCACATTTTAACATGCGAGCAATTGCGGTTATATTTTGTATGGGGTGCGCTTGTTAAAAAAATTAGAGATGGGGTCTCGTTACATTTTTTTTTGGGGAAAATTACACGATTTTTAACAAACGCACCGCATACAAAAATCGTTAGTGCAGCATCATTGTTCACATTATAATTGAAATGGGAACAATATTGCTGCATTAACGAACCAAAAAAAAAGGAAAAAAAATATATATTTTTTTAATATATTTTTATTTTTTTTAAAAAACTTTTTTCACAGTAGTGTTTGGTATCGTTGGAACGGCCATGCTCTGGCCGATCCAACCGTACCAAACTTTAACCCCTAGCTGCCACGGATCAGGAGATAGGGAGTTCAATGAACTCCCTATCTCCACCATT
This sequence comes from Leptobrachium leishanense, assembly GCA_009667805.1. Lineage (NCBI taxonomy): Eukaryota > Metazoa > Chordata > Amphibia > Anura > Megophryidae > Leptobrachium > Leptobrachium leishanense. Next base: position 127,296,172 of record CM019068.1, read on the forward strand.
GGTGGCAGTTAGGGGTTAACTCCAGGACTGACGTCATCGTGCTATGCACGATGACGCCAGTCCTCAGGGGGAGTTCCCAGAGGCTTGGCCGACATCCAAGATGTCGGCCAGCTCCGGGAAAGGATCACGAACCGGCGCTTTTCAGCGCCGATTCGTGATCCGGCTCCCCAGGGGTTAATGCCAGGTACCATTTGGAAGGGCAGGCTGTGCCCTTCCAAAGGGTGCCTGGGTTAACCCCCGCAACGCCGCCGATCGGGAGGGAGAGAGGTCCGAAGGACCTCCCCCCCTCCCTTTCAGGCGCCTCCTCCGCACATGCGGGGGGGGGGGGGCGCCTGAATTAGGTGTCATCGCGCTGCCGCGATGACACCTAATTTCATCGGCGGCGGTTCCGGATGCTGGGCTGACATCGAGGATGTCAGCCCGCACCGGGGGGGCCAGCGATCGGCCGGAACCCGGCCGAACGCTGACCCCAAAGGGAGGACGCGCTCAGCGCGTCCTCCGCACAGCAGGAGCCATGTGGAGGACGCGCTGAGCGCGTCCTCCGCATGGAAGTGGTTAAACACCTATTATGAAGAGACTGTCAGGATCCCTGGCTGTAGCCATTCTGGAACCCCCCCGGTGGTACACTTCATGTTCTGCCCCTGTCATGCAAACCAGCAATGTAACCGTTAAAACACCTGACACACACACAGAATAAAGGCACCACGCCCGGCCAGACCTTTGCTGGTTCATTACAGCTCTTGTGCGGAGTGAGGTGCTGTTAACTCGCTGCTCTGCGAGTTCCCATCTGTTCCTGTCTATTATTTGTTTCCTGCAACTTCACCATCATCCTTCTGAGAATCACCCGGTCAGTTTATTTCCACATCATCCTCCCTACCCCTTCCCACCTGCTTATCAGTGCAGGACACTGCATCCTGGGCTCATACCCCTGCCATTCAGGTGCCACCCAGGTACCATCCCCACGTTCCTGACAGAATAAACCAGCCCAATACAAATGAGCTCACAGTGCTGCACATTATGGTGGAGTTACTGAAAAGGACCTTCCAGGAACTGTTTAAAAACCTGTCTGATTCCCTGGTGAAATTGCTGCAAGATATTTGGGGCTCCTTGACTAAGGAGTGCATTCCTGCAGCTAACAAGCACAGAGAACCCCTGTCCCGTGAAGAACGTACCCGGAGACAGACTAACAATCTGTGCCTGTACTGCGGGGCAGAATCTCACTGGATATCCAATTGCCCATTAAAATCTTCCAGACCTGCCGTTGAAAAACAAGCACCTGGACCTCAGTCTGCTGCAACTCCCAAGCACACTCAGGTGCGTAGACCTCTAAGGCAATCCCAGGCTTCCTGGCCTGCTGCAGCCACTGATTCAAAACCTGCTGCAGAAAGATCTGCTGTACGAGCAACTGCACCTAAGCCTGCACTCAGAAAACCCCCAGCACCCAGACCTGCACCCCGAAAATCTCTGCACCCAGGAACCACCGTGTATCTCTGGAGTCCATCTATGATCATGAGGAGTCTGAAATTCATATGGAGGAAGAGACCACTATGCCAGTGGAATCAGATCCAGTTATTCCTATGGACTTTGAATGTACACCTGTAGAACCAGAACCTCTGGTTCCTATGGATATTATGTGCATACAGATTCCAGGTGAAACCACAACTCCCACTACTCTCAGCCAGCAAGATCTGGCCATCTATGAAATTGAAGGTACTGGTTATGACACTCTGTGTGATTTAGTGCCATTTGGCCGTCTATCCTCTGATTATTCAGATCCTTAGCAGGTACCAAGGGGTACCACCCGGGACAGCTTACTTACCAGGGAGGAAGGGGTGGAGGCTGCCACCACCTCACCCCAAATGAGAGCTTGGCATAACCTCTATACACCAAGTGAAGAGTCCACTCATGAATGGAATATCTGTGAGGACTACATACCTACCTTGGTGCCATCTGAAAATGTGGGCATCAGCATGGTGAACAATTCTGTTGTCCCCAACACCCTGGAGGGTGACACCTGTAAGAAGTCCAGATCTAAGGCGCGGAGAAAACAGAGGAAGAACAATCTCTCGACCTGTGTTACCATACCCAATGCTGGAGGGACCCAGGATAAGCTACAGGATACACCTGTCCCTATGACATCTGCCTATGTGGGCACGAAGTTCCCTGGTAACCCTGCCTCCTACCGGTGTCCCTCTGTTTTCAGGAGTCTACGAGATTGTGGTACTTTTACACATCCTGATTCTCCACCTGAAGACCCGGATTCTTATGCTGTCCAGGGGGTCTTCGTTATACCCACACAGGACCCTGTAACAGGGAATTGGACGTATTCTCCTGCCCGCTGATGTCCAGCTACAGCCAGTTCTGGGTCACCCAGTGTGTGTGACAGTAAGGGGGAGGGTACTGTCAGGATCCCTGGCTGTAGCCATTCTGGAACCTCCCCTGATGGTACACTTCATGTTCTGCTCCTGTCATGCAAACCAGCAATGTAACAGTTAAAACACCTGACACACACACAGGCACACAGAATAAAGACACCACGCCCCAGCCACACCTTTGCTGGTTCATTACAGCTCTTGTGCTGAGAGAGTGAGGTGCTGTTAACTCGCTGCTCTGTTGTACCCATCTGTTCCTGTTTATTATTTAGGTTTCCTGCAACTTCACCATCATCCTTCTGAGAATCACCCGGTCAGTTTATTTCCACATCATCCTCCCTACCCCTTCCCACCTGCTTATCAGTGCAGGACACTGCATCCTGGGCTCATACCCCTGCCACCCAGGTACCATCCCCATGTTCCTGACAGAGACTTCTGTTTTAATTTTTGCAGTTCGGTGGAATTCACAGATTCAGCGGGGTTATCAGCGCAATTCGCCAATTACCGCTTCGGCATCTCCAATTTGGGAAAAATACAGTGACCATTCGGTAAATAGTGAATTCACTGTATTGTTGGCAAAATAGAATCACCAAAGTACGGCGAAAATCAAAGTGCCGAAATTGCGTGCATTTTCAGTGCTTTGTGAATAGACCCTTTCTTGTTCTTAAGAATTATACAGGGTTATTCTGAGAGAGATGAAAGCCAGGAGAATGACTGGAGAAGTGAAAATTCTAGGTCAAAATAGCCAAACCAGAAATATTCTCCTATTTGGTCTAGATTGATCTCTTTCCCTGCCATTCTGCTGGTTTTCACCTTTCTCTGAATAACCCTGATAATATCCGGGGAAGTGGAGGAAAAAAAGGGGAAGGGGACTAGGAGACGCAATGTGAGAATGGCGAGAAAAGGAGGAAGAGAAAAGAAGGGAACCAGATGAGAAGAAAATTAGTAAAAAGTGGAAAAATGAGGAAAGAGTGTAAAACAGAAGGGAGTAGTGGGGAGTATGCACGATGATCAAACTTTTAGGTCCAAGTGAAAGCTGAGCATGGAAACGGGGTCAAAAGAGTCACAGGCTTTGTAGAATGATTTTGTTGTGGTCAATTTGTCCATTTCCGTGGACTCTACAATCCTAGTATGGCTCATCCGCACGACTGGAATCTGCGGGGTATTCCACAAATGAGCGATGGCTCTACATGGGGGTAATAATTTGATATCTGAATGTGTAAACCCATCCAAGGGCCAGGCCAGAAGTAGTGCTCAGTGGTTCAATGATTTAAGTAGGAATCTTGAGGCTAAATCATTGATTTTCAGCCATATCAGATGGAGTTTTGGGCATCTCTACCAAACATGAATGACAGACCCCTCTCTTCGCCAGTTTGCCAAAGTTGTCAGATTGGCACCTCCACATAATCTGCAATCGTGTAGGCATAAGGTAACACTTGAAGAGCATTTTGTATGCTTGCTCCTTTTGAGTTGTGAATAGAGATAGAGGCTACAGCCTCCCATATATCCACCCTGTCTCTCTTCCATGTCTGCCCATATGGAAGGGACACTTGGTAGGTGTGATCTGTACGTGTTTTCCTTTTTCACCATTTATATTTTCTCTTCTGTGACGACAGTAATACTACGGTCAGTCAGATCACTGATAGAACGTCAGTGTTATATGTAGCTCATAAACTAGTGGATCCATGCCCAAAAATAGTATCGTTACTAAATCAGGAATCAGAGTTGGATGAAGCAGGGCAGATCCCTAGATGTTGTTGAACTACAAATTTCCATGATGCACAGAGGGTTGGGCACGAAATTTCATGCCAGAATCTACTAGCCAGGTCAAGACGTTACTTGCCACTTATGAACCCACCATGTGCCTGTCCATACCACATCCACTGCACACAAACACCACTTACCATCCTATCCAATCCCCCCCCCCTTTTTTAATTCTTTGGGAAACAATGTGATTAGGATGTTACTTCGCTGCAGAGGGATTTAGATAGATTGGGGGACTGGGCACTTAAATGGCAGATGAAATTTAATCTAGATAAATGCAAAGTTATGCACTTTGGAGTGAAGAACACACAAGTAATTTATACCCTAAATGGTACGGAGTTAGGGAAATCCAAGCAGGAGAAGGATTTGGGAATAATCATAGACTTCAAACTAAGTAACAATGTGCAATGTCAAACAGCAGCCGCCAAGGCAAGCAAAGTATTGGCATGCATTAAAAGGGGAGTTCACTCACGGGATGAAAACATAATTTTGCCTCTATATAAATCAATGGTCAGGCCACACCTTGAATATGCCGTGCAATTTTGGGCACCGGTCTTAAAAAAAAGATATTATAGCGCTAGAAAAAGTGCAGAGACGGGCGACTAAATTAATAAGGGGAATGGAAGGGTTAAGTTATGAGGCAAGACTAACAAGCTTAAACCTGTTTAGTTTAGAGAAACGGCGCCTTAGAGGGGATCTGATAACCTTATATAAATATATACGGGGCCATTATCAACCATTGTCTGATAACCTATTCATTAACAGGACTATACATAGGACAAGGGGTCATCCATTTAGACTGGAAGAAAGAAAATTTAGTTTAAAGCATAGGAAGGGTTATTTTACGGTGAGAACAATAAAGCTGTGGAATTCTCTGCCTGTTGAGGTGGTTGGGTCAGAGTCTGTACAGACTTTTAAAAAACGACTGGATGACTTCCTGCAGACACAGAATATTAAGGGTTATAATATTTAATATGTGGGTAAAAGCTTCTTGATCCAAGGAGAAATCTGATTGCCATTCTGGGGTCAAGAAGGAATTTTTTCCCAGTATGTTGCATATTGGCAAGCATTTCAGACTGGGTTTTTTGCCTTCTTTTGGATCAACAGCAGTAGGTTATGTGGGAGAGGCTGAACCCGATGGACGCATGTCTTTTTTCAGCCTATATAACTATGTAACTATGTAATACTGTTTGTGTTGTATTTTTAATGTATTCTACATCATGACAAATCGAAACAATAAATGACCAAAATAAACACTGCTGATTTGTCCTCACTTTGCTATGGGATTCCACCATGCCTGACTTGCTGTAAACAGGACAGAGCATCACTATTGAGAGGGAAGCTTTTCCCTTGGAAGTCCAACACTTTTTAACAAGGGTGATGGGCCACTGTCATAGCTGCTGGGCTCTACTCATCCCTATGGTTCGGCATTCTTGTGATCCAGGTAGGTGTGGTCTTCAGACGGCTCCAACGTGGACCAAGCCATGGTGCTCTCAGGTATAAATCTGCAACAGCTGTGCATCTCCCAATTGGCCAATCTCTTTAAGGAGGACTGTACTTGTAAGTGATTACACTGGTGGGGTCAGCTTTACATCAAAAGGAGCTGGTATGCACAGAAATCGAGAGCCCCACATCTGAAGAGCCAGTATGCACAGACATGTGGAGCCACCCCATCTCAAAAGCTGGTATGCACAGAAGTCTGTAGCTCCCTCCTCATCTCAGGAGTCTGTAGGCCCAGTGATAGATAATGAGAGAGCAGTGAGACATAGTAATCAGTAAACAAAGAATGCAATGTCATAGGTAGCTAGGAAAGGCGCCTTCCTTTGAATAAATAGATTTTAAATTTTAGGTTAAATTATATATATATATTTAGTTTTATAGATATTAAAAGTATTCAAAATTTGAATTTTTTTACAAGGTTTATTTACTTAACTCTGAGAGAAATGTGTCTAAAGGGGGGGTGCCTTGTGTCATGGAGCTGACGTGGCGCTCCGCGCTTCAGACCCCAAGAGACTTTGTGTTCATTTATATCGTGTGATTTTTAAATATATTTTACATCGTTTGGTTTTAGTTTAAATTAGTTTAGTGTAAATTGTGTAGCTTTAAATATACTTATATTTCTTTAGGTAGAAATGTGTTTTTTTTTTAAAGATACTACCTGCAGCAAGTTCAAATGCTTTCTTTCGTATAGACTGTAAAATAGGTTTGAGTAACTTGTGATTAGGCAAAAGGGTTTTCTCTTTGTTCATCTGCTATCTGTTTACATGTCTCAGAGTTTGGGAGTCACCATTGTCTCAGCCAAAACCTAACTGATTTCCTTTACAATAGATTATGTAAATGATGTGTGATATGAAGAAAGAGGAAGGTTTATTGTAAATATCTGACATAATGTAATTAGCATTTTAGTAGGTCAATGTGGGTCATTTATGCAAATTATGGCTGTTGGATCTCAGCATAAATTGTGGCGTTTTGTTCATTAAAGAGCTCAGACAGAGAGAGAATCCTGTTGGAACATACAGCCGCGTCTGGTGTCTCCTTCAGCTACGCTACACTACACACTCAACCTCAGAAGGCACAGAGCGGCCTTCTGGAAATTCCTAACAGCTCCAGGGCAGAGAAACAGAAGCAGGCGGGTCAAGCTGCTCGAGGCGCTGAGGACAGCGCTCCCAGTAGCCAGGCTGACTGCAACGAAGGGGTGTCTGGAGAGTCAGGACAGGCGAAAGAGAACGGTTCCATCACACCTTGCTCTGTAAAAGTAAAACAATAAACAGAAGTTTTTTTTAAGTTTTTTTTTTACTTTTACAGAACAAGGCGGCCCCTTGTAGTAGGTGTCTCGAGGCACATGCCTAATTGCAGACTCCGCCCTGGACATTAGCCATGGCTCGTTTGTATAGAGAGCTCAACTTCTCTTGACGTATTAGTGCCATGCTGGAATATGTATTTTTTACAGGATGTTATGCAAAAGGAGTGGACGGTTTCATCTTTGTTTTCACAATCAGTGGCTCCCACAATACAATTGAAAACTGACAGCAGGCTCCATATTGGTACATTTTTTTTCTAGATACAAGTTGATAACTACTCGAGTGAAGTGTTAAAAGATGTGATCTACTCAACGAAGATCCCTATCGTGTGTGGATCCACTGATGTTTAACAAAGCCCAATTTGGAACTAAATGCTTTTCCGCAATCAGGACAGGAGTACGGTTTCTCCCCCGTGTGAATCCTTTGATGTTGAACAAGATTTGATTTGTCTGTAAAACATTTTCCGCATTCATCACAGGGAAACTGTTTGCGTCCGGTGTGAATCCGCCGATGTATAATAAGCACCGACTTGTTGGAGAAACATTTGCCGCATTCCGAGCAGGCGAATGGTCTCTCCCCCGTGTGAGTCCGTTGGTGTGTGACAAGATTTCCATTGCTCGAAAAACATTTTCCACAATCTGAGCAGGAGAACGGCTTCTCTCCTTTGTGGATTTTCTGATGGGTAATTAGGTTGGCACTGCTAGAAAAGTACTTACCACACTGATTGCACAGATAGGGTTTCTCCCCTGTATGCGTTCTCTGATGGGTAACAAGATATGACTTTGTGGCAAAACATTTCCCACACTGTGAACATGAGAAGTGTTTCTCACCTGTGTGAATTTTCTGGTGTGTGGCAAGATTAGATTTACTCGTGAAACTTCTCTCGCACTCAGAGCATGTGAAGGGCTTCTCTCCAGTGTGAACCCTCACGTGTTTCACAAGTTCAGATTTCCTCAGGAAACATTTCCGGCACTCTGAGCATGCAAATGGTTTCTCACCTGTGTGGATCTTCTGGTGGGAAGCCAATTCAGTCTTCCGAGAAAAAGATTTGCCACAGTCAGTACAAAAAAATGGTTTTTCTCCGGTGTGGATCTTGTGGTGGGTAATTAAATTTGACTTGGTGGTAAAACACTGGCCGCATTCAGAGCAAGAGAACGGTTTCTCTCCTGTGTGAATCCTCTGATGCGTAATAAGATTGGAGTTGCAGGTGAAACCTTTCCCACAGTCAGAGCATACAAAGACTTTTTCTCCAGAGTGAGATTTTCGATTTGTATCAAAACACGAATCATTGGGAAAACCATCTGTGTACTCAGTAGGTGCAATTGGGTCGTCATCAGTGTCAGATCTGTGCCGATTCATAGGTTTCTTATTCAAACGGTGCCGTCTACATTCATAACAAGTCCACTTCTTCCGTTTGCAAACTCTCTGACCCGGATTCAGCTCAAAGTAATTACTACACGCCTGGCACTTCACCTCAGTTCCATGTTCAACCTGGCAAGATGCGTAGACAGATCTATTACTGTGCATTTTTCCACGCTCACTGCATGTGATCCCAGCTAAATTCCTGTTTCTTCCAGGTTTAGGAAGGTTTCTTGCTTTCTGGTTTGTTGCACTATTGGTTGTATATTCTGTTGGAATAAAAATTATGGATTCCGTGCCTGAGGGTGGTTCCTCTTCAATCGGAGTAGATATGCATTCGGCCTCAGGTTCTGTGCTTGCATGAATGTAAGCACTAGAAAGAGGTCTTTCAGCAATTGAGACCAGCTCCTCGTTTATAGGTGTTGACGTACATATGGAAGGGAGGTTCTCACCATGATACAAACCTGTTTCCTCTTTAATCTGAATCAATCTGAATTCTATTTGTGTATTTTCAGTGGAGGAGTAGGCATCAGTGTCTTTGAGTTTCTCTCCACTTTCCTCCTTAATTTCAGTTTGTTGAAGTTCTTTGGGCATATTGATGTCAGTATCTATAAAACTGGTGTCTTCACAAGAGTCTGGTTCTTCTTTAACAGAGAGAATTGTATATTCTGCCTCTGTGGGTCCCATGGGTGTATACATATTAGTATTTGGGAGGTATTTTTCTTCATCTGAAAAAGGTTCCGTCTTCATCTGGGAAGATGTAAATTTTGTGGGTGTAGCAAACTTGTTATCTGTGACCATAGGTTCTGGACCTAAGGATAATTCCTCCTTCACATCAGTAGATGTATAATCTGTCTGGGTAAAGTCCAAGGGTGTACCATCGCCACTCACAAGATTTCCCAATTCACAAGCAGGTGATTCCTCCATAGTAGAAGACATAAATAATTTATTTGAACCTCTAGTGACAATGACGTTTCCACCATCATGTGAGGTTGACTTTTCCCTACTATAAGTAGAGTTGTACTTTGTCTCTACAACACCTGATGGACCAGAAAGAGAATGGTCGGTGAGGTTTCCTGGTTTCTGTACAAAAGTTTCCAAACTTGTGTTTTTTAAATGGGGCTTTTGACTCCTCAGCAGGGTGGATGCTTGGGAATATCCTGGCAGAATGACTTTCTCTTCCCTTTGTGCCTCAAGAGAAATGAAGATATCAGATCCTTCGGGGCAGTTTATGTATGTTGAGTTATCTATTGAAAACAAAAACACAGCAATAAAGGTTTGCACTGAAAATTGTCCATACCATGATGCAAACAAGTCTTCACTTTGTTTGTTTTTGGAAATTTTCTTTTATTATTATTATTATTATTATTTATAAAGCGCTAGCATATTCCGCAGCGATGAACAGTAGGCACAATATAGACAGGGTTACAATACATTGAACATCATTTTGACAAACCAAAACAGTCAGCCAAGGTTAACATGATATTTATGCCAATGATTACACTACATGAGGTAAACCTATTACCCACAGATGTTCTAGTATATGCACAACGAGAGGTAACAGGAACTAGACATGTGCACAGCACAAAATTTCGTTTTGAACTAAAAGATTAGTACTAAAATGCAATATATTTAGTTGCTAAAGAAATTCGTTTTCAGTTCTTTAGTATGAAAACTAATTTCATTCATCCGAAAACCAGTGGATACAATTACTATTGTAGTGGCTCCTCAGAGGGCTGGAATCGCTGCTTGTTACAGTATCGCTCACTCTCAGCACAATGTGGGCCATATTACATAGTTGGTGCTAACATAACCAGAACTGTTGTAAACTTCCCAGAGCCATTATAGCCTATGGAGGTTTTCAGTTTACAACAGCTCTGGTTAAGTTAGCACCAACATTGTAATACTGCCCCGTGTCAGGCAAAGCTGTTACAGTAACTGACTGCTGCTCATCACAGCGCTCAGAGTTTCAATAAAACTAGTAAATAATATTTTTATATATAAGCGGTTAGAACAATATTATTTCCTTGTTTTACTGAAACTCTGAGTGCTGTTACAGTCAGTTACTGTAACAACTGAGCCTGATACATTCACGGTTATTCAGAGAGCGTGAAAAGCAGGAGAATGACTGGAGAATGAAAAATTCTAGGTCAAAATAGCCGATTTGGAAAGTGAGATGAAAGGGAGAATTTTTCTGGTTTGGCTATCTTGACCTAGAATTTTTCATTCTCCAGTCATTCTCCCGCTTTTCACGCTCTCTGAATAACCCTGATTGCACTGAGAGATAATTTAACAAGCAGCCGATCTCAGCGCTCACAGCCACTGGATTTAAAGGGCTAAAAAAAAAAAAAAAAAGGCTCCTCTCTGTATAAGGTTTAGAACATCCTCCTGCATTAATTAATACCCCTCTCTGTATAATGTATACAACATCCACCTGCATTAATTAATACCCCTCTCTGTATAATACATAGAACATTCTCCTGAATTAATTAATGTCCCTCTCTGTATAGAACATCCTCCTGCATTAATTAATGCCCCTCTCTGTATAGAACATCCTACTGCATTGGCATGTGGAGGGTGCAGAACTTCGGATGTTGCGATGTTGCGCTCTTCATTGCTGGTCTCCTTCACTCATCAATGTAATATCACAAAAAGGACTGAAACTAAAATGTAGTGCATTTTATTTTAGTTTCTTTCGTTTTTTGTACTGAGCAGTTTCGTTTCTCTTGAGTCATACGAAAACTAAATTATCCCAAAATTCGGACTAAATCGTTTTAGTACTAAAACGAATGCACATGTCTAACAGGAACCAATTCTGCATCTTGAAAGAATATGCCTCTTCAGACTAACCAAGCTTGAGTGACAGCTGTTGGAAAACAGCATATAGACATCCATTAAAATTCTTGCTTTTGCCATACCCAGTGGCATGCTGAAGGGCAAGCAGTCCCTGTAATGATGTATTTAAATCTTTTGAATGCACTATAAGAATAAAAAAAATGGTATTTCTATATTAAAACAAAAGGCGGTAGTAAAAGCTTGAATTTCTTGTGTAAAAAAAAAAACTGGCTAAAAGACAGTGTGCAAGCATGTAAGTTATTTAAGATAGAGGTGCTCTGGATTATTGTTTTGTCTAGTATCTGTAAGTGGAACTGAAGCTCACATCAGAGGATGAAATATTATTTATGGTGTTAATGTGGTTGTAAAATTTTAGGAGTCAACCCCAAAAAAATTTAGATCCACACTCTCAAAGAATATAACTCTCATTTTGGCTTGTGTCACTGTCATTCAGCGGTGTATTGTGGCCTAGGCGGACAAGGCCTAGGGCAGCACTTTCCAGGGGGCAGCCCGCACCGGGTGGCACCAAAAAAATAAAATAAAAAAAAATAAAAAAATATATATTTTTTTTAACTTTTGCAAAGTATTTTACCAGGAAGGATACATTGATATTTCACTAATTTTCAAGTATGTCTTGAGTAGGCAAGGCCTAGGCTTTCACTTTCCAGGGGGCAGCAAAAAACCTCAACACTAAATGGGTTACTCACAGAGCACCGAAATGACGCCAACATTTTGGTGTTCTGTTGTTCCCTGCACTTCGGAGAATAAAATTTCCCCACCCTGCAGTGAATTCACCATTCACTGCAGGGTCCCCAAAGTGCAGGGAGTCGGCTGCTGAATGCCGCCACCGCAAACCCGTGGCCTGCTGATTTCAAAAAAACTACTGAACGAAAATGTGTGGAATTTACAAATAAGATCCTATGATTGAGAATAAAAAGTTCTGTTACAGAAAAAAGAAAGAAAAAAAAAAGGGGGGAAATTTTGTCGAAAAAATCTGAAAAATGACTAAAGAGGTACTAAAAAAATAAATAAATAAAAGACTTTTTACTGCAGATTAAAATAATAATAAATGGTTTATTAGATATTGCATAAAAACAGGAATATTTTTAACATTGAAACCTATGAGGTTCGCCTGAATAAACCTGCTGATTGAAACCACCGAACATCAGGACATTTCACTGCCATTTCTCTGCGGTTTGGTGTTCTCTGAATAGATTAACCATTACTGCTCTATGGGGATTTGCACTGCCTTGAAACAGCACCGTACTTGCTGGCAGTTCACCAAACTTGTGTGTGAGCATATCACAGAGCAGTGGTGTACTTAGGGGAGTGGTGGGGGGCGGGCCGCCCCAGGTACCAGTGATTATTGGGGTGTCATTAGGGGGTACTAGGAGGTGCCACTGTCACGGTGTGTCAGCTTTGAGCTGTGTTTTCAAACAACGAGCAGCGGAGCAGGGCGTTTGCATAAGGAATAAAATCGAATAGAATAAAAATCCCCCTCTCCTCCCTCCATAGCTCCTCCCCTGCCCCGCTGCAGCTCTATGAGAGGGGAGGGGGATGTGATTTGTGTGCAGACAGAGAAGATGACAGTAAACGGCAGGTAAGGGGGGGTGTATCAGCAGAATATGAAGCCTTATCTGCTTACTGCTGTTTAAAGTGGATCTTTCCTTAACCAGCACTGCAGTGATCAGAAATTTGTCATTGAGCTGCCTGGTTCTTTGTGAGGTCCTGCATAGAAGGGGCCAGGCTGCATTCACTGCATCACCAGTGAATGGGCAGCCAGGGTAAACAGGGACAGGGAAGAGGGAGTCTTAAAAAACTGGAAAAGTAAAAAAAAAATACCATAGCAGCATCTTATACCTGCAAAACACACACCTATTTCTCTGCTCAGCAATTCCATTCCACAAAACCAGCCACCCAGCACACACACACACAACTCCCATCACACAAAACCAGCCACCCATACAACTCCATCACGCAAAACCAACCAACCCACAACCCCCATCCCACAACACACAACTCCTATCACACAAAACAAGCCACCCCAATCCACACACACAACTCCCATCCCATCAACAAAACAAGCCACATGTGTACTTTTGTTCATAGCATGAGGATTGATATGTTGTGAGTTTGCAAAATCACTTAAAAATAACAATTCTTAAAAAAAATCTACACTCGCCTCTTATTGCGCAGCACAGAGGACACATGATCCACCATCAGCAGATTCATAATATATCATTAATATATGTATACATCATGTCCTGCCAGAATGCTATAACTAAAAATATTTTTGAAAACAAAAAAAAAAAAAAAAAATCACATGCACTTTTTTAATTTTATTTTTTACATTTTAAAGTTTTGGGGGGTGCCAAATATAGGATCCGCCCCGGGTGCCAAATGTTCTAGGTACGCCCCTGGCAGTGATGTTACCTCTACTCCACCCAGCCGGGTTGAGGGGGGGTGCGGATTCCATGCTAGAATGCAGGCGGTCCAACAGTTCACGGCAGCAGTGGGTGTTCAGTCCGAAATAGAGTGAGAGTTCGTGTTAAAGAAAGGGCCGGAAGCTGCGTGCGTGCAGGTCACGCGGTCCGGCCAGTCAGGTGGTACTGAGTCTCACCTTTATTTCTCTCAATAGATACATTTGAAAATGGTATACAAAATATACAAGTAGACACTTGGTATCCACTTTTAATATAAAGAGGAAAAGGTGGAGCTTAAAGAGGAAGGGTGGGGTTTAACCAGGAAGAGGTGTGCCCTTGACAGGAAAGGGTGCCTCAAATTTAAATTAGGGGGTGCACGAGTTTAGTCAGGCCTTGGGCAGCACAAAACCTAATTACACCACTGCTGTCATTGTACTCATTGGTATTCCCTTGACCCCTATATAGCACACAGAGCCTTCAATCACGTACATAACACAGAGAAACAGTGACTCACTTAAGTGACACATGTAAGAGACAAACCCTTCAGAACACATTACCTCCCCGCAATTTTACATTTCAACAGCTGAATGTGGCTTTTCTTACCAGAGTGTCTGTCGGACCGGTCATTCTCCATTGTGCTATGTCCAGAAAGTACACCTTCCTGCCAGGATAGCCAGCATCACTGTTCTTTGTAGAAATAAGAGGTCCCTTCATCCATCGTAGATTATTTCTGAAGATAAGGTTTTTGGGACAAAAAAAATATAGAATTATTTTCTTTTTAATATTTTTTGTGGTTTGAGTCTTCCTGGAACATTGAAGAAAATAAACTTTAAATTATGCAAAAAAATTTGTATATATTGCGACATAAGTCACTTTGGACTTGGGGTGCATGGACCTGGAGGCATATTTGTAGGGTGCAGGGCTCTCGTGTGCAGAATGTTTGTGTAATCTGTTATGCAAGAATGCTTTTGTCTGGTCCATTGTTATTTTGCTGAGAGGATTAACCTCCCAGCCTACCATGGTCTCTGGAATGTGTTGATATCTGTTTTTATTTGAATAATTTGTAAATCTGCTGGCTGTACTCTGTTGTCATCCTGATTACTATTGTCCTGCCTCGTTTAGAAATGTTACGTAATGTTTCATTTAGCTGTACCTAGCCTAATTAAATTTCACATTCCAAAAAGCAAATGTGTCTCATTATCTGTTTCAGTCCTCCAACAGTTTCTAGGGAAAGTTTTGTTTAAGTAAATAACACATGTGTGACGGTATAAATATATGTGTGACTGTCCCTGATTAAAAAAGTTTCACTCTGACCCTACCTGCAGTCACGACTCATGGTGTGGGAAGCCTCAGAACTTCAGCAACGGCTTATTTCTGGGGAATGCCAGCAAGGCTCTCTACATGTGCCCGTCTTTAAGCTGCGGCTAAGGACTGAAGGATGGCACGAGAGTCATGATGGGAACATGGTGTACTGAGATCTGTCATATATATATACACACATACAGGGCTCAAAATTTCCATTTCGCCTACTAGCATTTGGCGAGTGGAAATTAAGTGAGGGCGAGTGGAAATGCACACGCAGGCAGTGCAATAAATGATTTTGTGCTGCGTATTGGTCAGGACTTGGACGCCCTGACCCTCTGGCGCCCCCTTTGAAACCTGAAAGCATGCAGGTCCCAGAACATTTGGCACACATTTGCATCCTAGCCTTGATTGATCCTGCATATAAAAAGGAGGCTACGCCCTCCCCAGACTACTTCCACATTGAAGTTACAGTCTGTCTTGCTGTGCAGAACTATTCCAGGACTCTCCTTGTAAAGCCTCCAGAGACTTTCCTGAGGACCCTGTATACCCTTCGACCGGTACCCCCCCTTTGCTCCCTGTTCCCCCCATCTTGAACCCCTGATTAGCAGACCCCTTATTTGGACTTTGACCACCCCGCCTGCCGCCTTGCCTAGACCCCTGCTTTGCCAACGACCACTCTATTGCCTAATCCATATCTGTACCTTAGTCAGTGTATCTGTTATCTGTATTATTGTCATACATTGTCTGCCCCTTTGTATCAAGTTCCCTTTGTCTATTTCTGCTCTCACTACTCTCAGCCATCCCTCTCGCCTCAACCTCCTTTTCCTACATCTCCCCTCCTCCTCTAAAGCTATTCCCCTTTGTGCCCAGTCTCCTCTATTGTCCAGGTCTGATCTGTTGTTTAGTTCATGTGTCTTATGTTCTTGTGTTTATTGCTAAAATAAACTCCTTTTGTTATCCCGCAACCTGCATCTTGGGCTCACTACCGCACCTGCTGCACTAGTTAGACTGAATCCTGACAGTATTCCAGCGGTGCCACCGTGCAGCCCCCCTCCCGCAGAAGCCCTCGTCTCATCTCTGTCACTGGCAGGGGGGTGGAGAGGAGTTTCCCTGCTCCTCACTCTGCTCACACTGGGGTCTGATGTCTGGGTATTAATGTTATTTTTGTAAGTTTATTCTAAATAAAACCTTTAACACTGTAATTTCATAAGATAATTTAAGGGTGTGTGTTTGGGGGCAGAGTAAAGGGCTGGGTAGGGGTTAGGTGAAGCAACTGGTGGCGAGTAACTCTTATGGCCTGGTTGGTAGCTTGGGACTTTAAATTTTTAGCCCTGTATATATGTATATGTAGAGATGATCAAACAAGAGGCATAAGGGGTCATTCACAAAGTGCCAGTATTTGCTGATGTTGCAGTGCTGACAAATGCTGGCATTTCACAAAAGTGAAAGCTAGAGTGACATGAAGCTTCATAGTAAAGCATCTCCTTTTACTACTTGAATTTTTACTTTTATGAAATGCCGGCGGTTGTCGGAACTGTGATTTTTTTGACAGTTTTGACATTTTCTGTTGAACTACTTTTTCCTATCCAGTTCCCTAAGGGATTGCTGCCAACCCCAACTGTGTTGACACCAGACTATGATGTGACTGTCCTACCAGCACAGGATCGCCGGAAACGAGAATTGACAAGACCAGAGGATAACCTGCTTATTATATTTATGTATGCATATGCAAAGAAGTCAGGATATGAATCTTGTTGGGTTTGTAACAGATTGAACAAAGGGTCATCAGTTATCCCTACCTTAGCGGTACCCCTTAACTTGGCCTGTTTCCTGGTTAATAAGAGCGTGGTGGCACCTAGTGTCCTTAAACTGACTAAGAGCTTAATTATGCCAAAAACAAACCACACTATTCAGATCAATAATTGGTCTTTCTTCCCTTTTATGGGGTTTTAAACTAAAGAAAAATCAGGCCCCACCTAGTTCAATGTGTAAAGAATCCTTGTTTAATGCAACACTAGATGTATCTGATCCAGGGGCATTGGGAAATAGTCTCCAAGTAATGGTTTGTTGCGGAACCTTATGTCACATGTGGATAAATACTGATATAAAGACGTGGTGTTATTTGGCTTGGGTAGTACCCCTGCAGCGGATCCAAGGTGATACCCTGGACCTAGGGACACCACACCCACGTTATTCCTTAAATTTTGCTAAGCGAGAACTGTTTTCCAAAGGTGATATGGCCTGGTCCAGGTTTCCTTCCTTTACAGGATGGGGCATTGAAATGATGAGAAGACTTAATCAATATGTTGTACTAATGGGTGAAATTGTGAATATTACTAGTGCTGACATCCAACTGTTGAATGCGGAGCTCCGAGAAATTTGTAAATTAGTTATATCAGAAAATAGCTATTGAACAGATCCAGGCTGTATTAAATGGAATGTGTGAAATGACGATACAATATGAATGTTGTACTTATCTCCGCACAGCTACTGATGATGTACCTGATTATTTTGATGTAATTCGCAAGCACCAAGAGAAAGTGTCCCATCTGGGGTGCATTTGGGTCATGGTTTGGATCAATCCTAAGTGCTACTTCCAGGGTAGAAACATAGAAAAATGTCGGCAGATAAGAACCTTTCGGCCCATCTAGTCTGCCCAATTACATGGATACTTTACCTGGATTTATCTTTTGTTTAGGATAGCCTTATGCCTATCCCATGCATGCTTAAATTCAATTACTGTTTTGGCCTCTACCACTTCAACTGGAAGGCTGTTCCATGTATCCACCACCCTCTCAGTAAAATAATGCTTCCTGATGTTACTTTTAAACCTTTGCCCCTCTAATCTAAGACTATGTCCTCTTGTTTTGCTACTTTGTTTCCGTTTAAATATACTCCCTTCCTCTACCTTGTGGATTCCCTTTACGTATTTAAATGTTTCTATCATATCTCCTCTGTCTCGTCTTTTTTCCAAGCTGTACATGTTAACAGGGCAGCCATCAGAAATGATGGGGCCCCTTACTAAACCTCACGATGGGGCCCCCCAGGGCCCCCCCTCAACCTCTAACAGCTTTTCTCCCCCTTCAAAAAAAAAAAGGACATAACATAGCACCACAGCAATAAAACTCCCAGTAATGTGCAGTGTGTATTAGCTTATCACAGTATCCACAGCAATAAAACTCACAGTAATGAGCGGTGTGTCTGAACATATCACAGAATCCACAGCAATAAATCTCACAGAAACGGGCTGTGTATGATGGCCTTTGGGTCTGGGTCTGGGCCTGGGCCCTGGGTCTGGTCCCTGAGGTCTGGTCCCTGGGGTCTAGCCTGGGCCCTGGTCTCATACCCATTGGTATACTAATTCTTCTTATCTGTGCACTAACCTACAAGTTAACCATGTGTCTGGCCAATCTGCCGTAAATTCCTGAAGCCAGGAGATAGGCCCCTGGGGGACACTTCGAATTACCATCCAATGAGCCAAGTAACCCCTACGGATTATAAATCTTTAATGATATAGAGTAAGTTGGCTAGGAGAGATCACTTTATGACTCTCCGCCAAAGGGGGGAATGAAAGAGCGCTACCTGGGAATAACCCCTAGCGTCACCCTCTCTGTTCCCTGTCCACCATTATAGATAGCTAAGTGTAGCCTCTAATATCTTGTTTTAAACCTGATTTCTGCTGACTGAAGAATCACCTCTTCTCCCCTCAAGGTCTCTAAATATTTCTAGCCAAGCCATAAAAGTTGCTTAATATACCAAGGCCGCATAAGGAATAAATAAGTCAGTAAATCCTGCAGCTGGCCATATTTGTTTTGGATTGTGTCCGGTGGGCTCAAGGGTCGTGTCTTTGAGGTGAACCTTGCTGACTTGCAAAATGATGAATAAAGTCCAATATGTATAATGAAGGTTGATATGGGAAGTGGGAGGGTAACCTAGGGAGGGGAATAAGGTGTGCATTTTTACTCGCCATGTATAAATTCTTTGTTTCTCTGTTGGCTCGGGACTTGAGCTTTGATTGCGAGCAAGACTTGCAGCTCTTGTCCGGTACCGAATAAAACCTTTTTTCCTTTCAAGAATCTAGGCCTCCATCTGGTATTTCTTTTGTCGAGTCATCCCCTAAATACCAGGTCAGTTAGCTGTAACAATACCAGTTTTTGCAACATCAGCAAACACCGAACCTTGTGAATAACCATACTTGAAAATTAGAGAAATCTCAATGTATCCTTCCTGGTAAAATACTTTATAAATAACCCCAATAGTTAGGGATGGGTGATAACCTTGATGTAGCCCAAATTAATAGAGGTCGACTGCAACTTTACTCTTGCGAAAATCAAAGACTCTGGATTCGTTAATTGACGGAGTGTCTGTCAATTCAACAATATGCTCTACCAATGCTTGGATGGATGCTCCGTCAATTAACAAACCCAGAGTCCCTGATTTTCGCATGAAAATTGACCTTGATGAAATTGACTAAATGGAGGATACCGCCCAGCCCTACCTATAGAACATATTAGAGCAGGGCTTGACAAATTTGCTTTGAATCTAGGAGCCAGCTGCAAAAGTTAGGAGCCAGACTTAGGCCGATGTCAGACGAGCGCACAAGGTGCAGCCGTACGGACACACCTACCAGTGTTATGAAGCTTCAACGGGGCCGTCACACACTTGAGCGCACACACAAAATGTGCACGCAACAAGCGTCTGTGTACAAAGCCTCCCCGCGCGTTGACGGGCTGCAAAGTGTGATCCTCCATAGGAGGATTCATTAAAAATATTCACGTTTAAATTCAATATCTATTTTTTTTTTTTAGGATATAATTAATTAGGCATTGTCGGGATTTGTTTGCAAATTATTTTTTTAAATCGTTTTTTCTTTTTTCTGTAACAGACCTTTTTATTATCATTCATTGGAACTTATACGTAAATTTCAGACATTTTCGCTCAGTAGTTTTTTGCAAACAGCGTTTCACTTTTCAAACATTCAAGTGAACTGTTTTTTTTTTCTTTTTCACTCCATTCTTCTGCAGTGTCGGCTTTTTCCGGCTTCTCTACGCTGTGATTGGGTTTCTCCGGCGTGTTCGGCGGGGTTAGTCCAGAGGTTTTTGTGGGTTTCGGTGTGCAGTCACCGGGTTTTGCAGTGAGTGTTTGTTGGGTTTGCGGCGGCTTTTCCCTGCACTACGATGGCCCTGTGGTGCTTGCTGAATACACCGCAGGGTCGCCGAAATGGGATCGCCAAATCGCACCGAATTTAAGAGAACAAAAAGTCACCGAACGTGCGGTGACTTTGCGATTCTCTTTGAATAACCCTGATAGTTCCTGATCTGGGCATTATATACTGTGTATACCACACAGCTGATCCAGGCACAGTATATACACTGTATATAACACACAGTGAATGTTATAGGAAGTGTACATACAGCTGGGTGAGCTGTGTGCATTATGCTCCTCCCTCCCCTGCATTCTCCCTCTTATCTGGGGCCTTTCCTTTTAAGCCAGAGACTCCTTTTCATTCACGATCTGGTGTGCCAGCATTTGCAAGGTAAAAAATCCAGTAAGCCTATCTTTTGAGAAGTTCACTGGCCCTGTTTTCCCGTCTTTTAAAAGGACATTTTTTTTTATTAGCTGGCCGGGCTGTGTGATGCTGCGGGTCAGGCAGGCTCTAAGATGCACTCAGCATGCACGGAGTTGAGCTCCCCCCTCCTTCCAATCAGCAGCTAAGAGAGAGAAGGGGGCGGGCCAGCAGCGGAGAGAGGGAGGGGGCGGGCCAGCTGCAGCTGTGTGTGTGCCTGTCACAGGGGTCTGATTTATCACCCCAGACAGACGCGCTGAACGGCCCAGCAGGAAAGTGTGCATGCTGCCGATACAAATCTCAGCGTGCACAAAGCTATCCTGAGCGGACAAAGCCTTGAAAAAGGCTTCTTGCCCAGTGGGTGGAGGACCCAGCAAACGAGCCTGTCAGAATGGGGGGGGGGGTTATGTATCCAAACCCGGGAGGCAGGACAACATTTCTTGTTGCCATGGCGACTCTGGTGCCTGGGTTTGACGAGTTCTGTATTAAGGTCATTACAGGT
Organism: Leptobrachium leishanense; assembly: GCA_009667805.1. NCBI lineage: Eukaryota > Metazoa > Chordata > Amphibia > Anura > Megophryidae > Leptobrachium > Leptobrachium leishanense. The sequence goes on from CM019068.1 coordinate 127,317,099, forward strand.
CAAATCAACCAATGAAAAATTCATTTTGGAACTTTATGTCAAGGATTTGGTTCATTTCTGGCACATTTGTACCTTACCATGAGATATATTGTCCACCCGTTTTTAAGATACTGAACTTTCAAAATTGCCTAAACGCAAAAATTCACTAGCCACTATAAATTCAAATGCCATTTACAAGATACCTATGATAGCTACAGACATGGAACAGGAAACATTTTAAAGCTTTAATTTGATATAAAACAGAACATAATTGTAAAATTTCAAAAATTCACAAATGATTTTAAAAAAAAAATGATTTAGAGTTTTCGGAAAAACTGGATTTTTTAAGAAAAAATTCACAAAATTCACACTTAAAAAGGAAATATGTCTTGTAGCCATTCAGTCCAAATTTAAAAGTGGTTTCTAAATGGTATTAAACAAAAATGAAATTATCTTTTTGGCAGCGACAAGGAATTAAATTGACTTGGCCCCAAAAATAGACAAACATTTCTATACCTAAAGAACCTCTTTTTTTTCCTTAGCATGTTGGATGCTTTTGCCAATTCCTATTGGGTTAGCTGGTATGTTCTCCCTGTAGCTGACATTGGCTCCAGATTGCAAAGGATGACGCTTCCTGACAGGGTGAGAACATCGGGTTTCCTAAACTAATAGCATGATGTTGCTGGTCTAGTTGGATGTAAGAATGATAGCTTGACTTCATGGTCTAGCGCATCCAAAGAACACATCCCAACTTCCATGAGTTGTCATAGGCACATGCCACAAAACCGTTCATACGATTAAAATCTAAATCTTGATGTTCGGGAGTGACTTTATGTTACATCCTCCTCAGCCCCTGCTATGCTGCCTGGGGGTCTGGGCAGGGTTCTGTGCCAAGAGCTGGCCGAATGCCAGCACCAGATAATGGCCGAGCGGCATCCGAGGGGGCGGGGCCTGGCATGGTCACGAGGAGCCGCCGGGTTTAAAACAGGGCGCGAGGAGTTGCCTTGTCGCCCTGACGTGGGGTTCTGTTTCCGCATCGCTGACTCTTATTGTTGACTTCTGGATACGATCCCTGCTCCTGATTTTTGACCCGGCTTGTATTTGACCATTCTGTTGCTGCTCGATTTGCGATCGCCAGTATTGTGCTTTGATGGTTTAACCCTATGTTTGCCGCTGGGGTTTTCACTCGTTACGGGGGTTTTGTCTAGGGTTGCACCGATACCGATACTAGTATCGATATCGGTGCCGATACCGGGTCCTGCAGGAGTACTTGGTACTCGTGCAGTACCCCCGATATTTTTTTCCGATACCGGAAGCCGGCATTGAGCCGGCTTGCCGGTATCCGAGGGGCTGCGGCAGCTGTCCGAATGCTCTATCGGCATTTGGACAGCCGCCCCTGGAGCTGCTCTCCGCCCTGTGTTTAATACTTACCTTCCTTCAGCGCCGCCGGTAAAGTCTTCGCGCGCGCGCGCTCTCCTTGGAAGGACCCCAGCCGCGACCACGTGGGACCATGTGATCGCGGCTGGGGTCCTTCCAACGAGCGCGCGCGGGAACTTTCCCGGCGTCGCTGAAGGAAGGTAAGTATTAACCCCTTCACAGCTGAGCCATTTTACGTCTTAAAAAAACACGTTTTTCTGTTTTTATTTTTATCATTTTTCTTCTTTACTTTAAACATGGTCATGTTTGGTATCGTTGGAAAGGCCATGCTCTGGCCTTTCTAATGATACAAATATGACCCTGCTACCTGCCAACAGTCGGGAGATATCAGGGATCAAAGGAACCCCATCTCCACCCCTATCTTTCCTTAGGAGTCAACAAGGACGTTCCCACAAGTCCTCAGCAGGAAAGGGTTAAACAAAGTGAGCAGCTGCAGGGCCTGTCCGAATGCCGATAGAGCATTCGGACAGGCCCTGCAGCTGCTCTCCGCTCATACTTGCCTTCCTTCAGCGACGCGGGAAAGTTCCCGCGCGCGGCGCTCGTTGGAAGGACCCCAGCCGCGATCACATGTCCCACGTGGTCGCGGCTGGGGACCTTCCAAGGAGCGCGGCGCGCGCGAAGACTTTACCGGCGGCGCTGAAGGAAGGTAAGTATGACCGGAGAGTGGGGGGCATATCCATGAGCAGGGGGGCATATCCATGAGCAGGGGGGGGCATATCCATGAGCAAGGGGGGATATCCATGAGCAAGGGGGGGCATATCCATGAGCAGGGGGGGCATATCCATGAGCAAGGGGGGGCATATCCATGAGCAAGGGGGGCATATCCATGAGCAGGGGGGGCATATCCATGAGCAGGGGGGGCATATCCATGAGCAAGGGGGGGCATATCCATGAGCAAGGGGGGGCATATCCATGAGCAGGGGGGCATATCCATGAGCAAGGGGGGCATATCCATGAGCAAGGGGGGCATATCCATGAGCAAGGGGGGGCATATCCATGAGCAAGGGGGGGCATATCCATGAGCAGGGGGGCATATCCATGAGCTGGGGGGCAATTATCCATGAGCTGGGGTCAGGATATCCATGAGCTGGGGCAATATCCATGAGACCTGGGGGCTTTATAGAAGGTCTGTTCTTATTGGAAAGCGGTCACATGACATAAAATAAAAGTATCGGTAATTGGTATCGGTGAGTACTTGAACAAAAGTATCTGTACTCGTACTCGGTCTTAAAAAAGTGGTATCGGTGCATCCCTAGTTTTGTCCCTTCTCGTTTTGGGGTATCGTCTGTGGCCTCATTAGGTTACTATACCCAACCCAGGGCTCATGTTTCTTTGCCACAAACTTATGTGAAAACCGCGATCGAAAAATACTGTTTATATTCCGCCTATGGTCATTGTGCTCAAACCGCCAAGTATACTCGATACTGTACCAGCAATAGACCCCTATGTGTGTCAGTTACCTCTGAATATCGTAAGGTACCGTTGACCTGCTCCAGCTTATCCGAAAACGTTAAATCTGCACATTTCCTGACTGCCCTGCAGTCCATACATTTCACCTACTGTCTGAAGCATCTTTGTTTCTGAACGTGCTCTATCGGTCTTGAAACCTTTAGTGCTTAGTAGCAACTCAGTTGTTCTCTCATCCTCCCTGACTTTAGGGTATAAGTCTGTGTATACGAAGCAGTGTGTAAACGTCAAGCAGATATTGCAGTCCTTAAAGATCTCAACCTCGTTACTCCTGTGTGAGCGCTACTGCGCCCGTTACACTTTAATACAAACAGGACCTGGAATCTCATAATTCTCAGGAGGAATTTCCTTTTCAAGTATATTGTTTTCCCATCTGACACAGCTTGACTTTTCCTAACTGCAATCTTCATGAAGTGCATACTTTGTGGTTTGATTTCACTATTTAAAGAAACCATTCAATCAGTTACTTTTCTGAAGTCTTTAATAACCCAGGGCTCCCTTTTTTAAAAAAGGTTTACAACAGTTTTTTGGCCACTCCATATTTCAAATTAACTATTTAATAAATTTACATTCTAATGAATTAAACTTGGTAAAGACGAATAAAGCAGCTTCACAAAAATGTCCTAGAAAGCTTCACTAAAAACACACCACCAAATGTACTGAAATGCACACACAGAGAGCCAGAACACAACTAAGCTGTCTGGAAGATAAAATGGTACAGGATGGGCACATGAAGAAACCGGAACAAACATGTCAGGGCTTGTCTTGCCGTTCTTGCACAGTTCCTTTACCAAGATAGCCTGCCCTATCTACAATGTAAAAATCCTGTTTTTTTTTTTATATTCAGTTCAGTTTTCCACATAATTTTATCAATGGACTTGAGGGGGTTAATTCTTTGTCACTACCAAAAAGATAATTCGATTTTTGTATGATACTATCTTGATATTTGGATTGACTGGCTACAAGACATTTGCAGTTACAAGTTTTTATAAAGCGCTAACAAGTTCCGTAGCGCAATACAATGGGAGGCAGAACAACAAATATATCTCCCACGTGTTTTTGTTTACTTCTTGTGTTTTATATATGAGAGTTGATGTGACGGCTCTGCACGGCCATATTTTTGCAGGTCGACTTGTGACCCTACTTGATTTTTTTTTTAAATAATTTTAAAAAAAATGTACCAAATATGAACCAAATCCATGACATTAAGGTTTTATGCATTGGTTGATTTTGACATGGAATTACCCATAATACATACATGTTTTGAGAATCAAAAAAAATCGATAGAGATAATCATGGTGAAGGCATTTTATTTTCAAAAGGTTAAGGCTAGGGTCAGACGAACGCATTTTTCACGTTGTCCGTGAAAAAGTGCGTTCGAACGAATGGACGTATTTTTTCACAGAATACGCGATAGCGGTCATACGATGCGCATTTTCGTCCGTGATTTTGTACGGATCATCAATAAAACCCTTTTGCGTCTGGACGTTATGTTGGCCGGACGTGTGCAGCGTCTGAAGTCTCCCAATCACGCCGCTATCTGGCCGCAGCGCACTCTGTACGTCAGTAGTAGCGGTTTGACGTTCTCGAAAAAATGTGTTCGTTTGCCACTTGCGTTGCACGGATGAACTTTCGTGCGGCCGTTCGTCGTATGTTCCCCGGCATTGGACGTCATTTGCTGCTAGCACGGCCGTGATTTCGTGCGGCTAAACACACGTTAAAACTGCTTTCGTTGACCTTAGCCTAATTGTCTTCACAAAGCATTTTACCTTATCTCGCAAAGATTCTAGAAATAAACTCATCACCAGTTACAGTGCATCTCATCACTTCCCATTTAAACTCTCCAGGTCTTCATAACAATAAAGGCTTCACAACGAAACATCAACAGCTTTCCAGTATTCAGAAACATCTCAAACTAATCATCATTACTCCACAATATCTTTCTACAAGCATCTTACCGCCTCTCCAGCCACTTCATCAACTCTTCAGACATCATCCTTTCTCCTCATATCTTTCCCCATCCAGACGGTTTACTACCAGACACACCTTGCCAGAATCTCACCTCCTGACTCAACATCTGAACGCATCTCAGACATGTTAATACCAACTCTTCCTCCAGGCTCATCACCACTTCTGCAGACAACCTCTCCACTTCTTGCCTGGTCTCCTGTCACCTCACCACCTCTTTGGACATATCCCTATATCCCCAGACTCCTCATTCCTTCTGAAGATATATTACCACCGCTCTACAAAAAAAAAAACTGTTGTTACTCTATACACATCTTGGAATCTCTAGACATATCACCAGTTTTCAAGACAAGTATCCACCTCTAGAAATACTTCTAATTTTCCCAGACACTTCCATCTCTCTAGACAAACTGCCATTTCTCCAGACACGCTTCCACATTGCTAGACATATGGGCATTTCTCCGAAACATGGCTCTCTAACCAACTAGACATATGAACATTTCTCCAGAGACCACTTCCCCTCACTAGACATACAGCCCTTTCTTCAGAGGAGCATTGCTAGGCACATTTGTTTCTCACGACGCATCTCCACTAGACTTATCACCATTTCTCTAGAGACTTCTCGGCTACGCTAGACACTCTTTAGAATAGTATCTGCCTTGCCAGAAAGATCATCTCTCTCCAGACACATCTCCACTTCACTGGAAAAAAAAAAAGAACATTTCTGAAGGTTTTGTCAGACATGCCTCCACCACTGTAGACATACACTATATTGCCAAATGTATTCGCTCACCTGCCTTGACTCGCATATGGATGGGTGAGCGAATACTTTTGGCAATATAGTGTATCACTATTTTGCCAAACATGCCTCTGCCTCATGCCTTGCTAGACATAAATATGTTTCTCTAGACGCGACTCCATTTCTCTAGACACAGGAATGTTTCTCCAGTCACGCCTCGGCATCATTAGACATAAGAATGTTTTTCCAGACACTTCACCGCCTCTCTAGAAACAACTCCATTTCTGACCTCTCTAGACATAAGAATGTTTCTCTAGCCGTGCCTCCACCTCTCTAGACATAAAAATGTTTTCCAGACAAAAAAAATCAATTTCTCCAGACATAAAAATGTTTCTCCAGTCACGCCTTCGTCTCTCAACACCTAAGAATGTTTCTCCAGACATGTCTTTGCCACTCTAGACATAAGAATGCTTTCTCAGACACATCTCCATTTCTCATCTCTCTAGACATAAAAATATTTTCCAGACATGCCTCCACCTCATTAGACATAAGAATGTTTCTCCAGACATGTCTCTGTTTCTCTTGACATATGGAGCCCTATTCCGTGCTTTGCTGTAAAATGGGGAAAACCTGCGCCTGCAAGTTTCCCTGTAGCATCCTCATATTAGTGCGATATTCCAGGGCAGACTTCTGAGCTAGCACCTGCCCTGAAATATGGCGCTAGAAAGGGGACACTAAGGAAAGGTCCATGCGCAGGTTTTCCCCGTTAGCATCCCTGTTTTAGCTCATGGCTCAGAGTGCGAAAAGTACAGCAAGCTTGGGGAAGCTAGTGTAAACACCGATGTGCTAAGTAATTTCTTACGACTCGAGTTTAGCATCATGAAGGTAATATGGGGGGGGGGGGAAGATACATTGAAGTCCTGGCTGGCAGTAACACTTCCATAGCTGAACACTACCGTTAGTCATTTCTCCAAACGTGTCTCCACCTTCCTAGACATATGAACCTTTCTCCATGGCTCCAGAACAATACTAACACACAATGCCTACACTTCTCCCCAGGATTCTGGTCATGTCTACCATTGCCTATTTTGGTCTGGCATTATGCAGGACATGACAACTGCCAGGATGCACAAGGACGTCTCTATCACCTTCCATGGTGTCAGATTTTGCTCTCTCCCCTGAAGATGCAGCAGGTTTGAGTCTGGATGTTAAGGTGAATTAATAAACCAGGAATCCACCAACCCCTCCCCCAGACATATTACCTGCACCCAGACCCCTTCTTATTCTTCCACGTCCGCAGCCTTTAGGATCTCTGCTGGGCATAGAAAGTATAAACAGAGGGGAGCACACTTGCGCCCCATAGAGGTCAACGGAGATGCACTTGTCATCTGATCTCAAGGTCCCGTCAATAAAGCTGTGCGGTCAAAATAGCAGGTTTGCCTGAATCAAACATGGCCGACCAGTGCTTCCTTTCCATGGTAATGCCAAAGCCACACTGCTCGTCTCTGTGGTAACTGAAGACTAATGTAGATTGGCACACATGCGTAGTGATTATAGCCTCTTCCTCGCAGCTAAGAGCAAAGCAGGCAGACAATCAGAAAGAATGGTAGGACCGTGACGTCGCAAGAGGTTTAGCGTTCTATGACAACTTCCGGCGTGCGACGGAAGTGTTCTTCATCTGCAATTCCTATGCTTCTAGTGTAATTGTGGTTTATAAAGTGCGATTTCGAAGGGCTGTGCGTGGACCCCGGAGGAGTAGCCGTGTCTTTGGTATATGTGGGTGCTTATTGAAGCGAGGGGGCAAATATTACCAGGCAAGTGTTCTGAGCAGAGAGGACACTTAGAGCCCTGGGTTAGGGGCATCATACTCAATTTGACCCCTGCCTTTGGTCCTGGGGGTTACAGCTGTGGATCAGGGAGATGAGAATCCATGGCTGTGCTGCCTTTCTGATGGTTCGGAGATTGGGGCATAGGGGGAGCCAGTCCCCTAAAGTGGAGCTGTCACATGACCCATGCTTCTCTTTTCTCGTCCCTCTTTAAATAGCCACTACCCCCAAAAATGAAATGTCCTTATTGTGTTTATTTTATGTTGCTGATATCTTACACGTGCTTTGCTTTTTTTCCCTCTTGTTTGATAAGAAAATATTTCACTCTTTTTATGTGTCACTGGGTGCATCCATTGTGTGATATTTTGTGTTGTAAACTGCTTCCCCCCCCCCACACAGTAGCTGTACATCACCTGCTCCTCAATATGTGGCTTTAGCCATAGAATGGCGGCTATGGGTCGAACACTCCCATAATTTGTATTGTGTGGGATGTTTTCAAAGGACACCACCAGGGGGTAGATCAGAAGTCTTTTGGTCTCCATGTCTTCTCTCATTCAGCCGCCATCCCTTTTCTTGGGTAGCTTGGAGATCAATAGACCTCCTGGCCGCCTTATCTATACATTCACGCCTCCACTTACTGTTAAAGTGAAACTTTTGCACAGATTTTGGTTGTAAATGTTGCATCATGGTAAAGAAAAATCTAACTTTATCTTTCAGTTTTACATGATGCAATTACTTCAAGTAAAGAAAAAAACAAAACAATAGCAGCATGTGTTTTATTGTTAATGCACAAGTAATCTAGTTACAGTTTATGGAAGTGGTACTGGCCCTTTAACTTTGTGTTAAGGTACACAGCGTAGTCGCAATTGTCCTTTAAAGTTGTGGGCAAGTATAACCTCGGAATATCCATTCCTCTTGGAATGTAGAGGAGCAACTGGTTGGCCTTATACCTGTGCGATTTGTGTGTATTATTCAGCTATAAGACTGGTGCATTTTTGTACTATAATAGGCATACGGATCATGAGTTAGATGAATGTAGGTTCTGAACGTCATTAAATAGGGTTTTATTCCCCCCGTTTTGGTGTGTGATGACCTTGAAAGCATCCAGAAGTGTTGTAAACACTATTGGACCAGGGAAGGTGTCCTACAACCTCTTGGGAAATGTCTAAGGCAAAAGCTGCTCCAAAACTCCATTTGTGAAGCTATATCTTGTGTGTGAAATGTGTATATGTAGGGCTTCTTGCTCTGTAAAAAAAAAAGAAGGCTCCTAAGTTCCTGTACAGGGTCCTTAGGTTTTGCTCTGAACCTTGCATGCATCTTTCCTTCATGTCACATCATGGTTTGATTTGGAATCCGACATCCCAGTATCGGTCAACTGGAGTTACTTTCTGGCAGCAGTGGCATGTAGCATTATTTTTTATGTGTGACTGTCACTTCTTTTATTCTAGCTGTCCTGTGAATGAAATCTCCATCGCTTTCCCAGCACAGCCCTATAGAACGGAAACCGTCCCACTGGATTGCTCTCAAAACATTTGGATTTCCAACCTGGAGAAAATGAACAAAGAGAAGAATCAGACGTCAGAGAGGATCCTGAATCTCACCCTTGAGATAATCTACCTGCTCACTGGAGAGGTGAGGGAGTCCAGGAATGTCAGTCACCTCCACTGGAAACCAATATGGTTTACCTCGTAGCTCTAGGACAGTGGCGCGATGGAAGGGTATGAGTGACATGAGCATGGTACACATACCTCATTCAGACCCATCTGCCCTGAGACCCTGCAGGGCGCAGAAAATCCATAAATCACAGGGTTTTTGGTGTCGAGGGTAGTTGGATTTCAACTGAAACTTATATTATATATTGGGGATAGACCGATATAATTTTTTCAGGGCCGATACCGATTATCCGCAGCTTTTCTGGCCGATAGGTGATATTTGGTGCCGATATTCCGTAAATTTAAAGTTGTGGGAAAAAAAGCACAAATCTGACATTATGCCATGAACTCAATGTGTTTAGCATTTAAACATTGCACCACGTCCACTTCATTTATTCAATTTAATAAGAATTTTTTATTTAAGCTTTTATTTTTATAAATAAGACCGCGTCTTTGGCTTTCTTAAAGATCCCTCATATGACCCTGTATGTAAGGGGTTCAGCAACCTTGGCCCTCCAAGGGTTATATTCCAAAGTTGGTGCTAACTTAACCAGAGCTGTTGTAAACTTAACCTCATAGACTATAATGGCTCTGGTAAATTTACAACAGCTCTGGTTAAGTTAGCAGTGACTTTGTAATATTGCCCCATATGTTTTGGAATTACATCTACCATGATGCTCAGCTTCACATTAAGTTCTTGGAGCCTTATGGGGAAATGCAGTTCCAAAGTATCTGGAGGTCCCAGGTTGCTGACCGCTGCTGTAGGAAATAGACCCTGCATCTCCTCTATAGGGAATTCCTTGCCAGATGGGATGGAAGCCCCATTTCTGTTGTCATCACGCTCATGCGCATTTATGTGCAGTGAGCAAGGGTCGTTTTGCAGTGAGGGCTTACAGCCTAATGTGGGAGAAGCCCGGATTCGCACAGTTCCTTGGGATCTTGCTGTCGCAGCTACAGTGAGCCAACTTGTCCAATTATCGGCAATATTGGCAAATAAACTGCCGATACCGATATCCGTAATTTTCTGAATATCGGCAGCCGATAATCGGCAAAACCGATTTATATCGGTCTGTTACGGATCCTGGTACCACCACGCCCGGTCCCCTCCGTCTGGACGCCCCCTTTCCGCTGAATACAGGATATATTTCCACACACAGTAGACAACACGTACTATGTAGATGTTTCTCATTCAAAATCCAAATGGAGAATGCTTTATTTCACCTTAGACACACCAAGGTAAAACACAGTTTGAAACACACTCCCCTCCCTTACAGATAAGATCAAGAGTCTCCAGTCAGAGAACAATAGAAAGACTCCTCCTAACACAATGCTAAAACAAAGTTTACACATGCCTTCTCATCTTAAAGGAATCTTCTTACTGCAGGGAAAATACAATTTACAGAGAGGGGGGTAGCCACAGAAAAGTACAGTATAAAGACAGAGGACAGCTAATACAGAGATATGCACTATACAGAAACCATACTCTACAATAAATACATAAGGGAATATTAATGTAACACAGACATCAGCTAATAGCGGACACAGAACAAACACTCTACCTTATATACAGAGACAATAATCTGTAAAGCAAAATAACTGCAAATAAACATTGGGTCGGCCGTTTCGTCACATATGTCCCCTATTCCAGATCATCAGGGTGAGCTTTGATCCCAACGGATCGCTTGCCACTGACAAGACCTCTCCCTTTGTGCCTTTGCTGCACCATTTGTAAAGGTCCCGGGTGCTGGCGCACAAGCACAGTCAGTGGGGTCTGACGGTCACTGCAGGGTTGTGGGTCCATAGTCCCAGGGTAAGAGGCAAGACACCCCTCTTTCGGAAATAAGGTGTAGTATACCTTGAATGGGCGCTGCTCATGTTTGATTTATTCTTCAATAAATCCTGTGAGTGTTCTTAGAGATTTATATTTTCTTGTTTGTATATATAAACTGGGTAGTGTGCAAATAACGTAAGCAGTATTAGCAGACCATATACACTGTTATTATGCTCGGATGTACATATGACAATGTTATAAGAATGGTTTCTTATAGAGTATAGAATATGCATCAAGATGTTAATAGGATATATAATCAATCTTATATTGCCACCTTGTGGCCAGAATAGTCCATCTGCAGTAATGTAATGTTTAAAAGTTAATTGAAGTCAAATTGTTGCTGCCACCTGGTGGTATAGATGGTGGGCATCAATGTATTCAATGAAAAAAATCTATTCCTTGTCTTATGCTGCCACCTTGTGGCTAAAGTGCGGTACAGGAATGTTCAAGGATATTTCAATATTCAGTTTTTCATCATCTTCTCGGTAGCAGGATAAAACCTCAAATACAAGGGGACAGAGAAGCAGAGAAACACATAGTGTTTTACCGTAGTATTCACCTTAAATAAAAGGACAATAAATTGCCAACTCACGTGGATTTGAGCCGGTATTGAAACCACGCTCACTCTTTTTTGCGTCCCCGGCCGATATAGGAGGCCAGGAATCCTTCTTTCCCTCCACCTCCTTGTTCCTTCCTTGCCACAGGCTTTCTTACTCTGCTGGGCTGGAGTCCTCACAATGTCAGCGCTGGAGTCTGCCCTGTAGGTAGGCTGTGCTGGGTTTGGAATGACCAGGATACAATGGTATTTGGGAAAAATATATATATTTAATAGTAAAATAGGGTGAGTGATACAACGGGGGATGGTAGAAGGGGTTAACAAAATAATAAATAAAATCATATATAGTGAGGAATAGATCCAGGACGCGTTTCGAAAACTTGTGTGGCCTCCTCAGCTGGGGAGGCCACACAAGTTGGCGAAACGCGTCCTGGATCTATTCCTCACCATTTTATTTATTATTTTGTTAACCCCTTCTACCATCCCCCGTTGTATCACTCACCCTATTTTACTATTAAATATATATTTTTCCCAAATACCATTGTATCCTGGTCATTCCAAACCCAGCACAGCCTACCTACAGGGCAGACTCCAGCGCTGACATTGTGAGGACTCCAGCCCAGCAGAGTAAGAAAGCCTGTGGCAAGGAAGGAACAAGGAGGTGGAGGGAAAGAAGGATTCCTGGCCTCCTATATCGGCCGGGGACGCAAAAAAGAGTGAGCGTGGTTTCAATACCGGCTCAAATCCACGTGAGTTGGCAATTTATTGTCCTTTTATTTAAGGTGAATACTACGGTAAAACACTATGTGTTTCTCTGCTTCTCTGTCCCCTTGTATTTGAGGTTTTATCCTGCTACCGAGAAGATGATGAAAAACTGAATATTGAAATATCCTTGAACATTCCTGTACCGCACTTTAGCCACAAGGTGGCAGCATAAGACAAGGAATAGATTTTTTTCATTGAATACATTGATGCCCACCATCTATACCACCAGGTGGCAGCAACAATTTGACTTCAATTAACTTTTAAACATTACATTACTGCAGATGGACTATTCTGGCCACAAGGTGGCAATATAAGATTGATTATATATCCTATTAACATCTTGATGCATATTCTATACTCTATAAGAAACCATTCTTATAACATTGTCATATGTACATCCGAGCATAATAACAGTGTATATGGTCTGCTAATACTGCTTACGTTATTTGCACACTACCCAGTTTATATATACAAACAAGAAAATATAAATCGCTAAGAACACTCACGTTTGATTTATTCTTCAATAAATCCTGTGAGTAGCGCCCATTCAAGGTATACCCCACCTTATTTCCGAATCATGTTCAGGCAGTAACTAGGCACTGCCTCAATACCTCAAAGGCTGCAGCTCACGAATATACGAACACTAAAGGACAGGCGCCATCCGTAGGTTTTACCCCCATTTTTCCCAAGACACCCCTCTTGTCCAATGCGCCACGCAACAGGCCACCACAGAGAAAAATTGTTCGGTCGGGGCACATTGGGCCTTCTCCCCACATGTCTTTTTCTCCAGCATATTTCTGAAGCCCCAGGACCAGAACCCAGTCAGCATTTACAGTCCCCAGTCTTTTTTTTTTTTTTTTTTTTTTTTTAAATTACATTTTTATTAGATATTTCGTGACATACAATAAAAAAAAAAGGGGGAAATATACATACATTCAAAAACATTGGGGGAAGGAGGGAAAGGGGTTAGGGGAGTTCCCGTCTTTTAATTTCACTTCCAGCTGCAGGATCTGGCCTTCAAGGAGGTACTTTTCCTCCCGGGCTGCCTGGACTTTTAAAGCACAAAAGTCTACGGCCTCATCTCGTTCCCGAGCAGCATATTCCTTGGCTCGCTCAGCAGCTTTCAGTAACTCCTGTAAGCCAGTCATCTCCCTTTCCAGGCGCTGTACATTCGCCTCCGCAGCACCTCTGGATAGTCTCACCTCATCCAGCTGATTCTGTACCCTTGTGCAATTGTAGGCCAGTCTCTTTCTCGCTCTGGATTAGGGCTGTGCAATATGGAGAAAATAATCATATTTTTTTATTTTATTTTTTTTAATGAATATTGCGTTTTGGGTTTTTTTGCGATTAGCGCATGGATACTGCCCCAGCTCATGGGTATACTGCCCCAGCTCACCTCTTTGCGCCGCGTGTTCGGCTCCCTGTGCGTTTCCGGCGGCATGGAGCTTGGGCGCTCGCCTGGGGGAACCGCGAGAATGCGGCTGTACACGTGGTTCCCCGTGCGAGCGCCCAAAGCTCCATGCCGCCGGAAGATTACAGGGAGCTGATAAAATGAATAGATAAAATTGCAGCCTTATGAGATTTTAGAAATTGCATATGCTTAAATCGCGATTTTTGCGATTTAATTGCACAGCCCTACTCTGGGTGGCAGATTCTAATCGCCATTTCAAAGTCTCTACCTCCCTTCGAAGCAGGTCACAACATTTACCTTCTTGATCCAGCACCACTTCCATTTCTTTCACCCGTCTACCCCGTCTGCTTCTTTTTAGCCTTACTTGTGGGGGGTTGACTGTCATGGTTGGCGCGGAGGCATATGTTATCTGGGTGTATGGGGTAGTACCCAGACAGTTCTCCTCCTGGCTGCAATTGTTCTCTGGTTCGATCCAGATCAAGAACTTGTCCTCGTTGCACTCCACATCCTGGGTGCCAATGTTTTCCTCATCCAGCACAGCTCCCTCGGGTGGTCGCATATCTGCCCAGCGGTCTCTGCGTTCTTTCCTTCTTTAGAAAAGCGTCGACCTCTTTCATGATGGCTAGGATGACCTTATCAGAGGGGTTAGGACCGACCAATGCCAACCTCATCCGCATCTCTTTTTGAAACTCTGTCTCTCCTACGGAGTCTTGGGACAAGGCTGACCTGGCGCGGTTGTCCTCCATGGCTTTTGGATTGTTGCTGGATGCCAGTCCTGGAGCCTCTGCCAATTCTTTCAGCTCCTTCCAGCTGGAAAGGGCAATCCCACCCTGATGCCAACCAGTGTTACGGATCCTGGTACCCTCACGCTCGGTACCCTCCGTCTGGACGCCCCCTTTCCGCTGAATACAGGAGATATTTACACACACAGTAGACGACACGTACTATGTAGATGTTTCTCATTCGAAATCCAAATGGAGAATGCTATATTTCACTTTAGACACACAAAGGTAAAACACCATTGACACACACTCCCCTCCCTTACAGATAAGATCTAGAGTCTCCAGTCAGAGAACAATAGACTCATCTAACACAATGGAGTGTTTACACATGCCTTCTCACGGTAAAAAAATTCCTTTTAAGATGAGAAAATACAATTTACAGAGAGGGGGGGGGGGTAGCCACAGAGAAGTACAGTATAAAGACAGAGGACAGCTAATACAGAGATGTACACTATACAGACGGTACACAAACAATACTCTACTATAAACACATAAGGGAATATTAATATAACACAGACATCCGATAATAGCGGACACATAACAAACACACTCTACAGGTTATTGTCGCTGTATATAAAAGGTAAAGCAAAATAACTGCAAATAAACATTGGGGCGGCCGTTTCGTCACACGGTTTGTTTATATATATATCCAAAATCCAGACGCACACGGAGACTTCAAAGTTTAAATAAAATTAAAACTTTATTCTGGCATCAAATTTCAATGTTTCAGTCCCCAGAGGGACTTTCCTCAGGAATGGCCAACATACAAAGGAAGTATAATATAATATAATATATATATATATATATATATATATATATTTCACATCAAACAATTAAGCTCCCACAGATGTGTCTACCCTGCAATCACAGAGCAGGCGTGGACATACTCTGCAACCCAATTAACCAAAGTAATAATGCAAAAAAAAGGAAACATAAATCACAATGACACCTCAAAAAGAGTCTAAGAAAAAGAGTCAACATGTAGGATACAGTGATACAATATTCCAGCTAAATTTAAAAAGAACATATTCGCATCTTAGTATAGATATAGCCGTGTAATTAACATAGCTAGGAATAGTAATCCATATATGGCAAAAGCATAATATTATACTAAATGTGCACAGAACTACAGCTATACAATGAACTTATCAAGAATGTCAGATCTATAACATCGCTTAATAAATCGAGAGTACATCTCTGACATCTGCTGTGTACATGTAGAAGGATCCGAGTTGTTGCGCAAAAACTGGGAAATGGGTAACGATTCTTTGAGTTTGCGTGGATGGAAACTAGAAGCGTGTAATAAAGTATTCCTATCCATCGGTTTCCTAAATAGTGAATATTGCAGTCTACCATCCTCAACTGCGACATTGAGGTCTAAGAAATTAACACTTACAGGATCCGAATGGAATGTTAGCCTAACCGACGTTGGTAATTTGTTCACATTGGTCATAATGGTTTGCAATTCACCAGGTGTCCCCTGCCACATCAACAAAATATCGTCAATATAACGAACGTAAAATTGCAATCCACGAGAGAAAGCAGGCAAAATATATGTAGATTCGTATACGTACATAAAGGCGTTGGCATACATGGGAGCCATTGCCGCTCCCATGGATGTGCCTGTACATTGTAGGTAGTATTTCTCCTGGAACCTAAAATAGAGTTTTACGCAAAATTTCCAAAATAAATTCTGTAGGGTATGGCACAGCATTAATGTGGTTAGCTAGAATTGTGCGTACCGCCCCGATGCCCTCCTCCAAAGGGATGATGGTATAAAGACTATTAACTAACCACGTCCACGCCTGCTCTGTGATTGCAGGGTAGACACATCTGTGGGAGCTTAATTGTTTGATGTACAGTTGTGTTCAAAATTATTCAACCCCCCCCAATGCTGTTAAGAGTTTTAGGGAATTTAGTGTACATTTGTAATTGTATTCAGAATGAAATCCTACAAGGACTTTTTAAAGAACCATATGCAACTAAAATGACATCAATTGGTTTTGTAATACAGTATTATTATTATTATTCTTTATTTATAAAGCGCCAGCATATTCCGCAGCGCTGTACAATAAGCACAGTATAGACAGGGTTACAATACATTGAACAACATTTGACAAACAGTACAGGAGGAGATGAGGGCCCTATTCCCGTAGGAACTCACAATCTAGGAGGGTTGGGGTTGGAAACAGGAGGAGAGGACTGTAAGGTGAGAGTGATTGATGGTTGCATCAGTGAGTTGGGTGGTAGGCTTCCCTAAATAGGAATGTTTTCAGGGAGCGTTTGAAGGAAGAGAAGTTAGGGGAAAGTCTGACAGCACGAGGGAGAGCGTTCCAGAGAGTGGGGGCTGCGCGTGAGAAATCATGCAGTCTATCATGGGAAGAGGTGATGCGGGGAGAAGCTAGGCGCAGGTCACTGTTTGACCTTAGGGAGCGGGCTGGGGTGTATTTGGTGATTAGTGAGGACAGGTAGTAGTAAATGTTTCTTTTGTGAATTCTTCATTGACACAATTATTCAACCCCTTAAAGACTACCACTCTGAAAACACTTGCATGAACCTCCTGTTCTTCAATCAGGTATTGAAAACACCTGTGGATGTCACAGAGCAGCAATAAAGCATAATAAGCACCAATTAGGCAGCTTTAAAATGACTGTGATACTCAGCTCCTTCTAGACATTTACTGGTGTGGTTACAAACATGGTGAAGTCAAGAGAATGGTCCAGGAAGACAAGAGAAGAGGTGATTACTCTTCACAGGAAGGGCAATGGCTATAAGAAGATTTCAAAGATGTTAAACCTACCAAGAGAGACCATAGGAAGCATCATTCGCAAATTCAAGGCAAAGGGCACTGTTGAAACGCTACCTGGTCGTGGCAGAAAGAAGATGCTGACTTCGACTGCTGTGCGCTACCTGAAGCGTAGAGTGGAGAAAAGTCCCCATGTGACTGCTGAGGAACTGAGAAAAGATTTGTCAGATGTGGGTACTGAAGTTTCAGCTCAGACAATACGGCGCACACTGCGTAATGAAGGCCTCCATGCCAGAACTCCCAGGCGCACCCCCTTGCTGTCTCCAAAGAATAAGAAGAGTCGACTGCAGTATGCCAAAAGTCATGTGGACAAACCACAGAAGTTTTGGGATAGTGTTCTGTGGACTGATGAAACAAAATTAGAACTGTTTGGACCCATGGATCAACGCTATGTTTGGAGGAGGAAGAACAAGGCCTATGAAGAAAAGAACACCTTGTCTACTGTGAAGCATGGCGGGGGGTCAATCATGCTTTGGGTCTGTTTTGCTTCTGCAGGTACAGGGAAGCTTCAGCGTGTGCAAGGTACCATGAATTCTCTTCAATACCAGGAGATATTGGATGACCATGTGATGCAGTCCGTCACAAACCTGAGGCTTGGGAGACGTTGGACCTTTCAACAGGACAATGATCCCAAGCATACCTCCAAGTCCACTAGAGCATGGTTGCAGATTAAAGGCTGGAACATTTTGGAGTGGCCATAGCAGTCACCTGACTTAAATCCGATTGAGAACCTCTGGTGGGACTTAGGCTTGCGCACTGCAACTGCTTTAAGAATGTGACTGAACTGGAGGCTTTTGCCCATGACGAATGGGCGAAGATACCCGTAGATCGCTGCAAGACACTTGTGTCAAGCTATGCTTCACGTTTAAAAGCTGTTAGTACTTATAACTGTAAAAGGATGTTGTACTAAGATTGAATGTCACTTGGGGGTTGAATAAAACTGATAATGATGTGAGCACAGAAAAGACATTTGTGGTTATTTCATTATAAATGTTATGTTATATTTGTCTGACCTACACGTGCCTCTTTGATTTAATTGTAAGCAAGATGACTGACTGATCAAAATCAATGTCAAACTGGCCAAAACACTCAATTTCAGTGGGGGTTGAATAATTTTGAACACAACTGTGATATATACACATACATATATATACACATACATATATATACATATACATGTCTTCCTTTGTATGTTGGCCATTTCTGGGGACTGAAACGTTGAAATTTGAACGTTTTATTTTATTTAAACTTTGAAAAGAAGTCTCCGTGTGCGTCTGGATTTTGGTCTCTTATCTACCTGCAGCTGGATTGACTGCACCGGAGCAAGACATTTTCGGTATGTGGAGTGCAGGACGGATATATATTTCTCCATTGTAGACTGGGCACACTGAGATAAAAACAAAAACATTTCTTAAAATTTAGAAATATCCATATGCAAATCCATTGTTTCGGCTCATGCTGAGCCATTATCAAGGACATCAGATTTGCATATGGATATTTCTTAATTTCAATTTATTAAAGTATTTGTTTTGTTTTTAAGGAACATTGTACTTAAAAGTAAAGTATCTTTTTTTTTTTTTTTTTTTTTCATCTTTTTATGTTCTTGAATAGTTGCGCAGAGGCTGCTCTGCCCAATTTTTTTTTTTTTATTTAAATTTTGCACCATTTTACTCACCTTTTCTCCCTCACTGTGCACAGCTCCTACTCTTTGGCTCAGGGACTCCTGAACCCAGAAGTCACTGTGGCGTTTCTGTGCAATTTGCACTACTTGTGTAACGTAGGAAACATAAATTGCGCACTGCAATGGGACTTGCAAACTTTACGTAAGTCCTGTAGCACCTGCGCAGAATGATGGATCGGAGGTGCGTGCATGCATCCAATGTCCCTAGTAACCGGCAGCCAGGAAACTCAAATTCTCCAGCCACTGGTGACGCTGGATGGGGTGGAAGAAACTCCACTTCACCCAGCATTAAAGGCAAAACGGGGCGAAGGTCTCGGGCACTCACCACATCCTGACAATTTAAAAAAATATAAAGTGATCAGGATGTGCAGAGTGCGTCCAGTTTATAGGTTTCATTTTGACATTGCCACCTGGGTGGTGTTTCTCTATGGAGACATTGACTGTCCTTTAACCCTTTTCACTGCTGAGGACGTGTGGGACACGTCCTCATTGACGCACGTTACATGCTGAGGATGTGCCCCACATGTCATCAGCTTTGCGGGACCCCCGGCGGAGATACTCACCTCTCTGTCCGGGGTCCCGCGGCGGTCTGACTTCAGCATCCTCAGGCCCTCCTGACGTCGTCATGCGATTGATCATCATTGGTCATAATTTCCAGACGACACCCCCCCCCCGGCAATGCCGGGAGATAGCCTGGAAGGGAGGGAGGGGTCCGTTTGGATCCCTCTCCCTCCCGATCGGAAAGGCACAGCGCCAAAAGCCAGGCACTGCTTAAGCACCGGGTTGCACTTCAGCGCCCGCCATCTTGGATGGCGGCTCCACCCCGGGTCCTCTCTCGCTGCCCGACGTCATCGCGCATAGCGTGATGATGTCAAATAGCCGGGGAACCCCTAGCTGCCTGGGGATTTGCCAAGGAAATCCCCTAGTGGAGATGGGGGGGGGGGGTTTCCTTTTGAACCCCGATATCTCCAGAACCGTGACAGCTAGGGAGTCATGGAGGTTGTCATTCCATTTGAAAGGCCTGAGCATGGTCATTTCGAATGATACCCAACTTGACCATGTACAAAGTAAAATAAAAATGAAAAGTAAATAATTTTTTTTTTTTTTTTTTAAAAAAAACCATGTAAACAATATTGCTGCATTAATAAAAAACATTTCAATTAAAATGTGAACAATGATGCTGCACTAATGATTTTTTTTATATGGGGTGCGTTTACTAAAAATCCTGTAATTCCCCCCACAAAATGTAACAAGTCCCCATGTCTAATTTTTGTACAAGCGCACCCCATAGAAAAATCTAACCACAAACGCTCATGTGATAAAATGTGGAAAAAAAAAACACTTTACACACTGCAGATGATTAAAAATTCAAATTTTATTGCATTTTTTGTTATAATATACAGGCAGGACATGACGTATACATATAATAATGATATATTATGAATCTGCCGGAAAGAACGATGTATGTATGTCTGGGCCATATAATAAAATATGGCTTCAAATTGCATATAAACATGATGAGCGACAGCGGTAAAAATGAGCTCAGCAGTGAAAGGGTTAAGTAATCAGTGGTGTATTTAGGTTTTGTGCTGCCCTAGGCCTGACTAAACTTGTGCACCCCCTAATTTAAATTTGACGCACCCCTTCCTGTCAAGGGCACACCTCTTCCTGGTTAATCCCCACCCTTCCTCTTTAAGCTCCACCTTTTCCTCTCTTTATATTAAAAGTGGATACTAAGTGCCTACTTGTATATTTTGTATACCATTTCAAATGTATCTATTGAGATAAATTAAGTTATGAAATGTTTAAATTCAAGCATTTTTACAAAGAACAGCCACGCATGTCAAGTATACTGGATCACAGCCGCTCTAATTGGTTGAACAATAAAATCCACAGAAACGTGCACTGCATATGAGCGTATCACAGAACTGCACAGCAATAAATCTCACGCTCATACACACTGCACATTACTGTATCTCAGAGCTCCAGGGCAATAAAACTCACAGTAATATGCAGTGTGTAGCACAGAATCCACAGCCATAAAACTCCCAGCAATGCAATGTTTGGTGTGTGTCAGCGTATCAGAATCCACAGAAATAAAAATTCCAGCAAACCGAGTGTATATGAGCACAAAGCAATTATTTAGTCTATATTTACCGGCCTCTGTCCGCGGTAGGACTGTGTACAGACTCAGCAGGAGGTCCCTCCAGGCCACGTTAGGATCGCAGCTGTGCCTGTACGTGGAGCCATCTTGTCAGCAGTGGGGTGCCACTGCCAGAGGGTGCACCGTGGCTTTGATTCCCTTCCCGGTGGGTGTTCAGTCCAGAATAGAGTGAGAGTCCGTGTTAACGAAAGGGCGGGCAGCTGCGTGCGTGCGTGTCACGTGGTTCAGCCAGTCAGGTGGTACTGAGACTCAGTACCACCTGACTGGCCGGACCGTGTGACCTGCTCGCACGCAGCCTCACCAGGAGCCAGGCAGCTCAATGACAAATTTCTATCACTGCAGTGCTGGTTAAGGAAAGGTCCACTTTAAACAGCAGTAAGCAGACAGGGCTTCATATTCTGCTGATACCCCCCCCCTTTACCTGCCGTTTACTGTCATCTTCTCTCTCTGCACACAAATCACATCCCCCTCCCCTCTCCTAGAGCTGCTGCGGGGGAGGGGAGGAGCTATGGAGGGAGGAGAGGGGGATTTTTATTCTATTTGATTTTATTCCGTATGCAAACGACCTGCTCCACTGCTCGTTGTTTGAGAACACAGCTCAAAGCTGACACACAGTGACAGTGGCACCTCCCTAGTACCCCCTAATGACACCCCAATAACCACTGGTACCTGGGGCGGCCCGCCCTCCGCTCACACACAAGTTTGGCGAACTGCCAGCAAGTACGGTGCTGTTTGAAGGCAGTGCAAATCCCCATAGAGAAGTAATGGTTAGAGAAATGGCAGTGAAATGCTCTGATATTCGGGGGTTTCAATCAGGTTTATTCAGGCGAACCCCATAGGTTTCAATGTTAAGAATATTCACATTTTTATGCAATATCTAATAAACCATTTATTATTTTAATCTGCAATAAAAAGTCTTTATTGATTTTAGTCATTTTTTTTCAAAAAAAATTTGGCAAAATTTCCCCCCCTTTTTTTAATAGCGGTTTTTCTGTAACAGAACTTTTTATTATCAATCATAGGATCTTATATGTAAATTTCAGACATTTTCGTTCAGTAGCTCTTTTGAAAACAGCAGGCCACGGGTTTGCGGTGGCAGCATTCAGCGGTGGGGACCCTGTGGTGATTGGTGAATTCACTGCAGGGTGGGGAAATTTTATTCCGAGTGCAGGGAACTACAGAACACCAAAATGTTGGCGTCATTTCGGTGCTCTGTGAGTAACCCATTTAGCGGTGAGGGTTTTTTGCTGCCCCCTGGAACGTGAAAGCCTAGGCCTTGCCTACCCAGGACATACTTGAAAATTAGTGAAATCTCAATGCATCCTTCCTGGTAAAATAACTTGCAAAAGTAAAAAAAAAATATTATATATTTTTTTTTAGGGGTGGGGCCACCCGGTGGAAAGTGCCGCCCTAGGCCTAGGCCTTGTTGGCCTAGGCCAAAATACACCACTGTAAGTAATAGATACAAACAAAAGATAGGCCACACGGATTTCTTACCGCCGTTTAGTCTTTATTCACCGCATCCTGGGGAAAGCCTACAACATTTCAGCCTGGAGCCTTAGTTGTGTTCTATATTATACATGACTAAGGCTCCAGGCCAAAACATTGTATGCTTCCCCAGGATGCGGTGTATAAAGGCTAAATGACGGTAAGAAATCGGTGTGGCCTATCTTTTGTTTGACTGTTGATTTTGTATAGCAGAGCACCCGGATAACTTTTTTTTTTTTTTTAGACGATATTCCCGGTTTTTATTGTGCAGCCACGCATTGGTTATTTTCATTCTATTACTTCAAGGACTGCTAGACATTTAGAGGTGTGTGTGTATCACTTGGCATCCACTGAGGGATGTCAAAAAATGGAATCAAAGTCTGTAACTCTATCTCAACAGATGTTCTCAATATCGGGGATCACCCGTGTGAATGGGATAGAAAACAAAAATCCTTCCAATTGGAGGGAACAGTGAGAACATAAGAGTAAGGCTCGTGTCAGACGAGCGCACTGATCACGTCCGTGTTGATGCACATTTGTACGTCTGTTCTAGCATACAATTATGATCAATAGAGACCACACACGAAGTGCGGACGCAGGTTAGGCAAGAATGTAAATCCGCTAGAACGGACGCACAAAGTGCGTTGCGTCCGCAACATCCACATAACTTTGTGTGTGAGTGATGGAACTAAGTCAGATGGACTGCATTTTTGACGTTAGAGTATAAAGAAGTAGGCAACCTTATAAATGATAAAAGCCACCATGGTTGTTACGCTTTTGCAGAACATAAAGCATAGCCAAGTCATGTCACTCTTCAACTCCTCTCTGATTCGGTTTAAGACTTTTTGATACAATCATTACTAGTATATGTAGCTA
This sequence comes from Leptobrachium leishanense, assembly GCA_009667805.1. Lineage (NCBI taxonomy): Eukaryota > Metazoa > Chordata > Amphibia > Anura > Megophryidae > Leptobrachium > Leptobrachium leishanense. Next base: position 127,340,527 of record CM019068.1, read on the forward strand.
AATCTGTGTGACCAACGCTAAGCTAATTAAAAGGAAAGCGATAGTGATCTGTCCCTTCTGCTACATTTTAAATCATTTGTGTGTAATGACAAGTGCACTGGTCTCTTTTTTTATCTTGTTGATCCTTAATAAAAGCTAAGTTTTACTCTTACGTTCTCACGTTTCCCTCCTATTGGAAGGATTTTTGTTTTCTATAAATATATATATATATTTTTTTTTTTCATTCCCTCATTTGTAGAAAAAGAAAACTGTACCAGCTTGATTTATTACCCTGCGGTGTTCCATCAAGAGCTGAATATCACATTGTTCTTAAAAAGATAACAGAGCCTGTGCATGCCGGTTACCAGCACTTGGTGCCCCAATGTTTGTCTTATATGGGCTGAAAGGGGGCCATCACACAGAGCTTTGTGATTGGCACTCAGTGTTGATGCTGGCTGCTATCAGGTGCATGGAGTGAGCAGTCGTGCTGTAGGATGGTTCTTCCACTCACAGCTGTCACCGCCCCTGCGACATGTCCCAAGAAGTGAGTGACAGGAAAACATTGACAGAAATAATACGCCACTAGTTCCTGTAAGTGTTAACCAAAAACCCTTATAACACATATTGGTAGTGATTCCCTGCCTAACGAGCATGATGGCTGCACTTTAAATACACACCGCATAGATGTCTGAATTTTCCAGTTGGTTTAAAAGAAATATTTGAAATCCCTTGGATTAATACCAATTCCTGCTGGTTTATCTTTGTATATTTATTGCTCCTGTCATATCGCTGTGTGTTTTTTTCTCTTTTGATGGGGTTTAATGCAACAAAGTATGCTATTTCATGTTGTCTTCCTGTCCCAAAGGATTATATGATTGTGAAGAAGCCAGGGGACACTGTGGCCCAAAGTGAGTCCTGTCCATCCGAAGGATTCTGCTCAAGTACCCTGAGCATCGGAGGCTCCGTTCCACCGTACTCACTGACAAACGAGAGAAACAATGACAAGATCCTGGAACTGAGCAGCAAAATCATCCATCCCCTAACTGGAGAGGTGAGGTTGCTGGGAAAGGGCTCATTCACTGGAAACCTTTAAACAATGTCATCTGAGTTTAAATCCCACAACGATGAACAATAAAAGAGACTTTTATTAACTTTTGATGGCCAGTTAAACTACAAGCTCGCCCATCAGTTAAAGGAACACGTCTGTGTGCTCCTCCTACTCTGAGCTTTCTGCTCCCTCCCCTCCCCCCTAATGAGGGGAGGGGGGGGGGACCCACTGATTCATTCACCCTTCAAGTGAAGGGGTTTAATCCCACCCAGAACCTGAGCTCAGGGCCAGTGGTGTCACACGGTGCGGCAATTTATGGTGACACCGCCACACCCCCCCCCCCCCCAGTTTTGTTTTTTTAACTACTCTTGCTTATAAATCAGTACTCCCATATAACACTGCTCATGCACGGCGCACATTACTGTGAGGTTTATTGCCGTGGAGCTCTGTGATATGCTCACGCCCAAATTTTGGCAAACTGACAAAGTACGGTGCCTGTTCGACGGCATTGAAAGTCCTCATAGAGAAGTAATGGTTAAGCTGTTCAGAGACCCCGAACAGCAGAGAAATGTCCTGATGTCCAGTGTTTTCATTTGGCAGGTTTATTCGGGCGAACACCATAGGTTTCAATGTTAAAAATATTCCCAATTTTTATCCAATCGCTAATAATAACCTGTAGTAAAAAGTCTCTATTTTTTTTTTTAGTATCTTTTAGGCATTTTTGAGAAAAAAATAATCCAATTTGTTTTCTTTCAGAATAGCGTTTTTTCTTTTTTCTGTAACAGACCTTTTTATTATCATTCATAGGATCTTAAATGTAAATTCCAGACGTTTTCGTTCAGTATTTTTTTTTTTTTTTTTTTTTTTTAAAAACCGTGGGCGACTGGTTTGCAGCAGCATTCGGTTGCTGATTCCCTGCACTTCAGGGACCCTGCAGTGAATTCAGTGGGTGGGAATTTGATGCCCCAAAGTGCGGGGAACAACAGAACACTGAAAAGTCTACGTCATTTTGGTGCTCTGTGAATATCCCCTTTAGTGGTTTTATTTTATTTTTTTCCGCCCCCTAGGGCTTGCCTACCCAGGACATACTTGAAAATGAGAAATCTCAATTTAACCTTCCTGGTAATATTTTTGTGTTTAAAAAAATAAATAAAAATTAAGGTGCCCCACCCCCCACCCCTTGTGACGCCACTGCTCAGGGCCCTGGGTCCTTTTGAGAACTATAGCACACCAGTGGCTGTCAAAGCTTTCCTGCATTAGAACTACTGTATTGGCTGGAGTATCCATACCCCCTGTGGTCATGAGACATTCTGCGACTGGCAGACCAGCGCTGGATTTGGGTACATTTCTAAAGGGAACTATAGGGCTAAACAGGAGGGGGGGGGTATGAAGGAGGGTAATCTTTAACACTTCTCTTTCCTCCTCTTTCACATTTTTAACCTTTTTAGTATCTCCTTTAAAGCAAATCTATGGATATGTAGCACCAGATACAAATAAGCTGAAATATATCGCTATCCTTATCACATATACTATTTCATACATATTCATGACCTTTACAAGCTCTCATATGCATCAGTCTTTTGTGATCCACTTCAGTTCAAGAAATGCATAAAAAAAAATTCTATAGCGCAGTATATCTGGATGGTGTATATATCTAGATCATCACAGGTTGAATCCTATAACTCACAATTTATTGAGCCCACGACTGGCTCCCAGATTTTTCGCTTCTATGGGTTTTGTTTTCCGTTGATGGTTTAGTGGGATTCCTGCCAAAAATTCCACTGGTGTGTGAGGGCTAGATATATATCTCAAGCTTATGTAAGTGGAACCCATATTGTCTTGATATTGATACGTATGTACGGAGTTACGCTAGGGAGTATCCCTGCTTTTTATCTGCTTATGTTTCATGGAGATCATGGTGGGAGTGTAAGGTGAATGGCCACATGAGAAAGAGAAAACAAGACCCATAGCGTTAGCGATTCAAAGGCATTCTGGCCGCAGCGCTATGACCTCCTTTTAAGCTAGTGCTAACACAGACGCCAGTGTTGGCTTGAAGGAGATGATAGAGCCCTAGACATACATATACTGTTATCCTTGGTTCTTTAGAGAGGCCCCTATTTATAGTGTGTGTGTGTGTGTGTGTGTGTGTCCTGTAGGCACTTCAACTATTTCTACATTCAAATCTATGGATATGCCTGAATTATTTTGCTTTAAAAAAAAAAAAAAAATTATTGTAGCCAGCACTGACCATCCTGCTTCATTCAGTGAACTCCCGAAACATACATATATAGTGTACTAGACGCCTTTTATATATAGCACACGTATAGGTGACTTTTCTTTTTTTGCCATGTATGTGTTCTATGGCAACATTGCACTTACTTGGGATCTGATTGCTGCAAATCCGCAGACTTAAAGCTATAAGGGCTGTGTCCAGATACAAGAGTCATTCCATGCTCTAACCATTACCATTTAATGTGTTTTTGAATGGTTAAGCTGAGTGTTGACACAAGTGTCATCCACCCCTGTAAAATGCCAGGGCTATGTTTTGAGCCTGTTATTTTTATGGCAGTCTGTGTGTGGGCACTAATAGACAGGTTTATCCCTGCTAGTATACAGATACTAATCCCATTATTCCAATTCGGCAGTGGTGTTAATGATTTTTGATATACGTGGCATTTAGTTTTGGTGCTTATCTCCTTTTATCCATTATTTCAGTATTTAGATGCCCACCATGATCTTTACAAGGACATGATGATGGAGAATTCCCAGCCCATCAGCCTGTTGGGTAAGAGGAGATTTAATGACTGATTTCATGTATAGTTGTCCTCAAACAGAACGTTCTATGAACTGACGCGGCTGTGACATGAAAAAAAATAAAAGGCTAATGTGCAACGTGTAGTAAACCTGCTTGGAGAGCCTGAATTAACAAACGGAGACTCTAGGCAAAAAAAATCAACTTTGGGCTAAATATTAAATGTCAGAAAGGTCTCAACCAAATTCAAGGAATGAGCTGCTGTTTTCGTATAACTACTCGTGGCAAACCATTCTTCTTGTAAGTTCCCTTTCCCAACTAGTAATAAACTTTTGAGATCTAATGGGTTGACCAGGTGTGAGGATATTTCGTGCTCCCCCCCCCCCTGTCTACTTTTCCAGTCCCCCCCCCCCCCCTCAAGGTCTTCTATATCGCATTATGTTAGTGACATTTTTTTCTGGATGATAATTTTTAATTCTCAAATACGTAAATAACTCCCTTGGCTGGACGCTATGTTATTCCATCAGATATAGAAGATATAGAAGAAAAAGAAGTGCGGCGCTTCCCAGTGTGAAAAAAAAAAATCCATCAGATATCCCAATGGTATAACTGTGTTATGTCTACCGTAATCAACTGGGAAACCTATTTGATATCTTTTTCAATCCAGTTTTTAAGATTTATATCCAAAATAATTTCTTGCAATAATTCAAGTGGCATAGAAATAAATATTGTAGGGTTATTCAAAGAATTATTTGTTTTCTGACTCTCCATATAGTTCTCAAGTCTTGCACTTTTGGGTTCTTTACATTTCTGGGGTATTTCTAGCCCCCATAAAATCTGTGTTAGATGCTAATAGACTCCAGGTTAGTCCTTGAAATTGAGTCCGTTTCGCCATATGTGTCAACATTGCCGCTTCATAGATAAGCAGTGTAATCCAATGTTAGAGCACTGAGACTCTAACTCTTCATATGCGCTGCAATGCTTATCCTGTTGCTCTTCCATTTTACTTTTGAGAAATGCCAGCATTTGTCGGTGCTTTACCACTGCACTTACCAGCACCCAGTGAATAACCCACATTCTTCTTTAGTTGGTTAACTGTGCTTCTCTGCATTCATGCTGACCGTCTTGATTTTTTTTTTTCTCTCAGACCTGCACAAGTGAGCTTAAGTAAAATTAAAAATAGATATTCATTTCTTAGAAATAGAAATATATATGTCTAGCATTTTAATATCTCCTATATAAAACTTTGCTTTTATTGTTGTGGATTAAAAACCTATATATGAAGGGTTATTCAGAAAGCAACAAAATTTTGGTGGCAAGTTCAGGGGTTATTCAATAACCCTATGGTATGCTTTGGAACAAAGTTGCTAGTAAAGCCGAAATAAAGAATAAAAACGCCAGTAACTAGGGATGCACTGAAATTTAGGCCGCCAAGCTTATCAGCCGAAAATGGTGGCGGCTGAAAAGCAGATACGGCCGAAAACACCAGTCAAAACCTGGGCGTAGAGCCCGGCTGAGCCTTAGGATCGATTGCGGCCTCCAGTCCCAGCCGAGCCTGGGGATCTATGCGGACGGCATAGAATGTCCCGAGGTGTGAAGTGGTTAACTAGCAGGTATATTCAATAATGGTAACTCAGGACAATGACTGGAGAAGTGAAAAATCCAGGTCAAAATAGCCAAACCAGAAAAATTCTATTTAGGTCACTTTCCATATCTGCTATTTGGTCTAGATTGTTCTCCTCTGCCAATTCTCCTGAGTTACACCTTTTTAGTGACTAGACCTGTTTGGTGTGTTTTTATTTATTTTTTTTCTCTCGTTTTTTTTTTCAGTTCAGAGGAATTTGCCCCCTGGTTTTTGTTTTCATTTTTGGGAATCTCCCATGCTGTGCTTGCTTTGAGACTTTCCTTTTTCCTTACCTGGAGGACTCTGAGTTTATACCACACTGTATTGTGAACTCTATTTTTGGGACCATTTGAGACTCGACTGGTTGGCTACATGTTGGATCGCTGGGGTTCCAGAGTCCCCCCCCACCCCTTTTTTTTCCCCCTCTTCCTTGTGGGAACATGGGCTGCCCCGGATTAGCTGCTTGGGAGGCTACCATGACTCTGTTTGACCCTGGGTTGCTCTGATATGTGGGCTCTTCCACGGCCTCTGATGGGCAATCAGAGCGAGCCGGGAACGCTCGAGATAAGAGCTGGCAGCTGAATGAGATAGAAGACTTCTAATCTACCCTGGTAATGCATCCCAAGCAATACAATGATGTGAGTTGGTGACTGACCCATTCACTCCATTCTATGGCCAAAGCCACACAGTGAGGAGCAAGTGATTTTATTTATAAAGTATTTTACCAGGAAGGATACATTGAGAATTCTCTCGTTTTCACGTATGTCCTGGGTTCAAGAATAGGGTTGCACCGATACCGATACTAGTATCGGGGCCGATACTGGGTACTGCAGGAGTACTTGGTACTCGTGCAGTACCCCCCAATATTTTTCCCAATACCGGAAGCCGGCATTGAGCCGGCTTGCCGGTATCCGAGAGGCTGCGGCGGCTGTCCGAATGCTCTATCGGCATTCGGACAGCCGCCCCTAGAGCTGCTCACCGCAATACTTGCCTTCCTGGGCGTCGCCGGGAATGTCTCCGCGCATGCGCTCGCTGGAAGGACCCCAGCCGCGACCACGTGGGACCAAGGAGAGAGCGTGCGCACGCGGAAACTTTCCCGGCGTCGCCCAGGAAGGTAAGTATAAACACAGTGAGCAGCTGCAGGGCCTGTCCGAATGCTGATAGAGCATTCAGACAGGCCCTGCAGCTGCTCTCCGCGATGATACTTGCCTTCCTGGGCGACGCCGGGAAAGTTTCCGCGCACGCGCTCGTTGGACCCCAGCCGCGATCACGTGGTCGCGGCTGGGGTCCTTCCAACGAGCGCACGCGCGGAGACATTCCCGGCGGCGCCCAGGAAGGTAAGTATCGTCGCGGAGAGTGCTGGGGGGCATACCCATGTGTGAGCTGGGGCATATCCATGAGCTGGGGGCAATATCCACGTGTGAGCTGGGGCATATCCATGAGCTGGGGGCAAATCCATGTGTGAGCTGGGGGGGGCATACCCATGAGCTGGGGCCTATCCACGAGTGAGCTGGGGCCTATCCACGAGTGAGCTGGGGCCTATCCACGAGTGAGCTGGGGCATATCCACGAGTGAGCTGGGGCATATCCACGAGTGAGCTGGGGCATATCCACGAGTGAGCTGGGGCATATCCACGAGTGAGCTGGGGCATATCCACGAGTGAGCTGGGGCATATCCACGAGTGAGCTGGGGCAAATCCACGAGTGAGCTGGGGCAAATCCACGAGTGAGCTGGGGCAAATCCACGAGTGAGCTGGGGCAAATCCACGAGTGAGCTGGGGCAAATCACGAGTGAGCTGGGGCAAATCCACGAGTGAGCTGGGGCAAATCCACGAGTGAGCTGGGGCAAATCCACGAGTGAGCTGGGGCAAATCCACGAGTGAGCTGGGGCAAATCCACGAGTGAGCTGGGGCAAATCCACGTGTGAGCTGGGGCAAATCCACGTGTGAGCTGGGGCAGTATGAATATATATATATCGGGGGGGGATATACATGTGAGCTGGGGCATTTTTATATGGTCTGTTCTTATTGGAAAGCGTCACATGACATTAAAGTATCGGTGAGTACTTTTAAAAAGTATCGGTACTCGTACTCGGTCTTAAAGTGGTATCGGTGCATCCCTATTCAAGAACATTGAAATGTTAGTCATTACAGAAATACAAAGTAATAAAATGCAAGATATTAAAAAAAACAAACCACAAATATAGAGATTAACACAAAATAAATATGTAGGAAATATATTCATGTTACCTCAATACAGAATGCACCTGTGAACATGTATGCTAATAGGGTGCTCTTGAGTGACTTAGACTGGGGGAAGATTTGATGGCGTCTGGGAGGTTATTCCATAACTGTGGTGCTCTGTAGGAAAATGAGGATCGAGCCACTTTCTTTTTGTATTGTGGTATTGTAAGTAAGGTGCAGTTCCTGGATCAGAGGTTATAGGTATGGGGGAAGCAGCCTATTCAGGTAGGGTGGTAGCTTCCCAGAAAATAACACCAGGTTGGAAAGGTGAAGGGTGCGTCTAGATTCCAGCAACTGCCAGTTTAGCTCTTTTAACATGTCACAATGGTGGGTCATGTAGTTGCATTGTAGCACAAAGTGGCAGAATGAGTTCTACAATGTAGTAAGAATCTGAAGGTGTGTTTGCGGGCAGCTACATTCATTACATTTGCTGTACAATCTGCTTTCTTACCGCAGGGCTCAGGCAGGATTTGTTTCTGTACAGGGCACCTAGTTTGGGGTAAAGTTTAGATGAAAGTTTTTCGATGTGGGGGCCAAAGGATAGATTTGGGTCTAACCACATACCTAGATATTTGAGAGAAGTGACTGTGGTCAGCGTGCAATTTGATTTTGTCCCCACACATAGATGAGTCTTTTGCAATTTATGTAGTTTAGGTGCTGTTCCAAAGAGCATTATAACCTTTTTGTCAGTATTTAGAAAAAGTTTGTTATCTTTGATCCACTTTTCTATCTCCTGTGAGTTGTTCTTGCAGCACTGCCTCCAGCTGCGGGAGATTTGGTTTGCTGGTATAGATTACGGTGTTGTCTGCGTACATGTGTACAGTTGAGGCTTTGCAGATGTTAGGCAGATCATTTATGAATATTGTGAAATAGCAGGGGTTTGAGTATCGAGCCTTGCGGTACACCGCACGTGACTAGGAAGGGGAGGAGCTGCCAGAAATGGACACCTATCACGATTGAATGGATACATACGATTGAAACCAGGTTAGCGTGCAGTCATCAATACCAGAGTGTTTTTTTCGTTTTTTTTTAATAAGATGGCATGGTTTTCTGTGTCAAAGGCCTTGGCAAAATCTAGGAAGATGGCTCCAGTTAGGTCTCCTTGTTCAATGCCAGCTTGGATATCATTGCAGACTTTTAATAGGGCGGTTGTAGTTGAGTAGTTTGGACCAAGTTTGAACGTTTATAATAATCACGTAATTGCATGTACACACATTTTCCCCAAATTTTAGACATTCCAGCAATGATATCGGATGGTAGTTGGATATTAAAGTACTGTCACCACTTTTATGGATAGGTACCACTCTCGCAGTCTTCCAGAGTTTGGGTATGTATCCAGTCACCAGTGATTCATTGATTAGGGTTGCGACAGGATTTGCAATTGCCGGCGCACTGATTTTCAGCCGCATTGCTGGGATTTGATCAGGTCCAGACTGGTGTTTCATTTTTGATTACGGAGAAGTTTAGACCAGTGCCTGTCAGTGTAGTTACTAAAGTTGAATTTCTCTGCGATACAGGGTCTTTGCACAATTGGAGGGGCCTGACCTGTGTGCGGCCTTTCTGTAGGTGCATCATTCGTTAGCTTGGCAATCAGGGTGGTGGCGCATCAAAACAAAAAAATTATTAAAGGAATTTGCTACATCTAGGGGGCGTTGCAGGGTTTGGTTGTTTACTTTGGCAGCAGCTGGTTGGGAGTGGATGGGGGTTGCTTATATGTTACTTACGATTTTCCAAAAAATTCTAGGGTTTGATATGTTAAGAGCAAGTCTTGTGGCGCGAAAAGGAAAATAATATATATGAGGATTGTATAGCACCTCCAACAAAAATATAAAGTACTGGTGCTCTAGCTAAAAAAGTGCTCCCCAAGCATCCCAAAAGATCACAATACAACAAATTATAGTGAGCATCCAGTGTTCCTTATGCACACTTATGTGTAGAGTAGTTATCGTAGTAGTCCAGGAATTGTGGTTAAATGAAATTCACCTCTTCCTAGAAAAAAAATGGAGACCCCAAATTCAGTTCCAGAATGTATAGATTTTCAATATACTCCTGAACTTCCAAAACTTGTTATATCCACACCTGGGTCACTGCGTCGGGCTCACCCATTGGTCTTGGTATGTGGAACCTCAGAGCAGAAGAAAATGGACCCCATGGTGCAATCCAAAAAAATACTCTTAAAAGGCACTCGTAATGGACCCTACTCACCCTTTTCTGGGTCAACAGTGAGACCCCCAGATAAACACACAGATTTGTTAATTCAGGCACAACCCCCTTAAAGCCTTCCACCGATCTTGGTCTGAGTCCATGATTCCCAATATCCTCAGCACCGTAAGGAAGGATTCATCCGGTAGGGTCCGATAATCCCCATTTATTAAAATTTTTTATCAACCATATAAAATACAAAAAATAATACAGAAAAAAGAGCCAAACGCAGACAATTTTATATGCAATGTACAGGCACAGCCATGGGGACAAAATTTGCCCCAGTTTCGCTAACCTTTTTATGGCATACTGGGAGTCAGTTTTTAAGGGATACACAGGGTTGGAGCCCCTCCTCCTATTTTATAAACGGTATGTTTATTTGGGAAGGGAATGAAGCTAGCCTGTTAGAATTTTTAACAGGTCTTCTTAAAAACCAATGGGGGATTCGGTTAGATACACAATCTAGTATGGAAAAAGTTCATTTTCTAGACTTGGAGTTCTATGTAGGGTGGGATACCCTGAAAACGTAAACTCAAAACTATTAACATCCACTGGTTTAAAAAAATTTTTCAAGTTATCATTCGCATTTATGGTTGGACAGTGTCCTAAACAGCCAGTTCACCAGGATGAGGAGGAATTGTACAGATGTGGAGATATATCAGACACAAGCAAATAAGTTGATTAATGAATTCGTGGAGAAAGGTTACAAGGAAGAATCGGTTTATATTACAGCTCAGAAAGTAGAATTGAGAGCCCGTAAAACTCTATTAGAATATAGGAGTAAAATGAATTCAGATATTAAAACTGTTCCCTTTTTATGTATGATTTTAATAGTCAAACAAGGCTATTTAAGTAAATAAAGTGATTTAAGTTCTGGTACATTTTATTACAGGACCCCGTGTTAAAAGAAGTATTGGAGGATAAACCAAAGATTATTAATCGGTAGTAAAAACATTAAACAAACAATAGTTAGGAGTTATGAAAAGAGAGCAAGAAAAGGACCCATATGCTATTCCTGGAGGTTTTTATGGTTGTGGGTTATGTTTAGCATGTAAGAACACTGGCAAAAGAAAAGCTACCTGGACAAGATTAAGTGTTATCATACCAATCAAATAATGTGATATATACATTGACCTGCCCCTGTGGGCTAAGGCACATTGGCAGAACAATTTAGACTTCTGCATGTAAGAATCATGGAGCATATTCGAAACATCAGTAGGGGTTTTATGTATCATACCGTTTCAGCACATTTTAAGACTAACTGTTCCCCAGAAGGGCTTTCGTTTCTTGCCATGAAAAGGGTGAATAGGGATTGGCGAGGGGGGTATTTTATTAAACGTTTTAACTACGAAGAGATGAAAATGATATTCAATTTTAATACATTGGTACCAAGGGGTCTTGACAAAGACTTCGAAATATGCCATTTTCTGTGATCATACACGTTAGAATTTGAGTATTGCGATACAACTTAGGAGCGCGATGATTTACTGTTCAATTAAAGTGTGGCTTTTTATCATTTAGGGATGGTAATCCTGGTAAATGTATAATTTATTGAATGAGTGTCGAGTATAACTAATGTATAAACCTACTGGTGATTGCAAATGCAGTCAGCACGGGGTATGTTGATCCGTTGAAGGGAAAAAGTGGAGATTCCGGACGTAGAGGAGGCGGCTATTGGTGCGAATCCACAGTGGAATGCAAACCGAGAGAGAGCGTCCGGATGTGAAAGTAGTTTTCCGTGTAGCGAATGAATAGTTGTTAACACCACATGATATGGTGACATGGTCTAGTTCTGATTGGAGGGGGAAGACTCCTTGTATGAGGATGATCCCGGTAGATTGGTATAAGAATGTCACGGTATTATAACGTTTTAATATTGCCACCGATGTAGCCTTAACCCGCAAAACGTGTTTGGCTTTTTTTTTTTCTTCTCTCTGTATTTTATATGGTTGATACAACCTTTTTTTATAAATGGTGATTATCAGAACCTACCGGATGAATCCGTCCTCACGGTGCTGAGGATATTGGGAATCACGGACTCAGACCAGGATCGGTGGAAGGCTTTAAGGGGGTTGTGCCTGAATTAACAAATCTGTGTGTTTATGTGGGGGTCTCACTGTTGACCCAGGAAAGGGTGAGTAGGGTCCATTACGAATGCCTTTTAAAAGTATTTTGGATTGCACCATGGGGTCTGTTTTCTTCTGCTCTTTCTGAGGTTCCACATACCAAGACCAATGGGGCTTATGAGTGAGCCTGAAGCAGTGACCCAAGTGTGGATATAACGAGTTTCTTTTCTTCTTTTATATCTTTATTTATCAAGACACTTTGTATAAAGAAACAATAGCAAATACTCACAGGTACCACATAATTATCCATAAAATACCCATTACATATACGCTCCAAGGCACCCGGAGTATGCTACATACGAACACTAAAACAATATTACGCGTCACTTTTCCAATAGGCAGAAAAAAAACGTCAATGAACAAATATATTTCAAAAAAAGAAATGAGAAAGAAAAAAAAAATCAGCACCTAACCCTTACAACAATCCCCTATCTCCTGTCACTTCCACCAAACCACCTTAACCTCGATTACCCTCAACCACTAACCATCCTACCCAGACTTTAGAGCAAGTCAAATAAGTATCTCAGACTCTTGCAGTCAATTCATCCATTTGACGGACATCCTCCAGGATCGCCATAACTCTCTTCCAAGATGCTGGCCGGAGAGCCTTCCACGTCTCCGCCAGTTTTTTTCTCATTGCCGCAGCCAACTTTGCCAACCACTTATACTGGTATCTTGCGAGGTGTGGCTGAGGCCGGTTAAGAACATAAGACCAAGGATCAAAGTCCACTGGCGTCTTCAAAACCTCCCAAAGCCAGTGAGTGGGCTTGCCGCCAAAGGGAAGAAACCACTGGACATTGCCACCACATATGTAAATGAGTTCCCCACATGCCACAATTGTGCCAGCAGAAGTCTGGATAAGACGGTTTAGCCTTGTTCAAAAATACCGGGGTGATATGCCACCTCATCATCGTCTTAATGGCCTGTTCTTGATAAAGAAGACTAATAGAGGCTTTGAGTCGCCTTCCATATATTTAACCAATCCTCTTTATCAATAGGACCTAATTCTCTCTCCCAAGCAGCCATATAAGATAGCCGGTCAGGTTGATGATCAGTATGAAGTTTTAAAGCTAAAATAGAAATGAGGCCCTTGGGATAGGAACCTCTCATACACATATTTTCAAAGAAGGTAAGTGGTCTGAGGGCAGCCATATGTATCTCTCGTGACTGTAGAAAATGTCTGCATTGCACATACTGAAAAAAATCCCTTGGTGACACTAGCTTTTGCCATCGACGAGAACGGAAGCAATTCTCCATCTTTTGTACCATTGGCAAATACGATTCAATTGGCAATGATGAAGAAATCCAAAATTCATGGCTGTGATGCCTGGGCAAAATCTTTTATTATAGATCACCGGCATTAATGGAGAGGGTCTGCCCGCCAAATCATGACGCCTGGATACCTGATCCCATACCTCTGAGATCCAAGGGACCCTATATTTATTCAATCAGGTGCAGTGATGTCCTTTTCAAAATCGACCCATCCCCTAGAACCACAAGGAGCATGCAAAGCTACTATTTGAGCCAATTGAGCGGCCACATAATAAATTCTCACGTTTGGAAGGCCCATGTCGCCCACTGATTTTGATGTAATACACTCTGAGCCACTCTGTCTCTTCTTCAGCCAAACAAACTTATCCAGGGCTATCTGGAAACCTTCAATATCCTTAAACAGGTACAAGAGTCGTGGCAAAATGTTCATTTAATGCTATGGACTCTACTGAGCCAGGAAATATATTCCCCCTTCCAGGTACCCAGCTCCGCTCGAATTTTACAAAACAATGCACCATAATTAGCAGTATATAATGTCATACGAGCTAGTTAAAGCTATCCCAAGATACAGAATATGATCCTTTGCCACCTGAAAGCCATGAATGATCGACAAAGCATCTACCTCCTTCTTATGGATATGAAATGATAAAGACTAAGATTTCTCCATATTAACCATAAACCCAGAGCGAGAGGAAAACTGAAATAACACCTCTTTTCGGGCAGCCAAAGATCTAACCGGGGAGGTCAGGAGCAACAATACATCATCTGCATATGCTAATACTTTATGATCTGAGGAAGGCAACGTTATGCCCGCATCTCTTCCGAGTGCCAAACCTGGGTCAAAAAAGGCTCTAAAGAAAGAGAAAATCGAATAGGGGAAAGTGGACACCCCTGCCTTGTACCGTTAGTTATCCCTAAAGAACAAGCGGGCGTTCCCGGGATCAACACCTGGGCAGACGGAAATGTATATAAAATCAAGGGAAAATGTGGTAGAATCGGTGCTTCAGATGCTCTGTTGGTGAAATATTTGCAAGATCTTGCTTCTGGGGTCTTCTGTAGCTCTTAAAAGCAGAAATCCTATATAGCGTAGCACAGTTTGAAATAAAAGTGCAAGTATACCATAACTTATGCTACTCCCGTTTACTGGTGTCTCAGAGCTCAGACACCAGATTTGAAGACAGCCAGTGAGATGATCCGGTGCACCTAGATAATATATCAGCCTCAGCCACCTCCTTGGTCGATGTGAATCAGCCAGGATCTGCTTTCCAAGGAAATGTATATAAGGCTTGGATTGACCTACGCATAGATAACTGCAGTCCCAAATGTTCTAATAAAGTGAACTGGTAGGGTCATTCAATGCGATCGAACGCCTTCTCTGCCTCAAGGGACCGTACTATTGATGGTTCCTCCTGCGACCCGGCCCACGATACCATGTCAACTGCAGTACGGATATTATCATATGCATGGCGGCCCGGTATAAATCCCACCTGATCATAGTGAATTAATTGAAGAATAAAGCGTGCCAAACCGTCTGGCATTATTTTCGCCAGAATTTTCACATCTACATTTGACAAAGCAATGGGTCTAACTACCCAGAAGTTCTAAATCCTTACCCGGTTTAGGCAGGACTACCACAGAGGCCAATAGATCACTCAGTTGTAAAGGATGACCTACCCTAATACAACAAAATAAACATAACAGATAAGGAGAAAGCGTAGTAAGGAAACATTTTTAGAATAGGAAATCGTGAAACCATCTGGACCTGGTGCCTTGTTGGGCTTCATATCTCTTATAGTTTGACAAAGCTCAAGTGCCGACAAGGGCCGAAGGGGTATAGAGGATAAATATTCCCGTATAGAGGCAATCAAGGCAGTATTCCCAAAGAATGGGAAGGTTTTATGATTATATAGTGCCCTATAAAAATCTGTAAAGATTTCCTGAACACACTTCACATTATGATGTAAAGTTCCATCTCTAAGGGAGATCACCTGGACAGCACGCCCTCTTGGACGGAGTGTACGGGCCAATAAAGCATCCATTTAATTTGACTTCTCATAAAAAAGGCACCTGGACCACAAAAGGGCTTTACCCACCTCTTCCATCAGGAGCCTATTTAATCGAAGTTGAATATTTTGGAGCAAATCATAGGATTCGGGCGAAGGTCGGGCCTTTATTATTATTATTCTTTATTTATAAAGCGCCAGCATATTCCGCAGCGCTGTACAATCAGCACAGTATAGACAGGGTTACAATATATTGAACAACATTTGACAAACAGTACAGGAGGAGATGAGGCCCTATTCCCGTAGGAACTCACAATCTGGGAGGGCCTTGCGGGACATCTCTAATTTGCATAGGGAGTGTTGTTGCTGAGACAATTGGGCCTGTTTTAATTTCTTCCAATATGATGTATGTTTAATAAAAGACCCTAATAAAAGGCTAATGACTGCCTTATGTGCCGACCATAATACAGAGGCAGAAATATCCGGAGTACCATTTAGTTCAAACACATGTTTTTGTGTACCAAGCCGGCAACCCCGTTCTTTTTTGGAATTGCACAGGATGAGTACACCCCCGGAAACCTCTTCTCTCGCAGGTGTATCGGGTGAATGCGGGCTAGACGTGTCTCTTGCAAGAGTGCGATATCAGCCTTCCGGCAGCGGAGTTCTTTTTAATAATGGCCGTCTCTTGTTCGGGGAATTTAATCCTTTTAACGTTAAGGGAAACTACTTGAATTTTAGAGGTCATGATGTATTTTAGAGGTCATGATGTATTCAGGGATCCTGGGCAATACATAACAATCTGTGAGAGATTGACCAATCCCACCACCAAAAAAAAAAAAAAAAAGGTAAGTGCGGGAAGGAAAGAAAGAAAACTAAAAGAAAAGCGGGGAAAAAAAGAACAGAAGAATTTTTTTTATTTCCAGACAATGGACCACACCTATATACAACCAAATCTGCCGCGGCATGAGCGGCCCCATGCCGCGAGCCATGCGCAGCTGCAGAGGACAAATAAGGGAAGAGGGAACAAAACACTGATTTCCCCTCCACTCGCAGCGCAGCAACAGAACTGGGCGTGAACAAACCTGCCCACAATAGAAATACTAGCTGAAAGAGCCAGGAACCCAAAATGTAAATTATCTGTGTCATACCGTAACCCATATACCATATCTCTAATCTCCGTTAGGTGACCGCAGGCTATAAAAGAACAAACCACACAAAAAGAAGGGGGGGTCTCACCAAAGGCTCAAATAAATCTCAAGTTAAACCTAGGCCTTTGCAGGTAGGTAGGTGTATATTATAATCGTATATTGCAGAGATCCTAAATAAATAAATCACGCTTATACTATTCAGCGAACTACACAATATGATACACAGTGCAATATACAATTACCCAGGGAGATAGGTACCCAAAAAAAAAGTACCAAAAATACTTTTTAGCCTCCCTGGTGGTCCGATTCTATTTATTCCGGCCCCCTAGAGGTATGAGTGTGGCTCGGGGGTTAACTTTCAATACTGAAAGCGGTCTCCCCGAGCCACACTTGGGCCGATACTTACATGTCCTGCGCTCCCTCGCTGTCCCCGCAGTCACACTGCAGCCGATCGCGATGTCACACTTCCTGGTTTCACTCCTCGCGAGAAGAGATCCAGGCAATGTGACTTTGCAAGCGGCTGGAGGAGACTGAGATCAGCGAGGGAGCGCAGGGCATGTAAGTCTACAGCCTGAGTGTGGCTCGGGGATACCGCTTTCGGTACAAAAAGTTAACCCCGAGCCACACTCGGGATTACCGTCAGGGAGGTTAATGATGATAATAATCGTTGTAATAAGTAAAGTAGCCCCCCCCCCCGTATCGGGGGACACACCCTGCTCCATGTCTCTGTCAGGCATGGAGGAGATGTTAAGGGCAAAGGCGGGTCAAAATCCAGAATGGGGGGGGTAAATTCAAGGACTCCAAAAACCATTTAACCCCCGCCGCTGTTGAACAGAAAATTTGCCTACCATCTCGCATAACCATCATCTTAAAGGGGAAACACCAGGCAAATTTTACATTATGCAGTCTAAGATGGTCTGCCAATGGCTTCCAACTGGGACGCCGAGCAAGGGTAGAGGGGCACAGATCCTGGTATACCTGCAGGTCCTCCTGTTGGTATGATTTATAGAGTAATTTCGAGATGCTTACCATATCTCTTCCCTAGAAGGGTAATAATGCATACGCACCAGGACATCACGAGGCTGAGCGCCTGGGGCATCCCGGGGGTGTGCCACTCGGTGGACCCTGTCCATAAGGAGCTTATCCGAGGTAAGATGAGGGACTAAACTCTGAAATATAGTCAACAGAGTGGGGGCTTCTTAATTTTTTAAAAAAAAAGATTTTTCAGAAAATAAGGTCACAGACTGACCATTAACGTTGGCCTTGCAGGGACAGACAATATAGTCTCCCGGTACTCCTATGAAACATGAAAGGCGTCCAACACAAGAGCAAGAGAGTCAGCAATATTATATATAGAGTGGGGGGGGGATCAGAACCAGGAGAAAATATCAGAAGTACTCTGCACGGGGGGGGGGATGTCTTTATAAAAAATAAAAAAAAGTCTCAACATAGGAGGGGAGAAATGAAAAACCACAAAATGAACTAAAATGGGGAGATAAGAGTCATCATCGGGGGAAGGGATCAAAACAAAAATACTCAGCGAGGGGAGGGAAATGTCTGCATAAGTCATCTCAAAAAGTAAACTGGTCTGCAACAAAAAATAAAGAATGGGCAATCCAAACTGCTCAGGGAAGAGAAGAGCGCACAAGAAAAAAACCCGTATGTGGGGGGTCATGTCAAAAAGCGGGATCGGCAACAATAAGGGGAGCAGGGCTGAATAAGTGACAGTCATCCAGTATCCAACAAGGGTGGCCGGACCGCCACAGGCAGGGCTGCTCGGGGTCGCCCAGGCACCTCCGACGCATCAGGTAAGTATACTCTGCAAACGTGGTGGGTAGCATATTCATGCATCGGCCCCTTGTGAACGCTCCGGGAAACGGGCAGGTACCGAAATGATCCGGCCCGGTTGGAGCCACCCTGCAAGGACGAGGCACACTCTTCATCTCAACTGCTGGGCAAAATGTAGCATCCGGCCACTCCACTTCCATAAACCGTACCCGGGGGCCAGCACCCGCTAGCTCAGGGATCTTCACCACAGCTCCTATCACAGCAGCCTCCATCCCATCGATCCTCCTCTGTGCCGGGAGAGCTCTCACCTCGTCCGGCAGGTAAGGCGTCCTCCGATTGATAATCACCTGCGGCCTCTGCGTCCGCCCCTCGGCCGTCCTGCAGCACAGCCATCAAGCGTCACCAGGAGCCGCGGGTCAGCAGGCTCCCCTCTTCTCCAGGCAACATCCGTAGGCAGTCCTCCAGATCTGCCAGGACAGCCCCCAGGCCTCTGGTAGGGGGGATACTATGACAGCCGCCATGCCATGTGTACCACCACCAGCTTCGTCGGGCGCTCAGCCACCACGCTCTGAGGAAAAACAGTCGACCACCCAAGTCAGGAAACTTTGTAAAGGGGGGGCCAGGCCAAGGCAGATCCAGAAGACAGGCCCCATAATGGCCACCGGTCTGACACTTCAGCCACGAGACAGGGCCGCAAACTCCTCTAAGCTCTGGAGGGGGGGGGGACCAAACAGGCTCCAGAGCACTTTACCCGGTGGCCAGCCACGCTGGGACTCCTGTATGGGGTATTCCAAAAGTAAATCCGGGGCGAAACAGTCTTTATCAGCGATTTACAGACGGAGCTCTGCTAAGGCATGTCTGCTCTTGAGCTAGGCCAGCCACGCCCCCCCCTCGCAAGGCTTCTAATGGTACCTCTTCAGTAAGGCTGCGTATCTGTAAATTGTTCCTCCTTGAGCGATTGGATAGATCCTCCGTCATGGCCTCCAACTGCTCCACACGATGCTGCATGGCTTCTGCATAAGCAGTGACCCCATTATGATGTCGTGCCACCTCATCAGCCTGGTCCTCCAAGGCTGCCAGTCGCGTGCCCAGAGCCTGTATCTCACTAGTGACCTCCCGGGTACTTTTGCTTAATTTCAGTGATAGGGTATGCTTCATCTCCTGGAGGAGTAACCCCAAGTCCTCCTTGGTAGCAGAGCCAGACCCTGCTACAGCTCCCGCCAGCTCAGGGGCCTCCAACTCCTCCCGGCCAACATCCTGCGATCTACCGGTCACGTGACGAGGTTGAAACAGTGGAGCTAACTGAGGCCTGCGTGTCGCAGATAACGCGCGTCTTTTTTTGGAGGTTTCATCTTCAAGGCTTCTAAAGATATTAAAAGTTGCTAGGGAGTCCCCCTCCACACGCGGGCCTCTGGGCTCTCAAAAATACCCCTGGGACGCTCAGCTCCTGGCTCAGAGCTTCGTGCTGCCGACTCCGCTCACAGGATCACTGCCACTCACATCCGCATTCAAACTCCGCCCCTCAATCCAGGTTTTTCCCGTAACTTTTCACACACAAGGTGGGGTGGGGGGGAGAGACTGGAGATGAGAGGGTGTGAGTACTGGAGTATATTGAAAATCTACTATACAGTCGAACTGAATTTGGAGTCTCCGTTTTTTTCTGGGAAGAGGTGAATTTCATTTAACCACAATTCCTGGACTGCTACGATATCTAAGCTAAGTACACCTAAGTGTGCATAAGGAACACTGGATGCTCTCTGTATTTTGATATGTTATTGTTTAGATTTTCATTGAAGTATTGAGCTTTAACCATTTTTGTTTGTTTTGTGCATGCATTCTGGCATTTTTGGTATTCACAGTGATTGTTCATGGAACCAGTACTCTTGAAATTTGACCACAACGAATCTCTAAGTTGGTACATTTGTGTAAGATCAGCTGTAACCCAGGGGAGATGGGCCCCTTTTACTCGCACTTTACGCAGCGGGGCATGGGAATTCCAGAATTGCATGAGCTCAGACTGAAAGTATTCAATTTCACAGTCCAGGTCTGGGATTAGCTTTAGTCTGTACCATGGGAGCTGTTTAAGTGATCTCAAAGGAACACTCTAGGCTGAAAATCACCCCCCCCTTTTTTTACATTATATTATACCTATTGCCCTACCTAGTTAATCAGTAGTTTTATTTTGTTATGCTTACCCTAAAAACGACACTTTTCCAACAGTGTATTTTTTACTCCCCTCCCTCCTCTTCCGCTCCAGTCGTGGTAAATCTTAAACTTGGCTGAAGGTTTACGTGCAAAGCGTGCAATCAGCAGGCTTCCTCCCGGTTCCACCTTCTTTTGATTAGTGTTACGCGCAAGAGGATGCGCGTAACACTAATCACAGTCGCCGACTTTTGCCGGCGGCTCGCTTCCGCCAGCTACTGTGGTGAGTAGGAGACGTCATCACGCTGAAAGCGCAATGATGTCTCCTACTCGGCAATAGTCGGCAGAAGCGGGAAATACAAATCCCGCTCTGCTGACTGACAGCTGGGAGGGCGGAGTAAAGTCCTCCGCGTCTCTCAGTTGTTGCAGCCGATCGGCTCAGCGAAGGGGCAGAGGAAGAAAAGGGCATACGTAGGTCATCATGACCACCTAAAAAAGCTTAGGTGGTCATGTTTTCTAGAGTATCCCTTTAAGAAGGATTCTAGATTAAATTTCTTGAGACCTGGTGATTATTACCTTTTTGGGGGAGATTTTGTGGCCTTTACTTTGTGCACACAGTACACTAGACAGTGGTCGCTGAAGCTATTGGCAAGAACGCCTGCCTCCTGTATTCTATCAGGACACGAGGAGAGAATCCAGTCCAGCAAGGTATGGTTAGGGCTTTTCATATTAATGCGAGTGGGGGAGGAGATTGATTGTGTTTACTGGAAAGCCTTAAACAGGGAGCAGTGTTTGTTTTTAGGATTTAGCCAATATGTATTAAAATCGCCGAGGACCAGCAGTTCACTTTTTTGGTTTTGTGCAAGTATGTTATTAAGGATTTGAGTTATGTCAGAGAGGGAGTGCACTGGAGAGCTTGGTGGGCGATGGAATCCAGCAACAATGATTTGATTTTACTGAAGGGGCCCTATCACCTGGTGTGAGCTAACCCTAGCGTCAGCATGTTTTCACCTTAGCTTCATTCAGTCCAGCGCTAGACCAACAGATCTTTTGCCTCTCGCTACAAACCACAAAAATCACTTGGTGCGCGGTAATTTGCGATTCAGACAGCTTACTCTACTTACCGCGTCCTATACTTAACATGGGGAGCGGTTAGAGATGTAAAATTTCTGGAAATTTTGAAGCCTGGGGGAAAACTTTTTTTCCCCTGTTTTTTTTCCAGAAAAATTGGAAATTTTCGGAAAATTTTAAAATATGCAACCTGGAGTAGGTTTACAAATTTTAAAAAAAAATTCACTTGAACTAAAAGTACAGTTTTTTTAGTATCTTGAATTTGCTTTTTAGAATTTTATCTTTTGTTTCAAATGGAATAACAAGCAAAGACTGTATATGATAGTATGAGAAGTAACATCTATGAGATCAAGTAACCACCCCTGTTTCCTAAAGAACAATAAAAGCAAGAAACCATCAATCTAAAAACCTAGAAATATATATATTTCTAGGTTATCAAATGTGCCCCTTAGCACCAATAGCAAAAGGAAGTAACAGCATTATTTGTGCCTGTAGGATATGGATACATCAATATTTAAGCTTCATGTTGAGGTTTAACTTTCGAGTGGTGCTTAAAAAAAATAATAATAGGGAAAAGGAAACAAAAGACACAACATATATAATACATGCAATTTAATCTCATTTTCTGATCTGTTTCTTTTTCCTCTCCATATTTGTCATTTTTCTCATTGACTTCTAGAAATGGTTGAAACAAGCGTTTCTTCTCTGTCACGGGTTTGTTTGTTTTTTGATTTGGTATGAGTATTAGCAAACACAGAGCAGATTCTTTCACAGCAGCAGCAGAAGATGCAGAATCTGCAGGAAGCGAGATGCAAGAGGTGTCAGAGGTCGTGTTGTGCAGAGACCTTGCCACCATGTTGCAGGAGGTATATGATTTGCAGAATCCCAGACTGTACTGGAGAGAACATTAACAGGGATCAAATAGGGACCAATTTAACCTCTTAACCCCTTAAGGGCCGCTGACGTACCCTGTACGTCTTATCCTCGGGTCTCCCTTAGACCCGCGGACGTACAGGGTACGTCAGCGGTGCCTAATCCCCCTCCCGCCCGATACTTAGTAAGTACTAAGATTGAATGTCACTTGGGGGTTGAATAAAACTGATAATGATGTGAGCACAGAAAAGACATTTGTGGTTATTTCATTATAAATGTTATGTTATATTTGTCTGACCTACACCTGCCTCTTTGATTTAATTGCAAGCAAGATGACTGAATGATCAAAATCAATGTCAAACTGGCCAAAACACTCAATTTCAGTGGGGGTTGAATAATTTTGAACACAACTGTATTTAATAACATCGTCCAAATAGTCACCGCAGTATATCCTGGCCAGGTTTCTCCGCTGAGACTACATCCTTGGACAACGCCTTCCGGTGATACGGTGACTATTTGGATGATGTTATTAAATATGCTGTTTTGCACACTTTTAACTCATTATGTGCCACTTCCTTTGTTGGTTTTTATAATTTGAATTAAATGTTTTACATTGTTACGCTATGACGTGCCTGTATGTTTTGCTATTTTAGCTACTGTACATCAAAGAAGCAATATTTCCAACCTAGGAACATTGACCTTTTTAAAGGTTATATCTACTGCATGTTCCATTTTTGTTTTTATTGTCTGTTATAGTAGCACGTTGTGGTGGAGAGTGCTGTGAACTGCAGTTTTTAGTCCTTGGGGTTTGCACACTTTCACTATCTTTTGTTGCTGAAGCCTTTTCCTTGCAGCGCCCCCTAGAGGCTGAAATGCATATTTTTGTTGTCTGAGTATTGCATTGAGACGTGTTACTTGAATTGTATTCCAGGATTTGCTCGTCTTCAGTTTAGAGAAATTGTAATGATTTAAGACTTTAAATAAAGTCTCAGAAGTCTCTCGTTAAGGTCCTAATGCTATGATATGGTATTAAATCTATATTTGACATATGTTCTTTTACAAGAATATATAATGTCACACATTTTTTTTTTTTTTTTTTCCCGGGAAAAAATGGCTTTGGAAAAAAGCCTGTCCCCCCCCCCCCGCCCCCCAATTTTTCTGGGTTTTTTTTCCAGGCCTTACCATCTTCAGGAGCGCTAGAGAGCACTTGTGCTATTGTAACCAACAGATCATTTGGTCCTGGTGCTTATTTCTACACGTACACTAATCAAAAAAATTTACCCACTGCTCAACCCTGGTGTTAACTGATGAAAAAGGTCAAAGGTCCCGGAATTAACAGGCCATTGAAAGGAATGCAGCACAGGTGTTCTCTTGGCTCACTGGATGTAGTTTACATGAAACAGATGCATTGTATTGTAAAACTGCCGGTCACATGTAAAAGATGCATTGTATCGGGAAACCGCTGAGCGCGAAGCCCATATGATTCAATGTAAAAAAAAAGTTTTAATTTATAACAAAAAAACTTTAATAAAAAAAAAAAGTTTGTTTATTAAAAGAAACACATACAAGAAAATAAGCAGTACTCAAGGGAGCAGAAGTACATACAAAAATGGCAAGATACAGGTGGAAAATTGAGCAAGAACGTGCTCCAAGGGTGAACAGCCATATATTGCTCTCGGGTAGAATCTGCTCAAAAACTGAAAAACCCTGTTCCAGTAAGAAGAGAACAGTCAAAAACACAGAAAAATGAGTAAAGCCACATGGCACACAAACTAGAGACCACACACTGGCCAACATACAAGACAGGACAAAGCAAAACCCAACAAAGGAGAAAATGAGAAAGGAGAAAATTTAAATATGGGTGGGGGGGGGTGAGGAAAGATAAACATCAGAAGGGTCAAGGGGTTTGTTCGGGATACCGTCAAACCGGGTCGGAACCGGACTGTTTGTTTTTCAATCTGCTGCAAAAAGCCTTTATATTTAATTTTTAGTAGGGATGCACCGATACCGATACTAGTATCGATATCGGTGCCGATACAGAGTATTTAGGTGAGTACTCGTACTCGCCCAAACGCTCCGATGCCTAGCCCGAGTACCTTTGCCGCACCCGCTGCACGAAACCGCCGGGGCGACGCCACCACCGTGACCACCGCGACCGCTGGGGACACAGGACCTCCATAGCGAAGAAACATGGCCACTCGCTAACTCTCTCCACGGCCGAACACTGCTCCGTCCTTTCTGACTGGTTAATTAGCCTGTCAATCATCCATTCGGCCAATCAGCAGTAGAAGAGCCGTGAATGGATGAATGACTAGGCTCAGGCTGTGACGTCGAAGACGAGGGAGAAAAGGAGACTGTTAACAGGTAACCGGGATTTTTATATTTTTTTTGCTTTTTTTATTACATAAAGGTTACAAGACCTTTTGTACAATAAGAAACAGATTCTCTAAACAAAAAAAAAACAAAACCGTGTCTTTCTCAAGTAATTTTTTTTCCGTCCCCCCCCCCCCAAAAAAAAAAACATTACCAGAGATTACAAGTAACAGATATTCCTATTATACAAAAAAGACATGAGCTAGCTCTGCAGAGGGAGGGAACGGGCGCCGCTGTCCCTTTACGCGCCTTGTAGTGGCAGAAAGGAAGAAACGTGTGGGGGGGGAAACTCCAAGGGCCTTTTCCTAGTCCCCCTCTATGGCATTTTTTAAATGTATGTTTTCCCCCTGCCTGCCAGTGATTGTGGCTGCACGTGGCCGCAGCACGGGCTCCTTCCTTTCCCTCCCCGGGATGGCAGGAGTCACATCTCCTGCTATCCTGGCGAGGGAAAAGGAGCCATGTGAGTGAGGGTGTCACACTGTGTGCCCTGCTCGTGCTGCTGCAGCGGCGGCTTCCCGGCACAAAGTGAAAACAATGAGACACCGAGCAGCTGTGAGATCAACAAGAACGCTGTGCCGCTGGGAGGGGCTTGCAGACACCTTCCCAAATCAGTGATCAGCGCTGAGCTCTCTGCCGTCTGCTGCTCCTATTACTGCACCGCCAGTAACACATTCCAGACCCCCCTCTAATCAATCACAGCACATCTGACTACTGATCAGATCAGTACTGCACCTCACAGGATGCCATGCAAACCAGAAAGCAGACTGGGAGAAGGCGCAGTTCATGCTGCTTTAAGCAAGGGCTTTTATTACTATTATTTATTTATTTTTTAAATAAAACCCAAATTATTGTTTACTGTAATACTGATATAAACAACATCCGTCTTGAATATAATCTACCCAAGAATTATCCACCCCAAAATCCTACCCTCTCCTTGCTTTGCTGTTAGGGTACTTTACATGATTGCACTCCTTTTGTGTATAGGCTGCAGGTCCCTGAAGACTGCGATAAATGCAAAGAAATATGTATATATATTATTTTTTTTTTTTTTGCTCACACACATGCGCACATTTCTGTGAGTTTTATTGCAGTGGATTCTGTGATACACCCATATTTGTAAAATTGGCCCTGCCCTTAAAGGGTTAATAGAGGAGTATTTATTATTAGGATGGATAATCATAATTTTCAATTTTTTTCCTTTTTTTTTAACCGAGGTGGAGTGTATTCTATATGTTAGAGCCTTTCAGGGACATCAGCAGAATGTCAGTGGTGTGGAATTATTTTAGAATTAATGAGAGCAATGTACGCATGGCAGACTGCAAACTTTGCCCTGCAAAAATATCCAGAGGTGGATCAAAGAAAAAGTATCGGTAATTGGTATCGGTGAGTACTTGAACAAAAGTATCGGTACTCGTACTCAGTCTTAAAAAAGTGGTATCGGTGCATCCCTAATTTTTAGAGTTTATTAGGTATTCTGGGTCTTTTTTTATATTTTTGGTGAATTTTGGGGTTTCGAATTCTTTATCTCTTTAGGCTTTTTTTTCTCTGAAATGTGTTGTTGTTTTTTGGGGGTTTTTTCCGGCTGGCTGAAGGTGTATGATGAGTAGGACTAAAACAACTAATCGATTTAATTGATAATGAAAATAGTTGTCAATCGGATGTAGAGTAATCGATTTTTGTGTACAGCACACACTATTTAGAGTCAGACTGAGTTAAACGTTATGACCTCAGATTCTCCTTCATCCTGTGCCACCACCTCAACCTCCCTGTCATCCCCTCTTTGGTCTGAAGCTGTCATTCTCGCACTTTCGTTCCCTTCTCACAAACTCCCTCTCACACTCAGGTCCAGTCTTTTGGCCAAACACACTCCCTCTCACACTCGGGTCAAGTCCCTTGCACAAACTCACTACCTTCCTCCTCCGGACCCTCCTCCCGCTCAGATTGTTCATGAAATTATTGTAAAGGGACACTCTAATATGCTAAAATGGTCAGGCGGCGTGGAGTGCCCGCCGTTGTCATCCTGATTTCGTGCTGACATCATCATGTCAATCTGAACGCTTGTAGCAGCTTTCATTTGGGGAGATAGCAGACATGGGCTTAAGCTGCCCACACAGCATCAATCCATTACTATGACTGGGTGCTCATGCACCTTGTGTGTGAAAAATATGCAATTTACATATGGTTTTCTTTTTATTCGACGAATCGATTAATTGATTAGGGCTGCAACTAACGATTACTTTCATAATCGGCGGCGGATCCAGACACTGGTTTTGGGGGGGGGGGCACTCGACCAGTTTTGGCTTAGAACTGGTGTTGGGTTTGCAGTGACAGGTCAGAGCCAGTTCCTGGGGAGCACTGAAGAGCAGCCAGATCCTTGTGAGCACTGAGAGCAGCCAGATCCTTGTGAGCACTGAGAGCAGCCAGATCCTTGTGAGCACTGAGAGCAGCCAGATCCTTGTGAGCACTGAGAGCAGCCAGATCCTTGTGAGCACTGAGAGCAGCCAGATCCTGGTGAGCACTGAGAGCAGCCAGATCCTGGTGAGCACTGAGAGCAGCCAGATCCTGGTGAGCACTGAGAGCAGCCAGATCCTGGTGAGCACTGAGAGCAGCCAGATCCTGGTGAGCACTGAGAGCAGCCAGATCCTGGTGAGCACTGAGAGCAGCCAGATCCTGGTGAGCACTGAGAGCAGCCAGATCCTGGTGAGCACTGAGAGCAGCCAGATCCTAGGGAGCACTGAGAGCAGCCAGATCCCGGGGAGCACTGAACTTACGTAACCTGTGTATATCTGGCTCTGATACTAGCCAGTGCCTCACCAGCCACTGACCTCACAGCATGCCCCTGCAGTAGATCTCAGACCAGATTCATATATATACACTTTTATACGCTCCTTTCTCATACACAAAAAAAGACACTGTGCATGTGTGCCATCCCTTGACCACGTCACACTGACAATTACACCCTGACCACACACACACACACACACTTACAGATACACCCCCCCCGAATCATATATAACCAGGCACAAAGCCCCCAGAATCATGTATACCCAGCACAGGGGTGCTTTCCCAAAGGGTTGTCAACCCTATACATACTTAGCTGCTGTTGTGGTTTCCTTTGTACTATTTGAATATGTTGTTTGGTGTGCTCTCTTTCTGGTTTGTTTGTATCATATTGTCTTGTGTTGCACCCGCACTGAAAGCGTAGTGAAGGTTAAGTACTGCCCTCTTCGTGTATTTTGTATGCATAGGGTTGACAACCCTTTGGGCAAGCACCCCTCCCTGTCACAGGTGCGCCACCCGCAGGTTCTATTTAACCTTGATCTGCAGGGAGCTTCAGAAAGGACTGGGTCCTCAATAAGTAAGTTTATCCCATAAAGCAGTCATTAGGTTGGTATGATAGGAACTGCTAGGGGGAAGTACATTGTCGCTGTTGGCAGGCTTACGCAATCCATGGCCATCCATTGCAAACTAAACTTCCACCATTTTTCAACAGAGCTCAATATTAAAGGGTTAAGAACTGTAGTGATTTTGAAGGGGATAAGAATTGTAAGCATTTAAAGGGTTAAATCTGGTAAAAATCTCTGTTTAAATGAATTTAGCTGCTGTTGTGGTTTCCTTCGTACTGTTTGAAATATGTTGTTTGGTGTGCGGTCTTTCTGGTTTGTTGTATCCTATTGTCTTGAGATGCACCCGCACTGAAAGCATAGTTCAGGTTGAGTGCTGCCCTCTTCGTGTATTTTGTATATGTGTATACAAACCTGTGGTGTATCTAGATTGTAAATTCCCACGGGAATAGGGTCCTCATATCCTCATGTATCTGCTGGCAGCAATACTAACCTGTCTCCTGTAATGTATTGTAGAATTGTCCTGTCTTTACCCAATACACCTTGTACAGCGCTGCAGAATGTGTTGGCGCTTAATAATAATAAAATATATATTTCCGAGTCCATAAATATATATCACAGAATTATGTACACAGGACAGCAGACCCCCCAGAATTATATACACAGGACAGCAGACCCCCCCCCCAGAATTATATACACAGACAAGCAGACCCCCCAGAATTATATGCACAGGACAGCAGACCCCCCAGAATTATATACACAGACAAGCAGACCCCCCAGAATTATATGCACAGGACATCAGAACCCCAGAATTATATACATACACAGGACATCAGTGTCGGAGTGCCTCACTCTGGTGTTGTCGGCGCCTGCGTGAGCATGTACCAGGTACTGTATTGGCTCCTTGTCACTGCTTCTTCCGGGGCTCCTGTGTCACATGACACAGACCACGCGGGGAAGCTGCGTACAAGCACTGGAGACGGAGAGAAATCCCTCCTCCGTCCTGTGAACTAAAGAAAAGAAAAAACCTACACAAACATGCCACTGTGAAAGGGCACTCGGCCAAAAATAAACCCTTTAATGTCTGGCCCTGCCTCTACTGCGACTTTAGCTCTGGGGAGGGGGGGCAAGTGCTAGGTCAGTAACATTTTTGGGGGGGGGCAATTGCCCCGTTGCCCCCCCTTGGATCTGCCCCTGGTCCTAATGATAAGAAACCTGAAATCTTCCCTCGTCAACCCAGGACGTACTTGAAAACGAGAGAAATCACAATGTATCCTTCCTGGTAAAATCCTTTATAAATAAATATGTTGGCATAGTGGCTCAACAGACTAATGCACCTTGTTTAGTAAGAAAGAGAGAGGTCTTTAGGATCGATTCCCAACAGGGCCATTTGTAAATTATTTTATTTTTTTCCTTTACAATCTTCCTATGCCTTTTTATAATATTATTATCGGCATTATAAATGTATAATGAATAATAGTATCATTATAATAATATGATTAAGTAAATAAAACAAAGCTTGTAAAATTTTAATACTATTATAATGCTACTATTCTAATACAATCTTATAATAAAATAATGTCAGGCGCTCAGCTTGTGGGAGCGAGTCTAGTGTGCGGTGATAAATGAAGCCAGGCAGATTTCAGGGTAAACTGATTATTTTTATTAAACACAAGGGTAACAAAATAGACAAAGCAGAATAAGAGGAGACTGCACACTGCTAACAAAGTCTAGACAGAAGGGAATTGCTATACAGGGGCTAGACAGAAGGAAACTACTAAACCGCACAAGCAAAGGGTTAACAAAGAGAACAGACTAGAAAGGGTTAACAAAGCAGTGAAAGCAGAAGGAATAAACCAAAGCAGCAAGAATAGAGACTAAAGATTAGAAAAGCGGAAATGGAAATACTAAACAGGCGCAAAAGAGAAACAAGAACTAGAGTTTAAAGAGAAAATACAAAAGAGGATAAATGGCAAGGAGTTTAGGAAAACTAAAGGACACACGAACTAGCAAGGCAAAAAGCTAATGTATTTCATACAAAATACAGAGTACCTGACTGGGCAAAGGCAAAAACAGAGGCTGAACTATAGAAACAAAAGTGTTTCAAAAACTTGCATAATGTGGTCAGGTTCAAGCATAAAGTTCATGGCAGGCGGCTGGCATAGGGAAGTCAAAGTCGAAGCAAAAGGTTCGGTACACTGTAAATCCAAAAGTATAAAAATGGGAGAGTCTAGAGAAGGGTCGAAGTCCACAGCCAGAGGTCAGAGTACACGGATATTCACAAACAGAAACGGGTCCACACTCAAAGGGCTTTCACAGTGAGAGAATGAATGTGATGGCACAAGCAAACACAATCCAGAAGCATTGGTTCCTGGGAGTAGCTCCTCCTTACTGAGACCTCCCAAGTGGAGAGGAGACACACCTGGTGCTCATTGGAATCCAGGGAAGGTCCAGACTGGAGCCCAGGCCCTGGTGTGACTGAAATGCTCTTGTCCACCTGTCCTGCTCTCCAGACACCCCCTCGTTGCAGTCAGCCCAGCTACTGGGAACATGGTCCTCAGCTCCTCGAGTAGCTTGACCCGCTTGCTTCTGCCTGCTGGGAGACCTGGGCTGGGCCGAAGTTACAGCAGCTTCTGGGGATCTGCAGGCTTTCCGATAATTCTGGCGATTCGATCTCACGACTTGTAGACGCGATATATCAGTCTTTCAGATGGTCGCTCAGTGCCTTCTGATGGTGAGGGTAGTGGAATAGTGCAGAGGAATAACGCACCAGACAAGCTGAATGTATAAACCAGCAAATATCTGCTTTACTTAGGCTTTTTACAGGAGTATTTATACAAAATACAGGGACAGTGATGCATTCTCTTAGTCAACAGCTACGGGGTAAAGCACACAATTAGCAATCCGTTATCATACACTATTTACATAATCCATTGTCTCAATGAATCAGATTGCGACAGTGTTTGACTGACAAGGCTGACTCCTCAAACATGCAAACAGATAACGTGAATACCCTTCTTGCATAATCACGGATTACTCAAACATTCTACACAAAAGAGGGCATAGAAAATAACCTCAGGCCTGCAACTTCAAAACACATCTCCAAGGTCACATTCACATACCGTAATAAAAGTACATTTAAAAGCACACCACGCAATATAAATAAACATAAAGTTTTTCCCAAGGCAATTGTCGGTTTCTTTTGGGGTTTTTCGCCATGGGAGTAAAAGTCTTGGTTTGAAGCGGGGAGCGCTATGTCAGTTACATGACACCTGGATGCAAAAACAAAAGTTCAACCAAAAAGAAAGGCTTTGCTGGAGCTAGACCAGAGAATACAGGGAGATGCTGGCCCTCCAGCGGGCATAAGGAGAGAGGGTCTCACAAATAATAATAATAATAGCATTATAAATATATAATATATAAGGCATTGGAAGATGTTAAAAAAAAAAAAACAAAGGGCCCTACTGGGATTCAATCCTTAGACTTCTTCCTTGCTAACGAGATGCATTGAGCAGTTTTTGCAGACATAGGAGGATGGAAGGTTTCAGGCTTCTTATCATATGCCTGCAGCCGGCCAAGGAGAGCTTTTTTTTTTTTTCCTCCAGACACCAGCAGGGCTCCATACTGAAGCACGGCGGTTTTCCTATATAATGCATCCTTTGTTTCCCTACACACAGCACGGTTTAACTATACAATGCATTAATGCTGATTCTCAGCCCAGGTCTTAGCGTTTCGCTAGTGTGTGCTAATGAATCTTGTACACGGACTACTGCGGACAAGGTGATCTGTTGGTGGGTTGTCGGACACTACCTTTTAGTGACTCGCGCTAGATTTTTCAAGTAGCGTTGGCGTTTTAGCTCACACCAAGTGATAGGTCCACTGGGGGGGGGGTGCAGTTTACAACACAAAATATCTCCAAATGGATGCACCCAGTGACACATAAAAGAGTAAAATATTTTCTTATAGTACATGTGCTTTGTTTTTCTCATGTTTAGTTATCAGCAACATAAAATAAACACCATCAGAACATTTCATGGTAGTGACCCTTTTTAAGAGCATGGTTTGTTCCTGAACTATTCCATTTTGGAGATTAGTTTCTGTGATGTCCACCTCTACAACAAGGCCATGACCTCCACTAAAACAGCCAGTTGTCCATGACGTTATCTGTTTCTTTATATTAAGGACTTAAAAAAAAAAATCATATTGAAGCGAAACATAACTGATTTATATTACGAATATAAAAGTTCTCTTATGTTCCCCTTATTTATTTTTTTAACAGATTGCGTGAGCGAGGATAGAAGTGACAAGAAAATCAACCCAAGAACAAAATACTTGACAAATAAACTACAGAAGAAACAGCCCCGACCTGTGAAAACCATAGTGCAGCCAGTCGGTGCTCGGGAAGATGTAAATCTTACAGATCCGGACATCTTCACACCAACAGACAATCCACAAGTAGAATATAGATCATCTCCTGTTAAAGAGGAATCCTCCTCATGCGTGGAAAGAAACCTTACAGACAATGACGTCTATGCGCGCACGCAGACAGAATATCCATCCACTCACGTCAAGGAGGAATCTGTGCCATTCGAAGAGGTAAATATCATAGACACCAGCATGTATGCACCAGATGACTATACACACCCTGAATATACAACTTCTCAACTAGATGATGAATCTGCCACTTGCCCAGTGGGAAATCTTGCTAACCCTGACCATTATACAACTGCGGAGAACTCACAGGTAGAATACCTGGTTAAGATGAAGGAACACAGGAAAAGTAACAGTATCACATCACGAATACACAATCGAGCTACTGTGATGCGATGTAATGAGTGTGGCAAAGGCTTTCACCGAATCACAGCTTTCATTGCTCACCAACGAACACACAGCTCTCAGAGGATCTACAGCTGTGTAGAGTGTCAGAAGCCCTTCACTTCCAGCGCCAACCTGGTCAAACACCAGGCCACACACATCATCAAAAAGCTTTGCTGCGCCTACTGCGGGAAGTACTTCTCATACAAGTCCAAGCTGGTCACCCACCAGCGCATCCACACAGGAGAGAAACCTTTCTCCTGTGCCGAATGTGGGAAATGTTTCACTGACAAGTCGAGCCTCGTCCAACACAAAAGGATTCACACTGGGGAGAAGCCATTCACTTGTACAGAGTGTGGCAAATCGTTCACTCAAAGCTCGCAGCTCGTTCGGCATCAGCGGACTCACGTGTGACACATGATGCTGTTGGTTCTTGACGTGGTTGTTTTTTTGGCAAAGCTGTATCTTCACTCGGGAACCTGGAACTCCTGCAAGACTATTGTGAAACACTTACAAATCATACCAGATTTTGACATTTGTGTCAAACATGTAGCTTTTCTTGGTTCAGATTTTGGAAAATATTGTACACACACGATTCATATCTTATTGGATAGTACAGATTTCACACAAAATACTTGCTCACTCCTAATATGAAGCTGTGTCTGTAGTTCCTTAGGGTTAGCTTTTTTAATACTTCTTTATCACACAGCTAAACACAATAAATGTATTAGATGCTAATTCATTCCTAGCCAGTAACTCCAGTGATGTCAGAACCAATTTGTAATGACACTTATGATGTCATGTGATTGGATAGCAATTGAATGGGAAATCTGGCATGTCCTCCAGAATTTAGGTTGGAAATTGACCTGCATAACTATGTGTTACCGGGGGGGGGGGGTCTGTATAGTCATCAAACTATAAGATGGGAGAAAATGGATATGTCTATCAAAGAACACAACTGGATGATGAGGTCTTCAGTAACACTGCTGTTCTCCATGGTGAATCCAGGATGAAGTTAGGAGCTGTCATCAAAGTGAACTAAGCAGTCTTTTAGGGCATCGGATGATTGTGTTTGGTATCCTTTGTATGCCAAAAGGTCATAGTGGTAGATCATAAACAACCAGTTGTGTCAGATCCTTGCTTGAGGAACACTACAGAAAGAGAATGTCATTGTCTATCTCCATTAACCTGCCTTTTAAACTTTTGGCGTGCCTGGTCCAAGTCTTCTCATTTGGAATGAACTGGGAGCTTTGGCTACCCCGGAGACTATGGCCACCTTTTATCGCTAAGGTTTTCTGGTTCTTGTAGGTTTGCTCTTTTGTGTTGGTATACAGGTAGATCCAGGTCAGAAGAAAAGGGGGTGTCTGTGGAGGCGCTTAGTGAATATAGCGAAGATACTAGTGTTTGCTGCCTACAGGGTGTTGCACATAAACATCAACAAAATGTGCAAATGTAATACAGGAAGGTTAGGGTGGTCCTAGTGACTCAGTATATATTTTAAACAATAATCCTCATACACAGATAATGTTCCTAGACATATGTCTGGATACCCATTGTGTACAGTAACTGTGATCTAGGTTTGCAATTATACGGTTAAACCTTGGCATTGAAGAGCATTTTTTATGCCAAGGTTTAACCGTATAATTGCAGTCCTGGATCACAGTTACTGTACACAACAGCTATCCAAACATATGTCTAGGAACATTATCTGTGTATGAGAATTATTGTTTAAAATATCTACTGTGCCACTAGGACCCCCCTAAAGATCCTGGTCAGAGTTCAGAATAAGAGTCAATCTTTGTTGAAGCTCGGAGGGTTCACAGCAAGCAGGACTGGAGCTTTCGAATCGGTATAATCCATAGGTAGGGTCGTAATCGGAGCTGATTGCTCGGAAGCGTTAAGAGTATATTGGGCATGTCCGATATAATGAGACAACTTGTAGCCGGAGAGCAAGGAAACCTACAATTTATGTTGATGTCACAATCTGTGTGGCTGGGTAACTGGCAAGAGCCTCTAGGAAGGAAATACACGGCACAATTTTAGAATAAGCATGATGGTAATATCAATTTTCTGGATATGTACTGTGGCACACAAGGAGAAAAGGCTAGATGGCCAGTGATTCAGATGAGTAAACAAAATTAAACCGGTGCAGGCAGGAGAATGTACTTCAGGGAGCTCACGGGGATCAGGGTAATATGCAGATAATTACCAGGGTGATGATGGATGAACACGGAAGGCTTTTCATGTTCTCACATGTGGAGTTCTTGGCTAATGACAGAAGGCCGTTTGTTGGAGTGGTATAAGGAGTCAAGGAGCAAACAAACAATTTGGAGGATGACAGAAATCACAGGAACCGGGGATCTGGCTTGAACCAGGAACACAATATGGACAACAGAGGGTCTGGAGGTGGAAGGGAGCGAGTTTGTTCAAGGGACTTGACCCGTGCGTGAGCGGGAGTGTGTTTAGGCAAAAGAGCGGACTGGAGTGTGGGAGGGAGTTTGTGGGAAGGGACTGGCCCAAAGGGAATGACAGCTCCAGAGCAAAGGGGGGTGACAGGCAGGTTGAAGTGGTGGCACAGGACTCCAGCTTCAAGTAAGGATAGAACACCAGCGGTACAGCGCCCATACCAATTGGCTGTATCCCAGGGTTTGTGTTTAACAGCTTCAATCTGCAGTTGGAAGCTGAATTAAAAACAAACTGGTTTTGTCTGACATAACTCTATAGAACTAAATCATACCAAGTAGAGCAGTCGACACGTCTTCTGAAATCGACTCTGACGCAAAATCCGAGGTTATAACGTTTAACTGTCTGATTCTAATTGATTTCTGTACAGCACACTCTGTTTAATCGACAACCGATTAACAGAGAGTAGTGGAAAACTAATCGATTAGTTGTTTCAGCCCTATGCTGCACTAACTCCCCTAATTTCCCACACCGACAGCAATTATCTTAGTTTTGATCTCCTTTTGAAAAATTGATAATAATAAGGCAGCATCAGAAATGGTAAGCCTTTCGGTTGAATTTTGATGCCCAGAATTTTGTTTGCTCCAGGTCAAAAAGGAGCATCATTTTCCATAGCTAGGGTTAGATTCCCATTTTGCTTTTAGGGTTAACCCTAGCATTAACATTGTGCTCTATTTTTGCCTGATTCCTAGGCAGCCCCTTCTTTTGATGTGAGCACAGCAAGAAACTAGTTTTTAATTAATTTATTTTTTAAAATGCAAATGTTTTTGTTTCCCTCAAAACAAAAATTAAAAAAATAGCAGGGGGGGGCGCGATCCAGATTTCGCTGCCTGCAGTCTCCTAAAATGTAAATCCAGCCCGGAGTGTGGCCTGGATTATACATGGGAATTACAGTGGCAGGTAAGGAAGACATGACATAGGCTGGTAAACATGCAACACCAATTAATATCAAGGAGCCAACCTGAGTACAGGTCGTCTTGACCTTTCGTCATGCCACTGGGCATGGTATGTGACCGTTATAGAGTCTAGAAACTTCACGATGTATGAAAATGAAACCCATCCAGTGCATGAAACGTCTCTGGGAGCAGAACATGAGCTCTATCGAGACATACTCACATCATTATAAACTGTAGATGGAAAGTCGGTCAATCGTTATGGAGAAGAAAACAATGATCAATTTCTTTAATTGTATTATTGTGCTGTGGGTGTCCAAATCCATGGGTATGCATTTTGAAGGAGAACATTTTAATGTCATGGTTACACCACCCTACCTTACTTTAAAATACCCTCCTAGTTTAGGACAATACAAGCTATCTTTAGGCTGCCGAGTCGTATTCCGGATTGGTCCTGATCCAATATCCCATGGCCAGATCAGCAGCTCTGTCATGAAAGTGAATCCTGGGACCTCAGGATTCACCGGCTACTTCCCTGTCTGCTCATGGGATATGCAGCAGGCAGGGAAGGAATGAATGAATGAATGCAGAGGCACCCATGTTTCCAGCAAAGAGAATTAGTCTTTCCTATCTCCTCTATGACTTGCGAGCAGGCAGGGAAGACTCTGAGTCACTGCTGAGGCTTTGGGACTCCGGCTGGAAGTATCCCTGCACAGTAGGACTTGAGGATTGGATTGGCTTAAAAAGTAGATTGCTAAAAATAGCACAGTTTGGGTCTCGGTCTTCGATAGGATCGGGACATTCATAAAAGTAATAGAGTACTTTTTATTCATGGTAAGAAACTCATAAAAGCTGGAAACTGTAACATTTAGATCCCCTATTAGATATGTAAACAAAATATGCAGTTGTGGCCTTTTCTAAAAAGTAGATACATTTTCTGTTCTATGGTAAGGTACATGCCTAAACCATAGGTTATTAGACTGGCTCTGTCGTTACTGGGGTGGTTTAGGGCAGTGGTTTTCAACCCTGTCCTCAAGTATTACCTTGAGGAAATGTAGACTGAATCCTGCAATCACTGAGCAGCAAATCATATCACCTGTGCTGTGCTTCACATATCTCGCAAATCTGGCCTGTTAGGGGGACTTGAGGACAGGGTTGAGAACCACTAGTTTAGGGCATCCTTAGACAGGAAGAAAACCGGTAAAAGTATAGAATAGCATCTGAGCTTTGAAGAAAGTTTGTATTTACATCCAGGCCATAGATACTTCACTATGGTGCACTTACTGACTGACCGTGGTTCCAAACCAGGGGTTCTACGGAGTCCCCAAACAACCTTTTTATGGAGTATTGAAAGTCTCTGCTCACAGTGACTGTTTATTATGTGTTCACACGCATTTTGGCTGTTTTTTGTTAGGACTTGATGATTGTCTCATGTTGAGCCAGGGGACATGTAGGCGCCGCCATAGAGCCTGTACCTGAGCTGGTGTTGCTACCACACTGAATAATGATAGCAAGTTTTAAGTCCATATTTTCCTTTTTTAAATTCTAGGCTCTACTACAGGTTTTCAAGATTCCACCTCTGGTGTTGCCATCTAACACAGGCCAGGTGCACCTACCTTTAGATATCAGACATCCTTTAAAAGGGAGTCACGCCCTCAGGACATTGCTTCGGCATTGTTTGAGCAATCTCCACCAGAGGTTTACTCCTAG
This sequence comes from Leptobrachium leishanense, assembly GCA_009667805.1. Taxonomy (NCBI): domain Eukaryota; kingdom Metazoa; phylum Chordata; class Amphibia; order Anura; family Megophryidae; genus Leptobrachium; species Leptobrachium leishanense. The sequence goes on from CM019068.1 coordinate 127,378,395, forward strand.
AAGCTGTTACCATAGTGTCCTAAAGTCTCCAGCCTCCTCTGTACCCACTACCATGTCCCAAAGTCTCCAGCTCTGGCCAGTCATCTGCTCCTGCCAGTCTCCATGCCTTCTGTTACCAACAGCCTCCATGCCACTTGTTACCAACAGTGTCCGTGCCCATCCTCACCTCTGTCTCTCCTGAGTATTCTTAAGTCTCCTTGGGCCCTGAGTGTTCTTTCCCAGTATCCGTGTATTCGGCTTGTGTCCAGCCCTATTCCTGTTCAGTCTTGTCCCAGTCTCCTTTATCCTGTTTCTTTTAGTTATACCTGCTGCTGCCATATCTTATTTTCCTGCCCTGCTGAACAATTTACAACAATAAACCCATATTCCTACTCTGATACCTGCCTCCTCTTTGTATTGCTGCAATTTGGGCTCAAAGCTCCCCCATACACCAGGACAAGGAATATCATAATTTATATAGCGCCAACAGTTTCTGCAGCGCTTTACAATAAGCAAAATGAAACCAGATACAGATAAATGAACATAGGATGGAAACACTAGGTGTAGAGGATCCTGCTCCTAGCTTACAGTCTAGTGACCAACATATGGTCAAGACTTTGCACCTGAACACTTAATAAATATTATATACCATAAACCAAACCTCAGCATTTCACTGACAGGGGCTCCTCCTTAAAAGAGTACCTGTAGGCAACTGCCTAGTTGACCCCTGGCACATCCTGGCCATGGCTGGCGATTGCGTCTAAATACACCTGTTATTGGTCACTTATGTTATGAAATGACAATGTTGTGTTAGCCAAATCCCTACCAAATGTAGTTTTTTATTATTATTATTTTCAAGTTTAAATATATAATTTACTACCTTCCTGTCATTTTCCTAGCATAAATTGCTCTTCCACTGGCATGTCAATAGAAAAGTGGTAAGAAGGAGTGCCTCCTACAAGCGAGTCTTTTGTTTGCCTTTAACCCCATAGTGACCAGGCAATTATTTTTTTTATTTTTTTTTACCATTGTTCGTTCGAAAGTGCCCACTGCTGTTTTTACATTTCTGCGCTGTTTGTGTTTAGTTCTATTTTCCTCTTGTTTATGGATCCCACACATATTATATACTGGTTTTTTTTATGCCATGAAATGGACTTTTTAAAGATACCATTATTTTCTTATTGCATCATTTACTATAAAATTCTGAAATATGATGCACCTCTTCAGTAACTGTCCTTAGGTGTCTTGCCCAATGGTACATACTCGCCACCCAGGACATACTTTAAAACGAGAGAAATCTCAATGTATCCTTCCTGGTAAATTACTTTCTCAAAAAAAAAATGGAAAAAACACAGTTTATGGAACTTTGACCCCCAAAATCTTTTTTGAAATTTTGTCCGGAGTTTAGAAATACCGAATGTTTACATGTTTTTGCTCTTTAACCCTTTCACTGCTGAGCTCATTTTGACAGTTTTATGCTCCAGTTTAAACTTGATTTGAAGTCCTATTTTGTTATACGATCCAGACAAAAAATATTTTAGAAAAACTTTATATATATATGTAAATACAGAAAAAATGGCGTCTCGCCCATACTCACCGGAGCGGCAGCAACTTCCAGGAGTAACAGCCCAGTTAATGTATAAAACATAACAAGGAAAAAAGGTGTCATCTGCGCTCGTTTCTATGTGTTCCATGTACAACAAAACTGAGGTTTTTGTTTGTTTCAATGGCCATTGTAGCGTAAGCTCACTCGCCACTTCACGGCACCTCTTTAGTGAAGTGGCGAGTGAGCTTACGTTGCTATGGCCATTGAAACAAACAAAAACCTCAGTTTTGTTGTACATGGAATACATAGAAACGAGCGCAGATGACACTTTTTTTTCCTTATGTGTATATATATATATAATATATATATATAACGTGCTTACAAGGGTTGTGGTGGAGGACAAAAAGTCAGATAAAAAGCCTCCACGCTATAATTAGTTATGTTTAGTATTGCAGAAGCCACTTGCACATCACAGCAATTCAAAGAATTGCATCCCAGAGCTCCTGTGCCACATTCCCCATATGCAGCAAGGAATTCTGGGTAGGATATGCAAATGACCTCTGTCTCACTTTTATGCATCCTGAGTCTGTTATTACACAGAACCCTTCCTTGCTGCATATGGGGAATGTGGCACAGGAGCTCTGGGATGCAATTCTTTGAATTGCTGTGATGTGCAAGCGGCTTCTGCAATAATAAACATATATTTTTTTTTTATTTTTTTTTTACACCAAACATGGTTATGTTTGGTATCATTGGAAAGGCCATGCTCTGGCCTTTCTGAAGATACTATTCGGGACATGGGGGGGACCATTGGACCCCCGTATTTCCACTTGGCAGCTAGGGGGTTAACTGCACAAATGACATCACAGACCATTCCCTTTCCAACGGTGACTCTTCTTTTTTTTTTTTTCTACCTGTTTTAGCTGTTCGGGAGGGATAGGGGTCCAAAGGACACACCCTCCCCCTCATTTCAGGCTCGCCCCAGGGGGTGCCTGAAACTGATGTTGGCAATGACAGCCAGGGCCCATAAAATCGTTGGTCTGACTTCATGGAAGGCAGACCGAGGGACCCCGCCCAGAGAAGTGTGTAGAGGACCATGATGTACATAGTATGTCCTTGGTCCTTAGGCCCGTGTCAGACGAACACAGTGATCACGTCCGTGTTGCCGCACAGTTTAATGTCCATTGTAGCATAGAATCCTGAGCAATAGAGACCCATACACTTAAGTGCGTCTGCACCGAACTGCGCACGCTCAACGTATGTGGCAAATTGACACACGTTAGGCAAGAATGTAAAGCCGCTAATACGGACGCGCAGAGTGCGCCACGTCCGCGTAGCGTTCTGTGTGCGTGATGAGGAGACGTCAAACGCCGCGCATTTGCGACGTCCAGCACCTTAACGCACAAAATGCCTTTTTATATCCTTTCATATATTGTGTTTCCCATATTTCTCTTTTTTTCTACGTCTGTCATAAAAAAAACGGACTGTGTGGTGTCTACAGTATCTTCCGTCAGAATGTCCGTCCGTTGTGCACGCACGCAGGGTGCGCTCAGACTGCGTTCATCTGACATTAGCCTTAACCGGGAGTTTTTCCCAGGACATACCATGTACATCATTGGTCCTCAAGGGGTTAACTCTTTCACTACAAAATGTTTTTAGTGAAAAAAATGTGTCACTGTGGGATGGCTCACGCTCCTTACTGTCTGCGACCCATCCATTGGCTATGACTGCTCCTCTCTGTGTTTTTCATCCCTAATTCCCAATTTTGCCCCTCGCCGGTGGTACTTACAGGGAGTAACTCCTTTATGCCATTTGTTCACACCCTCTGGGCTCATGTCCTTTAAAGTCCTGGAGCTGAAATACTCCCTTAACCTGAGATTCAGATACTCTTTCCCACAAATCCGCTCCTGTCTTACCAAATATCATATGCTGCACATTTCCCACCACAACTGCGTTGTTGACCCCTTTTGAACACTATTGTATGAAACCTTCCCATAGTACACGCCTTTTAGCTCTGTTATATCGCCTCTTGTTGTCTGCCTCACCTCAGCATAAATGGAGATTCATGGAGAACTGGGAGAGAGATTTGGGTCATCCGATTTCCGACTCCGTGTGGAAAGATTGTTTTGCCCTTGACTCTTCTAAATTTAAATGTTTCCTTAATTGAGGCGCGTAAGAAAATCTTATATAGATGGTATATTACTCCGGAGAGGGAGCATCACATTAATCCGAATGTGTCCGATATATGATGGAGGTGTGGGGAGGTAAAGGGGTTCCATCTTTCACATCTGGTGGACGTGTAGAGTACTGACCCAGTTAATGCAGGAGGTAGCTCACATGGGCTCCCGAGTTGTCGGGTCAGAAATATCGCCGACTCAAGAGATACTACTCTTGCAAATGTTCCCCGACTCCCTCTCTCGTCTCCAGAAACAGTCCTTAGCACATATATTCTCGGCCACGACAAGCTTAATAGCGGCTCGCTGGAAATCCACCGCTCTCCCTACCTTAAAAGACGTCACCACTAGGCTGGGAGATCTCAGACTTCTAGATGGGATGGCCAGAACTATTGCGGGTTCTCCCCTGAGTAAGGCTGGGGTCAGACGAACGCGCGTTTATTCGCACTTTATTATGGCCGTGGTAGCAGCAAATGACGTCCAACGCAGGCCCACACACGAAGTACAGCCGCACGGAGGTTTGGCCGCGCAACGCAAGCGACAAATGAACGCATTTTCGCAAGAACGTCGAACCGCTAGTACTAACGTACAGAGTGCGCTGCGTCCGCATAGCAGCGTGTGTGTGATTAGGAGACGTCAGACGCTGCTCATGTCCAGCCAACATAACGTCCAAGCACCCAAAGTTTCCTGGTTTGGATCCGTAAAAAATCACGGCCGTAATTGTGCATCGTATGACCACTATTGCGTATTCCGTGAAAAAGTACGTTCCATGTATTTGGACGCACTTTTTTACGGACGATGCGAAAAATGCGTTTGTCTGACCCTAGCCTTGGAGGGCTCATTGGTTCAATTGGGAAACATATCTATTTAAAGTAATCTTACGATTTGATGTCCATATTGTTTGTTTACTCTTGCATTTTGATGGTTGATATTGGTTGCAACGATCCCTTAATCCCTTCCCCCTCCCCTTTTTTCTTTCTGTACCCCCTCTTTGCTATGAGAAAACAATAAAAATTTTATATATTAAAAAAAAAAAAAGTGTCTTCACAAAGCACTGGATTTGCACGCAATTTCAGTGCTATGATTTTCGGCGCACTTCAGTGATTCGATTTCTCCGAAAATACGGTGAATTCACTTATTATCACCATATTTTGCCGTAAATTGGAGTTGCCAAAGCAGGTATCGGACCTAGGCAAAAACCGCCGAACTGCACTGAATTGGCATCGGCGAATTCCACTGAACTGCAAAAAAAATCTGAACTCTTCTAATAGGTGTTTAAACCAATAAAAATTTATTAAATGTATCTAAATAATAAAAGGTCCTTTTAAAAAAATAATAATGTTGTCTGTTACATAAAAAAACTTTTTAAAATATTGGAAAACAAAAATTTCATCAATACAAAAAAGTGCTCTAAAATTAAAAAGCCTTTTGCTGAAAATGAAAAAATAAACTGTCTTTTTGAAAAACAAATTGTGCTTTTTTTATCCATTGAATCCTATGGGATTCGCCTGTTTAAACCTGTCAAACTGTAACACCAAAAATCCGTTAATTTCGTAATGTAAATTTTGCGCTTATGTTTTTTGAATGTTTTCATTTTTTTTCTTTTCATCCCAGGAATCTTTCTGTAGGGTCCTAAATTCTAGATGGCATCTCTTAATTTGCACCTGGGGATCTGCATTATTAGCTTTACATGCAGGAATGTGTCAGACACAGTAAATGTGATGCAGACAGATCATAACATGGTGAGATCTCCTGCTTATGAGGATATGCAGTGATCATAATGAGATTATTTGCAATTCAGCTTCCAAAAAAATGCCAATATCTGTATCTGACCGCATAATGCCTGTGTATGGAAAATACAGTAACCCCTTGTATCTGTACTGTGATTTTCATTTATAACCCCCTGAATCTTATCACTGTACAGCAGTGAGTGACCCTATAGCTCTCCATGTATTCTGCCCTCTCCATGGCTGTTGTAATGCAGCGCTAAAGTGTTTTTTCTTTTCTTTGAGGTTTTGGTAACAATGGAGGTGGAGGCTGCCCCTTGTAGCTTCTTTACAGTAATACAGGGTGATCGGAGTGAGATCTCAGAGAATTGGATGTAGCGGCAGCTTGTGAAGAGGCAGGATGTCGGTCTGTAGTAGTCATTCAGGAGGAGTATGGAGAGTGCAGAGAGCAACAAGTTGGTGGCATCTTCACTGGAACCAAGGTAAGTACAGGTGTGATAGATCATTAAGTGTCAAAATATGTCAGGATCTTGTAACAGTCGATCAATACATAATATGTTTTATTAAAGGAAAAGTGGTCTTGACAAGTTCCCTTGACCATTTCTGTACTTATGGGGGGAGGTTCAGTTCTTCTATAGTAGGGAAGAAGATATTGGTTTGGATGACCAATCACCTGAAACTTAATTTTTCTTTCATGAGCCTATATAACCTCTATGGGCAATACCTGGTACGGTTAACATTGGTTTTCCAGATGTTGTGTTCTACATGGTGCACCACTAAACCTTTTACAGAGCCTATAGGGGTTATTCAGATCAACAAAATTTCAGCGCACTTCAAAACCTTTTAATTTGCCGACCCTGCAGTGAATTCAGCATTCACCATAGTGTCCCCGAAATGCGCCAATTCGTTGCATTGAACGCCGCCGATAAACCCACCGAATCTATCTGAAAAACCACAAAACGCATCCTCAAAACGCCAAATTGATCTGATGACCCACCAAAAAAACTGCCGAACAGACCGCTGAACACATCTGAAAAAAGGCCGACCAGCCACCAAATGGTTATAAAAAATAGATAACTTTTAAAAGACATAAAAAAAAAAGCAAAACTAGTGACTGAAAATAATCTATAAGGGTCCTATGAATAAAAAGGTCTGTTACAGAAAGAAAAAAATACATTTAACCTCCCGGGCAGTCTATTTAAATTCCATGTCTTAAAGCGCTCAATTTCTCCCCCCCAGTGGTATCCCGAGTGTGGCTTGGGGTTAAATTCCTATGCTGGAAGCGGTGACCCCAAGACACACTCGGGATGGATAAATCACCTGTCCCTGCGCTCCCTCAATGTCCCCACAGTCTCCACCGGTAATCTCGACCTCATACTTCCTGGATCCCTTCTCGCGAGTATGAGGTCGCGATCGCCAGAGGAGACTGCGAGGATCAGCGAGGGAGCGCAGGGACAGGTGATGTATACAGCCCGAGTGTGTCTCGGGGTTACTGCTGTCAGCGGTGAATTTTAACACTCGGGATAACTGTCAGGGGGGGTTAAAAAAGAAATCTGAATAAAATATTTCATCGAAGAATGCCAAAAAAATAGACTTTTTGCTGCAAATAAAAAGAATAAACGGTTGAATAAATGAGGAAAACTGGGAATTTTTATTTTTATGGCATTCGCCTGCTTAAACCTGTCGAATGAGACCCGTGTCAGATGAACTCGGTTAACGTCCGTCGTAGCATAGAATCCTGATCCATAGAGACCCACACACGAAGTACGTGCGCACCGAACTGCGCACGCACAACGCACGTGGCAAACGGACGCAAGTTAGGCAAGAACGTAAAACCGCTACCACGGACGCGCAGAGTGCGCCAGGTCTGCGTAGCGTTCTGTGTGAGTGAGATGTCAGACGCAACGCATTTGCGACGTACAGCACCTTGACACACAAAATGGCTTTTCGGATCCTTTTCAAATTAATTTTATTTCCCATAGTTCCCTTGTTTTTTTTTTTTTTTACATCTGTCAAAAAAAACGGACCGGGTGGTGTCTACAGTATCTTCCGTCAGTACGTCTGTCCGTTATGCACGCACGCAGTGTGCGCTCAGACTGCGTTCGTCTGACATTAGCCTTATTAAACCACTGAAAATCAGGGCATTGACAACTTTTCCCTGCAGTTCGGTGTTTTCTGAATAGATTAATCATTTCTTCTCTATGGGGAACTTAACTGCTGCCGAAGGTAATCGTATTTCGCTGGCAATATTTGACGAATGGCCACGAAATTGCACCGTACAGGAAAATTCACCATTCGGCGTTTTTAGAATCACACAAGGGGTTATTCAAAGGTTGGACCCGGCCCTGGGCTAAATGACGAGGTGGACTGTTTGCTCAGCTGGTAATACATGGAGCTTGGCACATTTTGAACTATCCTTTCTACTAATCGGTCAAATGTGTTTTTCTATTGTTCCTGTAAATGACATCTTGTGGTAATGAGCATCAGCTGGAGTAAACCCTATTAAATACAGATAAAACGTCAAAAAGCTAGACGGACGCTGACAGGGCTACAAAGCGTGATCCTCCCTAGCGCTGAGCGTATAGAGTGGAATCAACGTCCACTCTCACGGACATTCTTTCCTCTCTGATCAATGCTTGTGTGCCACTAGCCTTAAACTGTATTCCGCCCGAGCTGAAGGTTTCAGAAATTTAGAGGGTTTTGTGTTACTGGAGTCTGGCTAAGATGACCAAGCTGCTTGTGGAGTCTGGAAAAAGAAGTCTGCATGCAATTAGTCCCATGAAGGCTGCCTCTGGACACTGAGGGGTATGAATAGGTTGATTCTGGGGTGTGTGGGGCGACGTGACCAGGCCACTTCTGCAGTCTGTAAATCAATTTGTCGTGTGTGTGTGAGTTCTTGTATATAATCAGCAATAAACAGTGTCACATGCCGTGCGCAAAATCCTTTTGGGAAGGGTACAATCATGTTAGTAATAGGGATATATCTCGCACTCTGAGAAGTGTAGAATTATAAGTGACGTTTCGGTCCACTGAGTTAAATTTTGATCAGTTTGTCAGTCTGTTCTAGGAAACGTTTATTTGCTGACATGTGCCTGGATACAGCATCCCACTCCTCTGGTTGTTATAACTTCAAGATCGACTCACTCTGAGGTATTGCATAACATTGCCTTTGTGACGAGAAGCTTTCTAATTGTGCTTGAAAGCCCCCCAATACAATAAGGTACATTTGCAGATCCTGTCTTGTTTAATTCCCCCCGCCCCCATATCTTTCCAGCTGCAGCTCACAGAGGCCTGGATAGACCATATGGTGTGTCCTCATTTGCATGGCATTTCCTGTGGCCTGTTCCCCCAGGCGTCACCATGGAGACCTAGATATAGCCAAATGGTGTTGCCAGGACAGTTCAAGTGCGCATTCGCCCTTCCCCAGCGCTGGTGCACGTTTTCCCTTCAGTTCTCCCAGTTTCTTTGTCTTCTGGTAGCCACGGATGATGATGATTGTTATTATCATCATTTATATAGCGCTGTCATGGAACTGACGTAGCGCTCCCCGCGTCAAACCCCAAGACTTTTATTTCCATGGCGAAAACCCCAAAAGACATAGACCGCTGCTTTGGGGAAGACCTTATGCTCAGTTATATTGTGTGGTTTTAAATGTATTGTCAATTGCTCATTTTTTAGTTTTAAATAGACTTATATTTCTTTAGTTAAATGTGGTTTTTAAAAACACTACCCGCCACTAGAGTCAAATGCTTTCCTTCGTATAGAATGTACAATAGGTTTGTGTAATTTGTGGATTATGCAAAGGTGCTTTCTCTTTGTTTATCTGTTATGTTTACCCGTTCTGAAAGGTTGGGAGTCACATTGTCTCAGCCACCCACTATCTGATTCCCTTTACAATGGGTTATGTAAATCACTGTATGTGGTCACTGGGAGGTCAAGAATGCATCTGCATACAACCAGTGGACCCAAGTGAAGACTGCAGGCTTCTTTCAGGTCCTCTCAATGGTCTTGGAACCAACCAATCAGAACCTGGGCTAGCCACTGTGCAGAATTCACTCCAGGGGTCTGGGGGCGGGCATGGGAGAGAACAATGGGACTGTACCATATAAAAGGACCGTGTATGTTCTGCTTTTGATTAAAAGATCCTGTGATGAACATACAGCTTGCCTGGTGTCTGTCTCAACTACGCTACATCTATAATCCCTCTCAGAAGGCAGAGAGCGGCCTTCTGGAGATTCCTAACGGCTCCAGGGCAGAGGAACAGAAGCAGGCAGGTCATGCCGCTCGAGGCGCTGAGGACAGCGCTCCCAGTAGCCGGGCTGACCGCAACGAAGGGGTGTAAGGAGAGCCAGGACAGACGGAAGGGAACGGTTCCGTCACAAGCGCCAACAGTTTCCACAATGCTTTACAATAATCAAAAGGAACGAGATAAGCAGACATATGATGGAAACAGGTGTAGAGGGCCCTGCTGATAGGAGTTTACAATCTAGAGGGATTGGGGTTGAGGAAGACAAGATGAATTTTACAAGATAGCAGGATCATTAGTGCCAGTGGTATAGGAATGGTGGGGCCATAGAAGCAACTTCAATCATGTGTGAGTCGATCTTATGCAGGGGGATGAGTTACATCAGTGATGTGGTATGCTAATCTGAAGAGATGGGTTTTGCGGGATTTCTTGAAGGCCTGAAGATTAGGGGAGTGTTTGATAGGTCGAGGCAAGTCATTCCACAGGACTGGTGCTGCCCGTGAAAAGTCTTGGAAGCGAGAGTTGGCTGTGCGCGTGTAGACAGATAACAGGAGGAGATCGCCTGCCGACTGGAGTTGTCTGGATGGGACGTTCTTGTGGAGTATTGAAGAAATGTAGGGAGGAGATGAGCTATTGAGTGATTTGAATGTGAGCATCAGTATTTTTTTTTTTTTAAAGACTTTATTTATAGAAGTCAGAGCAAATCAGTATATACAGCAACACGAAATCTGAATGAGTGAAGATTCACCCCTGACCCAATTATAGATGATATATATAAGTGAAACCCATTGCGTAGCGCAGGAGAGTGATAAAAGAGAGTGAAGAAAAGAAAGACACAACTCAGAGGAGTAACATACTGGGAAGGGGAGGGAACGGAACACACTTAAACAGTGACAGTACAGGACAACACGATACACCGACATACTAACTAACAAAACAGATAAAGGCACTAAAGGAGCCGATGGCATACTAGGTTATATCAGAGGGTGATCAAACCAAGCACTCCCAGGAGTCTATTACACCCCAAAGGCATCCCAAGCATCCCAAACTCTCTGGTACGCCGGCAAGGTGTGATGCATCTTTGCCGAGAGTTCGTCCATCAATTGAATGTGGTCCATGATCTGCAATATACGTCTCTGCGGAGGGAGTTTCGGAGCTCTCCAGGACTCCGCCACCGCTTTCCTTGCTGCTAATAGTATTTTCGATAGGAGACGGTTGTGGTGTACAGTGAAGTCCGGAACCGGGTTGGCGAATAGGTATGTCCAGGGGTCTTTTGGGATTTCGGATCCAAAGATCTGTTCCACCAGAGCTTGTACTGAGTCCCAATATTTGGAAATTGCAGGGCATGACCACCACATATGAGCCTGAGTGCCTCTTTCTCCGCATCCCCTCCAGCAATCATCAGGAATGGCCGCGTTCGCTTTATGGAGGAGCACAGGGGTGGCGTACCACCTCATCATAGTCTTGAGCCCCTGTTCCTGCAAGGTTGAGCATATGGATACTTTTCGAGCTGCCTCCCAGATGTCCAGCCATTCATCCCCCTCGAGCGTCGATCCAAAATCTCTCTCCCATGCTGCCATGTAAGTGATAGGAGGCAAGGAGGGTGTGCTCGCTAGGTGGACATAGAGCCTGGAAATGAGACCTCGGGGCGGATCTCCAGATAAGCATAATCGTTCAAAGAAGGTGAGAGGAGAGGAGCCAGCCATTTTATTTTCTGTGGTAGAGGCGAAGTGACGGAGCTGTATGTAGCGGAAGGAGTCCCGCGGAAGCAGCTGGGAGCGGGCTGACATGGAGTCGAAAGAGTACAATCCAGTATGATCCCGCAGGTCCCTGAGCCGCAGGATGCCCCCCTTGATAAATCTAGAGAATTGTTCCGGCGCTTGCCCCGGTGGAAACTGTGGATTTCTCCACAGTGGGAGCATGGAAGATGAGACTTGACGTAGTTTTTTGGAGGAGGCAAGGGAATCCCATATCGCCACTGAGTGACTCAGCGGGGGGCAGGGTACCGGTTCTTGGGGTCGCAGGCGTTTAGGGAGCCACATCCAGTATCTGGGGTCCTCCGGGAACACACACGCCGACTCGAAGTCCACCCAGCGGTGGATGTTGGGCGGAGAGTGCAGTGCCACCACCTGGGATAGTTGCGCCGCCTGGAAGTACCATTGTAAATTAGGAAGTCCGAGGCCCCCCAATTCTCTTGGGCGATATAGTGTAGATCGTGCCACCCGGCGCCTCCCCCGCCTCCACACGAACGCGTCGATGTTAGATTGCAAAAATCGGAGGTCACTTGGGTCGACGGGAGATGGAAGCGCCTGGAACAGGTACAACAGGCGAGGCAACAGATTCATTTTAACGCAATGTACGCGTCCAAGCCAGGAAATGCACTCCCTATTCCACACCTCCATCTCCCGCCGCAGTTTAGCATATAAAGGTGGGTAATTGACCTTGTATAGGTCCTTATATTTGCTTGGCAAGTGAATACCCAAATATGGGATTGAGGTAGACGCCATCTTAAATCCGAATCGGGCAATCAAGTTCTGGATCCCCGTGCGGGAGAGGTGGAAAGGTAAGATAATTGATTTGTCAAGATTGACTTTATACCCCGAAACATTCGAGAAACAGGACAATAATGCAGTAGTGGCAGTCAATGAGGACTCTGGGGAGGTCAGGGTAAGCAGCACGTCGTCCGCATAAGCGGATACCTTGAAGGATTCCCCCTGAACCGTTATGCCCTGGATGTCTGGGGAAGAGCGTATGTGCGTCAGTAAGGGTTCTAGGGTGAGGGCGAACAAAAGGGGAGAAAGAGGACAACCCTGGCGGGTACCGTTATAAATGGGGAAAGTGGACGTCCCGGAACCGGGTATGACAACGTCAGCCCTAGGGTTACAGTAAAGGGCCCGAACCGCGGAACAGAAGTCAGGGGGGAAGGACATACGCTCCAGCAGGGCGAAGAGAAAGGGCCATTCGATGCGATCGAACGCCTTCTCTGCGTCCAGGGACAAAAGCAATGAAGGTTGGCCCCTCTCCTCTAGGTGCCAGATCGCGCCCGCCGCCCTACGGGTGTTCTCATATGCTTGGCGCCCCTGTATGAATCCCACCTGATCAGGGTGTATTAAAGATGGTAACAGCGGGTTAAGTCTGGTAGCCAATACCTTAGCATAGATCTTTACATCGAGATTTAACAGGGATATGGGGCGGTACCCCGATGGGCCGGAGAGGTCCTTACCCGGTTTAGGAAGAACCACCAAGGATGCCAGCAGGGAGTCGGACGGAAACGGGCTACCCCCCTTGACCGCATTAAACAAAGTTACCAGGTGGGGACCAAGCGTCGGGAGGAAAGTTCTGTAATAGCGGGCTGTGTAGCCATCCGGGCCGGGAGCTTTATTCGGTTTTAGTGAAGCTATGGCTTCTGAAATCTCCTCGAGGGAGAAGTCCTTCGCGAGTGCCTCCCCTTGTGTCGATGAAAGTGTGGGCAAGTCAACACTGGTAAGAAAAGAATTAATATCTGCTAGGTGGGAAGACGTGGGAGGCGAGTGTAGAGGGGAGTGATTGTATAAAGAGGAGTAATACTCAGTAAAGGTTCGTTTAATATGTTGTGGGGTATTGATCGGTCTATTGGCCGAGTCTCTGAGGGAGGTAATGCGGGTCGCTTGGGGACGCGGACGAATCTGCCGCGCCAGCAGCGTGTCCATCTTGTTCGCGGATTCATAATACCTGCGCTTTGACCAGGTCATTGATCTAGCGACATCATCGAGCAACAGCCTGTTCAGAGCTTGTCGGGTGCCTTGCAAGCGGTCAAAACCCTCCTGTGTGGGTGCAGATTTATGATCCAATTCCTGCACCTGCAGCGTGTGTTGTAACTCTAATACGCGTTGCAGCTTAAGGCGCTTACGATAGGAAACCTTTTTAATAATCTCCCCTCTCAATACAGCTTTATGTGCCGCCCATACGGTGGAAAAGGAAACCTCCCCCGCGCCATTTTCTCGGAAATATGTCTCCAGTTCCCCTTTAAGCTCCTCGACCAACTCCACATCCTGCAATGTATGGGAGCCCAATCGCCAGTTCCACACCGGGGAGCAGTCAGGGAGACCAAGCTCCAGTACCACCTCCGCGTGGTCCGACCAACTGATAACCCCGATGGAAGCCGCCACCACCCATGGAAGGAGGGAGGGAGAGATGAGAATGTTGTCTATCCTGGAGTAGGACCCGTGGGGATTAGAATAAAAGGTAAAATCTTTAGTGGAGGGATGGGAGACCCGCCAAATATCTATCAAGGCCTTCTGGGTTAAGAAAGAGCCAAACATAGCGTCCTGTCTTGAGCCCCCAGTCAAGGAAGGGTCGGCGGTAGGGCGAATCCTGTCAATAGCGGGACATGGGACCGCGTTAAAGTCCCCACACATGAGAACGTCCCCCGAAGTAAATCTATCCAAGTCAGCGTGAAGGGCATCCCAGAACGGTTTATCGGGTGTGTTCGGAGCATAAACATTAACCAAGGTGACGGATCTCAGACCAAGTGTGCCCGACAGGATAACATAGCGTCCAGCCGAATCCGTATATACATCATGTTTTGTAAAAAGACAGTTTTTATGTATAAGGATAGCCACTCCGTTATGTTTGTTGAGAGCGCAGGAGGAAAACACTTGGGGGAAACGGGGGTCTCGCAGCCTGTGCGATTCCTGCCGAGGCAACCTCGTTTCTTGGAGAAACGCTATATCAACATGTTTGCGTCGAAGATCTCGAAACATTAGTCTCCTCTTCTGGGGGGAATTTAAGCCCTTCACATTAAGCGAAAGGGCTGTAACCTTTCTAGGTGGGATCATAGGTCCTAGGAGTGAGGTGATGTTGTACTCCAGCGCCCTCAACCCACATCAGTGCCAGACACACAGATAACATAGACAGGGTAACACGCAGACAAACAAGACGAATAAGAACAAGACACCAAGAGGGAGATGCAGGAGGGGGAATAAAAAGTAACAGAAAAAAACATAGAAGGAAAGCCCGAGACAATCTCAACAGAGTCCCGGGTAGTCCCTCGATAGGGGGGACGGATAAGGAGGACATGGTAACCACACATGCTACCTCCTTAATTGACGCGTGAAGCAGCATACATATGGACGTAGAAAGAACCCAAAAACTACCAATATGACAAGATAATGTGAACGCAGATCAGAGAATTGAACAAATAATCGATGAACTTGACAGTAAAACAGAACGGCATGCAAAGCCCCGCATGTGCTGTGGGAAGGGGGAGGCAGGAAAGCCTCCACCTCAACAGGGCACAAATCCCCAAGTGACCACAGGCCCGCTGTTCCAGTACCCCACCATGTTACCCACAAGAGCGCCCATGAGTGGGAATCGTCACCCGGGAGATGTCAGCTGGGCGAAAGGGACCGGATCCATGATGCAGCCACGATGTCCCCCTCACGACGGAGGGCGAGGGGAGCCAGATGGGGGAATAACCTCCCACTCTACTTCCACCGGTTCCAGAGGCTGCAGGGAGGGATCCGTTATTTGTAATTCCAAGGCCGGAAGGCCGAGTTGGGCCAAAAAGGCAGGAGCCCCCGCCAACGAGGTGCAGATGGTCGTGACACCATTGTGGAAGGCTAGCATTTTTAGGGGGAAGCCCCAAGCGAAGCGGACTCCATGGCTCCTCAAATGGTCAGCGACGGGCTTCCAGGGACGGCGTCGGGCCAGCGTAGTAGGCGCCAGGTCTTGGAAGACCTGTAGCTCTGCATCTTGATATTTAAGAGGAGAGTCCCGCAGGGCCCTCAGTACCGCTGCCCTTGATGTGAAATAATGAAAGCGGAAAATCACGTCTCTAGGACCCGCTGGGGGGGCCACCCTTGCTTTCAGGGCGCGGTGCACTCGGTCTAATAAAAGTTGGTCTGCGGTAAAGTCAGGCATCAGGGAGTGTAGCAAAGTCATTACCGTCTTCTCCAGAGCAGCGGAGGGAACCGACTCCGGGAGCCCCCGGAGTCGTAGGTTGTTGCGCCTCGACCTGTTGGAAAGGTCCTCCACTTGTTGTTCCAGGTGCTGGATACGTTCCGCCAATACGTTGGACCTATCCACCACCGTGTTATGGCCTTTGGACAACGTGGTCACCGCTTCCTCCAAGGCGGAAGTTCGGGCGCCAACCGCGTGGATCTCTCCCCGAATGGCGCGCGCCGACCTGTCCAGCTCCCCCGCCAGAAACTGCTGGACCTCGACCAGCCGGCCGAGGATCTGCTGCACATCCCCTTTAGTTGCCGCCTCAGGGGGCCCGCCGGGGCTAGAGCATGCGGAGGAAGCTGTCGGAGAGCTGCGGCCGCCATCTTGGGGAGTAGGCCCGGATGTGAGAGGGCGAAATATCGGGGCCACCGGCGTGCCCGGGGTCCCCTTCGCCCGCGATACCTTGGCGGGAGACATCAGGAGGTAGTCAGCGGTGATGGGAGTCGACTTGAGAGGGATCTGCTCCAGTTTAGCTCGGGTTCTACGATCGTCAGGACGGAGAGATCAGCCTACACGTCTGCTCTCATCCCGCTCCAGGCCACGCCCCCACGAGCATCAGTATTTTAAACTATATCCTGGAACGTACAGGAAGCCAATGGAGGGATCGGCAGGGGGGGAGGTACGTGAGGTGCGTCTGATAAAAATAAGTCTGGCACCTGCATTCATTACAGATTGCAAAGGTGCAATACGGTAGTTGGGGAGGCCAATAAGGAGCGAGTTGCAGTAGTCAAGTTGTGAAATGACAAGCGCATGAACCAGCACATTCGCGGTATCTTGCGTGAGAAAGGGGCAGACACGGGCAATATTTTTGAGTTTAAAGTAACAGGATTTGGTCACTGTCTGGATGTGGGGAGAGAACGTTAGGTTGGAATCAAAAGTGACACCAAGGCAGGGAGCTTGAGGCGTCGGGCTAATGAGTGTTCCATTTACTCGTAGAGAGATATGTGGTATTGGGTTCTTCTTGGAGGGAGGAATGATGAGAATTTCAGTTTTGGCAAGATTGAGTTTAAGGAAGCGGGAAGACATCCAATTTGAGATGGCAGAGAGACAGTCAGTGACTCTATTCAGGAGAGCTGGAGATAGACCGGGGGAGGAGAGGTATATTTGAGTGTCATCAGCGTATAGATGGTTCTGGAATCCAAAGGAGCTGATCAGTTTGCCTAGAGAGGCTGTGTAGATTAAAAAGGAGAGGGCCCAGTACTGACCCTGGGGTGGGCTGGTGCTAACTGGATGGGACTGGGTCAGAATATGCAATTCTGAAGCCGAGTGGACATTGCTCAAGGCTAGACGTCCCTGGGGATGCGATTATGGATGGGATGGGGGGGGGGGGTTGAGGGATTGAAAAAACATTATTTTCCTAGTGAGCCAATTCAGTTGGTGGGACCATGTCCCTTAACCCCTTAAGGACGGGGCAATTTTGCAAGTTCGGCACTCTTCTAAAAGTAGAAGTGTGTTGAGCTCATTTTGACTTTTTTTTTTCCTCCTGCTTAACCCTTTCACTGCTGAGCCATTTCACCGCTGTGTGTTTGAGCTAATTTTTACTGCTTTTGCTCATAATGTTTAAACGCGATTTGAAGCCACGTTTTTGTAACGCCGGCGACACCATATCGCCAGGACCAGACAGTACAGCTTCACTGTGGGACGAAGGCACAGTGGATCCATTACTTGACAGTAGGATTGCGGCCTCACCGCTAGAGGCTAGGATCGAGGCTAGGGGTTAGGATTGCGGCCTCGCCGCCAGAGGCTAGGATTGCGGCCTCGCCGCCTGGCACTAGGAGTGCGTTGGGTGATTCGGATAGGTGGACAGCACAACAGGTAATACAACCTGCAACTTTATGATGCCCTGGACCACCATTAGGGTGTCTGGCCATTTGGAGAGGCCACATACGAGAAGCCATCATGGAAGTGATCTCCATGGCTTCATTGTCCTCTGATCCCATGGCCAAGTAAGAGTCATAATCCATATACTCCTCCTCAGGCTCATAGACAGAAGGCTTGATAGGTTCAGGAATATTAGTTACCCCCTCCACAGGCCTGGTTACCCTAGAACGGGTTCTCCTAGACCCGGACGGTACAGGGGGTCTGACATCTGATTCGTAGCATGGCCTGGTGCCCTCTGGCCCATAACGTGGTCTGGCTTTAGTGACCTTGCTGCGGGATGCGCTGGCACCTTGCCAGTCTCGGGACGCGCTGGCTTAAGAGGGCAAATAGAGAAGAAATGTGACAAACTGGCACAATAGAAGCAGAGGTTGCCAGTTCGCCTTCTATTCATTTCAGCCATAGACAATGGACCATGAATCTTGCTCCCCAAGGAAACCTTTCATTATGTAACGCCTGCGACACGAGACAGCGGTGTAGCAAGGCTAAGGATATGGCAAAAGCCCCTATAAGCAGAGCTAACATTCTTGACAGCAATAACAGGAGCGCACAGCACAGGATACACAAGAGAACTGTACACTACACTGGTATACAATCGAGGCCAGAGACCCTGCACGGTAGAAAGCAGCCCTACTCTGAAAGACCGGTCTTTAGAATAGCCGGATCTGCTCTAATGAAAAATAATACATCAGCGCCGTGCAGAATCTAAGGACATACAGATATTATACAGGAATGTGCATGAGTAATATAACAACGGTACAGACAAGGAGTATCCACAAGGAATGTCAAGAAAAGCAAGGAGTCATTAACCAGAACGTGTACCTCATACAGTAGCCAGGGATCCAGAACCAGAAGATAAGTCAGCCAAGCAAAAGGGTAAGAACCAGGTAATCAGCATACATATAACATGAACCAGGAACACGAGAATAACTGGGAAAAACAGCAGACAGACGGGGAACCCAAAAGAAATAAACTAAACAAGAAAAATACAGACTGACTAGAATAACAGCAGGGAGCTCAGAACACAGCAGGCAAACTGGAATTACTGAGGGGGGTATGTGTGTGATTACTGAGGGGGGTATGTGTGTGATTACTGAAGGGGGGTGTGATTACAGAGGGGTGTGTGTGTGTGATTACAGAGGGGTGTGTGTGTGATTACTGAGGGTGTGTGTGATTACTGAGGGGTGTGTGTGTGTGATTTACGGGGGTGTGTGATTACTGAGGGTGTGTGTGTGTGATTTACGGGGGTGAATGATTACTGAGGGGGTGAATGATTACTGAGGGGGTGAATGATTACTGAGGGGGTGAATGATTACTGAGGGTGTGTGTGACTACTGAAGGGGTGTGTGATTACAGGGGGTGGGTGGGTGTTCGTGATTACTGAGGGTGGTGTGTGATTACTGAGAGGGGTGTGTGATTACTGAGAGGGGTGTGTGATTGT